>OZ022265.1:72318294-73035794 GCA_963978885.1 Nemotelus pantherinus | reverse complement strand
AGGCGAAATATTGTTGAAAAGCCACGATAGGGTTGCCAGCTATTGTTGGTTTTGTGTTTAATTGCAATATCTTTACTAAGCGGTTTTATCGTAGAATTTTCAAATGGTAATGATATTGTAGTGACAATAAACAGCAAATATTAAGTTTTCGATTATTTGAAAAAACTTGCTGCAGGTAACCCTAAAATCCTTTATACTCCTATAACTTCGAATGTAATATACCAGGGGGAGCAGATGTAATATATTATTGGCTTTGATACTGGCAAAAGGTTGCCAGCACGAGTCGGTTGTGCTACTTATGTATCAATAAATGCTTACAGTTAGTATTCATACCGGGAACATTTACAATGAAAATAAATAACCAATGTTTCAGTTCCCAAAGTTCTGCAAATTTTTCAGATCGCAGCCCCAAACACCAACTTCAGTTACAGTGCTGCAGGCACTGAGCATTTTCTTCATTGATGTTTTATGAGATGCTGCTTTGAAAATTTTTGTGAAATAAGCAACTGAGAGCGAATATAATTAACAAGTGTTGCTCTCATAAACTTTGAAATTCATGGCACTGGTAATATCTGAAACCTTTCCACCATATGAGTTATAAGACCAAAGTAAAACCTGGCGTTTGAATTAGTTTGGCTGTAATAAGCAGCTAGCGTGGTAGAATATGCACTCAAAATCTGCACGATTCTTCTACTGTTCTTCAAACATTAGTGTTTCTAGCGGTTCAGGTGCGCTAGAGTTTTTTTTATGTTTGGGAAAGGGTATGTAAGTTAATAAAACAAAGAGTTTTGTTACTAACAAAAATATCAATTTCAAGGCTGAGAACCCGATCTTTATTCTTTGAGTTCGAATGCAAAACTGAAACTTAATTGATACTTAATCTATAACAATAATTTTTGCTTAGCCTAGGAAATGCTGCGCCGACTACCTGTGTTGTTGATTGCACGATCAGTTGATTGTTACAAAAGTATCGCGGACGCATCGTCAGCGATTATGCTGCGCATGCATGCAGGTAAATCGATTGGTTTGACCTGGATGTTATTGTCGCCCTTCACACCTAATGGCTGGAGAATATCAACTGATTTAGTTTGAAAAAGTGGCTCATTTAGATTGCAAGGTAACGGATGCAAGTCGATGATCGAATCGTTTAAAATGCCAGTTTTATTTTCAAGTGTTTTAATTTTGCCTTGCATTGAATCAAACTTATCATGCAGGATGCCTATGTTATCATTCTAATCTATATTGTAGTTTAGACAAAAACAGACCGTTGTAAACGAGTTTTAAAACTGAAAAGAGGCAATATAGGCTCAAGTGATACAATTGCCTGACCAAATTGTTGAAATATGCTTTCAGATACAAGATGTGATCTCTCCAATTTAACGTCAATTAACACTCCCAGATACTTAAACCTATCAACTCTTTCAATATCAATGCAGTATGGAGAACAGCTCGTATTTTGGTCATAAGAATAAAAAACTTCGTCTTCAGCTCACATAGGTGAAAAAAGATACTTTAAGCAGGTTGGGGCGTGGAAAGTCAAATTCAAATCAACACAAACTGATCTCATATCAAATATTTTGTTTTGTCACTCAGCCTTAGTTTATGGACACTGAATTAATATCTTAAAATTTCAAGGTCGTGGCTCAAAGTAATTGAAACTGGAATAGGACAGGATAGCGTCATCTGCAAATACTGTAATTTTCCCATAGAAGTTTTCAGAAAATAGTGAATTTATAAAAATCAGAAATAATACTGGTGACAAAAACTCCAATATTTAGAGTCGTTGCAGAACTCAAGATGCCATTTATTTTAACTTTCTGCTTACGATCGCAAAAAAAGGGATGAAACCAATCCAAAATATTATCCTTTATTCCTGCACTATAAAGTTTTTGCAGTAGGATGAAATGATCGACCAGATCGAAAGCTTAAGTGATATCAATAAATAATGCTGCGGGAATTTCGGACTCGTTTATTGCATTGTAAATTTCGTGACAGAATTTTAGCAAGGCCAGGTCATACCTTCTGTAGATTTTTTTGTTATCAAATCAAACTCACAGTCGTTAAAAAACTTAATTTTATTTAGAAACGTCACTAGCCTGCGTTTGACACCTTTTTCAATAATTTTTGAAAAAACAGACAGCAGAGAGATGGGTCTATAGATGGGTCAAAAAATTTCAGTGAGATAATCTCGGGAACGCGCCATCCGATTGAGCTGAAACTTTCAGGATACATTGGTGTATATGCAGAATAGGTCCACGTCTCACTAAATGTCAATTATTGTTAACCCTTTGGCGCCGGCGGCCATTTAAGTGATATTTTTAATATACCTATTATTTCGTACACAAATAATTTTCGCATAAATAAAGTTAACGAAATAAATTTCGAACGTGTTTTACATGTGAATCGGATAATGCTTTGGAATTTTTTAACACTATGTGTGCGCTGGGTGCCTAAAAAGAGAACGGGAAAATTTGAAAATTTTTAAATTGCGATAACTTTTGACAGAGCTATTCAATCATTACGAAATTTACGGAACATGTTGGTATTATTTAGTTGTAGATTTGTGTATGATATTTGTGTATTTAATGAGCGTGCTGGCAACCCTGTAGCTAGGACAGGCACTGAAAATGAAAACCTCCAAATCATCGTCTCTCTTGAAAAAATGCCGTTTATTCAAAAAAAAGCCGTTCATATGTAAATCTTGTGCTTTGTTTACATAACCAAAAAAAAAAAATATGGTATAACGGGCACGCCTGGTAACCCTTGTCCAATTTACCTATATTTTTTGCATCAAAAACTTCTGTTCACGGAAACTCACGATCCAATGAGCAGAATTAATTGAAATTTACAGAATGTATTGGTCTTTAATAGGACCAGGTCTGATAGAAGTGATTTTGATATGTGGGCAATTCTGTGCTAGTGGTGCAATCTTGAAAAATCACTAAAAAAGATAATTGCTTTTAGCCCTCTAAATTCTGATTGAGTCGTTGGATTTTGACAAAATTCACACAATAGCTGGACCCTACTTTAAACCATGTTTGGTAGAAATTTGCTTGAAAAGTTCATTTGGAACTGCCAGCTATGATAATTTTGGTGTCTTAAATTTGAAAAAAATGAAAATTTGGAAGTGAAAACATTAAAACCATCGAATATCCTCAAAAATGTCCGTTTCTTACAATATAACCAATCTGTATACAAATCTTATGCTTAATCTACACTTTCAAAGTAAAACATTGGAAATTTCACGTCGGCCAAGAACGGTAACCCTTTCCCAGTTAACCTATATTTTTAGCATCAAAAACTGCTGTTCACGGGAACTCACGAACCAATAATCAGGTACAACTTAAATTTACAGAATGCATTGAACTTAAGTAGAACCAGGTCTGATAGAAGCGATTTTGAATTGTAGGCAACTCTGTGCCAGTGGTGCCATCTTGAAAAATTACATAGAAAAAAAACTGCTTTTTGCCCTATGAAATGTGAATAAGTAATCCGATTTTTATGAAATTGACACTGAACTGATAGCTGAACCTTACTCTAAACTCTGTTTGATATAAATTTGGTTGAAAAATTCGGTTGGTGCTGCCAGCTATGGTAATTTTTGTGTCTTTGGTTTTGAAAATTCACTCAGGAAAATAAAACTTTTTGCCCTATAACTTCCAGTGCAGTCATGAAATCAATACGAATTTCATACTATTAATGGAACTTATTATAGACATTATTCAGGCGAAATATTGTTGAAAAGCCACGATAGGGTTGCCAGCTATTGTTGGTTTTGTGTTTAATTGCAATATCTTTACTAAGCGGTTTTATCGTAGAATTTTCAAATGGTAATGATATTGTAGTGACAATAAACAGCAAATATTAAGTTTTCGATTATTTGAAAAAACTTGCTGCAGGTAACCCTAAAATCCTTTATACTCCTATAACTTCGAATGTAATATACCAGGGGGAGCAGATGTAATATATTATTGGCTTTGATACTGGCAAAAGGTTGCCAGCACGAGTCGGTTGTGCTACTTATGTATCAATAAATGCTTACAGTTAGTATTCATACCGGGAACATTTACAATGAAAATAAATAACCAATGTTTCAGTTCCCAAAGTTCTGCAAATTTTTCAGATCGCAGCCCCAAACACCAACTTCAGTTACAGTGCTGCAGGCACTGAGCATTTTCTTCATTGATGTTTTATGAGATGCTGCTTTGAAAATTTTTGTGAAATAAGCAACTGAGAGCGAATATAATTAACAAGTGTTGCTCTCATAAACTTTGAAATTCATGGCACTGGTAATATCTGAAACCTTTCCACCATATGAGTTATAAGACCAAAGTAAAACCTGGCGTTTGAATTAGTTTGGCTGTAATAAGCAGCTAGCGTGGTAGAATATGCACTCAAAATCTGCACGATTCTTCTACTGTTCTTCAAACATTAGTGTTTCTAGCGGTTCAGGTGCGCTAGAGTTTTTTTTATGTTTGGGAAAGGGTATGTAAGTTAATAAAACAAAGAGTTTTGTTACTAACAAAAATATCAATTTCAAGGCTGAGAACCCGATCTTTATTCTTTGAGTTCGAATGCAAAACTGAAACTTAATTGATACTTAATCTATAACAATAATTTTTGCTTAGCCTAGGAAATGCTGCGCCGACTACCTGTGTTGTTGATTGCACGATCAGTTGATTGTTACAAAAGTATCGCGGACGCATCGTCAGCGATTATGCTGCGCATGCATGCAGGTAAATCGATTGGTTTGACCTGGATGTTATTGTCGCCCTTCACACCTAATGGCTGGAGAATATCAACTGATTTAGTTTGAAAAAGTGGCTCATTTAGATTGCAAGGTAACGGATGCAAGTCGATGATCGAATCGTTTAAAATGCCAGTTTTATTTTCAAGTGTTTTAATTTTGCCTTGCATTGAATCAAACTTATCATGCAGGATGCCTATGTTATCATTCTAATCTATATTGTAGTTTAGACAAAAACAGACCGTTGTAAACGAGTTTTAAAACTGAAAAGAGGCAATATAGGCTCAAGTGATACAATTGCCTGACCAAATTGTTGAAATATGCTTTCAGATACAAGATGTGATCTCTCCAATTTAACGTCAATTAACACTCCCAGATACTTAAACCTATCAACTCTTTCAATATCAATGCAGTATGGAGAACAGCTCGTATTTTGGTCATAAGAATAAAAAACTTCGTCTTCAGCTCACATAGGTGAAAAAAGATACTTTAAGCAGGTTGGGGCGTGGAAAGTCAAATTCAAATCAACACAAACTGATCTCATATCAAATATTTTGTTTTGTCACTCAGCCTTAGTTTATGGACACTGAATTAATATCTTAAAATTTCAAGGTCGTGGCTCAAAGTAATTGAAACTGGAATAGGACAGGATAGCGTCATCTGCAAATACTGTAATTTTCCCATAGAAGTTTTCAGAAAATAGTGAATTTATAAAAATCAGAAATAATACTGGTGACAAAAACTCCAATATTTAGAGTCGTTGCAGAA
This sequence comes from Nemotelus pantherinus, assembly GCA_963978885.1. Taxonomy (NCBI): domain Eukaryota; kingdom Metazoa; phylum Arthropoda; class Insecta; order Diptera; family Stratiomyidae; genus Nemotelus; species Nemotelus pantherinus. The sequence goes on along the minus strand of OZ022265.1, from coordinate 73,030,279 downwards.
CTCAAGATGCCATTTATTTTAACTTTCTGCTTACGATCGCAAAAAAAGGGATGAAACCAATCCAAAATATTATCCTTTATTCCTGCACTATAAAGTTTTTGCAGTAGGATGAAATGATCGACCAGATCGAAAGCTTAAGTGATATCAATAAATAATGCTGCGGGAATTTCGGACTCGTTTATTGCATTGTAAATTTCGTGACAGAATTTTAGCAAGGCCAGGTCATACCTTCTGTAGATTTTTTTGTTATCAAATCAAACTCACAGTCGTTAAAAAACTTAATTTTATTTAGAAACGTCACTAGCCTGCGTTTGACACCTTTTTCAATAATTTTTGAAAAAACAGACAGCAGAGAGATGGGTCTATAGTTGCCTAAACTAGTTTTATTGCCTTTTTTATGTACAGGTACTACAACCGCAAGTTTTAGTGCGTCTGGGGGAAATTCTGCTCTGGTTACTAAAATTAAATAAGAAGCACAGAATATCCGTAGTTTGAAAAACAATTTTTGTTTGTGAATTTGGGGCAAATTAAATTTGAGGCAAGTCTGCTGTTGAAATAATTTGCTGTAGAAGCAGTAACATCAAGATTGATTTCGCGACAAAGTCTTTTATAATATATTTGAAGCCTTGTATTATGTGGGTGTTTTTTAACTTCAGAGCTTAGTAGGTTATTTTTCTTGATTTTCTTAAGAAGCATAAATTTCATCTACGGCTTTAGTGATTTAAATTTATTAGAACGACTGTTACGGCTGCAATTTGAAATGTGACGTTCTAGGATGGAAAGAAAGCGGTCAAAGGCAGTAGACGGATTATCAGCTAAATATACTTCCTCGCATATCTCATGATCTAAAGCTGTTTTCAGAGATTGGAAGACAATGTTTTGACATGGAACGTAATTATGTCTAACTCATTCATTTCTGTTACAAGTATGCTGAATAAAAATCAAACTATGATCCGTACTATGCAGATTATGTACCGCAGACTTGTAAAGGATAGTTTTGTTTTCATGCAGCCTCAGATAAATATGGTCTAGACAAGATTTTGAAGCATTCAAATCACGAGTGGGTTCAGTAAAACGTAGGACGCCAGATGTGAGATTATTAGATAAAATATTGATATTGAAATCACCTGGGAGTTTGACATATTTACTAGTTATTGATTCGAGAAAATTCGAAAACTCATCGGTAAAAACACCAGAGCTAAATTTATGAAGTCTGTGAACACAGATGAAAACATACGTGGAACCAGCAATAACACAGTTTAGTGATATTAAATCACATAAGGTTAATCTGAAAGTATAAATATCGCACTTTAAATCATTCTTAAAAAATACAGCTACGCCTCCAGCAGAGTACGAATCATTACACGTAGCAGAAAAAATATAGCCAGGCATTTATATCCAAATTTCAGATAAAAAGATTAGATCAGGAATATGACCCAAACTAGCGATATTGACACAAAAAGATCAAAATTTTTTCGCAAGCTTCTAATATTTTGATGATCAACAGAGAAGTTTACGATGATATCACCGTATGGGTGCTCAAAACAAAGACAGTTGAAAGAGTTTGAGTCAGAAAAGGAAGAAAAACTGGCAGAATCAAATAATGACATAGTGAATGTATATTCAAATGTTTAAAATATCTTGACGACTTCTTACTATAATTGGAGAATCTCCTTCTTTTTTCCTGACTAGAATAGTTGAATCCTTAACCCAAACATATTTACATCTGGTTTTTTGCTTTAATAGTTTTGCCTCTGTTAGCGGCAATCTGTAATAGCCAGTCAATGAATCGTTTGTAAAAACGGAATTGTTTTTATAACTATCACCAAAAATATCAGCTTTTAGTTTGATTTTCTCAGACCGCATCTTGATCATTATCTTATTTTTAGAAGAATACGATGAAAATTTAACACAAATCACTTTCAACGAATCGGTATGGTTTGTTTTTTTAACGAAGCAGCTTTGTATGTCTTCTGCACTCACCTCAATCCCAACCCCAACAGTAAAGAGTTTCGAAATGTTATCGTTAACCGTTGAGCCGCGATCAATAGGGATACCAACAATATCAATTGAATTCTATAACATTTGCTGTTCAAAATAATAAATTTTTGATTCTAGATTACAATTTGTTTTTTCATAAATATTGTTTCTCTCCTCTAAACTGCTTATTTTAGCAAGATCATGCGAATTTATTTGCTGCAGTTTATTATCTAGTCTTTCGACTTTATTTTTGCACAAAATGCACTTCATCTTAGGAGTAAATTCTGACACGTCTGACCCCACCAACGTTATAGATATTAAAGATAGCTAGCACGTGCTTCATCACGTCTCGGCTGGGTCTGTCTTACAGTCCATCCCTGAGAGCTGCTTCTGGTCCTTTACGGACAAAAACCCCTTACCTTTTTGTTATATATCTTTGCGGCTAGTATTGTTTCATAGCAACTCGTCAAATTCCAGATGCACTCGTTTTTGATTTCTTATTGTTGCCATAATGTTGACGTGATTGTACGCGTCCTTACTCATTTTGGGTAGCGAGGGAGTATATAACAGCGTAGCTCCTTTCATAACTATCGCTGGTTCTGCGTATTCCAAAGCTTCGACCTCGTTCGCGTATGGGAGTGCTTCGACTTCATTGATGAGATGGTTTATTTCCTCTTTGCCTAAGAGATTTGTGTTAACTGTGCCTGCTTTTGCCAATTGTTCGGCCATCGTGATCTCATAAATCTCATTTCTAAGAATGTTTAACCTGTTAAACAGCATTTGTTCATATTCGTCATCTTTTTGGTCGTCTAAATTTCGAACAATTTTATTGTCTTCTCGTAACATTGTCTCTGTTGATTCCATTATCTTCCTGTTGATTTGATACTGTTAAAACTGTCGTTTTCACATCTGACTATTTCGTCCCAGTCTGTGGCGTCGGGTGAACCCGCTACCCATTTCCAAGCAGATCCGATCCAATTGATTGATCTTGTGTTTCGCGATTTTTCCCCTTTAAGCGTTTGAATAGATCGGTGTATCTGCTTAATTAGGTGTTCGATTTGTGGCCGCAGAATACTTGTCTGTTTCATTTTGGCAAAAATTGGCATTTTTCTGTTGACTATTTCAGTGTAGCTATCCAAGTCGATTATACAGACTAGTTTGTAGCTGTCGGATAATATTCTTGCACTACTTGCGTTGATGCATATTAATGGTCCTTGACACTCGAATATCAGTACCTCCATGGCGAATTGTAAGCAGTTTATTCTGAAAATAAAAGGGTGTGGCTTATTTGAAGGTGTTATTTATTTGAGCTTTATGGATTCATCTACCACTTGTCGTAGTAACAGTTGCTTTATTTTCTTTTTCTACAGTTTCTTTTTTGAACAATGATTTGTTCTTTCCTTTAATTTGTGTATCAGCAGTGAATATTGTTCCCCCAGGTTCGTATGTTTTGATGTTTTGTCTCTTTTTATCTTCCATTTTTAATCCTATCTTCTGATTATTTTAAATCTGCTCTAGCCTCTGCATTCGGTGATTAAATGACAGGGGCTTCAGGAGATTGTGGCGCATCAAGTAGTTTCGGACTAGATTTTGAGGTAGATGGTATAATGTGCTCTCTATTCCGCTTGTATGCATTTCCTGCAGAATCTTCGCTGATGTAAGATCGATGTTCTTTGCAAATGGCTTTAATTTTTCCCGGAAACCAATATGACTTAGGATTTTTCTTATAATATATATTTTCTTGATGAGATGATTATCGTAAATTTGATTTAAATAAAGCAATGTGGTTTGTTGCGCAAAACACGTCTTACTTTATCGACAGCTAATGGAAGAGAGAATGACAATCGGTCATATTTACTTGAAATGACATGATATTTCATACAGCGTAGTAGTGTGGCTACTGGATTTACAATTCAACACTGCAACTCATCATTCTAAAGCAAAAGAAAGAACAAAAGGAAAATGGACGTCCCTTATCAAAAAAAAAAACACAAAGCATATTACGTTATTTAAAAACGACCATCCACAGAGATCAATTAGCTCTACGTTACTTGAAATTTTTTGTTGTTGTTTCAATGATGCTCATTTGATGGACATTTGAAGCCATTCCTGGTCCCACCACCGTCTTAGTTAGGTTATCAGCGGCATTTCGCTTCGATGCTACATATTTGAGTGTAATTGTCCCAGATTTCAATGTGTTTGCTGCGAGCCCGAAACATATCGTCACTATCAATTGCGATTGCGCTCTGATTGTCGCAGAATATCGTCGTTGGCCGACCGAACGACCTTCTTCAATGGCTGGCTAAGCATCCTTAACCAGATTGCCTCGCACGTCGCCGCAGAAATTGCCAAGTACTCTGCTTCTGTCGAGGACAAGGCTACTGTTGGTTGAGGCCTGCTTGCACAAGAGATTGCACCATCGCTCATTTTAAACACATAGCCAGTGCAAGACCGTCGCTTTTCGATATCGGACGCTCAGTCCGAATCCGAGTATCCAACTAATTCACCATCGCAATACCGATACAAGATTTTGTAATCGAAGGTCCCGTTGAAATAGCGCATGATGCGCTTAACTGCCGTCCAATGTGGCTGTGCATGGCTAGAATTGAATCGACTAACATCATTTACAGCAAATACGATGTCCGGATGCGTCTCCTGAACTAGGTAAAACAAACATCCAACCGCCTGATGGTATGGGATTTCTTCAATGCGCCGGATCCCTCTTCGACCATCTTGATCGAAAGTTTCTGACTTGCATCGCTCGGTGTCACTGCAGGTGTTGCATTCTCCATGCCAAATCGCTTTAACACCGTTTCGATGTACCGCTTCTGATGAATCGCAATACCCTCCTTTGTGTACTCTATCCTGATTCCAACGATATTCACTGCCCGTCCAAGACCCTTCATCTTGAAATTCGTGCTCAAGGCCAACTTGAGAGCACGCAATTGATTCTCGTTATTCCAGAGAATCATCACATCGTCGACATAAACAGCCAGAACCACATTCATCTCAATTGAATAATACACACACGAGTCTTCCTTTGACCTGGTCAGCCCGATGTCTTCAAGAGCAGCGCGCAACTTTTTGTTTCACTGGTGGCCCGCCTGTATCAGCCCGCACATCGCACGATTGAGTCGTCATATTCGTCCCGTGTTGTCGTCGAAGCTTTCGGGTTGATCAGCGTATATCTCTTCATCGAGATTTCTTTGTAAAAACGCCGTGATGGCGTCCATATGGTCCACTTTGAACCCATTCTTCGCTGCTAGTGCCAGTAGAAAACGAATCGATTCATACCTTACGACTGGTGAGAACATTTCTTCGTAGTCCAGTTCCAACCGCTGTGAACTGCCTTTTGCGACGAGTCTCGCCTTTTAGCGTGTGATCTGTCTTGAAGATCCGCGTTTTAGCTTGTAGACGCACTTAGTTTTAGTGGGCTTTCGTCCGGCCGGCAGATTGATCAAACTCCACGTGCCACTTTCATCATGAGACCGCGATTCGTACTTCATAGCGGCGATCCAGTGCTGTTGTTACCTACCTCAACTGTTTCACGAAACGTCACCGGTTCTTTGCAGCCCGCTAATTCAAACAACAGTGTCAGTGGCTGTGTTACCTTTTGTAAGCGATTCGAGCGTCGAACTTCCCCAACTGGCGGTGATATCGTCTCATTCGGCCCATAATCGTCATCGGAATCATCTGCTTCGAAGAAAATGGAATCTTCCAGCTCGCTTTCCCTAGATTCTTCTGACACAATTTCTACCTTCATGATTGTTAGTAACATAAAAATATGGCCATACCACACTGGAACAACCGGTTCTCATCCGATCACCGAAGCTAAGCAGTGTTGGGCACGGTTAGTACTTAGATGGGGGACCGCTTGGGAGCACCGCGTGTCGTTGGGATCAATTAACAAACTGTCATATACCTTGGCATCTGGCATATTGAGGAATATGACATCATGACTGACCGTCACCGTACGGCTTTCCTGGTCGAAACAGGTTTTGGAAATGGAATGGAATATGGAAACCTTTTTGCGTTTCTGAATAGCCGATGAAGACCATTTGCTTGGAATTCCCGTCCAACTTCTTGCGCCTTCCCTTCGGAATGTAAACCATGATCGGCGTCCTAAACATCCGAATCGTTGACAAATTGATTGGCAAATTCGTCGAAAAGTTCTCTGGAACTTTGTCCTTTAGAGGTCGATTCGGCGACCGGTTGTTCACGTAGGCAGCTTGGTAGATTGCACTATTTTGTTGTGGAGTATATGTACAGCTGTTTGTTGAATGATGCCACTTCGCTTGCACTCATCTGCCAAATCACCCATGTGCTCACGGCCGTTGCCCAATCGCAAAACTTTCATCTTGAGTCCAGTTTTGATTCTTCACCATCGATTTGAAATCGACGAAAACCCGCTGCACGTCGCTTTTGAGTTTGACGAAATTTACAAGCACCTTCCGTGAATAATCATCGATGAGCGTCACAAAGTATTTGGCACCCTTAACTGAATTCGTCTCCATTGGTCCGCAAACTTCCGAATGAATCACCTCTAGAATTTCATTTGACTTAATTTGGACTTCTTCTTGTCGAAAAACCTGCGGACTCTGTTTGCCGAGCAAGCATGGTGCACAGTTTTCCAAAATATTACGATTGCTCTTAACCGCGACACCATGTAGCGATTTCTGAAATAAGAAGTTACTTGGAGGCACCTCAACTGAACCAAAGTCCAGAAGAGGGCCTGCCAGGCAGGTAATAGTGATGGCTGACCATCAAATCAATAAAAAACGCTACGTATTATTCATCCGTCAATGATATGATACTAGCCGCAATATACAAAAAGGAAAAGGGGCTTTGTTCATAAAGGACCAGAAGCAGCTCTCAGGCGTGGGCTGTAAAACATACCCAGTCGAGACGTGACGAAGCACGTTGCTAGCATTCTTTTAAAAGGGGAAACGAGAAAATACGCGCGATTTTAAAAAGGGGGAAAAACTGCTTCTTTTTAGCGGGCCCGAGGATGAGGCAGATAGCATCAGGCCCCTGATGTTATTAGGGCCCAGACCCCAGATGTAAGGGGGTCTCGCCGCTCACTAGCGTCAGGCCCCTGATGTAATTGGGGTCGAGACCCCAGATGTTAGGGGATCTCGCCGCCCACTAACCTTGGCCGTAAATACGCAAATCGAATAAAAGCTGATAAAAAACTAAGTGGCCAAGGTCCGACCCTTAACTGAAATTCTAAAATTAAACAAAACCTAAGCCAGCCCGGCCATCGCAAAACCTGAAAAAGAAATGTCCTTACGAACTCTCGCCCAATTCGGCCATAAGGGTTCAAATTTCTGAATTCGTTATTAATTTATTTCTTTGCCATTTTCTTGTCCTGATAGACTCGGAAATCTTACACAACCGACTGTGATTCTAAATATGGTGGTGCAAATAAAAACTTTAATTTAATTAGGGAGTGTACGTTACGTATCAAAATGATGTATTATATGATAAGTAAACAGCGTAAATCAAATATAAACGTGTTAAAGGCGTTCTACTGTAAATTACTAACTATTTAATCTGATCAGATTAAATTTGACAGGCTTTTTCATGGTTCCTTCTGCCTGTTCTTTATACATTGAATTCAATTATATAAATACAATAGAAATACTTCAAAAAATGGTAAAAATTTAAGAAAAATTCAATGCTACAAAATGTATGATTCGTGTTTTGAATTCAACTGCTTATACACGCTGTCATTTGCAATGAAAACTTACAAATAAATATTAGATTCGAGACCTACTGGTTGTTCGATTTCCGGATTGTATCTTCCAAAACGAGCAGAACTGACTTTCGTGTCAATTGCATTGATATCGTCTACCCCGACTGGCGGGCCATCAGTAAGAATTTGATGGTAAACACCGTGCCCCTTTTGATTAGTGTGCAATAATGGGTTTGTCAAGCCCGGAAATTCTTTTAGGAGGCAATGAAAAGGAGAAGAATTCGAAACCGTGCATAAGGTATCGGTTTAGATTGAACGAACCCAGCCAAATGACGAAATTTTGGTATTTGGGTCTGTTAGACATTTGTTTTTCATATCGACTAATAATCCGTGATGGTGTAAAAAATCTGCTCCCAAAATTGGATGTGACACTTGAGCGATACAAAATTTCCAGTCGAATGAGCGTCTGAGACCGAAATTCAAACGTAAAAGTTTATTGCCGAAGGTTTTTATTTTTGTGCCATTGGTTGCATTTAGCACAAAGTCAGACGGTTGAACGTTTTTTTCGACACGCGAAAGGGGAATAATTGAGATGTCCGCACCCGTATCAACCAAAAACTTTAAGTTTGAAGTTTTGTCCGACAATAATAGGCGGTGTTTACGATGTTTGCTATCAACCGCCATCTTTGATAGTTATAGATCTAGTTTTCCGGAGTGTTTTGCGCGGAAAAAGAGCACGGTTTTTGGCATTTACGCGCTGCCACACCAAATTTATAGTGAAACCAACAAAAGTTTTCCGGAGTAAAGAGTTTGAACGACGCGAACCAAATGGTGAACGGTGACGCGATCGCCTAACTCGCTATATTAGAGATTTGTTGGCTAAGATCAGATTCACTGTTCACTGGGGTAGACACTTGAGCAATGCGAGACACATAATGTATTTCGAAAATTTTATCTGCCATTTTGGCTAATTGATCAAAATTTGACGCACCTGCTATGCTGAGAATTGCTTGCACATTCGTCGGCAACCTTTGAAGGCATAGCGACCTCAGGAACGAGTCTGCAACTTTGTTTCCAGCTATGAGCTTCATCGCACGCCACAGCTGTGACGGTTTCTGGTCTCCTAACTCTAAACCAGTTAGGATTTGTCGAATTTCCGCTTCTTCGGAAACTTTGTATACGCTCAGTATGCGTTCCTTCAGCGTTTCAGATTTGTTGTCTGCCGGAGGTGATTCGACCAAATCCGCTATTTGAACCAATATTTGATTGTCGAGTTCGCTCACGACCTTATCAAATTGCTGGTGGTCACGGCAAACTTTGTAAATTCGGAACTGCGCTTCCACACGCACAATGTAGGCAATACATACTGGCCCAAGCAAGACCAAAAGAGGCTATGGCCAATATGTGTACACCCCCTTGGTGCGAGCTGGGCTGATGTTGGGCTCATTCCCAGCCTGAGTGGATTTTTGGCCAATATGTTGCGCCAACATGTTGGGCCAATATGTATTTGAAGCACAACACAGCAATCATTCGCGAACAAAACACTGTTGCCGGTCTTCTGAATATCGTATGATGACAGCGAATTCGATGAAGTACCTTCCACTAGCAGTACGTTCTTCACTGGAATTTTCCCTCCATTTGTGTTCAAGGCAATTGAACCGCTGCCCGTAACCTTCAATCTTTAGCTTCTAGCTGTGACTATATCTGGAAACTTCGATTTTTTTTCGAAAACTCTTCAAATGTCGATTGCGAGTCAAATGATGTGTAGCGCCAGAATAAATGACCCACAAGGTGGATGCCGAGTCGCCATTCATCGCCATAACATGATGCGCAAACGCCTCGGTTTGCCAAGCATTCCCATTTATTTTTTTCTTGTCATCGGCTGGCTTCTTTTTTGGATACTGAAAGCTCTTGTGCTGTATGAAAATTTAATCCACGTTCTTGAAATATTCATCTACACGCTTCAGTTTCTAAGCTAAAACTGGTTTATTAACATAAAATAATTCATAGCGTTAGACTAATGCATGTACATAATAGTTGATCTTATAGAACTAATACAATGAAAATTAAGAAAGCTCATAGATAATAAAACAGTGTTTTCATTTTTCAACATTTGCCCCTTTTTATGGAGAGTGAAACATTCGATATCAAAAGCCTTCGCTTTCTCGTTGTTTTTATTTTTGGTATTCAGGCTCGATGGAACTTGCTGTTTTGATATTTTGAATGTGGCACCCACATTGCCGTCTCCGTTCAGCATTGACTTAGCCTGAGCCGAGTCGATTAGCTGGGGTTTTAGAATTTCTGACGTTAGACGCTGCTCCGCGACGTTTACTACAGTACTGCCATCAAATTCACCAAAAAAAAGACTCATAATCTGGTGTTAATCCATAAATGATTAATCTGCATATCACATCATCACTGATTAGTAAACCAGTTTCTTGAACTCGACACATCGCTGCCGTATGCTTATTACCGTTATTTGTCGCCACGTGATTACCCACCTGCGGCCCACTCTTGGACCAAGGAGGGATAGTTCCGGGTGGCCTACGCTCACGGAGAATAGGGTGGTTCGGGCGCCACTCGCTTCACTCCCGGAAACTACCACCGCGCTGTAGCCCCGAAGCGAGAAGGAGGTCGCAGCTTTCTTGAACTCACCGGCCACTGAAAATCCACCAAACGTGCACAAGATTGCTACTATCGATGATTCGATTGGATTTCACTTTAATTCGTTTTCTTTCATTTTTTCCGCACAATTTACACGCACAGTTCCTATTCTTACGTCAGGTGTTACCATTTCATGGTAACCATTCTTAATTCTAAACAAAGAATATATTTAATTATACCTTGCAGCTATCTAACCTGGAGCCTCGTTCCTCCGCTGTGTTCGATATCGTTGATGAATTCTTCGCGCTGTGTTTCGCGCCTGTCGATCAATTCTTCCAGCACCAATCCTGCTACCAATTCTGCTCGCGCTTTGTTCGCGCCTGTCAATCAACTTTTCCAGCACCAATTCGGCTACCAACTCTGCCCGCGCTGTGTTCGCGTCTGTCGATCAACTATTCCAGCACCAATTCGGCTACCAACTCTGCTCGCGCTGTGTTCGCGCCTGTCGATCAATTGCTGTCTTCGATATCGTTGATGAATTCTTTCAGTAACCACCAAAAACAAAATAGAAGAAAAAAAACCACTTGAAATTTTCTGTTCGGCTCTGGTCGCATCCGTCTCCTTACCCGTTCCAAATCAAAAGAGAGCCCAAGAACAAGACTTTTTTCCAACTTGTACTTTTTCACATATCGGGACTTTCACAGACCCGTTGGATCCACTTTATTCGATACGTGCGAATTTACGCGCTACTTTCGCCTGCGCACTAATTTACTCGCTGACTCCATCCACGAACTAATTTACTCGCTGATTTTACTTGTCGTACTAATTTACTCGCTGATTCCATGCACGAACTAATTTACTCGCTGACTCCATCCACGAACTAATTTACTCGCTGATTTTGCCTGTCGTACTAATTTACTCGCTGCTTCCCCCCACGAACTGTCAAGTGACCGCCGCTTGTCATCTGCGCTAAACGCAATATTTATGTTTTACTTTTTGAAGAGTTAGTTTTCCTTTTGTTGTTCAAAGATGCATTTTAAACGAGATTAGTGATTCCTAGCTATGGAAGCTTATAAATTCGCATATAGAGATCCGAAATCACCTTTGACGCCACTCGCTCCTATGGGCAAAAATGTTTTGACTTTTCTGAATTCCCGCAATATCAGTCAACGTGCAGTAAATCTCCTTCGAATCAGACGTCTTGTGCGGTAAATCTTTTTGCATGGTGCACGAAAGTTGTTTGCAAAGAATCTCGAAAAGTTTACAGCAACGCCAAGTTAGTCAGCAGCTCAGAGTTCGTGTCCATAAGGCGCTGTCGGCTTGGTTGCAATAAGTGCTGTAGGTGCATACGGGCGTGGTAGATGTTAATGTTGCCTTCGCTAATGCCTTCAAATTATTTTCGTCTGGTTTATTTGATACCGCTGCAAATGCTGCTGCTGCTTTCTTCGCTGCTGCTTCTGCCGTGTTTCCCGCGGGACTTCCGGAATTCAAATACGCGTCCAGATCGTGCTATTCAAGCATCATCCGTGCACTTCTTCGCCATGATATATAATTTGCTGAACCATTCAGCTTTACAACTCTAACGAACTCACCTTCCTTATTGCTCTGATCCATCCCTGTTTTTCCCCCCTTTTTCTTTTTTTTTTGTATCCTTCACACTTGGATCGAAAAACAGACTAAAACCATTCGTCTCAACTGACAACCAAACGTAACCTCCTTGTTAACCTCCTTGATTTGCATGCGCCTTTAATACAAATTTTTCAAAAGACAGTTTTATTAAGTAATAATTGCAACAATACACAAAACACATATTTATCAATACTTATTAATCCATCTGGGCCCATAACCTGATGAGATGATTATCGTAAATTTGATTGACATAAAACAATGTGGTTTGTTGCGCAAAACACGTCTGACTTTATCGACAGCTAATGGAAGAGAGAATGACATTCAGTCATATTTATTTTTAGTGACATGATATTTCATACAACGTAGTAGTATGACTACTGGGTTTACAATTCAAGATTTCTTCTTTGCTAAGTGGGCGTAAAATTTTAGTATGTTTTTTGTATTGCTGTTCGTGATATATGTTGTATTTTCTGATTCCTGATTTATATTAAGAGTTAATTACTTTATGAAGAAGAATGTTTTCGTTTGGTGGTATATTAGTTCTGAGTTCCCTTGATATAAGAAGTTCTGATGGAGATGGTAAATTACTTTTTGAGATAGTTCGATAAAAGAGAAGTGACAATTACGGGTCTCCTTTTGACATAAGACACTTGGCAAAAAGTTTTTCAATAGTTTGGACTGATCTTTCAGCCAAACCATTAGAATGTGGAAGATAAGGACTCGAAGTTGTATGTGAAATATGCCACTCAACACAAGAATTTTCCAAATCCTATGAACTGAAAGGTTGTAGCGATTATGTAGATGGGAAGGGTGCTTGAGAATGGCCTTAGCACACCTTAGAACCAGACCGAAGTCCAGAACCAAGAGTGCTAAGGTCAGAAGGAGTGGAGGAATGGCTGATGCCATTCATAAGGCAAAAAAAAAAGAATTGCCCCGAGAGCAGGGTGCCCCAGAAATGGCCGTGGTCCGCATTAGCGGAGCACCCTTTAACCAACCCCGACGGATGCTGGGGTGCCGCTTAGCTAGCTCGCTGCGGCTGGGGTGGGTTCATAAAAATAATGGGGATGGTTGGCTCTCTAGAGAAACGGGATGCTACTTAATATTCATTCGTCATGAATACGTAGCCACAAACTGGTATATAAAAATACCCAGGGACAAAGGGGGCATAGTTCCGTAAAGGAAACCACCCATGGCTCTGCAACATGGGCTGACTAAGCAGACCCAGTGCTCGTGACAACGCACGGAGCCAGAAAATTGAAAATCTAAAAAGGAAAAATGTGGGAAAAAGGCTATCTCTCTTTTCAGAGGAACCCGGGTGAGGCAGACAGCCCCGGGCCCCCGATGGTAGTGGAGCCCTGACCCCGATGGTCTGGGGTCCTCCACCCTCTGATACTGGCCACCATATCTAAGTCAAACGGAAACTCCTAGATAGGGCCAGTATCCCTCCCTTTAAGAAAAAGCTGTAATATTACTAAAATGAACAAACTAGTTCATGTTATTGGCCAGCCAGGCTATGCGCGGACCTTGAAAGAGAAAGGGAACTTCTCGGGCTTTCACCCAATAAGAAGGCCGATAGTTCCAAATTTAACAATTCATTATTTATTCGTTGATACTAATTCGGTGGATTTGAACATAATATTTATCGTTGTGAATTGGTGTTCTTTTATACCAAAAGTTACGTGTAAATAACAGAAAAAAAAAATAAAAAAAAGAATAAAAAAAAAACTCGAGTTTTCTTTGTACATAACCAATGCTGAGACCCACTTTTATGGTCAATTAAATTTTCGTGCACCTGCTCCGAAAATTCAGTATGTTCCATTGATCTATTACTTTTAAGCTAATACCGTTCCATATATATATTTCTTTTTCTTTCTGAACACCCTTCCCTTAAGGAAATTGGTTCATATTTACTTTTAGTTGGAAATATATGCCAGGTCTAATCCTCGAATTAAGTTTCAAGTTATATTTGTACATTATTTACTAAATTTTTATCCTTGGCATATTCGTTTCCACGTTATTCAATAGCAAACCAAATTTGCTCAAAATATTTCACTATTCATTCATAAACAAAAAATGACTTGTGCGTTAGCTTATTGGTTGTAATAAATATTTTTACTGATTTTTGAAGGCTCAGGTCGAGTAAAATTTTCGTTTAATGGTAATTATAAATACCGCTTCTGGCTTGAAATCGCAGTATCATCTACTTTTTCTGCCTTAAATAGTATATTCTAATAACGTTGTTCTAAAGAAATAATGAATTCTTATAAATAATCTATACTTTCTCCTTCGAATATTTCAGCGGGTTTCATGCCTTACGACGTATTTGAAATTAACTTCTGTGAACGTTTGTCGGAAATATCTGATCCAACGGCATCTTTTCGAGATTCTGTAAATGGATCAGTATACTTCTGTTGAGGGATATTTTCGATCGCTAACGCCTTTGGTCGCTTGTATAGTTGAAAATATGTGCAAACTGGCACGAAACATACGCCTCAATATAACAATGACTGTCCGCCGCCTCAATATAACAATGACTGTCATGAGCTCTGATTTGATACTCGAGGCGAAGGAAAAATCCCGTTACCGGTTCTCGCCTTCGACTCGAGCATCAAGTCATGCAATGTCAAATCGAACTAACAGCACTTGTTATTGTTCAAATCGAACAACAAGATACCGTTAGTCCGATTTGAAAGAAATGTAGCAATTTTGAGCACGGTACAGTGTGCGTCAAAATAATTGGTCCAGTAATTTCGATTGAAATTACTGGATGCTACAAGCTAGCCCATTATCAGAAATAAATTCAAAGGGTATATCGTGTCTAGTGAAGTGGTACGCAATGTCCTGTTTGTTCTTTGTAACATTTAATTTCAATTTACTACGTCTGCTAACAATTTGCTAATTTACAACGTCTGCTAATAGTCGAAAAAATTAAAGACGAGGTAAAGATTATCCTTATAGAACACAAGTGGTCGTTGGTTTCGCGTGGCGAATTTAACCGCCCCTATTAGCATCAGCTGAGATATACTCGTAGGAAAATGAAATAAAGATGATTAGTTCAATTTACAACGTCTGCTTGGTCGCCGACTAGTTTGGCTTACCGAAACAAACTAACTTTATTGTGTCATATTGTGGCCTTATATAGTAACATTTTTAGCCAATGAAAAATATACCAAAAAGTATATATTTGATTTTTAATGTAGTTTTTAATATTAAGTGTATTTGTTCTTGTCTTCGCTAAGTTAAATCTATTGCTAATCTTAGTGCTCACCACTTTCTTGGGATGTCGTTAAAGTCGCAAAGTGTATATTTTGAACATGTTATGACATTTTATGTGTTTACGTTTTAGTATACACTAAACTAGCAAAAATTGGTTGTATTAAAAATAATACCATATGCGACGTGCAAATTATCCTTTACTGAAAAATAAGGCATACAGTCAATACTTATCAACTTTTCATACTTTGCCAACCAGATTTGATATATTCTTCAAGTTTTAATAAAGTTAGATCTTTACGAGTTTCACTTAGATTTTTTTTTTATAAGTTTCTCCAGAGAGACAGGTATTGAAGACAACAAGAGATTACAGTGCAGATCAACTTCTTCATCGAAGTCACCTAAACTTGTTTCTTTAAGAGGCGCTCTTGACAACGTATCTGCCATATGCAGGGATTTACCAGGTTTGTACTTAACATCAAGATCATATGCTAGTAATCTAAGCATGAATCTTTGTCGTCGTGGAGGAACGTTATGCAAAGGTTTGCAAAATATTGTAACCAATGGCTTGTGATCAGTTTCTACAGTAATTCGTCTACCATAAATATATTGGTAAAATTTAGTACACCCAAAAGGAATTGCAAAAAGTTCTTTCTCAATTTGAGCATGATTCTCCTGACTTTTTGTAAGAGTACTTCACGCATAAGCAATGGTTTGCTGATCATGCATAATTGCTGCACCGATGGCTTTTTTGGAGGCATCAACCGATAAAACAATACCCTTATTTGGATTGAAAAAAGTTAAAACTGGAGCTTCTGATATTAGACTTTTAGATTTGCAAATACTTTTTGATGGCAACCATCCCAATGTCAGGCAATTTCTTTCTTTAGAAGTTGCCTAAGATTTGTTGTTTCTATAGATAAACATTTGATGAAGCTTCCCAAATAGTTCACCATACCCAGAAATCTTTGAAGTTCGACGTCTGAAGTGGGCAGTGACATCTCACAAATCGCTTTAACCTTAGATTTGTCAGGTTTTTGGGATACGTAAGGCAAAAGGAATCTTCCGCGGACTGTGCACTACTGGTTGCGCATCTGGATGTAGTTTAAACTTGAATTTGGTTTTTAATTTACCAATTCTCTCAAATATTTCACTAAATTTACTTACGACAATTCTACATTTTTCTTTTAGACTTTTAACGAGTCCTTTGATATTATTACTTGGGACTTGATCCTCATCCCCTGGGAAGTATACTGAAGCAAATACCGCCTCCATTATTCCCCCTTCGATTGGGACCTGTACTTGGACCGCAACTGTGTCCCTATTTGTGTATTCTGGAATCAGAAGAAAGTTAATATTTGTGTTAATTATTATCGCCGCCCTCGGGTTTTCTTCCCCTTCGGCCAAAAAATTAACTTACTATTTTTTGTGTTCAGGCCATTTATTCTGCCTTTATTTACCCAGGGCTCTTGTATTAACCCCAATTTATAGGTGCCCGAGGCAAACCTGCTGCTTACTTCCGCGGAGGCAGCTTTGCCATGATGCAGGTTCACCTTTAGACACCTCATTCCCTTTTTTCGCTTAGTTGGGAGCCGCTTGGACCTGATGTTGCCTCCATGCCGGTTCCACTGCCCTCCGTATTGGTGGTTGGAGTGACCACAGGCTCCGGTGTTTTCCCGTCTGGCTTTTTGACGTTCAACTTAACTTGCCCAAAGCGAAAGCTAATGTTACCGTCTCCGTCTGCTATTTTGGTAGCACAGGCCCGGTCCGCCGCTACTACTAGCATCGCGCACTTGCCTTTATTTTCCCTGAAGAAGGCTCTCCAGGACTTAACATTGAGGTCTTTATTCTGGCGTTCTACGAACGCCAGGATCCTCTCCGTAGGCAGATCCGCTGCATTTGGGAAGTATTCAACAAGGGTCTTACGATTAGGAATATAAGGCACTTACCATGGCCTTATATTCTGGGCTTCCGCCCTTAGCCACTCCGCCGTTGGTTTGTCCTTACAGTGGAGGGACACGTAACCTACTTTATAGGTGATGCTGAGGAAGTGAGGGACAACGCCTCTTTCTATCTCGGCCAGTATCCGCTCCTCCAGGGCATTCTGTATTTTGTCCATTTGGTCGGTCGTGAGAAGTCCCTGGGGAAAATATTTCAGCATGACCGCCATTTTCACACCCTGCAAGGCTCCGCTGTAGGTTACTTGTCGTTGCCTTTTGCTGGGTTCAGAGTGTTTTGTGGCCACGTCGATGCTCCTTATTTTCTTTGGGTGTCTATCTTCAGGAGTGCCATCCTTGGGTCTAGGCCTTTTCCTATTAGCCTCTGGTTCCTTTGTTAGGAGGGCCTTTTCGCTAGCCTCTTCTGTAGACATGCTTTTTCGTATGAAGGACTTCATGCGCTTTCTGGCTGCATTGCTCATGTTCTTCTTTTTTGGAGTATCTTTCGATGCCTCCTGCGAAGTCATGTTAAGTGTTTCCAAACTGCGCAAGAGCTCCTCCGCGATTTATACCGAGGATCTGCCGTCAGAGGTAGAGGGGGAGGCTGCGGGAGCCTCTGCTGCCTTTATTTCTTCCGGTTTGCCTCTCCCTTTTTGTGAAGCTGGCTGGGATATTTGGTCCTCGCCTTGTCCACCTTTGTTTTTTGGTGTGGAGCTATATTCCACTCTCCTCTTGCTTTTGCCCTTCTTGTGCCTTTGTTGCTTGGAATCATCTTGGGATTTGGGCTTCATATGCTCCCTTAATTCCTTTGAGGATTTCGTTTTTTTATTTACCAATTCCTTCAAATATTTCACTAAATTTATTTACGACAATTCTACATTTTTCTCTTAGACTTTTATTGTTTGTTTTATGTAACAAACCAATTTTAATTCCTTCTGTTTTGCTTAAAATATCTAAATCAATATAACTTTTCAAACCTCGCACTGTGATAGTTTGTGTATGTAGTGTGCCGTGTAGTATAAAAAATTTAACATTGTAAGATTTGTTTTTATATTTTAAGGGAAATATATAATATTCCAATACCGGTAATGATTTTCCCGAAAATGTGAATATTTTACTGTTCGTAGGCGAGATTTCGTTTTTACATAAACCAATACTTTGAAAAACTTGATAGGTCATGATGTTCGCTTGAGCGACTTATATTCGCGAAACCGGCGAATATGAAAAGAACAATATTGGTTCTTTACAATGTGTTGTGAATACTAAAATGTAAACAAACACAAATGTCATTACATATTAAAAATATTCACTTTGTGATTTTAGCGCCATTTTAAGAAAGTGGCGAGCTCTAAAATTAGATTTGACTTAGCGAAGACTCAAACAAGTACACTTAACGTTAAAAATAACACCGAAAACCAAATCCATACATTTTAGTACATATATTTATCACTTAGCAATTGAACGAAAATGTTACTATTTAAGATCAGACATTAGACAATAAAGTTAGTCTTTCTTGGTAAGCCAAACTGGTCGGCAACCAAAAAGACATTTCAAATAAACATCGTCGTTTATTTTACTTTGTCTCGAATATATCTTAGCTGACGCTAGTAGGGGCGGTTGAATTCGCTACGCTAAAGCTGAGATTATTCTGAGAGGACAATTTTAAATCATATCTAAAATTATTTCTGAATATTGCCAAGCGTTTTGGTAGTCTTTATTGACGGTTGTCACGTACCAAACACAGAGGCACAAACTGCGCTTAGTGCCCCATTTCATGGCGATCCTGTAATAAACGATCCTGCGAACGATAAATTTTGGATCTATACGTTACAAGTTACGTATAACTTAAGAAAACATATCTAAACCATTGGCTAAACTCGACTACGTGCCGTCCATAGCAGTTAAACGATTTTACCGATAGATGTCTAGTAACTCACGTTCCTGTGAATTATGATATTACATTTTTCGAGCACCTGCTGAATTGCAGCACAACAAAATTTTGCAATAAGAAACTTGCAAATTATGGGAAAGACGATTCTGCAGCCTACATTCCAGTGAATCAGAGTCCTGCACTTTTCGAGCGGCATCAACTTAAGAACCTTGGGGTCCGATAACATTTTGCGATTCGACAAGAACAACATCTGTATATTTTTTTGAAAATTTCAAGAAATGCAGATTTCGAGAACGAGAAAGACTACGAATCTTGGACGACTACTGAAATTATAAATACGCATAATGAAAAATTGAATTTAAGTTATAGTTAAAATATAACAAAACCTTCAAAGTAAGCAATATGACGTTGCAAATAATATGGAAAGTAGAAATTATGATGAATACGAAAATACGAATTAAAAATAAAATATTTAAGACGTAAACCAACGCAAATTGTTGCAGCAACAATAATGAAAATGAAAACAAATTCATGTATTTTTATTATATTAATTATTATGTATTATATTATTCATGTAAGATAAAGCCACAAATAATATGTTTTCAATAGAAAGCAAATTTAATGAAATTAAACAGATTTTACGAACATAATAAAATGGCTTCTCGTAGACTAATAAAAAGAATCTAAATTAGTTTAATTAATTGGCAAAAAGCATAATGGAGGTACAAAGAAAATTTCATATGGTCTTTAGTATGAGGAAGTAAAATACATTTGTTTTTTTTTTAAATGAGCCTAAGCAGCATGCCACAAGAGGAAAAATATTTCTAAACAAAATATGAAGCAAACGAGTTATTTTTTTCTGAAAATTGAGTCAATTGAAACATAGCAAGATGAGTAACTTCGATATTGAGATTGCATTAGAGTGCATACCAATTTTTACTGGCAATTCTAAAGAGCTTGAAGCATTTTTAACAATAGTCAACTTAATAAATGAGAACCTTAATGAAGACGGGAAGAACAAATTACTGAAATTTACGAAAAATGTAAAATTAGGAATAGTAGTTAAAACACAACTGTTATCATTGGATATAGATAACTACGTGGAACTAGAAAGAGCTCTAACAAATAGATATAAAATTAAGAAAAGTCAGCAACAAATTCATACACAACTATCCCAATTACGCCAGCGCGGAACAGCTGAGAAGTATGGCGATAAACTATCTGAGCTCATGAACGAATTGAGTGATATACAAATTAATAGCTTAGGCCAGAATCCATCTTTAGCAGAAAAAGTAGCAATACGAAAGTCAAATGACTCGTACGCACTCACCATTTTTAAAAATGGTTTAGACGAATCACTCAAACCTACAATTTTTGCTGCACAGCCCAAAACATTTGCAGAAGCAATTCAAATAGCGATTGAATTAGAATCAAGCATAAATATAACAGAAAATATTATGCTTGTAAATAGGAAAAACAATATACATCAAAAATTGAATAATAATTATAGCAACTGCCCAAGCAATAGCAACTGTCAGAGAAACTACTATAGCACATATAGGAACCATAATAGTTATAGTCAAAACCAAAACAATAATTATAGAAATAACAACAGGAATAATGGAAACAACTATAATTCCCGAAACAATAATTGCAGAAATTATTACAGAAATAACAATAATCCAGAAACGATTGAGAAAAATACTGTAAACCAGAGAAATGAAAATACTAAGAAAGAAATTGCACCTGAAACTTACATAGAACATTCAATAATACAAGAAAAAAGCATAAAGCACATCGAAGTACTAGATACAAATAAAGTAGATGCATTGATCAATAATATTAAAAAAGAAACTGAGTCATTGGAAAAATATCGATCAGTCGAAGTCGAGAGACCAATAAACGAAAGATTTAACGATAAACGAATAGTCAAAAATGTAATAAAAAGCATTGAAATGAATCAATTGAGTACAGAGGCATTGGCAAATATTAAACCAACACAGAAAAACGATACCAATGACAACAAAGTATTAACATGTAGAAGGCAAATAGTCAAAAACCAAAATAATACAAGGCAGTACAAAAATACAAGAAAACCTGAAAAAGCGCATAATCTAATCCACAATAAAAAACCTAAAAAAGCTGATTTATGTAACAGCAATTCGACAATTAATATTAAAAATTCGATAAAACCAAAACACGACATGAAGCCTAAAGAAGCCTTCCTTTGTAACAGCGATTCGAACGCTGATATAGAAAATTTGATGAAATCAAAATTCGATACAGAGAATATTTCAAGAGTGATAATGGAAATTAATAAAATCACAGTTAGATGCAGTGATAATCCATCAAAATTAGTTTTGCCATTGGAGAAGCTGACATCACAAATAACTGAAAAGAATATATCAAATGTGTGCCGAAACAAGAGCCACAAAATTCCAAACACATCTAATATAGAGAAATTCAAAAACATGTTCAAAAGAAAGCTACAAAAAATTCAAATACAAAACGAACCGATGAAAATAATCATCTATAAAACACCTAAAAGAATAATTGAAAGCTTCATTCAATTTAATTACATTAATGAACTACAAATCAAGCTGAGAAACAGCATTAATTTCATGCAGAATATGAAAGAATAAATCAAAGAAAAGAATAAAACTAACTAAGAAATTGAAATAAACTTTTGAACTTTAAAGTAAATCATTTATTATTTTACATAGTTTATCGAAGATACTTTTCGAAACCAAAATATGTTCAATCAAATACAAAAAAATATTCCGATTAAAAATGAACTCGTTGAATTTTATAGAAATTTTAAATGAAAACATAAAATAAAATTAAAACAAAAAAATACCACAAACCATACAAAATGTGAAAAAGAAATGTTAACTCATAAATACTAGCATACAGAAAATGTCAAAACCATTGATTAAAGCCATATAATTAAAGTACCACAAATATGAAAATATTATACAAAAAATAAACACAATAAAAACGTATTTATACATAAGTATTGTAACTACCTTGTTATTTAATACATTATTGAAGAAAATCTTCATACATGCACCCATTAATTAGCATTTATGAAAATTATTATTTTTTTACAAGAAGAAATACTAAATTACAAAAATAACATAAAAAAAGCTTTGAGAAGAAAATCACACATACATATATTATAAGTTGAAACTAAAAGAAATTAAGCTATTTATGTGCATAAACAAAAATATTAATGAACAAAATTGTAATCGAAATTGTGAAAGTACGGATGGATCAGTATTCAAAAAATTTCCTTTCTACAGAAATGAAATTTTTTTTCCCAAAGGAAGAGGGTGTTGTGAATACTAAAATGTAAACAAACACAAATGTCATTACATATTAAAAATATTCACTTTGTGATTTTAGCGCCATTTTAAGAAAGTGGCGAGCTCTAAAATTAGATTTGACTTAGCGAAGACTCAAACAAGTACACTTAACGTTAAAAATAACACCGAAAACCAAATCCATACATTTTAGTACATATATTTATCACTTAGCAATTGAACGAAAATGTTACTATTTAAGATCAGACATTAGACAATAAAGTTAGTCTTTCTTGGTAAGCCAAACTGGTCGGCAACCAAAAAGACATTTCAAATAAACATCGTCGTTTATTTTACTTTGTCTCGAATATATCTTAGCTGACGCTAGTAGGGGCGGTTGAATTCGCTACGCTAAAGCTGAGATTATTCTGAGAGGACAATTTTAAATCATATCTAAAATTATTTCTGAATATTGCCAAGCGTTTTGGTAGTCTTTATTGACGGTTGTCACGTACCAAACACAGAGGCACAAACTGCGCTTAGTGCCCCATTTCAAATGGCTTTATTACTACTAGACTACTCGATTGACATACAATACGTTACATTTATAATGTATTGATTTGCTGCGTAAGAACATGTGCCGGAAATTACAATTTGGAATTTAGAAAATTGCAGACTGAAATTTAATGCAATATCGATTTGGACTGGAATTTAATGCAGTGTCGAATTATTTCTGAGGCGACGTTCCACGTGACTAGCTTAGGCACGTGTTGCTGTTTTGTCCAGGTATCGTAGGTATCGTAACTAGCGCCAATATCGACTTGGCATTTTATGTTGTGACCGAAAAGAGATACTGAAACAAACCAGTTTTTATTATTACTACTACCACTACTTGTATTTTCAATTTGAGCAACCTCCATCATGCCGAGGAAAAATGCATCTCCTACATCTGAAGAGTTATCTGCTTCAATATATTTTACATACAAATGTTTTTTATTTGTATGTGGAGTGCGACACATTTTTGCATAGTGATTAGGTTTATGACACAAATGGTACACAACTCCAATTGCTGGACATTTGTGTCCACACGACTCACCACAACAAATACCTTTTGCATTTGTGTGTATGTTAATTTTCAAGGGTTTTTTTTCAGTTTTTACGACATTTTTTGGTTTGGATTTTGTCGTGTAGTAGTTATTTTTAGATTTTTTCATGTAATTTATCGAGTAATCATTTGTGATTTTATCATTGGAATCATTTTTCAAAATTTCTGCATTTATTTTTGCCAATTTAATATTTTTCGCAATTTCAATTGCTTGATCTAGTGTAATGGCACCTTCGCTTAGTAAACGTTCTTTTATTTGATTGCTTATTAAGCCGCAGAAGAAAATTCTTAATTGCACCGAAATCACAAAAGGCACTTAATTTTTTTAATGCGGTAACGAAATCATCCAACGATTCTTCAGAACCCTATTTTCTCGTGAAAAAAATGTGGCGTTCGTTTGTACGTTGGGTACAAAATGTAAATGAAATTTTTCTACCAAATCCTTATACTGCACTTTATCCATGACCAAATTAAGTGATTTAAATATATCCAGCGACTACGAGCCCATACATTGAAGGAATAAGGCAAATTTTCGTTTTTCGATTTCTGCTTCTAATCCTGAGCACGTAGAAACATCTCGAATTTGGTCTTCCATGTGGTCCACTCGGACGGCATATTTATGGCATCCATTTGTAGACGTAAAATCTGTGAAATTAATTCCTCCATTCCAATTTTAGATTTTGGTTTCACTTCAGCTTCGGTCGACATTTATGTAATTTGAACTTAACTTAAAAATAATTTTATTCAAATCCAGTAAGCATAATTCCATAATTACGATTAGTAAGCATAATTCCATAATTACGATACACAGCTTGCGATTTCTCGGCATTTACTTTTATCTTCCACTTTTGGCAGTACGAGTTAATTAATTCAAGTTGTCCTTGAAGATTGTTTACAATAATGTTCGGGTCAGTTTGAGTGGCGTATATAGCCGTGTCATCTGCAACCATTGCTAAGTTACAATTTAGGCCAATGACAGACAGTTCGGTTTCACCGAAGCGTTTAACGCTTCGGTTTGGCGCGTCGGCTGCCACACACAGCGACTTTCAGAAGCGTTTATCGTGTCGGTTTAGTTACAAATTACGTCAGAGTATCATATTTTCCTTCCCCTATCCCATGCATTCATCAATGCATCCAGAAAATTTCAGCTCGATCGGACTACGCAGCAATGAACTCATCGAAAAACGCTCGAAAAACGAGTCGGTGGGTCATTTCTCTCATCAACCGACGCGATTCCGAAACCGAGAGGCGGTTCGCACCGCGGTGTGTGTCATCACAATGCTAAAGTAATGTACGACTATACCGACTCGGTTTTCCTCTCGGGAAACGCCTCGCAAAAACCGCTCTGTTTGTCATTGGCCTTAAAGACTGAGTTATGTCTGAGGTGTAGATGTTGTATAAAGTCGGGCTCAGTACCGAACCTTGAGGGACTCCTGCCGGAATATCGTACCTGTTAGATTTGCCTTGGAACTTCACTGTAAATGACCTGGACGATAGGTATGACTGAATTATCTTTGTTATGGTAAAAGGCTGATAGGGCGGTAGTTTTGCGGTAGCTTGAGATTTTTACCAGGTTTGGCTATAGGTATGATGATG
Organism: Nemotelus pantherinus; assembly: GCA_963978885.1. NCBI lineage: Eukaryota > Metazoa > Arthropoda > Insecta > Diptera > Stratiomyidae > Nemotelus > Nemotelus pantherinus. Next base: position 73,005,327 of record OZ022265.1, on the reverse strand, counting down.
GCGTTTTTCTAGCAATTAGGGAAATAGTTTAGTTTAACTATTTCCCTAATTATAATTAAATATGTGGGTTAATAAAACTTTAGCTTTACTAGGAAGATTTTTAAGCAGGATGTTGGGTATTTGATCGTCATCAGCAGCTGATTTTAGTTTTATCTTCTTTAAGATTTTCCAAATTTCGGCAGGGCTGCAGAAAGCATTTGGACCAAAATCATTGGGTAGTTCAGCAAGCTCTTTAATTTTTCAATCAACAGTATTATTTGTTTCTAAGTCGCCTAGATTCTGAGTTAAAGAGTGAGATTTTTGAAAATTTGTAGCTAGTAACTTAACTTTGTCACGGTTATTGTAAGTCATATTACCGTCTGGTGATTGAAGCGGAGGTATGAAGTGCGACTTATTTTTCAAAGCTTTGTGAAGCTTCCATAGCTTTATGGAGCCTTTACTTTGTGATGAGAGCAGTTTATTCCATCTATCATTACGCAGATACAAAAAAGCAGTGCGAATTTGGTAATTTAAATCATTCAAATGGTTTTTCAGAAAGGGGAGGCGAGTACGTTGCCACTGTCGTCGAATTTTATTTCGATGATTTATTAAGGCTGCTGTTGATGCATCCACTTTTAGGTGCTCTGGCTTAGCTACAATATTGGGAGAAAATATATCGCGGGCGATTCTAATTGTCTCAACCAAGTTAAATAAGAGGGAATCGATTTGTTCATGGGTGTTTACTGTTGAATAATCTAGCTCAGATAGATTTATGTTAGAGTTTAAAAACTCTCGGAATTTTGACCATGATGTAGCCGAGTAAGCGAAAAATGATTTCTGAGCTATTGTGATGCCAGTCTCAATATCAAACCTAACAGGAAGATGGATGGAAGATAGTTCATTTGTGACTACCGGTTGTGATAAAGGTACTAACCTGTTACTGATGACGAGATCAAGAGTGGATGGAAAGCCTCGAGGGGGATAACTTGTTGGTCCATCGGGGGTATGAGCAAACAAGTTGTTATGGATGGCAGCGTCGTATAAAATGTTACCAGCTTTGTTGGCTCTGAAGCAGTTCCAGTGATGATGGCGGGAATTCAGGTCACCACATAATATAAATTTATTTTTGTGCCTCGTAAGCAGCCTGATATCCTCTTGGAATAATTTTCATTTTTCGTTGTTTAGATTGATGCCACTAAAGTAAACTACTATTACACCAATATTGAGTTGAATAATTTTAATTGCGACGAATTCAATAATTTTAGTAGGGAATGGTTTTATGGCTGCATATGAAATACCTTTTTTAATAAAAACAGCTACACCTCCTCCAATTGAGTCCGGCCTATCAGCTCTTACAATATTATAAGATTGGTTCGAAAGTTTGTCTCCCTCTCTGAGCCACGATTCACACAATAAAAATAAATCAATTTCATTATCTATTAGGTGATTAAGAGTCTCTTGTGATTTATTTCGAAAGCTTTGGGCATTCCAAAGTAGACATTTGATTTTATCAATCATGGATAAACCTGATTGCTAATTCAGTAAGTGCAACGAATTGATCTTCGCGCGTCTTACAGAGAGTAAGCTTCGTGATAAGCTCTTTGGCTAGAGAGAGCATTTCATCTGCTGAAAATAATGATGACTGCGATGAGCTCAGAGGGGAAGACAAACGATGAGCAGAATTAATGTTACGCTTATCTAATACACCTCGTAAAGCAGCACTGTACGTTGGCTTGGATGATGATGCGGGTGCACTAACATGGTTGTGTTCGACTGCCTGTTTAGGCAGTAATGGATAGCTGTCCAGCGTTGGCGATGGAGCGATGTGGGTCGCGACTGCTGCATACGATACCTTGTGTGGATGGCTTTGTGAGGACCGTTTGCGATTTTTTATGTAATCCGTTCGCTTAGGGCAAAGCTTGTCATTGGCAAGGTGATTACCGAGGCAATTGGAACACTTAATTTGTGATGAAAGCTTTGAGGGGCATTTATCTTTGTTGTGCTGATCGCCACAAATTAAGCAGTTCTCAGGAAGAAAACAATGTGAAGAGCCGTGGCCGTGTGCTTGACAGTTTCGGCACTGTGTTACACGAGCTTGCGGTGTCTTCCGCTGGTGGCTGCAGTGGACACGAGTGCTCATGACTGTGTTGATTTTAAGAAGGTCGGAAAGCTTTGTCGTGCCACGTAAGAAGTAAAGTATGTACGTAGCGTGTTCTCGATAGCGACGAGTTTCATTCGGAAACACTATTTTCTTTAAGGGGTTATATACAGTTAAAATCGATTTTTTATTTATTGCATTTTCAGAATGCATATTTAACTGATAATATTCCCTGATAATTTCAAATCGATCCGATAAGTTTTTTCCGAGATATACGCATATTTGCAATCACATTTCGGACTGTTAGAAAGTAGGCGGAGTACAGACCGAAGCGCATGGGAGTAAGCGAGAGGGAAGAATGGCTCGTAGACAGCATCAAATCGAGGTATTAGAAGCTGGTGAGGCTACAAAAGGTACATCTTATGGCCCTAAAACAGATGACTCCATGTAACTAAAAAAAATATGATATATGTGTTAATTTCTTCCGAAACTTTCAACGCGTTTTTCTCAAAACTATGTTTCCAAGTCGGTGACCACGATTTCTAAAAAACGGCTCGACCAAACGGTTTGAAATTTTAACACAACTTTCTCAGATATATTTCTCAGGTATTAAACGAAGGAATAAGATTTCGGATAATTATTTCTGTTTTTTTAAACAATTTTAAATGGCAATTTTGGTAAAAAAATTCGATTTTTTTTTTACGAAGCTGCCATTTTGTCAAAAAAACTAAATTTCGATTATTCCTTCGTTCAATACCTAGTTTTATCTATCTACTAAAAGAATCTGTTTAGTTTTTTGACTTGAGATGAGTTATACCGGAGAAATCGTGGTCACCGCCGAACACCTTTTTTTGGAAGACCTTCAGGAGATCATCTGGAGGAGCGCACCAGATCAATATTTTAACAAATTATTAGTGCCATTATAAACTTAGATGTTGGCACTAAATGCATGTATACTTTTTGTTTTTGTAAAGTAAAATACCTTTTCACAAAAAATTAATAAAAAAACGTATTTTTCCGGCCTTCTAACTGTATATAACCCCTTAAGTCAATGCACTGAAGATTATGCACTTCTTCAAGGTGGCTTTTCAAAGTAGCGCATTCCATATTGTGCAAACCACTCAAAATAAATTTTGCCGTACGTTGGTCAGAATGTGCATACGTAAAGAATGACACTTTCTTAGCGATCAAATGGGATCGAACTGTCTCGAATGTCTCGGTTGATTTCGAAAATAGCTTTTTGCCGATACTAATGTGCTGTATTTCATAGTCGTGGATGTTTAGCTCTTTCATCATTGCAACAATAGACTCCCTGTCAATGTTCATGATGACAAGTAGTAGTATTTTAGCTTTGTTTGGGAGCAGGCCCGGTTTCGGAGTCAATGCTGTTGTCAGTACAGGTTTTTAGACCAGCCGGAGGCTGAAACCGGTTACTATAATTTGCCATCAAGGAGTTCTTGTGTGTTCTAGCGAGTTTTAAACGATCCCGCAGTAGAATGTCGGGAGAGTTATTCTCCCGTTGCCTTTTTACACTAGTCATTGCTGAAGTAATTTCCAGATTCCAGAAGATGAGCAGGGAAACATGAAGGTCTGAGAGAGACTAAAATTTAATTTTATTTTCGATTGAAATTCACTTTAACTTTTGACTTTGCTTTAGACTTTTTAGTTAACACCTGACACCATATCAAATCATAGCTGGTTTCTGTGACGACAGTTTATTGACTGATCTTAAATCTACACTCAGAAAAAAAAAACGCTGTAAAATTAAATATGTTCAGGGTTTGCATCAAATATTTTGACTCTTATTTTTTACCCAAAAATGAAGAGTTGTTGAATTAAAAGTGTAAAAGTATTCCTTTTCACAAAATTGTTTCACCGTTAATGTAACAGTACAGTATATTTGACATGCATTGTAGTCACATTTAATTATATTGCAGTTACTCTGCATTATTTATTTTGCTATAATATTTTGAATCTTGGGAATTTTTTCCGCATAATTTATTTCATACATATATTCCTGTAGAAACATCCACACATATTTGATCTTTGCCGAATATTCAAGATTAAATATGAAACTTATTTTAATTACAAGATCTATTGCCCGCAACAGAGTTGGAGTTTTATATTTGAACCCATTTAGGCATTTAGTAGTACATAAAATTCTTTTAGGGTCTCTATGGTCTCACCAACCACAATAACTTTTGGTTGAACCGATTAGTGTTCGGTAAGCGCCATGCAAATAAGCTCTTTGTCCTTCCTTTTTAAATCGTTTATGTTAACTATGTGAACAATCATATCGAGCTGCGAGTCCGAAATGGATGGTTTAGATGTTTTATAAATTCTTGGTGGCAATATGATTGTGTGCAGCAAATTAAAAAATACATGTAGTGAGAATCTACAAAAATATACAAAAAGAACATAAAATTAAATGAAGTTAATCCAAAAATAAATAGGTTTTACCTGATGAAAGTTCTTTGGTTTTTAACTTAAGATAATAGTCTTGATTCAGTTTATCTTTTATTCCATTCGCGAAGATTATTTTATCAATTTTTTTCACCACATCCTGAATTTTGTTCAATAAGTGATTTTCCTTGGCTGGATGCAAACTTTTATAATCAATTTCGATTAACTCAGGACCAGTAGGATCAGTATATCGTGGCCAAGCTTGCATGATTTCTGTCAACCTATTTTTGTGTCTCAGCATTCTTAAATAAGATGTTTCTCTCCATATTTCAGTAATGTTCGACGGAACGTTGTGTGATTAAAAATCACTGTTATCGGATGCATTTTCGTTTTGAAAGTGTTGAAAAGACTCCAAACTTTTCTTGAATTTTTCCCCAGATGAATGGTCCTCGATATTTTTCCTTTTTTTACTGAATGTATTAAAGTACCTATCGTTAATTTTTCCAGCAGGATTCTTTTTATTATTTCGCGCTATATAACAAGGTGGACAATGCTTTGGCAATTTCTGACATTCTTTTTGGAGTCATTTGTTGATCTTTTAATCTATAATAGTCAACTATAATTCGAGTTACCAGATTTTGATCTGTGTTGTTTAGTTTTTTTTATTTATTTTGTAGTTATTGATAGCAATTTGTCCTGATATGCGTTGGTGAATAATATTACTGACATTCATATATGAATCGATTCATATATGAATCGGAATGAAGAGCAGAGCCCAAAGAAGTCGATAAAGTTGAATGCGCCGATGTTGACATTATTTGATCACATCCACAGCAGGTCAATAATTCAAACTATGATCAACAATATTCAACTAATATAAATATAAATGATTAAATTATGCGAAAATATACATCCTCGTAGTTTCTGAATTAATGAGAAAAGTTTGGATTCGGGACAATTATTTTACAAGAGCTATGAAACTTTTTATATCCATTTACATGCGTTATTTGCTGCCTATAGAAGTTAACCTCAATCCAGTGAGTGAAAAGTACTACTGCGGGTAGCAAAACAAGTTTAAATAAATCTATCGTATTCATATTTTTAAAAACACACATGATTGGATTGAATTGGATGAAAAAAGGTTGGTACCATGATGACCACAATCCTAAATAGTTTATTTAACTCGTCAAAATTAATTTCAGTATCGAAAAAAACCATCATAATATGGCACGTTTCAGAGTCTGGCATGATGATTAGCTTCTAACGATTATGATCGTTAAGATTACTACCGTTTTTTGCGTCTCTATTGAGAGCTGGTTAGGATAGTAGCATTGAATAAATACAAGAACCTTGTCTCAGTTGTTGTTGTTTTCAATCCTACTATCTTAGCCGGCTCTTGATAGTAGTGCAAAAACGCGAAGAAACTCGAAAAGTACTCAAATTACTTACGTTGTTTTCTTTTCTCCATCGGTTTAGGAACAGTGTTGGCATTAATCAATTAATTTTTTAATCAATTAATTAATTTGATTAATTTTAATCAGATTAAATTAATCATGATTAAATCAACCGTGATTAAAAAAGTAATCTTAATCATGATTATTGGTGTAATCAGTAATCATTAATTGATTAACTTGATTATAAACAAATACATCCATCAATGTTGCCAATTCTACGTGAAAGAAATAATGAAAAATAATAACATAGTTTTCTTAAAGCACTTTTATTAATTATTCAAAAACTCATAAAACTAATTTCTAACGTTCAAGAATACAGTGTTTCTTATTTTAAAAAAATATGTTCATTCAATTAACATTTGATCTTAACATTTCTTGTTTATTGAGGTTCAAGTTATATTTCATAACTACTCTTTTTTCGAATAAGTCGTCAGATAATTTGTGTGACCTAGGTTTACTTATCATAGTTGCATAAGAAAACATTCTTTCTACTCAGCCAGAGGACGGCATTGGTGTGTTGTATTTAAAAAACACTTTGCTAATAACAGGATCTTCTGTAATTTTTTTTTTAGCGCATGCAGACAAGGTAATAATATTCCATAAAATGAGTCATCACTTTGCAATATGTCCAAAGCGGTTGCAACTGAAGCAGCGCATTGGCAATATTCCTCAATATATTGAAATTCAGAGTCTCGTAATAGATTTCTTTTACCAAGTGCTCTGGCTAGTTGAGAGTAACTAGTTTTGATTTTCAATATATTTTTCAAAGCGTCATAATAACTATTTCATCTAGTTATGCCAGATCGCGTTCACGTATGTCCGAGAATGCTGTGTATCACCTCAGCTGATTTTGGACGAGCAGCGGCACTCCACAAATCGTTGCATTTTTCCATTACTGTGGAATGCATTTTTCCAAGACATGTCGATTTGTCAGTCAATAAGGCTTGGACGTCCTTACTGGCAATCAAATTTAAAGTGTGCGCATTACATCTGAAGTGAAATGATAACGAACTGTTTTTTGAAGGATCGTATATTATATTTTCTTCTAACAGAAGATCATCATGTTCGTGTTCCTATCTTGTACCGAGCTCTCCTTCAGTCTTTTCAAGTTCTTCTCCACTCAACTCAATATCGCTGCAACTTGGAGTTGAAGATTTATTATCTTCATCATATTCGATTAGTGATGTTGTATTTATCTCGAATATTTTGAACGCTTTCACAAAGTTTGACCCATTGTCAGTAACACAGCATACTATTTTCGTGAGATCAATGTTAAAATCTGAAAATATTTCCAGAAGCAAATCCTTTATGCAGTCAAAGGTGTGTGCTCCTTTAAACCGGCGACAAACTAAAGCTGCGGAACGCCTCTTATGGTCACTATCAACCCAGTGCACTGTAGCCCTTAAAAAACTTCTTCTTTTTCCTGACCATATATCAGCGGTGATGCACAAATATTTCATTCCAGTTAGTTTTTCTTTCAGCTCGCAAACCTGATCGATTGTTTATCAATTTTTTTTTCGGAGAGAACGTCGCCCGGATATCTTGATTCTATTATTTGTCACATTTAAATCATCCATCATCTTAATGAAGTGCGGGTCTTCCACGGCTCGAAAAGCAATCATTGAGAAAAAATTAACTAAGCTGCGATCAAAATTTTCTTGAGTTACAGGTGTTTTTAGAGTTTGCCTTGAAGTCTGAACTGTATTATTTTTATTCTTATTTTGCTTATGGTCTTTCATGTATTTCCTACATTCCTGTTCTGTGTCAGCGCCATGTTTCCATTTTAGATGTCCCAAAAAGTTAGAGGTCGTTTTGCCATAGCCCTTAACTTCTTTACTTTCCTGGTCCGAACACTTCATACAACCGTATTCTTGTGCATTTATGCTACCGAATTCTTGTCTGTGCATTTGTCTAGTAGAAGCTTGTAATACGTGCCGTCAAATAAAACAGAAGAAGAAAGATCCGAATCCGACTGCAATATTACTGTTGAATAACCGGAATTGTTTGACGCCACAGACGGACCATTTGACACACTACTACTATTATTGTCATTAAAATCACTACTAGAACTCATATTTATTTTTTAATACAGACAATTTTGTTTATTAAAATACAGACAATTTTATTTATTGCAAGCGAACATTTGCTGTGCCTCCTGTTTCTTGATGGGATTATACGCACGCCAACACACTCTAACCTATCAGCTACACGGATATTTACATATTCACCTAGCATTTGAGATAATGCTTCTCTCACTTTTGCATATGACAAAGTTAACTTATTTGGTTTTGGCTCTTTTTAGGCGCCAGCTGATGGTAAATCCTTCACTCCCTACCCTTCTCTGCCATGAGGCAAATATCACACAAGGCCGTTCTCTCCGCACTATCTATGGTTTATACGCTCTAGTAGTGCTATAAAGAACAAGAGAGAGAGAGAGCTAAACTAACGCGAAGTATCTTCGCAAACATTCGTTCATTTCCGTAGCAAAATAAAAATAACTGTTTTTTTTACACTAAAGGTTTCTGAACAATTATGACTTCCTAACTAGGAGGCACCAGTCAACGTTTATTCGATTAATTTTTATCAATATTACACAAATTCGACACTGATTTTGCACTTATTTTTAAGACAACACAAATTTCGTTTTACCAACGCAATGATACGACGTATTGATACATGAATCCAAATAACTGCTTAAGTGTACGAGAAAACTAAACTGAACGCTTATACGTATGATTAAATTAAAAAAGGAGAGAACCATGCCCATATGTCCAAGCTTCAACAAGGTACGCTTTTACGTTGCATATTTAGTAGTGAAAACAACAGTGGAAATTGTTGAACATTCAAAAAGATGTAGTTGAAGTAATAACATAACTTTTTAAATGTACAGTTGAAAGTTTATATAGTTATTTTAACTACTAAAAAATTTGAAATGACATTTTTCATATTTGAACTTTATTAACAGTTTTCAAACTTTTGTTCTAAATAAATCACTTTTGAAATAACATTCAAATAACATTTTTTGAAATCAAATATGTTCTTTTGAATCAAAAATTTTGTGTTCAAAGCAACAACTATTTTGATACAATTGTTCAAATACAAAAAGTAGTTTGTTCAACAGTATTTTTTTTTCTCAGTGTAGCTATGACCATTTTTGTCGAATTTCTTTACTGAGCGATTATGTCGTTAGATTTGCAAATGGGAATGATCCTGCAATGAAAATTAACAACAAAAATTAAGTATAAAGTCAGTTTACATAATGTAAGTTTAAGTGAACGTTTACACAATGAGTTTGTAGATGTAACCCAGCAAACACAGCACTACTTCTAAAGTGCTGCAGAAGTTGTGACTAAATCCGTGAATGCTTTTAATGCTACAGATAGCATTTCACCCCAAAATTCACCTTTTTTCTTCATATTACCCGCGTACATGTAATGTGTTTTGTTTCATGGTTGATCGTTTCCATCCCACAAATAGGAAAAAGGCAAACAATAGGAATACAAGGAGTGCAAAAGCATTGCTATACTACTGCTGAAGTGGTGAAACAGCAGCACGCAAAATGTACTGCTGTACTACTGCCCTATATATTTACGGTTCCCGATTAACAATGAATATAAAGTACTGCTGCACTACTGCCAATCTGGTGACCAGATGGTGCAATTCAAATCGTTTCCAAAAATTCAAATCGAGTTGCCCACACGTCAAGCGTCAGTCATACTTCGCAAGTGATACGTGAAATATTTTGAAATTTATAATTAAAACAGGTCTTTTTTGCTCTAATTAAAGATGACATGAATACAAAGTTATGCAAATGTGATGGCATGAATACATTGCTGGGAATGCTTAGCGTCCAATATACATGTCAAGTGCATAAATATAACACCTCTATTATTCTGTTAAGTTTCTGCTTGAATTCTGGTTTACTTCGGATTTGAAGGTTGCTGACCTGAATAGACTTTTTCTCTTTTAGAGGAATTTCTATGCCTGGTTTTCAGCTGATTAAATTGGTTTTTCTGTCGATTATGGGTTCGAGTTGATTGAGAGTGTCGTCTCCGATGATGCCATCGAAAGACTTAAGACCCGGAAGTATGAAACAATGTATTAAAAAGTCAATTCCTTTACTTTTGATAAATTTTCCCGAAACTTTTTCTTTGATTTTTATATCCACCTGCTGATTGAATAGTGAAGATTTTACCAACTGCATGGGTTTTTGGTGCTAAGTCAGGCTTCACAAAGCTCTTATTAGCATCGATACCGACAAAAAATTTTAAAATTTTGCCATCACTAGTTCTATACTCTATAATGCTAGAGAGGTTTGTGTCATAAAATCTATTTCAACTTCTTGCTCGTATTCCTCTTCCTGTTGGTCTTTCTCATCCGGTTCATTGTTTTCTTCCAATGCTGGCCGTTCAATTGCCTCAAGAACGTTACCTCTTTGCTGCTTGTGGGGATAATTATCAGATTCATTGTACCGCTTAGGAAGTTTACTAGATCCTGGCCGATTCATATAATCAAGTTGCCTAGTTTGAATTGACTGGTCCACCTCTATTGAGGTAGGTGGCTTTCTTGGCGCTGCTCATGTTGGACGCGATAAATCTCGTTTTTCTGGTTGACGGGAAGTGTCCTGGGTAATGCTCGCGGGCCTGGTTTAGGTGGTTGTTGATTTTGGTTACGTGAAAAGAATTGATTTATTGGTGCAGCTACAGAGTTTGTTGTAGACAAATTTTGTATCGCCTTACGAAAATTTAGATTCTGAAACTCCAAGCACGATGTGTATGCCTTAAGTAGTGTTCAAGGTATCTGGACGATCAGCATTCTAGATAAGTCACCTCTCAACCCTCTTATGAAAACGTCGAGAGTTCGATGCATATATGTCTCCGTTAACACATTCATAGTTTCAGCTGAATAGTCGTTGGTTTTCAGTGTGTTGAGGATAAGCGACAACTGGTGATTGACGTTGGCATTGAATTTGCCTATACTCATAGCTCCCTGTGCCATGGTGCTGAGTTGGTGCTCTAGTGTCCGAGTGTCTCTCTTGTCGGCGTAGTGAAGATATAAGCACTTCTTAATGGCACTCCAATTACCGTGGAATATGTTGTAAGATATCAAAGCGACGTCCGCGGACCCTCTGACTTTATGTCTTATACTCTGTAAAATAGCACGGTATATCGGTTTGTCTTGAACCACTTCGTAATCTTTTAAAATACTCCCTTTATTGTGGATCCATGAAACGTATTCCGAGGGATCCCCATCGAAGACTTGTAGCTCTTTCACGCAATCTGGTAGTCCTGCAATCTCTTTCAGTTCCTCCGTATTCCATGGTGTTTGCAATATACCTTCCTGATTGTCAACCGCTCTGCTGGTCGCAAGCTGTACACGATTCTTCTCCATACTCGCAAGATTGTCTAGTTTCCTCTCTATTCTTTTGGCGAGGTCGGTTTGGACATTTACGGGACCAATTAGTTGTGTCATCACACCTTGTAGCTGTTCCATGCCGAATTATAATCGCGAGTGTATCATTAAAATACCGGATCACTAATAATAAATATTTCATTACTTTTTCTATAGAACACTTTAATACCTACTATATTTGGTTTTTGTTGAGATCACTTCACTTCGGAGATATTTTCAGTCGATTTGTATATCTTTGATCATATACTTCATTCATATCTTTGATTTATATAATTTATATATATTATAACATTCATATATATGCCACTTATATCAATCGTTTATATCATTTATTTCATTTTTAGTTCTTCAAATATTGTTAAGGCAAGTAAATATTTTCAAAGTAAGTAAAACCTTCTATTTACATTAAGTAAAAAGCTAACATATGTTCCGTGTAATAGCCTCTGAGTTCCATTTTTCGTTCACGTCGGATGCCAGATAAGGGGGTTCTTAATTGAATTCAATCCTTTCATCGTTGGTGGTGTTTGACAAGGCGTATGCTTCCCTTTTGGTTGTAACTTTTACGGCTTTTCACACTAATTTACTCGTTTACTAATGATTTTCTGGATTCGCTGCAAAAGTTCACAAAGTAATAGCGCAGCACAAAGTTCAAGACGCAGAATAGTTATAGGTGATTTAGAACATAATAGCTTTGTTGATATGATTCCGTCTGGGATTTCACTTCTGATGTATATGCAGGCACCATATGCGCGTAGACTAGCATCTGCAAACCCATGAATCTAAATCTTGGCGTTTACTGTAACAAAATGTCGCGGTATGGTGAAGTTCTTGACCCTTGCGATGGTCTCACGGAAATATTGCCATCTTCTCTGCATTTCCATCCCAGTAGATCTTTAACTTCCAAAGCTCCTGCGAAAATAGTTAAGCTGTGACAATAATTGGACTAAGCAACTCTAACGGATCAAAGAATCGAGCTGTTTCCGATAACACCATTCTCTTGGTTATAGAGCCTCTGACTTCCGGCAATCTATAAGTGACTATGAATTCGTCATCAGTCGGGTTCCATGATAAGCCAAGAGTTTTGACTATATCATTGTCACCAAGTCGCGTCAAAACCTCTCGATTGTCCTTCTTGGTCCATTTTTAAGTGTGAAGCCTGCTCCTTGCAGGACTTTTAAAACCTTGGCATGGACAGTAACAACCTCATAAAAGGTATCACTTCCAGTTAAAAGATTATCGACGGAAAAGTCATGGTCGATAATTGAGGGTCCTATCGGAAAATGATCTTTAGCATGTTCTGCAGTCTTTCGAAGAGCTGGTCTTGCCAGAAATGGTGCTGGCCTTTTTTCATGTCAAGTTCTCTTATCGCTTTTACACTGTCCTCTGTAGTTAAATATATTTCATCAGCGATAGCAAACTGTGGTATTGGGACAAGCGACATGTTACATAATCCACTGGATGGACAGACAACTTCTTGAAAATGGTCGTCAAACATGTCACATATTTTTAGTTGGTCAGAAGAGCCTAATACATTGCTGTGGGATATCCTGAAGTTTTTCGCTTGGTGTTCACAGATTATATTTTCCCCAATTATATTAATATAACATTCATATGCTTCGCGAGACTTCCTTAAGAATTCTTTAGTTAGTTCATTGTATCTTCTCTTGATATCTTCGTTAGCATTGATGTCGGTTTTCATTATCTTATATAGTTTATTTCTCTGATCTCGTAAACACTTCAAGTTCTATCTAACCGAGGCTCAAATAGTTTATCTTTTCTCTTTATTTTCGGGACGAATTTTTCAACCGCATCAAAAATCAACTGGTAGAATAAAGACAGAGCATCGTTCAATTCCAACGTTAATAGAGAACTATTCCAGTCAATATTATTCAAGTGGAGGTTAATGCTCTCATAGTCAGCATTTCGAATATCATATACAACTGAATTGTTGTATGATTTTGACGTTGTCAAATCAGATATAGATAGCTCGACTGTAAAAGCATAGTAATGAAAAGTACAGGTAACCCTCGTATAACACGGTAGATAGGTTCCTAGAAAATACCGTGTTGTATGAAACCGTGTTATACGAGACTAAGAGCCCATACAAAATGAAGGGATGCGTGCCGGAAACTTTATAAAACAAAATATTTTTTATTAATTCAACAGTTTTTATTAAGAATATAAACATATGTAAAACAAAAACGTAAGTAAACAAAAAATTTCTGTTCTCATTTAATTTAAGCTCATTATTTTAAATATCTTCTTCATCACTGGTCAGCAGAATGAGACGAGAGCGTTTTTTCGTTGGAGCGATATCATCACTTTCTGAATCCATTTCTTCGGTAGGATTTTTTGCATCTTCTGCCTTCTTTAAAAAATCGGTTATTTTAGTCTGTTTCCTGGCCCTTACAAGTTCGCAGTAAATTTCATTGTATGGAGATAGGCAATTTTCCAGCTCCCTTTTGAACTTTCGGCTTCTTTCAGCACAAGGGTCTTTAGTCAAGAAAAATGACTCAAGATTTTTCGCTAAAGCAAGTCCTTCCTGTAACTCTTTTAGAGTAAAATTAGTAACTCCACAATTGTCATAAGAGCTGTCGTCTTCAGAATCGATTTGATTAACAACTTCGGACGCCATTTCCACTAAATCCGCTTCGCCAATTTCTTCTTCCACTAATAAATCCTGGACGTCTTCAATAGCCAGGTCCACAAAACCTTCGCCTCTAATCGATTGAGCAAGTTCTAATATTCCCCCAATCTCGTTTTCTGGGGGTTCAAGCAAGCTTTCTACTACCGATGGCCATATTTTCTTCCAACATGCATTTAGGGTTGATTTTTTTAGTTCTTTTACCGAAAACGATATGATTTCGATACAAGTTTTAATTGAAAATTCCTTCCAAGCTTTCATTACATCAACCGATTTTGTATCAATTGTGTCTAAAATCCATTGAAGTGATCGTCTTATGTAGTACGTTTTAAAGGTATACATAATACCTTGATCTAATGGTTGGATCAACGAAGTAGTATTCGGCGGTAAAAACTCCACTTTGATGTTGGGATGACTTAAGTTCTGTGGGTGACCAGGAGCGTTATCTACTACTAATAGCACTTTTAAGTTCAAATTTTTTTGCTTTAAATAATTTTCAACCTCCGGTATAAAACATTTGAAAAACCAGTCTTTAAATAAATCTCCTGTTACCCAAGCTTTTAAGTTTGCTCTCCAATGTACTGGTAAGGTGTTTTTATTTACGCCTTTAAGCGCACGGGGATTCAAAGATCTATTAACTAGCAAGGGCTTTGTAATTAATTCCCCCGACGCATTGCTGCACAAAAGTAACGTAATGCGATCTTTAGACGCCTTAAAACCGGGTGCACTTTTTTCTGCTTTTGATACAAAGGTCATCTTCGGCATTTTTCTCCACCAAAGCGCAGTCTCATCGGCATTAAAAACTTGATGTGGTGTATATCTTCCCTCTTCAATTATCCTTTGAATTTTTTCTGGATACGTTTTGGCAGCTTCATGGTCAGCCGACGCGGATTCTCCTTGAATTCTTACGCTATGAATTGCAAAACGTTTTTTAAATTTCTCAAACCAACCCTTACTTCCTAAAAAGTCTGGGTTTACAGGAGATTCTCCACTTTCTTTAAGGAGTTTGTAAATTTTGAGAGCCTTTTCTCTAATGACATTACCGCCCAATGGAGTCCTTTTTGTACAACAATCTTCAATCCAAATACTGAGTGCCTTTTCCATTTTCTCCATAATTGGCGCACGGGAACGAGCTGCATATTTTGCGGATATCGAAGATCCTGCGGTAACTGCACTTCTAATTTCCGTTTCATTTTTTTTAATTGTTCGAACGGTTGCCTCATTTAAATTTAGACTTCTTGCAATGTCAGATGCCTTTTCTCCTTTTAAGAAACGATCCAAAATTTGTATTTTTCTCTCCAAAGAAATAAATTTTCTTTTAAAAGTTGTTTTCTTATTTTCAGACATAGTTTAGGACTGAAATATAATTTTGAAATAAAATTATCCTAAAAACGACAAAGCTAATCAGTAACACATACCTAAAATTAAAAAAAAAAAGTTTCTCCAAAAATCACAACGCAATTTATGTAATGCACCAACTGAACGCTTTGAACACAAGATTCATACTGTGTAAATGATGGGCACGACTCAATTTCAAAGAATCTCGATGTTAGATAATTTGTGTGTATAAATACGTATGTATGTACATGGTTATTGTGAACTACACACTATGGCATAGTAACTTAATTTTGTAAATGTTTGCAATAAGTATGTATGTATGTATTGTATGTATACATGTACATAGTTTTATAAGAGGGTTTCCGCATTTTTATTAACGTGTTAGAATGAAACCGTGTTGTAGGTGGCCGTGCTATACGAGGGTTTCCGCAATTTTCTTAACGTGTAAGAGTGAAACCGTGTTGTAGGATACCGTGTTATATGAGGGTTACCTGTATTGGGAAAAAATGCTCTGCATCTACTGTCAGATTAGCTACTACATCGTCGTAACTGTTGGTAAAAATTAGACTAGCCAATTGCCATTTTGGTTAGAAGTCGGGGCGATTTGCTCCAAATCATTGCTGTAAAATGTACTTACAAGATTTAAATCAGATGAATCAACGATATTGAACGGAAGGAGGCTGTTGTCGTTTTCATCTTCCACGAACTTTAAATTTGGACGGTTGAAATCTCCTAGTATTATAATCTTATCATTATCAATAAGTGATGAAACCAGAGAAGAAATGGTTTCGCATATGTCATTGTAAACGGTATCGTCTGAATTAGGCGGGACGTAGAAAATGCCAGTGTACAAGAAACCTTTGGACCAAGAAATTCGAATAAATTTGTGTTCAAACTGATATTGTGATTCGGTTTCGACTATTTCACTTGAGAGGGAGTTATGAGCGGCAATGAGTACACCACCACTTCTGGTTTGTCCAGTACGGATATAATTACGGTCATTTCTGTATATGGTTCAGCAACCGTCGAGTATTTCCTCGTTTAAATGAGAGTGGTTTAACCAGGTTTCGGTAAAGGTAAGCATATTGAATTTGCAAGATTTGGCGTCAAGGAAGAGTTGATTTAGTTTGCCTCTCATACCACCGCAATTGTGGTAAAAAAGTTTGAGGCCATGTTTAGATTGTTTTCTGTTAGGATCGATACCTATTGAAATCTTCCCTTGCTTTCTGAAGCTGAGTAATATATTTTGAGGAGACATGTGAAGCGTATAGTTTTAGGTCAGTTTTGACTTGGTCTGCGGATACTCCAAGCTGCTCGTGGTACCGAGTAAAGATAAGATGAAGAGAAGCAAAGGCGGCTGGTAGACCCTCTTGCTGGATCAAAATTTTCAAATGAGTTTTAGTTTTACCTTCAAAACATGCGCAGTCGCTGGCTTTGTGCATATAAGCCAGGAAAAGATGAACATTGTCGTATATTTTAACATCTCTTAACCGAGAAAGTAGATACCTATTTTCTAAATAAGCACTTGATGTAATAGTAGCTTTCACATGTAGAGGCACTAACGGGTCTAAAAAACTGGATGCAGGTTGTGATGGAAATTTTGTAGCTAAGGTGGTTGTGGATGGTATTTGATCTTCACCACGGATGAAATTTGAATATGGAGAAGGTGATAACTGAGCTGGGGTAGGATTTTCATGCAAAGAGTCTTTCCTAGCTTTATTGATATCATTTGGGCCGCAATGTGCAATTTCACAATTTTTATTGTCTTTAACCCCAACATTCTTTTTTGCTGAAATTTTCTCTTTCATTTCCTGAAAGAAATTTTTGTGTGGAGAATTAGTTGTTGCACTGGTGGGTCTGCTAGGATGAACGGTTATTTGAGGACTGGTCAGAGAATTGATCGACTCCGCGCTGGACATCTGGTCGGCACTCATATCTGCCTGCACGGGGACCATTTGAATATGGTTCCTCAAAATAACTTCTTTTTGCGGGGCAGTTGTCAAGGTATTTTGCTTTGAGGTTTTAAATGCTAAATTTTTGGTAGCTCGTGTTGGGGAATAAGGATGGGAATCGTTTTGGAAGGAGAAAATTGCAACTTTGCAGTCTTTGATCAACATTTTATTTTCAAAGAATTTCTGCATCCAGTTTTCATCGGCAGAGTAAGGAGCTCCTTTTACAAAAAACAGTTCGTACCTTAGAGGTGATTCTGATTTTGATTTAGCAGGACAATTTGTTTTAGCTTGAGCGGGATTTACGTTCTTAATGTTTTCGATTCGTCTCGACCATTCCTCCTTTGTCCAGAGAGTACCGAAGTTGAAAATCATATTTTCGGTCTGATGAACTGGTGGTGCTGACAGACTGACCCTATGTTGTATGGCATCTTGTTTCATTGGGGAAGTGGATGTGTCCTTAGATTGCACTCCATTCACATGATTTTTGTTTTGACTAATACTAGTATTGTGCAACATATCTTTCACCTCTGCGATCATTAGTTCAACACCTAGCGACGACGAATCATCACTTGTAGTGTTATTGATTTCCCTGAGCTGTATATTTATGGAATTAAGTTTTTCTTCGAAAGACTTGACCGCAGCGCATAACTTTTGTTCCACTGTATTCATCCAGATAGTATTGGAATTAATGATAGCATCAGATTGAGTTACAGACGAGACTGCCAGTTTGCTTTTTGTCTCAGCAAGGATGGTTTCGGAGCTGATGCGAGGTGATGCCGCTGATACTAGTGAAAACGTAAGTTTATCTAGGGAACTGTAAGTCGCATTGATTTTACGATCAATGGACTCGATTAAATTATTGCCTGGATCACCGTTGGTCTGTGATAGTGTCGCTATTAATTTATTGAAGCTATTCGCCATTTCCGTAAATGCCTCATTGTTTGCTCTTAATTGACATTGTTGCTTGGAAAGTAAATTCTCTTTCTCTGCATCTAATTTTGCTATTTTGCTAACAATGCCGTCATACATACATTTCATCAGCCTTTCTATGTGCTGACAGTCGGAACAGATGAAGTTATCTTCGAGATAGGAATGGTACCAGTCTCTTGGTGCATCCATACATGCTCCATGCAGCTTCCAATTGAAAAAGGCTTTGCACGTCACATATTTAAAAGTATTGTCAAATGCAATACAGTTTGGTAGATTGCACTTGAAGGTCATGGTTATTTTATTTTTATTACATTTAAAGCACTGGAAAAACTTTGTTTATTTAATTTGATTTGCTTGCACTTGCATTTAAGATTAAATTGGGTCACAATGAAAATTGAACTTGTCACACTCCGCTTGGTGGTAAATTATATCCACTCAAGTGCTCTTAAGCTACACATGCATACATTGTGAAATCGAAATTGGGTCATTAATATCGCGCACGAAAATGGTCAAGTAATACACCAGTGATGAATGAGTCACTAAATGCCGCACAAAAGAATGAATTAACTAATATTCAGCACTTACAGTCAATGTATGGATTAATTAATGGAATCAATGAGATCGCTGTGCGCGTAACATGTCTGCTCGCGTCGACAGTTATAAGTAACGTAGTGATGAGGAAGAATGTAATGGGGGCTCTGTAAAACACGATCTTGTTCTACGACATCACTCATATGCCCAAGTGATACATATTCTTTCATAAGGCATGGTAATCGGCGTGTAATTCACGAGACTTGCTTAATTTCCTTTCGATGCTATACAATCGTTTTAATGCGATTTCATAAGAGTTACCGAGCACTGAAGGATTTTGTGTTAGCGGTATCTTTACAATGAATCGGCCACTTGCGTCACGAACCGTATTGGCTTCAAAATGTTGTTCACAATATATTTCTTCCACTGACCTTTTGCTAACATCATTTTCTTGTTGATCGAGCTCCCAAAATTTAACGACAAGATCATTTGAGTTTTCTTGCCTTTGCTCACTACCATCTTTGTGGTGAAAATTTGCATTAAGTGAGGTACGTAAACTGGTGGACGGTCCAGAAACCACCCACCCGAAAATATTTTTTTGCATTATTGGACAATTAGCACGCTCCGATCAAAATATCAACCTTTCTTTGTAAATGAAACTGCGGATCTGCGAGAGGAATATTTTTGGGAATGTGCCAGTGATCAATATTTATTTTCTTTAATGGCTGAGGCCCTGTGAATTGAGGAACTATAGAAAATTCCAACAGGGAGTTAAAGTCGTAATGCAATGATTGTAGATTGGCAAATGTTTTAGACACACGCCTTAACGTTGTCATGCAAACTCCACTAATGGCTACGTCTGTTTGCTCTTGGCGTAAATGCAATTGCTGTGCTAGTCTTTCTGTCATGAAGTGTAACTGCGAACCGCTATCCAGTATTGCTCTGCAGTTGAATGAAATCTCCAACAGGCGAGTTCAGTGTAATTATTGCTGTACCAAGAATCACATCAGCAGAACCAGCCTGAGACTGTTCTGTAGAAGTAGTTAATTGAGTTCTATTCGATGCCTGGCCAATTAACGATAATTGAGTTGTTGGCGCTCTTTCGACTGCCGTCGGATCGTGAGAAATTTGAGGAAGAGCTTGGTCGGCCTTAATATTTTCATGCAGAAGAGTGTGATGACTCCGGTGGCATTTGCGGTATTTACTTGATAGACATGCGTTTAATGAATGTCCTTTACGCAGACAATTATAGCACAAGTTGAGCTGCTTAGCCTTGTAGTATATTTTCAATGCAGTACAGTTGAATACTGTGTGTTCATTGCATGCGTCACAAAAATAGCAGTTTGTTCTAGCATTAAAGTTACCAGCAAAGAAACTTGACAGCTTAGATTTAGTACTTACTGTTAAATTTGATTTTTCGCTGCATTTAGTTTCGGCAAAAAATTCTAACGCAGAGTATCGTTGGTCCAAAAAGTCCGTGAAATGCTCCTATGTTGGGTAAATGTTTTCATTTTTTGCCAATTTTTCTGCTCGAGAAAGATTAGTGCAAGACTCCTGCCATTTGAGGCGAGAAGTTTTACATAGCGTCTGTGCTATCGTTAAAAAAAAACAACGTGGATTTACTTAGATATGATAACTTTATTTACTTGATTCTGTGTTACAATATATCAAACGGCAGCAAACGGCAAAATGCAGCCTCACACTGGAAATTATGGCTTGGTCCACGTTTGAGTTGTAACAAAATCGCCAAAAACTAAATCCCGAAAAGTAATGCTCGCGAGCAGGTCTATTACACCTGCTTTTATGTTAATACTAAACTGATGACTCTTGCAATAGTCGACAACTATGTGGGTCGCGAATTGCAAGAGTTATGTGGAATGTTGCATATTACCTGTCCGGTGTCATTTACCTGTGTGGAAACTTCTGCATGTATGACCTATCAGGTTGCATATGCAAAAGTTTCCATGATCGGACGGAATGCAATTATATCAAATTAAGCTTAAATCTTGTTTTATCGTGGGAATCTATTATAACAGCGAGACTCAGTGTCGAGCTTGGACACTAAGATGTGTAGCAGAAATCCATCAGCAATATTTTCCTTCGTCCCAAGGCTTAGTTAGCATGGCATATGCTTATTTATTGCATCGCCAATTCGACGAAGATCTTTCGTTGGTTGGTTTCGAATTGATTGCATTTGGAAAAGAAAAGCTGGTTGATGTGTGAAGCGAAAATAAACGGCTTGTTAAGAAAGCGTATTTTCAAAAGCTCCTTTACTGTTGAATAATTTTCTTCAATTAATGTTATTCCTTCTATTACCGAAGCAGCAGTGCCGGTCAGTGAGGAACGAAAATATTGCAACTTTTCCAGTGATGATAAGTGGCTGTTTGAGTCTATTAATTTTTCAAACATCCCAAAAAACCTATCCATTCACTGCACAAACCAGAAAAATTTGTCAGATTTAGTTTCTGTAAATAAAGCTTTAACATATAAAAAACATTTGAAATTTGATAAAACGAAAGTGGAGCTCAAAATGGCGGATGCATCAACTGATCTTCTCGGACGAAGTTTTCCGATGATGGCTAGTAATTTGGCTTTCAGTTTGCAGTATGAATCCTAATACAAATCCCTTTTTCCTGATAATGGTTCACCTGTATCTAGTATCTCTAGTTACAGTTGAATCACTTGAAGTGACCTTCGAGTCTAGTTTCACTTCATCATCTCCAGCCATATTGAGTCCCTGGTATCTATTTTATAATGGGCTCGTGTTAATTTTCACACCGTGGTTTTAAACGTAATCCTTATACGAATGGAATTGGTGATATGACAAATTGTATCGAAATGTAACTGATCGAACGGATGTTTACTGATGAATTTAATAATTCCGAAAACAAATACCGAAAAAGCGAAATCCGGTTCGAAGGACCATGACAAATTCCCAAGCGTTTTTGAGCATTGAATAATATTGTTGAGTCTCGAAAATGATTGTTTATTCCAATAGATTTATTATATATGCACAATATTCCAATCGATTTACTATATACACAATTATTATCTCGACGAACGGCCGAAAAAATACATGAGGTTCAATTTCGATGAATTTACCGTCGGCACGAGAGAACTTGTTCGATAAAGCGTATGATTTTGACTACTGTACAAACTAGTCTCAATATCAGTATTATCGAGGAATTGTCTTGTTATTGCTACATATGTAGTTGTTTGAGATGGTAATATTGAGATAAGCTTATACCTGTTTTTAAGAGAAATGAATTTAACTGTTACAATTTGCGTACAAATAACTAGAAAGTGTAAAAATAGAATGTGCGGCAACTAAACATACACTGTGTTAAAAAATTGCACGTACACCAGCTTTGATTAAAACTCATTTATCTTGTAAACAAACAAAATTTTCTTTATTTTGATTTATTTTATAAATTTTACACAGCTGAATCTATTTTAAACAAAATAGTATTGCGTTACGTTATCGTAAATTTTTTAAATTAAGCCAAATTTCATTTAAAAAAATTGCACGTACGTTAGAAATTTCCACATACATTCAGAAAATTAATTATTTTTCTACTTCTAATAGCGTGTGTTGTGTCATTTTGCTAAAATTACATCCTTTAAGCGATTGTTCATTGAATTTACTAGTTTTTTAGTAATTGCAGGTGTTATTTTTTCCCATTCCTCTAAAATAGTCTTCTTCAGGTGAGTTCGGCTACATCCCCAAGATGTAGTCGCATTTGAAGTTGTTTTTCTTTTAGCGGGGTATCTAGCATGGAATACTTACCTTCTCAAATTCGAATAAAGCTGCCAGGATCTGCTGGATATCTTTGTGAGCTCGAAACTTGGACTAATTTTGTTAGTTGTTCTTGCTTTAATGTCGATGCTTGTATCTGAGCATGTGTTGATTTCAAAGATTGTTGATTGTTGATAGAACGTTGTTGGTCGAGTATTTAAGACTGTGTATTTTCCAAAAGCTAGGAAAATATTGTTGTAGAAAAGTATATAAGAAAATTTTTAAAAAAATATATAAGTATATATTTTCCAAGTATATAATCTGTTGTTTCGTTTTCCGGAGATGTGATTTGAAGATGAGCTGCGTGAATTTTCCTTTCTATTGCCTCGGTATCTTCGGCGGCATTATAGGTTGGAATTGTTGACCGTGATGTAGCTCCTGTGCACACTGATGGAAATTTGGAATGATGTGCTGGCCAGTTTTAGTCAGACAGAAAGGCGGTTGAAGTCTACTTGTGTTTTCAAATAGTGTTGTGTAAAGTGTTTGTAGAGAGTTGTGGAATGTATGTATTTGAAGTGTGCTAATGTAAGTGTTTCCACTTGAATGATGAAAATGATATGCTAATGTAAGTGTTTCCACTTGAATGATGAATGATTTAAATATATCCAGCTACGACGAGCCTATACAGTGAAGAAATAAGGCAACTTTTCGTATTTCGGTTTCTGCATCTAATCCTGAGCAGGTAGAAATATCTCGAATTTGGTCTTCCATGTAGTCTTCCTCGGACGGCATATTTATGACATTCATTTGTAGAGGTAAAATCTGTGAAATTAATTCCTCCATTCCAATTTTAGATTTTGGTTTCACTTCAGCCTCGGTCGACATTAATATAATGTTATTTTCGATTGAAATTCACTTTAACTTTGGATTTTGCTTTAGACTTTTCAGTTAACACCTAACACCATGTTAAATGATACAACTGCTTTGTATGACGACACTTTATTGATTGATCTTAAATCTAGGTTGTAAGTAAAAGTCAGTTTACACAATGTAAGTATAAGTGAACGTTTACGCAATGAGTTTGTAAATGTAGTGCTTAGCGTCTAATATACATTTCAAGTGCATACATATAACACCTCAATTATTCTGTTAAGATTCTGCTTGACTTCTGGTTTACTTCGGATTTGAATGTTGCTGACCTGAATAGACTTTTTCTCTTTTAGAGGAATTTCTATGCCTGGTTTTCAGCTGAGTAAATTGGTTTGTTTGTCAATTATGGGTTCGAGTTGATTAAGAGTGTCGTCTCCGATGATGCCATCGAAGGACTTAATACCCAGAAGTGTGAAAAATTGTATTAAAAGGTCGATTCCTTTACTCTTGAAAAATTTTCCCGAAACTTTTTCTTTGATTTTTATCTCCACCTGGTGATTGAATAGTAAAGATTTTACCAACTGGATGGGTTTTCGGTGCTAAGTCAGGCTTCACGAAGCTCTTATTAGCATCGGTATCGCAACGTATTCCATACCTCGATTGCCGAACCGCACTTCTTTATGTGATCATGCAACGGAGTTTCCACACTAAGGGTTATGATTGCCATGCAATTTTTCTGCCTGCTTTCATCTGTCTCCGGGTCTATCTCAACAATACACTTATCTAAACCACGAATGGCAGGAACATTTTCAATTGCGTTACACCACGTGTAATAGTTTTCACTACCCTTTAATCTCTGAATTTCAAATTCTTTTGCCATCACGACACTAAATTATTATCTAGACACGAACAAGAATATTATCCGAAATCTCAAAAGTTAATACACGTTAATCAATTCTGTTTCGCAAACTAATATCGAGCTATCAACGACCGCGCACAACTGAAGAACTACGCTCTGCTACCATGTTGAATAAAACGCAGATCTTCAACTGAAGGGGCTCAAACATACATTTTATTCTGGTTTATATAGAAACATAATTGAAAAGTAAGGAACATTTGTGCATATCATGGATAAGCAATTCGTGAAATCGAAATGATTACATTCGCAGAAGAAACTGAATACAATGTTATACAGTATATGCGATATGAAATATATGCCATATCTACATTATCTATGGCCTCTAGCTTCCTAGAGTCCATACTGACACCATTTTCAGAAATAATGTGACTCAGGTATGCAACTTCTTTGCGTAAAAATTCGCATTTATCCGGCTGTATTCTAAGATTATTCAGTCTAAGACGCTCAAACACCGTTTTCAATTTTTCATTGTGATCCTGAAGAGATTCTCCATAAATAGCAATATCATCTTAGTATACGAACCATTTTGTACTCTGTAATCCCGAGAGTACAGTGTTCATCATTCACTGAAAACATGCTGGTGCATTTTTCAGACCGAATGGCATTCGGGTATACTCATAATGTCCGTATGGTGTGCTAAAAGCTGTTTTGCATTGATCTTCGCGTTTTCTCCGTATTGGATATATATCTATATATATATATAGTTGAAAAGTATTTAGCTTTCCCTAATTGATCCAGGATTTCTGATATATTCGGTAGGGGATAGTTATCAGTGATAGTAACTTCGTTGAGCCTGCAATAGTCTATCAGTATTCGCCATTTCAACTTTCCGCTTGCATCAACTTTTTTCGGGACCACCCATAAGGGTGAACTCCATGGTCTATTACTTCCTTGATAGTTCCATCTCGCAAGCGTTTATTGACTTGCGTTTTCACATCTTCCTCGTGAATCTTAAGGGAATCTATATATTTTTGTATATATTGGCTTGATGCCAGAAATAATATCAATAGAGTGTTGTGGAGCTTGTGTCAGATTATTCGGATCAATATCTTTGAATAAGCATTTGCAATTTTTTACTATTTTCCCAACACTGTCTTTCTCTTTCTGATTCCTATGCTTATCTCGGATGTGTATTTCCGTTTGTTCAAGTTCAAGTGCAAGTTACGTTTATTCGGTATAAATTTCAGTCTATATCAATCTATAATGTTTCTTAAATTAGGGCTTAGATTTACATCTTTACAGCTATATCTTATAATTATATTGTAGGCTATACAGGTGTTTATATACATCTACTTGAATTTGTCTTTAAAGAGGCCAAGGAAAACTTTCAAAAAACCTTGTTTGTGGAACTTAATAATAAACTTACATAACTAACTAAACCTAGCACGCTATACAAACTCGTATGGAGACTGACTCGAATAATGGAGACTCGAATAATGTTATTGTAGAGATAGTAACATGTTCAAAGTTATGTTATGGGCTGGGTACGTATCTAATGACTATTCTTTTCACCTGCTCAGTTACAGGGAGGACACTGGCAAACTTGTGTATGAGTTTTGTAGGGAAGTAAAAAGGCTTGTTGAGTATAATTTTGAGGATTTTATTTTGCACGACTTGAAGTTTACCAAGATGGGATTTTGCACAGTTTTTCCAGACCGGCGCTCCGTAGGTGATGATTGGTTGGATAACTAATTTGAATATAATCAATTTGTTCACGAGCGATAACTTAGATTGTTTATTAAGTAGTGGATATAATGCGTACGCGGCCTTGTTAACCTTTGTACATGTTTGATCAATATGGTCCTGGAAGGAAAGCTTTTTATCCAGAACTACCCCTAGGTAGGAAACCGTATCCGTCCACTCAATACTCTGTCCAGTAAAGTGAATGTTTCGATTTGGGAGTTTCGTTCGACGCCTTTTTTTGAAAAGAATATAGCTTGGCATTTAGTTGGATTTACTTTTATTTTCCAGCGATAATAGTACTGGTAATAGTACTACTCTACATACATTTAATTCCGCAGAGCTCATTTGTAATTCGTGTTCGTCATCTTTATTGAGTATGACTACAGGAATTTCCTTACTACCGTTCACTTCAACTAGTGAATTGGCAACTTTAAGTTTACCCTTTTGAACACCCAAGACCAACAAATTTTCCCCTGGGCTTTCGTCAACATGTTGATAGCATGTGGTTTCTCTTCGCGGTCTAACTGCAAAAAATGTTCTTCGATAGGCGTAATTTGTTATGACCGATTTGCAGTGTTTTGTCACCTAAGTTCCCAAGAGCCTTATGTTCGACAAGAAAAGGAGAACCTAATAGTCCATCAAATTTGTCAAAGAGTAAATTTGTGGTTACTTGGAAGGGAATGTTATATTTCTGTTAGAATTTTGTTGAGAATTGTCAGTATTTGAAGTAGCACTATGAAATGGATTATTATAATGTTTATTTCCAAATCGTCTGTTTTTGTCAAACTGCTTACTTCTGCATTCTCGTCGAATGCGCCCCATTTTACCACACCTGAAACATTTTGTATCCAAATGAACTTTGTGCTTTCGCGGCAGAACGTTCCTATCCGTGAAATCCGTTTTGCTTGAAACTTTCACAAGTCCTAATATCTGTTCCCTTCTTGAGCCAAACGGCTAGCATCTTCCAAGGTTTTTGGTTTTTGTGTGATAACGTACATGGTTTTGCGCTTCTTTGAGTCCATTTATGAAAACCGTTCGTACCTGTTCCTCTAAGAAAATATTTTCGCCTGCTGTGGACATGTCTGACCGTATCCTACGGTATCCTACGGTGGAGACTTAACAGTCTTTGATGGTATTGGACTACTGTCTCGTTGTTATTTTGCTTGAATGAAAATAGCTCCCTTTGCAATTGCAGCATTGAATGTAGTTCGGCATAAACTTGCTTGAGTTTAGCTTGTGACGCGTTCCAAGACCCGAATTACTCGTTGAGTATGATTGCTTGCGCGTGGTCCCGTAACTGTATACAAATATACTTGAAGACCACTACTTTGACTGGGCCCTTTGGCAGTTTCATAGCCTCTTCACACGCGTACATGAAGTTGAAAGAATCTTCTGCTTTCCCTTCAAAAACTGGGGTAAAACTTTTCAAATCACTAAAACTCACAGTAAATGCATCACTTCAACTATTGACACTTTCACTATTTTCACTTCCACCATTCGAAGAGCTCAACGCATAATTACTACTTGTACACCGAAAAAAAAATACAGTAAAATCAAACAAGTTATGGGTTGCTCTAACGATGTTCACTGTTAAAAGTCATCCAACAGCAAAAATTGTTCAAGTCCAGCTATTTTTCAGTTGTTGATCTAGGAACGGATCGGTTGTTGAAATAAATCTAGCAACAGTTGATATGAACATAATTACTGTTAAATTTGACAGGGAAGGTAGTTATGTGAACAGATAAAAATTTGTCATGAAAACAGAACTCTTGTTGATTTAACGGAAAAATAGTCTCATAACTGACAGTTGGCTTCTGTAGATTTGAAAGAAGATTCAGTTGAAATAAGCAGAATGAGCTTACCTATACGCATTTTTCTTGAATGCAAAGCCATCCAAGCTGCAAAAAAACTTTATAGTTCGATTAAACAATCATTTTATTTATGAAATGAAAATAATACCATATCTTCTTTTCTTATAAATACTAGACAAATTATCTTAGCATCCATAGTTTGGGAGCTTAATACATAAAAATTTGGTTGTTTAGATTGTAATAGCAATAGATTTCACAAAAAATTTACAATTTTTCATTTCTTAGGTAACCTATGCCACCACTCGTGTTATAAACATGTAATGGAGGACTATCGAAAAATCTAGCACTATTTAAAGTAAATTGATTTGTATTTACTTTAACAATGTAAGACTGATAGTGATTATCAAAAGCATTCAGCTGTACTTCGGATGAAAGAATCATTAAGTCTTTCCGTTTGTCCAGAAACAACCCTTCAATTTTAAATTAACGCAGTTTTTCTTATGATGGCTCTACATGACTTATCAAACTAGAATTTGGAGCACTATTTACATTTAGTTCCAATGGCTGGGAAGAAGTTAAAGTCAAGTTGTCAACGCGAGCACTTTCTAATTGTCTATTTGGATGTTTTGCGAATGCCCATTTGCTAGAAAAGTGTTAGAAACAATTTTTTTGATAGCATTTGAACACACCGAAGTTTTTACTAATGTTCGAAGAACATTAGTATTAAAATCGATTCGGCCAAAAATTCATATTTCTTTATATATATATATATATATATCATCAAAAAATTTCAGTGAGATAATCTCGGGAACGCGCCATCCGATTGAGCTGAAACTTTCAGGATACATTGGTGTATATGCAGAATAGGTCCAGGTCTCTTTAAATGTCAGTTATTGTTAACCTTTTGGCGCCGGCGGCCATTTAAGTGATATTTTTAATATACCTATTATTTCGTGCACAAATAATTTTCGCAAAAATAAAGTTAACGAAATAAATTTCTAACGTGTTTTACATATGAATCGGATAATGCTTTGGAATTTTTTAACCCTATGTGTGCGCTGGGTGCCTAAAAAGAGGACAAGAAAATTTAAAAATTTTTAAATTTCGATAACTTTTGACAGAGCTATTCAATCATTACGACATTTTCAGGACATATTAATATTATTTAGTTGAAGATTTGTGTAGCTTTAAATTAGCGTGCTGGCAACCCTGTAGCTAGGGCAGGCAACGAAAGTGAAAACCTCCAAATCATCGTCTCTCTTGAAAAAATGCCGTTTCTTCAAAAAAAAGCCACTCATATATAAATCTTGTGCTTTGTTTACATAACCAAAAAAAAAAAAAAGATATGGTATAACGGGCACGCCTGGTAACCCTTGCCCAATTTACCTATATTTTTAGCATCCAAAACTTCTGTTCACGGAAACTCACGATCCGATGAGCAGAATGAATTGAAATTTGCAGAATATATTGGTCTTAAATAGGACCAGGTCTGATAGAAGTGATTTTGAAATGTGGGCGATTCTGTGCCAGTGGTGCCATCTTGAAAAACCACTAAAAAAGATAACTGTTTTTAGCCCTATAAATTCTGATTGAATCGTTCGATTTTGACGAAACTCACACAATTGCTGGACCTTACTTTAAGCCACGTTTGGTAGAAATTTGGTTGAAAAATTCGGTTGGAGCTGCCAGCTATGATAATTTTGGTGTCTTCATTTTGAAAAAAAAAATTTGGAAGTGAAAACATTCAAACCATCGAATATTCAAAAAAATGTCCGTTTCTTACAATAAAATCAATGTGTATATAAATCTTATGTTATATCTACACGTTCAAAATAAAACTTTGGAAATTTCATGTCGGACAAGAACGGTAACCCTCTCCCAGTTAACCTATATTTTTAGCATCAAAAACTTCTATTCACGGAAACTCACGAACCAATAATCAGATACAGCTAAAATTTGCAGAATGCATTGGACTTAAGTAAGACCAAATTCGATAGAAGCGATTTTGAATTGTGCGCAAGTCTGTGCCAGTGGTGCCATCTTGAAAAATTACAAAGAAAAAAAACTGCTTCTTGCCCTATGAAATGTGAATAAGTTACCAGATTTTCATGAAATTGGCACAGTAGCTAAACCTAACTCTAATCTCTGTTTGGTGGAAATTTGGTTGAAAAATTTGATTAGTGCTGCCAGCTATGGTAATTTTTGTGTCTTTGGTTTTGAAAATTCGCTCAGGAAAATGAAACTTTTTGCACTATAACTTCCAGTGCAGTCATGAAATCAATACGAATTTCATACAATTAATGAAACCTGTCATAAACATTATTCAGGCCAAATTTGGTTGAAAAGCCACAATAGGGTTGCCAGCTATTGTTGGTTTTGTGTTTAATTGCAATATCTTTATTAAGCGGTTTTATCGTAGAATTTTCAAATGGTAATGATATTGTAGTGACAATAAACAGCAAATATTAAGCTTTCGATCATTTGAAAAAACTCGCTGCAGGTAACCCTAAATTTCTTTATACTCCTATAACTTCGAATGTAATTAAACAACGTGAAGCAGATTTGATATATTTTTGGCTTTGATACTGGCGAAAGGTTGCCAGCACGAGTCGGTTGTGCTACTTTTGTATCAATAAATGCTTACAGTTAGTATACATACCGGAAACATTTACAATGAAAATAAATAACCGATGTTACAATTCGCAAAGTTCTGCAAATTTTTTGGATCGCAGCCCCAAACACCAACTTCAGTTACAGTGCTGCAGGCACTGAGCATTTTCTTCATTGATGTTATATGAGATGCTGCTTTCAAAATTATGTGAAATAAGCAACTGATAACGAATATAATTAACCCGTGTTTTGCTCTCATAAACGTTGAAATTCATGCCAGTGGTAATATCTGAAACCTTCCACCATATGAGTTATAATGCATTCTTGAGACGAAAGTAACACGTGGCATTTGAAACAGTTTGGCCGTAATAAGCAGCACATGTGGTGGAATATGCACTCAAAACCTGCTCGATTCTTCTACTGTTCTTCGAACATTAGTGTTTCTAGCGGTTCAGGTGCGCTAGAGTTTTTTGAGCTTATGATCAGTTGTAAAGTGAGTCAACAATTTTTTGACCGTTTTGAATTACTTTTTGCATACAAAACAGCCAAACATTTTATGTATTTTCCATTATAGTTTTTAAATGAGGTATGAGCCCACTCACTTTTGGCTGATCTTCATCAAATTTTTCGAATTTTTTCGAATAAATAACCAAACGCCACGGCAATATATAGGGTAGTGTAAATGAAAAACTTGGAAAAATTTGAAGCAAATATCCAGCGCTGCTAAAAACGATGACAACTTAAGGCGAGTCAATCTGTAGAACGAAGCTGTCCATAGCTTCTCGAATCGTTGGTTTTTTCCCTTTTTGCTCTGAATTATAACGTCCAGTAGGTGTTATGACCGCATTTAAAAGGCGAGCGATTATAAAATTCAAATAATCTAAAACCAAATTTTTTAAGTTTCACCATAGAAAATCCTTTTCAATGACAACCTGGGCTAATACTTCCATTATGCAGTAGCAAAATCATTTCCCTAGATGATTTATCTTTAATGTTAATTTCATAAAATGATTTCATCTTCATAGAAAATGGTTCCCACTTAGAAAATTAGCTTGCATCCTTTCCTGGGAATATCATCGAAAAATCAATGTTGACCTGAAACAGATACTGAAATAAGAAAAGCTCAATTTTTATATGACGGTTTTGAATCTAACCGAAGAAGGCCCAAGACTACCGTGTTTATAAAGCGGCCACTCAGAAATCATTTCTAAAGATGCTCCTTTATTTCCTAGAGAGTTCCATTAAGCTTTTTTCGGTAGTGGAATGTGCTCCTCCATTTATCTTTGACCTCATCAGCTGGACTGTCGTTATATTTGAGGAACGATTTTATCCCTTCAGCTAGGTTTTCATCAATTTGCACGTTTGAGGAATTTCCTAAATGAAAATCTGTCTTAACGTGTTTTGACGAAGTACTTGCTGGCTTCCGGTTTATCCAGAAATTAAAATAACGGTCATAGATTTTCCCACATGGCTTGTTACCTTTGCCTCGACGGCCAAAATAAGAAACCTAGATTTAAATAAAAATTGAAATCGAATAAGCAATCAAACAGACCAATCATACCGCTAATTCACAAGGGAAAGCTGCGCAAATTTTATTGGCAATAGTTTCGAGCTCGCTCAATGATAGCTTCTTTTCACATGCTATGAAGTGATCCACAACCAAATTGCTGATCATCTGCTGATGGTGAGGTGATAAGGTTCTATTTTGCCTGAAATATTCTAAAGCATCTTGCCCCTGAGGTGAGCTTCGAAGAATGCTTTCAATATTGACCTGCTATAAAAAACAATTTGAATTGAACTCCAACTAAGCAATCTCACGCTTACTTCAATTGGAGAGTTGCTTCTACTTTCCGATTATACTGGTGAAAGGGAAATTGGAGAACTGATGTTAACTAGTTCGTTCATTTTGATCCACTTCATAACGTATGTCAGCGTGTAGGTCATCTCATCTTCCTCACCAAACTTTTTAAAAGAAATAGCACAAGTCCACCAAAGTTGAAATGTGTACGATAATTAAGTTAGGTGTCAGCTTGAGATCTAAAACAATATGTTTCAATTGAACACTCACCGTCTCCTTTTTCCATATCTTCACTTTTCCCCTCAGTTTTGCTCTTGTTCCAATTTGATTGATTAAGATGTAAATTTGCTCCAAATCAGATTCATTTATGTATAGAATCTCTTCAATTCCAACACCTGTGCCTATGAACCAGGAAATTAATCACTTGATCAGCACCCTCAAATTTTAGTCAACAGCAACACAAATATTTCACACCAAAATTTATTTTACCTCTCAGAACGTAATATTACTTCTCCATATTCTATGATTTTAACAGCTCCATTAGCTGTAAATTGTCAACCACATATTCGTCACAATTTAATACAAGATACTGTAAATTGTCTTCCTCCATTCTACCACTTTTATTGCTACACAGTACTATCAACTAATCACACTTTTCACACTTCATAGCTTCGCGTTCTTCCAGACAGTGCGATAAATGACAAATTTGTCTTCACCATCTAGTAGAATAACGGTCAAACGGTTGTTTTCACAGATCGAGCTGTTAGAACAACAGGCGGTACTGCCAATTCAATCGAAAATTTGTTATGAGCACAGAGTACGATTGTTATTAACGGATAAAGTTGGTTGAAACAACAGAAATTTGTGGATAAAGCTGTTATACAATATAGTTCAACAGCCAAATATAAAATATGATCTCAACCGATCTGACTGCTGATTTTGCAGCGCATTTTTTCTCTGAGTGTAGCTATTGCTTCCGCGCGAAATTCCCGTTCTACAACAGAACCGTCTAAAATATAATTCCTATCTTGATCGGTAGGCTGGTCTTAAGAAGAAGATTCACTGAGAAAATCCCTTGATTTACTAACACGGTATTTGGCTAAATACTCACGAACTGTGGTGAAATCAATGTATTCACCACCAAGCTTAATCTTTAAGTTATCGCGATTTACGTGTTTGAGAATTTCCTCGACTATTAACTTGGATTTCACCAATCCTTCTTTTACACAATATACACACATTTACTTATCGTGCGTTAAGCAATTCGGTTTCCACATTTACAAAAAATATTTGAAAAATTAAAGACATTTTACCCCCCAACTAACAATTTGTGCCCATATGTTACTAAATGCACTTTTTTGACGCAAATACATCGTGAATACTATGTCGAGTCGGAATTGTTTCGTCATTTTTCCTTCAAAGTAAAATTCCTTGATAGGCAAAATTTTAGTAACGAAGTAGTAAAGACTATTTCCGACGCGTCTTTACAGGCATTGTGTCCATTAGGGATTAGTTCCTTCAGTGCGACTTAATCAAAATCCCAATAAGGCACATTGTACGTCAAAGTTACTATATAGCATTCAAACAATGCTTTTAGCATTCTACTGATCGCTTCTACTCTATCTTTCCATATGTTATAACTTTTGCAATCATTGAGTATTTTATATAATTATGCTTTTGTTTATCTTGACCTACCATATATCCTCCAATTTCACATAGTAAAACAAGAAATTCGAGTGATATTATGCTCGCGTGATTAAAATGTACTAAAGTAACAGCTATTGAATTTTATATCATATAATTATGACATGACCATATAAGATATTATTCAGCTTGCTAAAGTTTGGTGAATTTTCGCCCACTCGCTTTTATAATTCCTTTAATATGCCTATGCCTATCAAGGAAACTCGCATGTAATGGTTAGGTAGTGGCGCCTATGCCCATGATGAATTCGTTCTGACAATTCTTCAAACGTCAATATGGAATCCCATAAAGCGGGTTTAATAAAAAAGTCTCGACCGTTCAGGACAACTAATACCTTTTATCGAAAAACTAAAAAATATAGAGTGCGATCTAATACAAGCTATTCGAATCAAGTAGAAATTCAGTTTTCAAATAACGCTTTTGATTTACAAATCAACAAGAAGAGTTTGAATTCCAATGAAATTTTTTCTCATCCGATAATAAATGACCAATATCAAAATTCATTTCAAAATGAAATACCAGAAAAAGATGGTGATAGTGTTTGTGAAAATAACTGCCAAGAATTGGAGAAGAAATGTAACTTTGTAGAAGCATTGAAAACTTGGGCTTTAAGCGAAAATATTTCACAGAATTCCATAAATGATCTTCTTCTACTCCTTCGTGAATATGGTCTTGATTACCTACCAAAAGATAGTAGAACACTTTTGAATACTCCTACTTATATTTCAAATTTAAAGCAAATGGGGAATGGAAGCTATTGGCACAATGGATTGGAGAAAAATTTGATAGATTTGTTATCACAAATTGATTATCCACAGAGTATATCCTTACACATTAATGGTTTGCCCGTCGCGAATAGCTCAAAAATGCAATTTTGGCCTATTCTTTGTGCGATTGAAGAGGTCGGCAGCTTACCACTTATTTTTATCGGCGTTTATTGTGGCGAAGCTAAACCTCCGCTTCAAGAATTTCTCAACCCTTTTGTTATCTTCAATATTAAAACAAGGAGTGACCGTTTGTGGAAACAAAATTTCAGTGAAAATGTTTTGTTTGCTATTCCCCAGCCAGAGCATATATAAAAGGTATGTTTGATTATACGTTTTTGAAACCAAACATTTCCAACTTGGTATTTTTATTAAGGTATTGTAAACTTCAACTCGTATTTCGGATGCAACAAATGCACAGTTATTGGCGAATATAAAAATTTAACTACGAGTTTCCCAGGAATCAATTGTAAGGAAAGGACAGATGCAGATTTTAGACGACAAAAAGACGAAGACCATCACAAAGAAATAACACTATTGGAAAGGCTTCCGATTGACATGATC
The DNA here is from genome assembly GCA_963978885.1 of Nemotelus pantherinus. NCBI lineage: Eukaryota > Metazoa > Arthropoda > Insecta > Diptera > Stratiomyidae > Nemotelus > Nemotelus pantherinus. The sequence goes on along the minus strand of OZ022265.1, from coordinate 72,970,127 downwards.
AAAGATTTTGTTGTAGCCGACTCTTTACATTTACTGCATTTAGGTGTTATGAAAAAACTTCTTATAATTTGGACGTCTGGAAAATATACATTTGAATCTAAATGGTCAGGAAATCAAATTAAAGCAGTATCAAATCTTTTGCTTGGGTGTAATTGTAATACGCCTTCTGAGATACATCGCGCTGTAAGGAGCACTTGATTCAATGAAATTCTGTAAAGGTATCGAGTTTCGAACATTTTTAATGTTTGTGGGTCCTATTGTTCTTAAAGAATATTTACCAAAACGAATTTACGAGCACTTCCTGCTCTTATTTGGTGCGATTAGGATTTGTTCGAGCATTGAGTATAATTCCTTTCATAGTATAGCCAAAATATTAATTGAAGATTTTATTAAACTGTATACAAAGTTTTATGGTCCGCACACAATAACAAGTAATGTTCACAACCTTTGCCATCTAGTCGATGATGTCATCCGTTTTGGCCCTCTGCCAAACTTTTCTTCATATAAATTTGAGAATTATTTAGGTTTTTGAAAACGCTGCTGCGTCAAGGAAACAGCTCAATGTGCAAAGAGAATCACGGAACTGTCAACTCTTCGAATAAAGTCAACAGCTAATCAAAACTACCCAATCGCGAAATGGGAAGTAAAATATTGCGCAAATCAAAGAACATTCAAAAAAGTTGAGTTAAATTCATGCACGATTTTAACTTACAAAAATAATGACAAATGGTTTATGACAAAGCAAAATCAAATAATATGTATGATTCACGCTGCATATTTTGAAAATGAGTTAAAAATTGTTAGCTCAAGCATTTTACACAAAGAACCTTTCTTTACAAGACCATTGAACTCTAGCTACCTAAGCATATAACGGGTGACAACTAAAAATCTGCACTGAGTAAAATATGTCATAGTAAGAAAAGTAGTGTTTATATCTTTTGAAATGGGGCACTAAGCGCAGTTTGTGCCTCTGTGTTTGGTACGTGACAACCGTCAATAAAGACTACCAAAACGCTTGGCAATATTCAGAAATAATTTTAGATATGATTTAAAAATTGTCCTCTCAGAATAATCTCAGCTTCAGCGTAGCGAATTCAACCGCCCCTACTAGCGTCAGCTAAGATATATTCGAGACAAAGTAAAATAAACGACGATGTTTATTTGAAATGTCTTTTTGGTTGCCGACCAGTTTGGCTTACCAAGAAAGACTAACTTTATTGTCTAATGTCTGATCTTAAATAGTAACATTTTCGTTCAATTGCTAAGTGATAAATATATGTACTAAAATGTATGGATTTGGTTTTCGGTGTTATTTTTAACGTTAAGTGTACTTGTTTGAGTCTTCGCTAAGTCAAATCTAATTTTAGAGCTCACCACTTTCTTAAAATGGCGCTAAAATCACAAAGTGAATATTTTTAATATGTAATGACATTTGTGTTTGTTTACATTTTAGTATTCACAACACTTTTTCAAATCTTTAATACTTAATATCTATCATATAAACAAAAAACTAACATTAATGAATTTGGTCAAAAGGACCGTTATCCGCAACACGGCGTAACTTTGGAAAAATCCCTTCGCAGGCCTTCTGGACGCTATTTACATCGTAATTTCTAATACATTTGCGAATCCTATTTACTAGTTGCTTCACTGTTTTTGCTTTCCAGTTATTCCGATATACTTGCGAACTAAGATTTCCAAAAAAAATCTTCAATCGGTCTACACTGGGGCAAGTTTGTTGGGTTTCGCTCTTTTGAAACAAATGGTATATTTTTAGACTGGAGGTACTCAATTGTGTTTTTGGCATAATGTGACGAAGCTTTATCAGGCCAGAAGACATAATTGCCATCAGAATGATTTTCTTTAAGAAATGGAATCAGAATTCGCTGCAAACACTGTTTTTGATAGACTTCTTGATTGATGGCGAGTCCACTTGGTTTGAACCAAGGCTTCGATATGCCCTTCTCAGAAATCGCTATATACAGCATAACTTTCGGTTCAAATTTTTGCTTGAACTTATATTTTACATCTGGGGGAGTTGTAGACGGGTCAGATGTGTAAAATATATTATTTCCTGGCATTTGGGTTCGACTTAACCCAAAATAGCTTTCGTCGTCCAAAACAAGAGATTTTCCGCGAAAATTTCTACACATCCAACGACACTGAGATTTTATTGTCGCGATTTCACTTATTGTGTATTTGGGTGCTCTTTGTTTATGCTTGCAAGTAATTTCACATCTTTTCAAAGCTTTCGAGATGCATTGCTGTGAACAGTTGAAATTTCTTGCTGCGTCTCGTTGACTGATGTTATCTTTGTCGTTAAAAAGTCTTTTAAGCTTTCGAATGTTCTTAGCGTCCTTAACTGTTGGTCTCCGGCCACTACCAACTTTTCTTTTTACAGTTAATCGCTGTAAAACACTATAGATTGTTCGTTTAGGTACATTTTCCAACATAAAATGGTCCACAGTAAAATTTTTACCATAATCCGAATTACTTTCGTAAAAGCGTACAATGCGCTCGCGCAACCGTTCTTGTTCCGACGCCATTTCGATATTATAATACTGCGAGTAATGGCATTTTGCTTTTAAACTGTGTTGCCAGAGCTAGTAAAAATAATTTGATGCATCCATTGAGCCAAAATACGTATTTTTAGACTATGTTCCTAACTTTCAACTTCAGTGCAGATTTTTAGTTGTCACCCGCTATATAGGGGAACAGAGACTGAGTTCGCCAGACGTCTATAGAATAACTGAAATAAAATGTAAGCTGGTAGCTATAAACGATCAAGAACGCATCGTGTTTTTCCCATTAATTCATACATTAGAACTTAGAAATTAAATTAAAAATATATTCCACTTTACAAAATGTATAAAAACTATATATACTTAAGACATTTTTATAAATTTAATGCTGAATCTCATCGTTTGCGAGAATAGTAACTTTGTTTGAAGATTTTCTGTAATAAATATGCATAGATCTATTATATTATTAAGGTTTTTATTACGATTACCTTTTTCTATGTAGCCGCTGCAAAATGTGTTTGAGAATTTTATCTCTTAGATATTCATCATTTTTTTGCCTAGAATGACGACAGTCGGCTTGTAAAATCAGCTCAAAAATGAGTTCTACTATATTTACAAGCTTTTGAAAGCAAGTTTTTGTCTCATTTTGAACTTTTGAGATGCCAGTCCACGAAAATTTGTTCAAAAGCTCTGGTGAAAACATGAAGTTCGTGAGTTTGTAAATGTCCTTCCCGCAATTTTCGACTTTCGTCGATCCACAAATCACGACTAGCCTTGCCATCTAGGATAGTTAGTTATCAAAGTTAATTTAAATACATAAATATATGGATTTTTATTGAAATCTATACCATCTCATCTCTAAAGTCCTTTTTAGAGAGTTGTTGCTCTAGTGAGCATATTTCACTCATGTCAGTGAGCGGGAAACTAAAATCTCTCGTTAAAATAATAGTTATTTTATTTCTTGAGGAGTTGCTGCAATTTTGATCGCTCAGCACTTTGTCAACTTTAATGTGTAGTTGAGCCAGAGTAATATCAGTCAGCCTGTTTGACTTTGATATCTGCAACGCCTTTTTTAATTTCGGTAAGGTCTGCTTTAATGCCCTCAAGAAAAACAGTTAATTCGACGGGTGTCTCTTCAAGAACGAAGTTATTGATTGCACCTTCCACATTTTGCAACTCAACCCCTGCGATTTGATCGAAAAGCACGTTATAATTCGTAGCTTGTGGTGAATTCGATGGACAGCTATTTCGAGGTGTTTCGTGATGAAATCTGTTAAAAAAGAACACATATGCACACACTGCATATACTAGTAAATTGTCAGCTACCTTTCTTCCGATTCTGTGTCAGTGAAGGAAGCAAAACGCTTCTCCAAGTCCACTGCTTCTGCAAAAGTAGAAGCCATAGCTTTGAATTTACACGGCATTTTAAGCCAATCGGTTTTTGGTACGCTTTCCGCAATTTCCCGCTCTTTTTCAATGTCCCACGATTTCATATGAGATGGCCAGTAAAGAACATTTTTCTTTTCCCACGCTTCTGGGACAACAGTGTTCTGTTTGCCATTTTTTTCTACGGTCTCTACTACTTTAAACATACTTAACGGAATTTCGCGCACTACTAACCACAAATGTCACAAGATGCGTTTATTTGGCGTTTTGGTAGGCACACTATGGGCACATTTCCGTTCGATGTTACTTTGAGGGCACTATTAAGTAACAGTATTCCCGAAATGAGACTTAAAGAAAAATCAACAGTAAGTGAATTACACTTTCGGACGCCTGAGAAATCAGAGTGTTTGCTTTCGGAGATCACAATGGGGTAATGTGTTTAAACACAAATAAAAGAGTAAAAAACGAACAGTAAGATAGAGAAGACTGCGATGGCAAAATTATTAAGAGGGCTTAGCAAAAAATATTTTGCAAGTTTTGTTTTATCCTTCGTATCGTAGAGTTTTGCAAATATTTTTCAAAGTTTTTTGAATATAATATCCAACTGCTGCCAATTACATAGTATATTGCATGCTATATATTTAAACTTAAATGAATGTGCAGATTTGCTTTCAATTAAATTTCATTACAGTAGTAGCATTCTTTCGTTCTTCTATCGAGAGCGGGTTATTATAGTAGCATTAAAACAACAACAATCTGGTCCCACTTGTGTTAGTTTCCAAAGCTACTTTTTTAACCAGCTCTTGACAGAGGCACAAAACAAACGCAAAAAGCATTGGCCAAATTTATGTTAAACTAACTGTTTCGCCTTGGGCTTCGAGCACTTTTCAGATTAGAAACTAGGTAGTAACGACGACCTCTTAAAACTACTATGAATGTGCGATATAGTCAAAATTACCAGTCGGTAACATCCAATGGCGCAAAGTGCCAACAGTGCCTTGAAATAGCCGGTATAGGCACCAACTGGGATTATTTCCTTCAAAGAACAATCATGGCGAACAAATTTGGACAAACATGGCGGCTAAGAATTGTAAACTATTTTGAAGTTAAAAATATCCATAATAGTAGCTTTGCTTGATGTAATAAGCAAAGGTCTAAATGCAAATGCAAAATAAAATAGGTCATAGACCTTCAAACTGCATATCCAAAGCATGTATCAAATGCAATACATATAACAAGTATAGCATGTTCAAACATGAAAAATCTGTGCTTATTACATCAAGCAAAGCTGATAGTGCGCAATTTAATTTTAAAAAAAATTTATATATCAAAAATATAAAAGACCTATTTTAGCTAAAGCCTGATACAATCGGAAGCGCTTGGTAGGTTTAGGAAGTATCAACACCACGTTTGCAGTAACGTTTGAATCGTTCGTGTTTTATCTGCATAGGATTCAAAATATTCAGTCACTATAATAATTATTAAACATATGCTGAAATACAATATTGTCTTCATCATATAAATACTTAACATATACATAATCATTTTGTATAAACTTATATCTATGAGCGTATACCTTATATCATCGTATATCTATGAGCGTGAAAGAGAAAAATATTGGGTATCGACAAGAAGATTGTTTGTAAATTTGAAACACTTCGAAACGTAACGCCGCTATTACGAAACTTTTTGAAAATTACGTTGCTGTTACGTCATTGCAACTATAAGTGTCATATTCTTAGTCGCACGATAGGCATAATGTTTCGAAACCATTACTAAACGGTGTCGCGATAATGCCGCCACAAAGAAGTAGCTACAACGTAACTCTTTCCATGCAATGACTACTTTGTTTCGATGTCATTACTGAACGGCGTTGCTCCAAATTCGAACCTACGACGTAACCATGAAGTCGCTGATTCGAAACATTGATTTCTTTGTAGGCGCAACCTAAGGAATGGAAACGTATCCACGCCCAAAATGTCCAACAAATTGTTAGTTGGGCCTGATACTTAGTAGAGCTGGACAGACCACCATTAGCTGCACTCGTCAAGAGAGAACAACTTCGGATCGTTTATCGCGCGTTGAGGAGAAATCAATTCAGTCTCCTTTTAATAATTTGCCAGTAACTTTCGCAACTTATTCCGGCATTAGGCTTGATCCTTCGATAGCCAGTATTATTGTACTTAAGTTGGCTATCCCACCGCTGCCACCAAATTTTAATTTGTCATATTTCGTTATTAACTTATCACTTTATTACACGTTCAAATTAACTTTAGACTTATTCACTTTATTACACGTTCAAATGAACTTCTGACTTATTAACTTCACTCTGAGCAGCAAATGTAAGAAAAGACCCCGTCTTGCCTGAATTTCGGAAACATATAAGTTCAGACTGCTGACAATCCAGTCTGAACGTTTCTGTCTAATCGCGAGGGAAAATGTTCATTCTCATGAAATTTTTCCCATGCTCTACAAAAATTTTGGCAACGCGATCCAAGTGGGTGAGGTATGTTCTTTTGTATGCGCGTAACAGGATCCACATGGAAGACTTATAGCTCTTTCACGCAATCTGGTAGTCCTGCAATCTCTTTCAGTTCCTCCGCATTCCGTGGTGTTTGCAGTAGACCTTCCTGATTGTCAACCGCTCTGCTGATCGTAAGCTGTACATGATTCTCCTCCATGCCCGCAAGATTGTCTAGCTTCCTCTCTATTTTTTTACCGAGGTCGATTTGGGCATTAGTTGTGTCATCACATCTTGTAGCTGTTCCATGCCGAATTATAATCGCGAGTGTATCGTTAAAATATCGGATCACTAATAAGAAATATTTCATTGCTTTTTCCATAGAACACTATAAGACCTACTATACTTGGTATTTGTTGGGATCACTTCACTTCAGAGATATTTTCAATCGATTTGTATATTTTCGATCATATATTTCATTCATATGTTTGATTTATATAATTTATATATTTTATATCTTTTATATATATATGCCACTTTTATCAATCGCATATAAATTAATTAGAGCGGAGCGGATTAATGCAAAAAACTATGTTTTATTTCCCAGTTACCTATTACAGAGTAACATTCCGACTAACTTACTAACTAGACCTTAAGCTCTAATGCTGCCTCGCATACATACGGCTGTGCCACGTGACCACTGTCATTCACGGTGCGATGTGCTGGCTCAGGTGCAGCTCAGGTGCTTTTACCGGATACGCTTGTAATGTAATTCTGTCTGGTGCGATCGTGGGAGCTGGTCGTTAACTCTTCCCCCTTTAAAAAGTTGAATGTCCTCATTCAACTAAAAATATGGAAGGTTGTAGAAATTTTAGTTGTACTGTCCTTGGATGCTATTATTTTCATTCTGGACCACTGATGTTGGTAATGATGATGCGTATCTTGTTAGTTTGGATGGTGATGGTCTTGTTAATGTCGGGCTTTTAATGTTTGAAGTCGATGTTGTATTGTTGTGTACACTACAATGCAAATGACGTTTCGACATTTGTCGAAATGTCACACACACTCACATAACGTCTCGAGCGCCCTGACTGAACGCAGTGGTAAATGCCATGAACTAAATTAAATTATTTGGATTTGCGCATATTTTTCAAAAATAATAATCGTTATTATATAAGCTCCAATTGAATGGCAATAAAGACATTCTTTGCTAGTAAGCCAAAAGAACAATCGGCGACCAGGCCTACAAAAGAATTGTTTTTCTTACTGATCTTGACTTAGCTTAGCGGCGACAGGCTCGCCAAAGCAAAATGGAAGTCTATTTTTTCCTTAATTTGTTCAACGGGCTAATTGTAGCTAGATATCAGTGGGAACGACCTTGTATTACAGTATTAATCTTAAGTTTGGTTTTTGGTGGTTTTTTTCCAGAAATTAGGTAATTTCATCATTGTCAGGATGAGGAGCGTAGCGAAAATATATATTGGGAGTGTATGCCTTAGCAAACTCAGAACCAGACCGAAGTCCGGAACCGAGATGGCTAAGGTCCAACAAAAGTGGGATGGCTATGCCATCCAAGAGGCAAATTCAAAAAAAAATTACCCCGAGAGCAGGGTGTCCTAGAAATGGCCGTGAAGACCCCTCGTCTGCATTAGCGGAGCACCCTTTAACCAACCCCGACGGATGCTGGGGTGCCGCTTTGCTAGCTCGCTGCGGCTAGGGTGGGTTCTTGAACAATGGGATTGGTCAGCTCTCTTGAGAAACGGGATGGTACGTATTATTCATCCGTCATGAATTCGTAGCCGCAAACTGGTATATAAAAAGAGCCAAGGGACAAAGGGGGCATAGTTCCGTTAAGGAAACCACCCGTGGCTCTTCAACATGGGCCGACTAAGCAGACCCAGTGCTCGTGGTGACACACGGAGCCAGAAAATTGAAAATCTGAATAAAAAGAAAGCGGGAAGAAACACTACCTCTCTTTTCAGAGGAACCCGGGTGAGGCAGACAGCCCCGGGCCCCCGATGGTGGTGGAGCCCTGACTCCGATGGTGTGGGGTCCTCCGCCTACTGATATTGGCCATATTTAAAATATAACAAAAATCCAAAAAGCAAAACCTAACATGTTTGGCCAATATCCCTCCCTTTATAGAAAAGCTGAAAAATTCACACACAAGCTAAATCATTGGCCAGCCAGGCCTTAAGCGGACCCTGAAAATAAAAAGAACTTCCCGGGCTTTCACCCAATAAGAATACCGGGCTAAAATTCAACACAACAACATTACTTTATTTCTTGCTTATCAAAAGAAAACAAAAACAAACAGAAAGGAAGTTAACAATTTTTATAATTTTTAGTCTTGTCCTTTATCTTTAATCTTACTTTGCGTTAAATACTTTTATTAGTGGTATGAATGCGAAAACAGTTGATTATAAAATCAGATCAAATTGACTAAAGTGCATCATTTGCATTTTGCGTATATTCTAATATAGATACATTCTTTTCTTCTTTGTTGTTAAAGATTTATTGTTAAATTTTTCTTCTGTTGATATCAGAGGACGAAATTGGAATGGTGAAGTCAAGGCTGGGGCGAATGATTTCTGCGCCCGGTGCAAAAGCCAGATGTTGCGCCTATGCAATACATTCAATGAATCCTAAAAGAATATACCTCATGGTCAATCAACCAATACTCGTATGTGTGAGTAAACTAAGGAATTAAGGGCATATATATATATATATATATATATATATATATATATATATATATATAAATATATATATATATATATATATATATATATATATATATATATATATATATATATATATATATATATATTTATATATATATATATATATATATATATATATATATATATATATATATATATATATATATATATATATATATATATATATATATATATATATGTATATATATATATATATATGTATATGTATATATATATATATATATATATATATATATATATATATATATATATATATATATATATATATATATATATTAACGGAAACACTGTACCCTTCTTGCTTTCATGGTTTTATCATAATTTAGCACTTCCGAAAAATTCTCTTTTATGGCTGTTGTTGCTAAGTCCACTAATCTTGTTGTTGCTAAGTCCACTAATCTTTCTTGAGACATAGTTGACCTCATGTAATTCTTGATCAGCTTTAACTTAGAAAAACTACGCTCACCAGGTACGGCTGTAGTAGGAAGGGTTAAAAATATTCTCAGCGCTATAACTGCATTCGACACATGGTTTCCAAATGTCTATCAAAAATAGAAAACAACACTTTCGTCGGTGAAAGTTTAGGAAGCATATCTGCAGAAAACATGTTTATCTCCTCAAAAAACTCAGGCCCACTTATATCAGATTGACTATTTAAAATCAATTTTTCCTCCAAACTGAGACAGTCTTGGGAAATAATATCTGGGGTACAATGAATTTTTCTAATATTATATAAGCAACTGAGTATTTAATCGTGTACAATTATTTGGTCGAACCTTTCAGAAAATGATTGTAGTGTATAGTCCAGTATTTTAAAATAAAAATCAATTTTGAACTTTTTCTGAGTATCCAAAAGCACTATATCTCTACCTTTGTAATGAAAGAGAGGTCTTTTTCACATTGATCTTAATGCAGATGAACTTTGAAATTCATAAGGAATATCCAAGTCATTTGCATTACCAAAAAACTTTACAAATTCATTCTCTGAACGTAACTGCTTTAAAAACATCTTTGTAGAGCTTAATATTTCAGCCGCTGTCTTCAAGCAAATTTCAGGACTGTGCAAACATTTACTTGCAATATTTTTTTGTTTAAAATTTCTACCAGATCAAAATGCAACACAAAAATTGGAATTCTATAATTTTATTACCTATGCATTCAGCGGTGTGATTGAATTTAGTATCATCGCCTCACGAAAGTTCAACAAAAGCCTCGTAAACTTTGCCTAAATTAAAAGCCAAAGGTCTAAGTGCATTTATTCTACTTTCCCACCTCGTTTCACACAACGGTTTAAAGGCCAGCGACACTATATACTTTTTCAAAACCTGCTCTAAGAGCCGGTTTCGTTTCCCATTTGCATTACCCGACCATTTTCTGCTAACAATTGATGACATTCTAGTAGATAATCAATCTTTCATAAATATTAAATACAACAACAAAACAACACAACTCAAAGGCAATAATTTACCAATAAATTTTATTCAGAAAAATTAGCTAATGCAAGCACTAATCTTAACATTGTACTAATAACACTATAGTCTTGGTATTGCAAAATACCGTTACTTAACATCAGGAAAATGAAAAGCAAATTTCTTGCATAGTATATACAGAAAACTTTAAATCCTCCACATCAACGTCATCCTCCACATTAACGTCATCCTCCTCAGTGACGTCACCCTCCTCAGAGGAGGAGGATGAGGGTCTAGAGCCGCCATTCTCTATCTACTTACGGGGCTCCGGTGATAGATCGAAGTATTCTTGATTGGGTCCTCTGGATGATGTTGATGTTTGAAGGTGGGCTGCACCCCATATTTGTAAGCCATATGTCCAGATTGGTTTTAGGACAGACTTATAGACGATCACTTTAGAGTCGAGAGAAAGTTTTGATATGCTATTGAGCTTCCATTTGAGGTTTATGAATTTGAGCTTTAGTTGTTGATATTTAGCTTTTGATATTTAGCTTTAATGTGACGTTTCCAGATGAACCTCCTATCAAGGTGCATTCCGAGATACTTTACTTCGTTACTTTGAGGTATAGGTACATTGTTAAGATATACTTGACGACATGTCAGTTTTAGCAATGTGAAGGTAACGTGTATGCATTTGGTTTCGTTCATTCTGATTCTCCATTTCGCGATTCTCCATTCTTCAAGAAGTGAGATGTGGCCTTGCAATGTACGAGATGCCGTAACTGGGTCTGAATCAGTGCATAGTATGGCAACGTCATCCGCAAAGGTAGCTGTCGTTGTTTTGTCGCATATTGGGAGATCAGATGTGAATATAGTGTAAAGTGCCGGTCCCAAAACACTTCCTTGAGGTACACTAACATTCACACGATGTTTAGCGGTAGAATAGCTTTTGTATCTCACCTGGAATGTGCGGTCGGTCAGGTAGGAGGAGAGTATTTTGTGGAAGCTTTTTTGAAGCATTGATTCACTTCGTGCCAGACTTTATCGAAGGCTTGAGTTACATCTAAAAGGATTACTGAGCAGTACTTCCTGTCTTCGAATGGTATTTTAATGTCTGACGCGATTTGATGGACCTGTTGAATGGTGCTGTGATGTCTTCGAAACCCAAATTGCTGCTCTGGAATTATTTTTGCATCTTCTAGTATCGGTAGTAGCTTTTTCATCAGAACTTTCTCGAAAACTTTGGAGACGCATGACAAAAGACTAATAGGTCTGTATGACTTCACTTGAGAAGAGTCCTTACCAGGATTAGGGATCATTATGATCTCACCTGTTTTCCAAACTTCAGGAAAATATCCGATTTGAAAGATAGCATAGAATAGATTAGAAAGCCAAGAGAATGCGATCGGTGACATCTGTTTGAGCATAGCATTGGTGATGAGATCAATTCCCGGAGATTTTTTTGAGCTTGCTTCCTGAATAATGATATCTTGCACTTCCTTAGTCGAAGTCTTGATTGGTTCTGAGTCCTGAGCATTGACATTAGTTGGAAAGTCACATGTTGCCGTGGTGAAAGGTGTGAAAACCTGTTCTAGGTGAACTGCGAAGGCGGTGGCTTTCTCTGCGTCACTTTTGGCCCATTGCCCGTTGTCAGTTCTTAGTGGGGCTTCCCTGATGGTAGGTTTGTTGATTTTTTTCTCTTTTCCACAATGAATAGTTGGCATTTTTAGTGGGACTGAGGCTCTCTAAGAATGAATGGAACTTTAACTCGTTGTCTTTCGCAAGTGCCAGTCTGAGCTCACTAGAAGCTTTGTTGAGTCGTGTTTTAGTTTCGGGAGACCGGTGCAGCTGCCAATTCCTTCGTGCCAGTCTTTCTTTCTGTATTAAGATTTTTATTGATGAGGAGTATGTTGTTTTCCTAGTTGAGGGATGTAGTTCTATTTTAGGTGTCGCGGTGTCGAATGCTTCCAAGACATGCTCGTTGAAAAGGATAACAGCGGAATTGACATCATCCGATGATTTGAGAGATGCACTAAGAGATGTTGAGCTAGTGAGATGTCGTCTGAATGCACTCCAGTTGGTTTTTTGCCAATATCTACGCTTACACCAAGCGAAGTGGGCAGACATATCCAGAGTAATGATGACAGGAGAATGATCTGAGGACAAATCAAAAACTACTTCTGATTTTGCGGAGTTTGGAGGTATTCCGTTCGAGATTGCGAAGTCTATGAGCTCCGGAATTTTGTTGATGTCTGACGGCCAATATGTTGGCTGGCCGGTTGTGATATGACTCAAACCATAGTTTTGTAATGTATCGAAGAGTGCTTTGCCCCTAGGTGTTATGAGACGAGATCCCCAAAACGTGTGTTTCGCGTTAAAGTCGCCAGCCACGATGAATTTGGTTCCCAGCGATGAGAACAAGCTTTCGAATACTGCCTTTGAAATGTTGTGCCTCGGCGGACAGTAGATGGACGAAATTACAATCTCGCTCGACTGCTTACGTAGGCAAATGGATGTCGCTTGCATGTAATTTTCGCTGAGTTCTTCCAAAGGATGATGGAGCAGATGTTTTTTAATAACTATTGCAGAATCGCCTCTAGCCTTACCATCTGGGTGTTTGGTATCGTAAAAGATGTAGCCTGGGATGTCGAATTTATTATTTTTTTCTGTGAGGTGCGTTTCCGATAAGAGGAACACATCAATGTCGGGGGTTGATATAAAGCAAGTTATTTCCGCTTTATGCTGGACAATGCCATTCGCGTCCCAATGGGCGATCTTGAATGATTTCATTTGCTGTTAATGAGAAATTGGAGCAACATGTTTTGATTTTTAAGTAATTCTTGCATCATGTTACTCATCGTCGTCATGAATCGATTCATGTTGTCTGAGAGCGCTGACAAAATCGAAGAGAGTTCGTTGTTGGAGCTGCTTTGAGTAGTGGTTTCAGCAGAGCAATGTGCGTTTTGTTTGATTGCGTCGGAATATTTGATACCAGGAGTTACAAGTGATGAAGGTGCGAAAGTCTCCGGCATGAGGACTGGTCTATTGGTTGCAATATTTACAGCCTGTTGAGCGTGGTTCTGAGGCGGGAAAAACTTTACTTTCAGAGATTGGAATACTGGGCAACCTCTGTAGTTGGCAGTATGGTCGTTACCACAATTGCTACATTTTTTAATTGCAGGAGATAGTTTACTCTTGTCACATGACTTGGTAGCGTGAAACTTGCCACATATAACACACACGCTAGAGAGTGAACAATAGGTTTTGGTGTCGCCATATTCTTGACAATTTGCACATTGCACGGGACCTTTACGTTTGATCGGCTCTTCGATGGTGATTCTGCGGTGCATAATATATCGCAGGCTATAAATTTTGTGAGTTTCACCTCTTTTGGGCTTGCTGGCTTCGGGCTCTAGTTCCACTTTGAACAGTGGCTGGGGCTGTTTGAATTTATTAAATATATTTGTAATATATTTTACTGCAAAACCAAGGCTTTCGAGCTCCTGCTTTAACTCATCAACATCAATATCAGGTTCTATGCCTTTAATTACCACCGACAATCCTTTGCAACTTTTTAGTTGGTAAGTTTAATATTGACGACGCTGTGAATCAAACTCTTTTGTTAACTTCCTGAAGTTTTCTTCAGAACAAACTTGTATTTTGGTCCCAGAGACGTAACCACGGTTTAGCGGAGTGACATGAAAGTGGTTTTTACCAGCAATTGATACCAACATGTTGACTAAGCTATTGCTTGTTTTTTCTCTGAGGTATATTGGCGGTGGCTTAATTTGCTTTGGCAACGAAGCAATTTCGGAGTCGTTTTCGGTTGAAAGTAGTTGGTAGTAGTTCCTACTGGTAGAAGCTTGCTGATCATCAGGCTTAGAAATTTTCTTCTCGTGTCCAATTTGAGACGATTCGGGACTTTGCCGTCTTTTGACAATGTTGAAGTATCGGTCCAAACCCTTTTTCTTGTCCGCATTTGGAGGCCTCGCATCTACGTTAGCATTAGATGCTCCATTTTCATTAGATGTGTTCCCAACCATGTCATCCAGCTGCTTACAAGACGAGATAGCTTCGTTTGTTTTTTGTTGGATGCTCTGTAGGTAGCTGTCTTGGATTGAGTGGATATCAATTTGTTCTAAGCTACTGTACTGTCTCTAATTTTTTGTGGACATATTAAAGAGTAAAGTAATTGGAATGGATCATGCCTCGGATGTGGAATGTGTTAGCCAAGCACAAGTGTCCCAAGTTGGCGGCTAGGGGGCGCTGCGTGCAATTATTCCACGTGATACAATTATTTTGATTTCAACTTTAGAATTTTATTTGTGTATTATTTTGGAATTTGATTTGAGAATTTTGTTTATGTAATTGAAATTTATTTTAAAATTTTAAAATCCGAACAACACTTAACAAAAACTGAAGCGGCGCTGATGGGAGACGAACCGACAGCTTTTGTATCAGAGAGCCGAGTACGTACCCACTGCGCTATTGTGGCTGTTAAAGGTAAGAACAGCAGAAAGGTATAACAATGTCAAGTTGACGCGCACTTAGTTTACTGAAAAAAAAGCTAACCGTACTTCTTGAGTTTCTTTGTTCGATGATGCACTTTCACAGCCGGAAAGAAAGAAACAAAGTGGGTTAGGAGGTCAGATCGTGAACAAGATAAGCGATGTACAGTAAAACAGCCAAGTCGACCTTTCGGAGCTATTATGCTGACGACACGATAGGCACGGCGTTGCGCAGCTTACGACGGCCTTCCCTTTGGGGGATTCCCGAAAACGAAGATTTATTTTTTGATCAAGATTTAGAACTGTATATTAAATGATTCGATGTTGAGGAATGGTATCAAACGATGCCGAGAGAAGGAATCATAAAGTTGAACACTTTTGATATGTTGATTTGCACTTTAGAACCTTGTTTTTAACTAAATTTCCACACAGAGATTTCCGCACCAGTCATTCCGTTCGACGTTTTGTCTTTTTTTTTTTTAATCAAAGATAACATCGAATTATTGTTCTTTCTCAGATTGTTCTGGTTTTATTTCTGTCGTTCGGATGAAATACTGAAAAAAATATAAATATTCTTCTTGTCATTGATTATATTGCAGGAATTCGTTTTGTTCTTAGTGAAATATTTGTTAATTAACTATTCTACAAAACTAAAGCAAAGTAACGCCATGAAACGTAAATCTTATTGTCGTCGCAGCCGCAAAGCTTCCATTTCTATCCAGTTAATGAAAAATTCGCACAAGAAGCAATATTTCTCCTTCGTATGTTTCTGTCTTTAAATATAGTTTAACACAAATAGGCAGTACTTATATGTTGATGAATTTCCTTGTAGCTGACAGCTAGGAAGGACACTGACCATCCAATCGAGCAAAACGGTGTGAACCAAACATTTGTTGCTGTAAAGGCATCTGGATTCTCATCGACCCATTCTTGTGTATGCGATTGTGACCAAAAATTCCTCGAAGAATCCATGGGCCGCAAGCTGGGTAACGGTCAAGGCAACCATTGTCGGATTCGCTGGCTGTCTAATTAGCAGCACCATGCAGAGCTGTATGAAAACCACAAGTATCCCGAAGGCCACTACAAGTATGCATAGTCTCCTCCTAGACTAGTAGTGCGTACACGGAATCGGATACAGTCTCCGAACGTCGACAAGCGTCCACAAACAGACCGTCTGATGAGCAAACTGCTGACGGATTCCGTTTAGATGGAAATCATGGTCAGGGAAATGAAGATACCCGACCCAATTGACGATCCCTCTACACTCTCCCAATTGACATTTTTGCTACAGGAGGATAATGAAAAATAGTCCGTAGCTTATTCTTGCATTTCTTTCCTTGTCCGCTTTAATCAACTCGATTTTCTTGGTGTTATTTAAGTGCAATTCCTGTATTAACACGAAAGATAGGTTTTTGCTAGTCCTTGTCTTTGCTAGTGTCCGGGTGTTAGACGGGAGGTAAGAGTTTTTAGCAGTAATATTAAGTAATTTGTATTCAGTGAATATTTTACTTCAATGATATTCTTGAAACGAAGTTAACTTTTATTTATTTCAATACAATATTTTATAAATTACATTGTTCTATCAATCAACATTATTCAACCAAGTTCAGCTCTAGACTGAAAAAATATTTTTACAATTTTGTTTTTCAAACCAAAATCTAGCTACTAGATTACAATACTTTTTCTTGACACTTCCCAAGTGCATAGGCAGTGTATCAATCCAAAGTATTTCCATTTATTTATTTTTCGCCTGAAGTATCCCTACAAGTTGTACTGCTGTGGTTTCGTTGGCTATTAATTTTTGGTTATTGATGAATGTTCCGTTGAGATGCTGCACCGAGCCGTTGATATTGATATCTCGTTCGAATTCGTTCTGGAATATAGTGTCCGCTTCGATTTCTTCTACCATGGGCAGGTGGTGGCCGTTTGTTCTGTTGCAGGTGGCAGCTTTGCTTTTGAATAGATTCGGTATACATAATGTTTGCGTTATATTTCTTACCTTGCTAAACTTACATATTGACAGGTTTTTAGTATTTTTGCAATCTTCCGTTAGGCCAAAAAAAATTCTATTTTTCTCCAGAATATAATTATAATCAATTTTGTTAATCATGTTGTTCTTTTTAACGGGCTTTACAAGGTATTTATTTGTTGAAAGTTTCGTAATATGTTGTTGGTACATAGATATCATAAATTACGTGTGATCTGTTTTGAATGACTTTAGTTTTGGCAAATTCGAAAATTTCTTCGATATTGCAAAAAGGGATATGGTCTCCATTAAAACTTTCGATTATTGATTCAATTTCTTTCTTTGATAATACATTAGAGTTTAGAACATTTAATTTTGCGTATGGATTCGTATGGATTCCATAATGTTTGCAAGTTCTTCTTTCATGATTTTGATTTTGAATCCTGTACTTAGTGCCAAGGTGTTTTCTAATATTTAATCTTTCTTGATCATATTTAGAATTTCATCAGATGTGTTTGTAATTTTGTTGATTCTATCATTATATTCTTTGTTAATTAAAACATGCTTGTTATTATTTTCTAAGAAATCCTTAGTTTTGCTGTTGAGTAAAGTCAAGTCGTCGTGATCAGGGGATCCTGCGATCCAGTTTTTCTGTAGCTGTGGAGCGTATTATCATAAGTTAAGTATGGACGTCTGTTAAAAACGCTGAAAAAATAAAAGTTGTACTCACAGATGTCTTAATATACACTCAAATGCACTTAAATGTCACTTAACTTGCATTTACCTTACTTTTTCACGTTGGCACTAGCACTTTTTCTTCTTAGATTTAGCCTAGCACATACATTTTTCACTAATAACTCTTATTCTAATTTAATTTCGATTTGAATTACACAACTATTTTCTTACGTTAACACAATGAATAATTTCATCGCGAAGCGGCTGCCGGTACTCGCCGACTACCTCTCTTCCTTTTTTATCCAGGCTACTTGGGGGCCTCTTTTCTTCGCGGAGAGGATCGCGCTCCGTCCTTGAGTCGGTTTTGGTGGAGGTTTTACTCGCGATGCGTTAAAACAGAAATTTTGGCCTGACTTGCTACCCTCGCGTGATTTTACGGTGCCGGCAAGTCACCGGTGTCGTGGGTGTAGTGAGGGGTAGGTCAAGCTCGAGCTGTGTCACGCATAAACACTAGTAGACACGACAAAAGGAAAAAAACTAAGCAAAAGAAAGAAGGGAGCCCACTCATGATTTCACTGTTGGATTTAATGACACATTTCTACCGCGGAAACTGCTAAAATACGATGAAAATAACAACCCAACCCAGCAAAAAATTTAATCATTATATAAGGCTTAATTAGGTGTAATCTATTCCTTAGTGCAAAAGGCCTGTCTCTTGTAAGGGAAAAAAGTCTGCATACATTTTACCTTATTTTATCCCTTACTTTAACATGGGCCATGTCATTGGTTGTAAGGCATACCGTTTTTAGCATTATATGTGTCTTATGCTCAGGCTTAAACAATGATTAGTTTAAGCCTTACTCTAAGGCTTACTATTGTTAATTGATAATCCTTATGTTTACGCTTTCTAGATATGGTTGTCTTCCCAAACTGGTTTATTTTATTTCAATGATTAAACAATTCGTACATATTTAATCTATATAATTAATTACACTTTTGTACCGATTAAACACTCCGATCAATCCTTTCACTTTTCACACCTATCACTTTTATCACTTATAACTATAACTTTTAAAGCGATCCTATCACTTCTAAAATTTGCAAGTCTATTCATAGAAATGCCAATGCAGACGGAATTATTCTGCAGAACTATTCATTATTTAAGCCTTAGCCTGATATGCCTGATCATATTTTTTACTGGGAAGATTTGCAAAAAAAAAAAATAAAACAATAAATATACTATACCGTAAAAACAATCAAGAAAAAATCAAATTCAAAATTAAAACATCGATAACAATAACTTATAATTTACTAACTAAAGATTCAAAATTCAGCTAAATTAAATCATACTAATTAAAATTCCAATCATATAAATACAATTTAAAAAAATAACATAAAATTTTCAAATAAAAAAAATATTTCACTTACCAGTGGTGTCCAGACGACGGTCGACTGTTTCCCGAAACCCAATGAAAATGTTTAATTAATTTAATGTTATTTTCTCTAAATGGGAAATCCAACTGTAACACGACTGTTTTGGCAAAGATAAAATTACACACAGCAACAAATCTATTAATTCAATTGTATTTTTTTCTTTACATAAATAAATATCCAATTTTGTATAATGCTTCGTCTCAATATCGTTGATCGGGCTTGTTGTTGTTTTGAATAAGATGATTGTGGAGAGCAGCGTCAATTTAATTATTCGCAATTGCGTTGAATTCCTTGATGCAGAACTTGTTAATTTGCATAATTTGCTAATGTTGCTGGTCTACAGTCTTGCACAGCAGAAGGCAATCTTTAATTTCGAAGTCAGGTCGCTAGCATTGACGGTTGTACCCCGAATATTCAATATCATACATTATTAATTTATTGGTCTTTCACTATTGTTTTCCTCAAACGTTAGTCATACAACACCAAAATTAAATTGATTCGATGCAGGCTATGTGCAAAGATCTTTGACGAAAACAGTCGTGAATGGTCACTTCACTGTTTTTAGTTTACACTTTTCCAGGTTTTATTCACTTTCGCTTCAATTGGCGGTCTTGCGAGTCTTTGACAAGTTAAAACTAGAGCTTTATCTCTTTACAATTAGTGAAAATAAGTCTCGTGTTAAAGAGATAAAAGCCGTCCGAATCGATTCCAAGTACGAGTGCACGTCTTTCGTGTCCTCGAATGGCTCGCGGTAATGTTTTTCTAGTGCGCATTAAGCCCGCCAAAATCCAACGTGAACAGATGATTTTTTTCCGACAACCTTCACGATCAGGCGCCAAAACCCAACTCAAAATAGTCATGTCTCAAGTCAAATCTCGAAACTGACTGCCTCCCAGTCAGCATCCGTGGGACTTGCTTCGCAAGCCGCCACGTACCTTTCTCACCAGCCTTTATCAGCTGTGCACCTGTTGCACAGCACATGCAGCCAACGCCCAACATTACCAGTTTCATTGGCCTGATAACGCAGCTGATGCAAGTTTCGTTGCAAATCAGCTGCGCTTAATGAACCCAATGCAATGCAATGCAACATTTGAAAATCAAACGCATAGACATAGCCTGTTTTTGGATGGCCATGCAATGCACTTGACTATCGAATGCAGCATATTTGTAGGTGCGTGTGTGCGTGGTGGCGGCAAGGCTGTTCCGTAACAGTTTGTGCAGTTGCGTCACTTTCGTTTAACGTGGAACTTTCGTACGTGATTACCGTATTGTTTGCATTCGCGCTGCACAGTTGCGTTACTTTCGTTTTAATTTAGCAAAACTTTCGTATGCAAAACCTTGTCTTTCGCGTTCATGTTACTTTTTTTCGCGGGTCCCTGCTCGGGCGCCAATTAATTACAGCGGAGCGGATTATGGGCGGACGATGCTCAGGTGCTTTTACTGGATACTCGTGTAACCTAATTCGGTCTGGTGCGATAGTGGGATAATAATTTTGTTGGGATCGTGGGAGCTGGTCGTTAACTTATGTCATTTATTTAATTTTTTTATTCATTTTTCTTCAAATATTATTAAGGTAAGTAAATATTTTCAAAGTAAGTAAAATCTCCTAGTTACATGAAGTAAGAGGCTAACATCTTTTCCGTGTAATTGCCTCTGAGTTCCATTTTTCGTTCACGTCGGATGCCAAATAAGGAGGTTCTTAATTGTATTCAATCCTTTCCTCGTTGGTGGTGTTTGACAAGGCGTATGCTTCTCTTTTAGTTGTAACTACCACGAGTTTTTACACTAATTTACTTGTATTCGCACAACCTACTCGTGGTACGTGACTCGCTCACAACGCACTTACGAGTATGTACCCGAAACTATATATATGCGAGGGACCGTCTGCGTCAACGCGTTCAAACTGCTGCTGAAATTGTTCACTCTTGTCGGGGTCACCAATTTGGTTTTTAATTTTCCAATAAATTTTATTTATTTATTTGTTACAACGTTTATATATTTTTCTCTATATTCTTAAATGTAACAACAAAAATAATATTTTGACTCAATCCTCCAAAATTAAAAATTGACAACCATATTTTTTTTTCACTATTGACTATATCTATTTTTCTTAGCCTGCTTGATGTTAAAATTTTGGTGTGGTGTGTTTGATGTAAAGTATGGTAGTGTGGTGATTAGTGAAATGTGAGAATGCTATGTGTTTATGTTTGTGTATCCACACCTTTAATAAGAAACGCAAAATTTTCGGTACACGGTATTCTACGTACACAACAATTCCCTAAATGTTCGGGCGCCAGTAAACAAAGTAAGAGCTTTGTTCATTAAAAAAAAACGATCCGGTTGATTCAAAAGTACGAATGGAACTGATTTATTTCAAGTCAATATTACAATCAATATTGAAATGTAGAATAATGGAAATTGAAGTAAATATTGCTGATGCAGTTGCTGCGGTCGCGACACATGCCGGATATGGTGGTTCCAATTATCGATGGTATTGACCAGATAACGTGTCGCATGCAGTTGGTAACCTCGTTTTCTTCTGTGTATGTAAACCAAACATGTGATAACTTATAGACCAGTTAACACATGGTTAACCATCATTGAAAGGGCTTCTACTCCTTTGAATAACGTTGTCTTTTAATAACTGGTTAGTTTGCTCCTCAATTATATCTTTTTGAGTATCTGACAATCTGTATGACTTTACAAAGATAGGTCCCTTATTTGGCAAGATAGGAATTTCGTGCTCAATAGCAGAAGTGGTAGGAAGTACATCCTCCTTTAAATGAAACAAGTCACTAAATTCTTCACACAAATTTGGTATAAATTTCTTTTCTTCTCGGTTTAGGTGATCTGGTAGCTTTAAAAGTTTACTAATATTCCTTGAGAGTCACTATTTTCGAATTTTTCACTCGGGAATCCGGAGCAATAGTTGAGCAGCAACAATTTGGATTTCCGGTTCAAATTCTGCTAACGTAACCTGTTCTGTTCTTGTGTTTAAGATATTTATTACGATTGCTCTATTATTAGGTGTATGCAAAGAGTTCCTTACATAAATTCCATTGAAAATTTCGTTTGAGCAATAAATCACGTCTTTATCATTGTCAATATCCATTTTTACATTGCAAATGCATGTGGGCGGATTCACGGTTCGAGAAGATTTTACTTTGTTCGAAATAGAAGATTGTACATCCAAATGAATATCAACGCATTTTCTAATGTTAGAGAAGTTAAACTTATTTGAATTATAACAAACTCACAGAAAATTTCTAACGATAATGCCACTAAGATCACTGTTTTGTAAACATTTTAAGCTTGTAACATTTCACGTGTTAGCGCGAACGAAATAGCGTAATTTAATGCTGCTGGGCACTTTGCTTAAACTATCATTTTTAAAGGATGGCGAACATTTCATTTATTCTTACGAATTTTTCGGTTTAGACACAGTTTTTGGTTAATTTAAATAAATCGTCAGCTCTATACAATCGCGTTATTTGATCACTGTTTTTGATTCATGGTTTAACTGAGCACCATTTTACAGTTGTTGCTTAATGTCTCTACATCTTGATCCTAAACGTCGCGGCTCACAGCAATTCTGTATGATTCTACATAATCCGACTTGCAGTACATTCGTACATAACTGTATCCGTTACCGTGAGGCCCGATTTACGAGGCTTGAGATGCGTTTCCCAAGATCTGCTTGTCTTCCTGAACATTCACCAGTGTGCCGGCATGCTTACATTCGCGGATCATTACTACAAAATCTCCGACGAGCATCGTAACTACGGAGAGAGCTATCTTTAGGAACATGCTTAAGATATTCTAATAACCTCCTATTTCGTATTCGGTGTTGCTTGTCGGATTGAGGCTGGTGTTCGTTGTAGGCGAATTCACACAAAAATGTCACTGGATCGATTGGAGCTTATGTTGTTAGGATTTCGAACTAAGAATATAACTTCCGTTGTGGCGCTAGTATTGAAAAGCAGAAAATAAATCACTGCAACTAAATATCCAAGCAACTACTATTCTCGCAACGCGACCGCCGCTCCGCCTGACCACAACTTCACCACTGGCTCTGCAGAGCTCGGCTGCTTGATCTCCAAGCTGTGTGCTCATCGTGGGTGTATGGGTGCGAGCAAAAAATTTCGTTACTACGGAAATGAAATTTAGTTGCACTGCGTTGCCATTGGCTTTGAAAAGTACTTGAAATTTCAAGTGCAGGGACAGTGAGCGATGAAATTTTTCGTCCAGAAATTTGATGAAAAATGTCTGTAGGCTACAAATTGACTGATTAATCGTTATAATTTGTTTACTTATAGGCGAACGTTCAACCGTTCTTACTGAATTTAATTAGACTAGCAATTTTTTTATACGATCACCGAAGTTGTTTACAGATTCTCCCTGGTTTTGTTGGCAAGAATTTATTTCATGGGTTAATTGTGGTATGGTTTTGAGCTCCAAAAACTATTTTTAGCACTAAACCTACCTACACAATTTGGTACATGAATAAAACAATTTTTTCAAGAAACGATTCAAAACTGTTTATTTATTAAATTTACAAAACATAAAAATAATACTTTATTCATTCAAACTTTATTCAATCAAAAATATTACATTATTCATGTTCACCGCATATTTTGCAAATTATTGAGTTCTCGAAGGCACATTTTACTCACACATATTTGTTGCATTTGAAACGGATTTTTGTAGTTTTGTTTTCTTTGCAAAAACCTATTTGGCATCTTTTTCGCATTTGCACACGAGAATTCAAACTTGAATTTGTTGACGTTTTCTGTATGATTTCTTTTTCTTGCGGTTATTCATGTTAAAAATCTTCGGCAAGCTCTTCAGCTAAATGGAATAACAATTGTTTTGTAGAAATTTTTTCGCCGGTTGTTTTCTGTATAAAATCCATGAATTGATTCCAGCTAGTTCAAAATAATTGAAGAAAATCTGCGCAGGCCATCTTTGCGATTTCGATTTCAGGGAGTATTTTCTACATCGTATTTAGTACTATAATACACTCCGTTTCATATTTATAACCCACCTGACAATTTTCAATTATTTTGGACTGAAATAATTGTTCAACCCAAACTTTATGGTAAACTGATTGAGAATCTGTATAGAATTACATTTCAGAGAGTAATTTCCCGTTACGGCTATTTTTTACTGCAGTCCTGGAAAATTCGGTATTTTTTGGCGTTTCATATTTATAACCCAGATAAAGTTTCCAACAAAATAAAATGTTTATTAAAATTAATTTCAAAATTAACAAAAGCTTAGTAATTAATGGAATCTCCTTTTGATTTCATCAAATCAAAAATCCGTTTTTTCATGGAATTGATCAATTTTTCTAATAATGCAGGTTCGATTTTCCGCCATTCATCAAAAATCGCCGCTTTCAATTCCGCGAGTGATTCATATTGCCGATTTTCAGCATATACCCGTCTGACAAGAATTCCCCAAATGTTTTCAATGGAGTTCAGGTCAGGCGAACACGCTGGCCAATCCATTGCCTTAATGGAATTTGTTTCAATCCATCTCATTGTTTCACGACTGGTATGAATCTTGGCATTATCCCGCTGGAAAGTCCAGTTTTTTTCAGGATGTGCTGTCAGGAATGACAGTAAACTGCCCTCAAGCCCTTGTATGTAGTTTATACTCCTCATACGCGATGAAGTAAATTTTACGTCCAAGCATCCGGATGCAGAAAACGCACCCCACAACATCAAGGAACCGCCACCAAAATTCCACGTCGAGAAATACCGGGGTTCCTTTCGCAAATCGCGCCAGTAAGAATTTAATCCATCAGGCCCATCTAAATTCCATTTTTTTTCATCCGAAAAAATAATCTGGAAATACAATTTTTGGAATTAAACAAAGGGGGAATAAAAAAACCAGTATTTCTTACAGATGACCAATTTGTAGCCATATTTTTTTCTCTGAATTCTAACCGAGTTTTCTTATGGCGATCTAATAGTCGTGGAGCACTCTTCATTTTAGCTCTTCTGATCTTATTATCACGTTGTAGCGTTCTCCAAATCGTTGTTTTTGACACCTTTGTTTGTACAAGAGTTGCCATTTTATTACAGCTTATTGTTGAATTACTGGCTGAACGTATAATCTTCCTCTCCTCCCGCGGAGAAAGTTTCCTTTCTCTTCCCGTTCGCTTTGTTTTCCCATATAATTCAGGTTTTTTTCAAAAGTTAATTACACGCCGACTGCGTGCAACTTTTCTTGAAATTTCACTGATGTTCAAACCAACTTCTTTTTATGCCAAGATTTCACCCTTTTCAACTTCATTTAATGACATACCTCGAGCCATTTTAAATGATAAACTTATTACCACACACACTTGTGAACAACTGTTGAAAATATTGAATAACTCGACTAGTAATTCTGCTAACTACCAAGTGGGTTATAAATATGAAACGCACAAAAATGACGAATTTCCAAGAAATGCAGTAAAAAATAACGCCAATAAGAAGTCATTCTCAGAAAAATCATTGCACACAGTTTCTCATTCTTATCAGTATTAGATTTGTGTTGAAAAACTATTTTACATGAAAATAATTGAAAATTTTTAGGTGGGTTATAAATATGAAACGCAGTGTAGAATCTGATCCTTTCAGGTATACGCTTACCATTTTTTTCGATGCTTATAGATTGATGCTTGAGCTTAGTAGAAGCAGTTTTTGTTTGGCTTACTTTTGTAAATGGTAATAGCATCTACAGATGACGAACATGTTCGTCAACTTGGCGAGCGAACACGTGCAATTGTTGTATACTATAACTTATTGAGGTGTAACAACAATTGCACGTGTTCGCTCGCCAAGTTGGTAAACCATGTTCGTTGTCTGTAGAGACTCTAAGTGAACAATGACTCGATTGAGAAGCGTGGCAAACCAACTTTCGCCTGCTTGGGGTATTTTGGTAGTTCTCTTTTATTTCCGTAGTGACGTAGTAGTGACGTAGTGAGTAGTGACGCTTCTTCCGCATCCTGTAAACGGTTCCAGTATTTTGAGAACAACGAATTCCCCAAGAGGAGATGAAGTTCCTCTGTTTTCATCTTATCCAAAATTTGAAAATCCATTTATAATGTATTTGGTGTTGACGTCAGATGCTAGCCAGAATTTGATATTAAACTTATCCGGTTTGTTCGGCATGTTTAGTTCAAAGGGGGTTGGAGATCAAACTTATCTGATCTATTAAAGGAAAAAAATCACGGTACTTGTTCCAATGATTCTTTTTCTCGAAGTTAGTTGGCGGTGCAATTTACCGTAACCAATTGATCGTAGAAGGTAAAAAAAAAATAACACCCGTTCTCGACAAGCGACTATATTGATCTGCACTGAAAGCTGTACTTAAATACAGATTACTTAAATACAGATTTAATAAAATACTAAATACTACAATTTTACATCGAATTCCGCGTGACAGGACATAGCGCAGACAGCAAACATTCGTAAGCAAGAAAATTTCCTTGGATATATGGTCTTTGGAATATTGAAAACATGGAATTTTAGCAATTGGGAATTGAATGCCATTGCCCGGTCACGCGTTTCCGATACAATACAATTTTGCTTATATGCAAAAATGACACTTTTGTGAATTAAAATTGCCTGGCGAATTATCCGTTACTTTAATTTAAACGCTTTTGTAGGTACAACTTATCAACCTATTTATTCAAGATTTGATTATTGACTAATTCTAATGCAAGGTAATTACATGATCAAAGTGTCATGTAAGAGAGAGAGAATACAATTCAAAGTTAATAAAAGTATTACAATACTAATGCAAAGACAAATCATACTTCATTCTATGTACATATTTAATTTTCCACATCCTCCGGGGCGCCGTTTCAATCCATAAGCTCCAGAGGGGATATTAGTTGAATGTGATGTCTATACCTTGATCTATTGCCAAATCGGATCTCACACGACCTGATCCGACCGTCACGTCCGGCAAACACCCTTTCGATTATTGCCATGCCTAGAATTGTGGCCTTGCAAACTGTGTATTTAATTTGAAAGGCTTGCGTCCATTGATATGGGCATTATGATGTTTGCCGAGATTAGAGGACTAAGATCCAATGGATTTTCTTCCATATAGGTCAAAGGGCGGCTATTGATAACGTTCTCTACTTCAATTAATATCGTGTTTAGTTGCTCATAACTCAAAATAGCTAGTCCGATCGCTCAGTAGATATATAATGGCGGTTCTGGACCCTCATCCTCATCCTCCTCCTCTGAGGAGGGTGACGTCACTGAGGAGGATGACGTTAATGTGGAGGATGACGTTGATGTGGAGGATGACGTCACTGAGGAGGATGACGTTAATGCGGGCGATGACGTTAATGCGGGCGATGACGTTTGCGAAAGCGTGGGAATTACGATGATGTCATTGTGGCCTTGACCGTCTTATTTAAATTGGGAATTTCCAAGCGCTAGCCATTATCGCAAAGCGTGTGAATTTTATTGATAACAACATTTCACAGATGCTAACGTTTTTTATAATCATGTGACCTTAACCGTCCTATTAAAATTGGGATGAATGGCTAAATTTCACGATTATCGCATAGCGTTTGAAATAATTAGACTTTGATAACAGCATATGAATTTCACAAATGTTATTGTTTTTTATAGTCATGTGCTTGTGTCTTCAAATTTAATTATAGCCTATGGGGAGTGAATGACTTTGAATTTCGCAACAAGAGAAATGCTAACGTTTTTTATAGCGAAGATGGGGTCATGTGACCTTGATCGTCATAGCGCCAGCGATTGAAATAATTAGAATTTTATTGAGCGTTTGAAATAATTAGAATGACAACAAATGAGTGAGAAATGTTATTGTTTTTTGTCATATGTTTGGGTCTTTGACCGTTTTATGGGGTGAATGGCTTTGATTTCGCAACATGAGAAATATGACAACAAAGGAATTTCACTTGAGAAATGTTATTGTTTTTTATAGTCATATGTTTGTGTCTTTGACCGTTTTATTAAAATTGGGGTGAATGGCTTTGATTTCGCAACATGAGAAATGCTAACGTTTTTTAGCATGAGCGTGATAAGAGAATAGGATATCCGGTGAATGAGAATGTCTCAACAATGGTACAGCGTGTAAAAAAAGCAGTGACTATGAAAAAACTTGAGTTTCATTGATAGCAGCAAACGAATATCGCAACATGAGAAATGCGTTTTTTAGCATGTGCATGATAAGAGAATAGGATTTCCGGTCAATGAGAACTATACGACAATATGATACAACGTGTAAAAAAAGTGTAGTTGCGTGATAAGAGATTGCTTTAAAAGGAGGCTGTTTGCAAGCATTTACATCAGAAACGTTTAGTGCCAGTGACTGCAAAGTGCTAGTAACAAATATATTAAAAAGTGTTAAAGTGCTTAATTAATTAATTATGGAATCAGCTGGTAAGTACCAATTTTCTATATATATAGAGTTAGTGAGTTAGAGTTAGCGTAAAAAAAAAATATTGAAATCGGTTAAAATTGTGCCTCTATATAGCCATGCGTATATGGTTGTTTATGTGTGTGTCTGTATGAAAATAATTTGAGCCAGTGAAGCAGATTGGAAATAAAAAAGTAGTTTTCTTCCGCTTCCAGGTTTAAAACGTCCATTTAGCTCGGTAGGCAATAATCGGGACGCTACTATAAAAAAAGCCAAAATAGAAGCAATACAAGCATTCAACGATATCGCGAGATATTTTAAGCCTTGTATTAGCATAAAAGACTTGGTTATTAACCAGCCGTACAAAGTGCTGAATGGTAGCGTGAAGAAAACAAAATTTGGCGAAAAAATTTGCCTTGAATTGGAAGAGAACGTACTGTTCTTGCCTGACCGGTACAACAAGCTAATTGGGGAAACGTTGGAAATTATAAGCCAAAGTTCGTTAGCGATTACATCGAAAGGTCTAGTCAAAGACAGTGCAGGCATCTACGATTTACATCTGGTTGACATTGGAAAATCTGTTGCGAAGAACCCAGTCGATGAAATAGAGAAGCCGGAATTTTATGCGAACGACGAAGACACTATTGACGACACAATTTACTCGCAGTGGAAAACATTGATAGTTCCGGGAGATTCAACATCATCGCGACACATATTTTAATTATTATTATATATATATATATATATATACTCTTTATATTTGATCAAGTATATAATAAAATTTTATTGCATATAATCTATAATGTTTGACTGCCCCAATTGTAGCAAAAGT
This sequence comes from Nemotelus pantherinus, assembly GCA_963978885.1. NCBI lineage: Eukaryota > Metazoa > Arthropoda > Insecta > Diptera > Stratiomyidae > Nemotelus > Nemotelus pantherinus. The sequence goes on along the minus strand of OZ022265.1, from coordinate 72,940,788 downwards.
TTTAACCGATCAGATAATTTGAAGCGTCACATTGAGAGTGTACATGAACGAAAAAAGTCCATATGTAGTTTATGTAAAGTAGGTTTCACTAATTCATGGAATTTAAAAAGGCATATTAAGTTAAAACATAATAGAGATAGCTCATCAAATGTAAAAGTGTCCCCAGCTAAAGAGGTAGATCGCGAGAGCTCTAATCTTGAGTTGAATGAGTCTATGTCCGAAAATAATCAAGTGGTGGAAGTTCAGAGTAGAGGTATCAAAAGAAAGCATGATAATGCTGATAGTATGCATTGTCATATTTGTGAAAAAGACATTATAAAATCATATTTTAAAAATCATCTAAGGAGTAATTTACATAAAACAAATGTCGGTAAAATCAATAATGTTCAAGACGAGAAGGTGAAAAAAATTTCGCAAGCATTTGCAAGTCGAATAGCTTCATACCAGATTAATAATGCAAATGAGAAATCAAGCATTGAGGAGTTTTTGAGAGGAGAGAATAATTGTTTCAAAGAACTATTGCAAAATCAATTTCATGAGCTTACTACGGTGAAAGTCAATGTAGAACTGTTTGCAATTTACATTAAATTCGATGTGAACAAAGAAAATAGCTCGAGTGATTTGAAATCGTTTAATACCAAAAATGTTGTTGTTACTATCGGATGCGACCTTGATGAAGTGTATCAGAATTTTTCGGCTATTATTTTAAAGAAAAGTGAAGAGTTTCAAGAGCGGGATAGTGGATGGGCATTCCAGCAGGTTCTCTACTTACAAGTCAACATTAATAAATATGAGCCATTTCACGGGGGATCCTATTTACCACTGCCAAAAGAAGTTGTCTTGAAAAAAGCATGCGTTAATATTAAAAACTCTGATGATTCATGCTTTGCCTGGGCTATAGTTTCAGCTTTATATCCTGCTGAACTACACTGTGACCGCATCAGCTCATACCCATCTTATTCGAGTGTTTTAAACTTGGAGGGTGTTAGTATGCCGATTTGTTTGGACGATATCCCCATTGTTGAACAAACGAATGGGATAAGTGTCAACGTTTATGGGTGGAGGGACGGTTCAATTATTGGCCCATTTTATTATTCTAAAAATAGACAAGAGCAGCACATAAATTTACTCTATATTGAGAACGATAGTGGTAGTAATGGCCATTACTGCTGGATAAAAAATCTAAGCCGATTGGTGAGAAGTGGATTGTCCCACCACGAGCATAGATCATATTTATGTGATGGTTGTCTCATAAAATTCACAACAATTGAGCGATATAATAAACATATTGAGCATGACTGCAATAAAATCCGCACAATTCTACCAACAGACGATGATAAAATATTGAAATTTGAAAATTTCGGTAAGCAACTCAAAGTCCCCTTCATAGTCTATGCAGATTTCGAAGCTATATTGCAACCAATCCATTCATGTTCACCTTGCCCTGAAAGTTCATTTACAGAGAGCACTCATCGGCATTTACCATTCAGTTTTGCATATTATATAAAATGTAGTTATGATTCATCACTTAACAAACTAGAAATATTTCGGGGTGAAGGATGTGTTGATGTTTTCTTGGCTAGGCTGCAGCGCGATGTTGAGAAGATAATCAAAATCTTAAAAAACAATAAGCCAATGCAAATAACAGCTGCAGAGGAAACACAGTTTCTAACCTCTATATCTTGTCATATATGTGGGCAAAAATTTGGTCCGGAAATTCAGAAAGTGCGAGATCATTGTCATTTAACTGGAGCATTTCGAAGTGCAGCATGTAATAATTGCAATCTTCTTTATAGAGTGCCCAAGTTCATCCCAATTGTTTTCCATAACTTGAGTGGTTATGACGCCCACTTCATATTTCCAAACTTTGGAGGAGATTCTAGTAATATCAGTGTCATTCCAAAAAATAAGGAAAAATACATTTCCTTTACGAAATACATGAGGATCGATGAACAAAACATTGCGTTAAGGTTTATCGACTCATACCGATTCATGAGCTGTAGTTTAGACCAACTTGCCCAAAACCTCAGCAAAGACAAATTTTTCGAAACCCGTCGATATCATCACGACGATGAGCTGCTTGAACTTGTCGTTAAGAAAGGTGTTTTTCCTTATGAGTACATTGATTGTTTCGATAAACTCAATGAGTCATCCTTACCAGCTAAATCATCGTTTTATAGCACATTGCAAAATAGCAACATCACCGACGCAGAGTATGACCACGCTCAAAATGTTTGGAGAAAATTCAACTGCCAAACTCTAGGCCAATACTCGGATATATACCTGATCACAGATGTGCTGCTACTGACAGATATATTTGAGGAGTTCAGAAATGTATGCTTGCAGACCTATAAGCTTGATCCGGCTCATTATTTCACAGCGCCCTCACTTAGTTGGGATAGTATGCTGAAAAGCACTAAAGTCGAGCTGGAATTGTTGACCGATATTGACATGTACCAGTTTGTAAAGCGTGGGATAAGGGGCGGGCTATGCCAATGCAGTAAGAGACATGCAAGGGCAAATAACAAATACATCTCCCAATATGACTCAAATCTGGCTAGTAACTACATCTTGTATGTGGATGCGAATAATCTTTACGGGTGGGCAATGAGTCAGTACTTACCCATAAGCGACTTCCGTTGGCTAAATAACCATGAAATTGAGTGCTTGGATGTAATGAGTATTGAAGACGATGCTTCTAAGGGTGTCATTTTGTCTGTTGACTTACATTATCCAGTAGAACTCCATTCAGCTCATAATGATCTCCCATTTTGCCCAGAAAATCAAGTCCCCCCTCTTGAAACTTCAAAATACAAAAAATTGTTGGCAACTGAATCTGATAAACAGAATTATATTATTCATTATAGAAATTTAAAACAGTGTTTACGGTCCGGGCTTAAATTAGTAAAGATAAACCAGGCATTAGAATTTACTCAGTCACCCTGGCTAAAAACTTATATAGACTTAAATACCGAAATGCGTACAAAAGCCGCAACTGATTTCGAAAAAGACTTTTATAAATTAATGAACAACAGCGTTTTTGGTAAAACGATGGAAAACGTGGACAATCATGTTGATGTAAAAGTTTCAACCCATTGGGAAAACATTGGCAAGAAAAAAGGGGCCAATTATTATATTAGTAGACCCTACTTTCACAGTAGTAAAGAAATCAATGAGAATTTGGTTTTGATTCAAATGAATCGGGTGAATGTCAAATATAAAAAGCCTATATATACCGGGTTCGCAATTCTTGATTTATCGAAAACACTCATGTACGATTTTCATTATAATTTTATTCAAAAGAAATATAAAGATCGGGCGCAGCTTCTCTATATGGACACAGACTCATTCATCTACGACATTGAAACATCCGATATTTATGAAGACATTAAAAATAACATTAGCTTATTTGATACAAGCAATTATGACATAGATAACCCATATAATATTCCACATGCAAACAAAAAAGTGCTGGGGAAATTTAAGGATGAAAGCCCTCTAGCTCCCATTACAGAATTCATTGGCACTAAAGCCAAATCTTATTGTATAGTTACCGATGAATCATGCATTAAAAAAATAAAAGGAATAAAAAAATCTGTAGTAAATAGAGAAATAGAGCCATCAGACTTTCTTAAATGTGCTCAAAACAATAAAATTAAAATGTTTAACAAAATGTATGTGTTCAGATGTGATAAGCATCTTATTTATACTAGATTAGTGAATAAAGTAAGCCTATCGGGTGATGATGATAAAAGATTCATCATACCTAATTCTTGTAGTACATTAGCATGGGGCAATAGTTTAATAAATAAATATACGTAGCATTATAAGAAAAAATAATGTTTATTATAGATAAGTTCAACCAAATTGTTACAATAAATCATTCTTATTTATCCATGAATTGTGTTCTTTTGTAAATCCTAGCCATTTAACGTAGACTTTGGATCCTTTCGTCTTCAAAACTTTTTCCACCAGGAAATCATTTGGGTATTTTGTTTTGCTCAGCTCCAGTTCATAGAAACAGCCTCGAACCGGGTTTCCTTGGTAGTCGTCAAGTAAGTATGTAACTGGATTCGTGAGCTGCACTCGGCGAATTTTAAATATTTCAGTTGTCCAGTTTGGTGTGTAGCCCTTCTCGAACAGATGCTTGTATTTACTGATGCGAACATGCTCGCCAACCTTATATTTCGGCCACCCATAAGTTTTAGTATGATTGAAAGCTGAGGATAGTAAGCTGGATTCATTTGATTTGTTAACGTCAATAGGCCGCATCTTTATCGTACGATGCATAGTTTTATTGTACTGATTTGTTAAAGCCTTTATGTTTTTAACCCATTGATATGTACCATTTGCACTGAATTGCCGCCAAACCAGATTTTTCAGAGTTCTATTGAAGCGTTCCACAATCGATGCTTTTTTTATGCTAAATGTTGAGTAGTGATTAATATTATATTTTTCCATCAGATGCTGAAAGATTTGGTTGAAAAATTCTTTTCCGTCATCTGTTTGAAGGTTCTTCGGCACTCTACCACCGCTACTATTGAAAATAGACTGCATGGCGTTTTTGACTCCTATTCCAGTTTTGTTTTTGATTGGTATGGCCCATGCATATTTTGAGAAAGTATCAATTACGGTAAGTAGAAATGAATATCCATTGTTTTCAGATCGGTAAGCGCCCATTTCAACTAGATCAGCTTGCCATAGATCATCCAATCCTTTTATTATTACATGCCGCCTTTTGAAATTTTTTCTTGCGGGCTTGTGTAGCTCGTCAACAATGTGAGTTTTACTCATCACGCTCGTTTTTTATCGCTTATTTGAGTGTAAAGTTTTGTCATTTCTTGCATTATGTTTATATAAACTTGCTCAATTCTCTCCTTACTACTAGAATACATATCAGCTATCCGCTTTTCTAATAGCTCGTTCTGCTGTTTGATAAGCTCATACTGATCGTTGATCAGCTGTTGTGTTTCAGCCTGATGGTATAAATTTGCCTGCTTAACTTTATCACTATTATCAATAATCATAGATTGTGATAGTTTACTCTGATCCGTAATAAGTTTTCGTATTTCAGTGAATTGTTTAGAATTTGCTTGATCAATCTTTGTATAGAAGTCGTGTGCTTCGTTGCGGGACGTTGTTAAATTTGTATCAATATACTGTTTTGTTGCGGCATCGTTGTTATCAATCGGTTCAGCAAGTCTTTTCAAACGCTTGGATTTGTGGATACGCAAACACCTACACGTATCTCACTTACATTCCACAACTCACCACACTACTGGACATCATACACACTACATCAAAATTCTGAAATCAAGTAGACTAAGAAAAAAATAAAATGTCAATATAGATTTTTAGTTGTGAATTGACAAGGTTTGATGAAGGGAAGATTGTTTTAACGATTTGTTATGTTCAGTTTTGTAATTGCGTTAACTGTGATTCATATTATTAACAATTCAATAAAAATCCAATAGTTGTTAAAAAGTATTTAAAGAAAGCATTTTTTAATTCAATTTAGAAGCTCACAGGAAGATTATACCTATAAATTGGTGACCCCGACAGAGGCACGCAAGCCTAATTCAAAAAATTTAATTATGGAACTGATGGAAGTGGTGACAAATTAGCAAATTCAGCGGACGGTATATCGAACACAAGCTATCGCGTCTGGCCAAAAATTCATATGGTGCTCGAACATCTTCTGCACATCCAAGTGAATTTGAATTAAGGGAACGTCTACAGCGCACTCAGCAGCAACAATATCAACGACAGTTACAACAACAGTAATAACAGCCGCAGTACTATCAGCAGAAATACAGACAGGCAGCAGCGAAATCTCTTTGGAGCAATAAATAGCGCATACATTTCGAGGTACAATACTCCACTGCTATGAGGTAACCAAAACACTTTCTTCTTAGACTTGATATATACATCAAACAAGATATCAAAAGTGTTCAATAGTACAGTACATGTAATAGTATAAAAAGTGCCAACGATTTTGCGCTAAAATTCTCGCAAATTTATTAAAAAAGCTATGTGAAGATCGAATTTAAATATACAACATCAAGAATTCCAAAGCATCGTGCCTTTAAAACTGCAATAGTTTATTGGCAAGTACAAGTTGCACTACTTGTCAAAATACATCGAGCTTCTAGAAAGAATTTCAACAGCAAACTAGATGAGATTGTATTAGGACATCATATCAATTTTAATTTTTAAGTTTCTTTTTCTAAGAAGACATCCGTTTGGTTTTAAAAAAAGGATATGAAATTATTTCAAACATTTATACCTCACACTTAAATCATTATTATTGTAATATTACACCTTATTAGTAATCAACAATATATATATACACACTAATTTCAGCCACCCTATTTCCTTGCCGCGTTCCGTTTTTGTCGTCGCGTAACTCCGTGTATAATGTCGTTGGACAATGAGGATGCGGTTCCCTCAGGCGCGTCATCCGGTCCTGAAATTTTCGCAACATCTGTCAAACCACCCGTTTTTTGGCAAGAAGAGCCAGCTTTGTGGTTCTCCCAGCTGGAGAGCCAGTTCGCAAAAGCTGGTATCAAGAGCTCCGAGACCAAATACCACTACGTAATCTCCTCGCTGGGTTCGGCGGAGCTGAAGGTGGTCAGGGACGTGGTTGCGAGCCCGGATCCTGACTCGCCTTACGAGGTCCTCAAGAGGGCGCTTGTATCGCGGCTTTCAGCCAGCGATTCTGTGAATCTCAAGCACCTCTTGGGGAACCTCTCGTTAGGTGACAGACAGCCTTCCCAGCTGCTTCGGGATATGAAGCAGTTGGGAGGTGCTAAGGTCGGAGACGACCTGTTGAGGACCCTCTGGCTGCAGCGGCTTCCGGAGCAGACGCAAGCCATTTTAGCCTGCTCTCCGGAAGCCAGCCTCAACAAGTTGGCGGAAACAGCCGACAAAATTGCTGAGGTATTCGTTCACCCACAAATAAATTCAGTCGCTGTTTCCCACCAGCAGTCAGAGGTGGCCGAATTAACAAAACAGGTCGCTGCGCTGACGAAACTTGTACATCAACAACTAAGATCGCGTTCGAGGTCCCAAGGGAGATCTCGCTCGCAGCCACGTCGCCGAAGCCAGTCACGAGGGGCTGATATTTGTTGGTACCACTACAAATTCGGCTCCAAGGCTTTAAAATGCATCTCTCCATGCGCCTTCAAGGCTGGTTCATCTGAACCAAAAAACTAAGTCGCTGTTCTCTTCAGACGGTAAGAAAACGCGACTTGTCACCTAGCCGTCGTCTAATAATTCATGACAACTTGTCTAAACGACACTACTTGATTGACACAGGCGCAGACATTTCGGTGCTTCCAGCACCTACTACCGGAAAACTTCCACCTTCTGGTATGCGACTTGCCGCGGCAAACCAGTCGACCATCAACACCTATGGACGAAAGGTGATCAAACTAGATCTGGGACTCCGTCGTGAGTTTTCATGGGATTTTATAATTGCCGATGTCTCTAGACCCATTTTAGGCGCAGACTTTCTTTGCCACTATGGGCTAGTCGTCGACTTGGCGAATGCTATCCTTGTGGATCCTCTTACTTCGCTTTCATCGAAAGGCACATTCACATCATACAAGTGTCCAAAACTTAGTGTTTTGATTGAGAAAACCTCTGATCCACGGATGCATGCCCTTCTCACCAAATACCATGCCATCACGGTCAACACAGGGTTCTCACAACCCTGTAAACATAAGGTGACACACCACATTTTGACCACAGGCCCTCCGATAGTATCGAGACCACGTCGACTTGCACCAGATAAGCTCGCGGCGGCCAAAAAGGAATTCGATTTCCTGCTACAACAGGGAATTTGCCGCCCCTCAAATAGCAGCTGGTCTTCTCCGCTACACATGGTACGCAAGGCTAATGGGGAATGGCGTCCTTGCGGCGATTACAGACGCCTAAACGCCATAACCGTCCCGGATAGATATCCGATCCCCATTATTCAAGACTTCTGTCATGAATTACATGGCAAAAATATCTTTTCCACCATAGACCTGACTAAGGCCTACCATCAAATTCCAGTCGAGCCGAACGATATTCCAAAGACCGCCATCTGCACACCTTTCGGACTCTTTGAGTTCACCCGAATGACTTTCGGACTTTGCAATGCGGCACAATCGTTCCAACGCTTCATACATGAAGTCCTACACGGATTAAAATTCTGTTTTATCTACCTCGACGACATTTTGGTAGCTTCGACTTCCGAAGAAGAGCATCTTGTTCACTTAGAACAAATTTTTAAAAGATTAGCGGACCATGGTCTTATAATCAATATGGAGAAATGCCATTTCCTTCGACCTTCAATCAAATTCTTAGGTCATGAGGTTTCGCCGAAAGGCATTAAGCCCTCCCCAGATCGGGTTGAGGCTATATCAACAGCTAAACTCCCCAAGACGGTTAAAGACCTAAGAAGATTTTTGGGGATGGTCAACTTTTATCGTCGCTTTCTTCCTCACACAGCTGAGATTCAGCAACCACTCAACGCCTATCTTTGTGGCTCTAAAAAAGATGGTGCTAAGACAATTGACTGGTCAACAGAAGCTAGCAAAGCTTTCGACCAAGTCAAGACTGGTTTAACAGAAGCCACTCTATTGTCCTTTCCGGACTCAAACGCCGAGCTTGGTCTATTCGTAGACGCTTCAGATTCCGCCATCGGGGCTGCTCTGCAGCAAAAATGTCAAGGCTCTTGGCAACCCCTTGGTTTTTACTCGGCCAAATTAAGCGACGCACAAAGAAAGTATAGTGCATACGACCGCGAACTCTTAGCGGCTTATCAGGGCATTCGTTATTTCCGATACTTTTTGGAAGCCCAAAGGTTCACTCTATACACCGACCACAAACCACTGACTTTTGCTTTTAAACAAAAGCCAGAAAAGGCCACACCTCGTCAACTTAGACATCTAAGTTATATAAGTGAGTTCACTTCTGACATTCGGCATGTCTCTGGTTGCAACAACGTTGTTGCTGACGCACTCTCTCGTCTAGAAGAAATCATTCTTCCCAGTACTCTCGACTTTGCCGCAATCGCCTCGTCCCAAGCATCGGACGCAGAGTTTCAGAAGGTTCTAAAGGACTCTAAATTTGTTTTAAAAAAACAACCAATATTTGGCACCAACGTCGACATTTTTTGTGAAGTGTCTGGCCCAACCATACGACCTTATATTCCTCACACGTTCAGGAAACAGGTGTTCAACTCGGAACATAATATCGCTCACCCTGGTATTCGTGCTACAAGAAAGCACATTGCAACTAAATTCTTCTGGCCTTCGATGAACAAGGACATTGCCACTTGGGCCCGAGAATGTCTATCTTGTCAAAAATGCAAGATAACCAGACATGTGAGCAAACCTGTATCGACCTTTCCTACGGTCTCCGAACGTTTTAAGGTCATTCACATCGACATAGTTGGTCCCCTAACACACTCGCAGGGATACACATACTGTCTCACCATAATCGACCGTTTTACACGTTGGCCTGAAGCAATTCCTTTAGCCAGCATTACTGCCAATGACTGTGCTACTGCTTTATTAAGCACCTGGATTGCTAGATTTGGAGTTCCCCAATACATTGTCACCGACCAGGGCAGACAATTCGAGTCAGCGCTCCATGCTGAGCTTGGTCGACTCTTGGGCTTCGAACGCAATCGTACCACAGCGTATCACCCTCAGGCCAACGGTTTCTTAGAAAGATGGCATCGTACTCTAAAATCGGCTATCATGGCTCACAACGATGCGTCCTGGACTAGAACACTTCCACTAATTCTTCTTGGATTACGATCTCTAATCCGAGAAGAATTCACAGCATCACCGGCACAACTCCTGTACGGAGAAAACCTGCGTCTTCCTAGTGATTTTCTTCAAGAAAATCCTAGGAAGATCAGCCAAACAGACTTTGCCAACGAACTTACGGCTACAATGGCAAAACTTCGACCGGTTGATGCTAAACATCACACAACACCGAAGATATTTATCTTCAAGCAACTCGACTCTTGCTCACACGTCTTCGTCAGAGTCGATTCTGTTCGTCCACCACTCATTCCACCGTACGACGGTCCTTTCAAAGTCCTAGCCAGACATATTAATTATTACACTCTGGAAATCAGAAACAAATCCGTCAATGTGTCCATTAACAGGCTCAAGCCTTGTTACACGTCATCCTCTACGGAACCTGTCGACAATTCTTCCAGAAACCAACAAGCATCAGCAACCTCGACGGCACCATTACTGCCTCCAGCTCCCGAAAAGAGACCAGCGAGGAAAGTTACATTCGCTCCGTACGTCTCTCTAGCTGGGCGAACCACAAAGGTGCCACTCTCCTACGCCTCGCGATAACGCGTAAAACGCTGGCAGGGGAGTATTGTGGATACACAAACACCTACACGTATCTCACTTACATTCCACAACTCACCACACTACTGGACATCATACACACTACATCAAAATTCTGAAATCAAGTAGACTAAGAAAAAAATAAAATGTCAATATAGATTTTTAGTTGTGAATTGACAAGGTTTGATGAAGGGAAGATTGTTTTAACGATTTGTTATGTTCAGTTTTGTAATTGCGTTAACTGTGATTCATATTATTAACAATTCAATAAAAATCCAATAGTTGTTAAAAAGTATTTAAAGAAAGCATTTTTTAATTCAATTTAGAAGCTCACAGGAAGATTATACCTATAGATTTGATATCATAGTCGCCATCTGCTGTTAGATTAAATCCCTCACCGGCCGGGCCTCGTAAACCTTGGGGTCCTTCAACAACGTGACCTACGGAAATACGTCCGAACTTATCAACACTCATAGCAAGAATGATTGAAGAAACTTACCTCGATAATACTTAAATAATGATTTGACTCTCGCGCAACTCTTCAATAATGGAGGCAATCTCGTTATGATGATTATTGTTCCCAGCCTGGGTTGATCCTAGTAATAAGCGTAATCGTTCAACCAGTTCATTGGGATCGTCCCAGTAAATATAATCAACACGTTCTTTAGGAAGGTGCATCAATCCTTCGCCTTCATGCAAGCTAACATTTTTAATGAGGTTTTTGATAATTTTCTTATATTTAAATGACTTGCTCCCAGATACTTGTTCATTTTTATCATAGTTTCGAAAGAATGCATTAGTTCTATGTAATATATCTTTATAAGCATCCAAATCGAGTCTAGTATAATTTTCAGGATATTTCTTGAATAACAGTTCAAATAAACCAACAGTACCATCATACGTTCTATCCGCTACATGTACCGTATTATCAGACATAAAATCTATGAATGAGTTGCCAATTTTCAGCTTATGAGTATTGGAATCGATGAATACTCCATATTTAATATCGGAAGTTTTTTTACCAATCGATTGTATATACTTCGAAACATCTGTATTTGTAGAGGATTGAAGCTCTTGTTTAATCGGTGTTGATGTCGAAACTGTATTATAAAGTTCATCGCTCGTTTGCATTAGACTATCTGGTTCGCGGCTCTTGATAAATGTATCTTCATCATTTGGTTCTTCTTTTTTAACTATGGGAGCGTTCAAGGGATCAGCTGATTTCTTTACAAGCTCTTTCAGAGGTTCCGTAATTGGTTTCAAATCTTCTTCTAGTTTCTTATAGCTGATTTCCTTGCCAGACTTTAGCGAATTAAACTTTTTTCGTATGATATTGGAAGTTTTAACAATATCTTGGATTAATTGTTCATTCAAGATTTTTTTTGTCCTAGTTTTCTTATGACCTCCATTTTTTTTATAAAGTTTAATCGTCATATTCATCTGCTCAATAGAGCTGTTTTTTCGGTTCAACTGGTCTGTTTACCAGTTCAACAGAGCTGTTTATCTGTTAAACTGTTGATCTGGTGCTAATTGGCGATCTGATGATCTGATCTTAAGCTGATAGACTCTGTTGAGCGGTTCCGTTCAAGTTCAAAGTAAGTGTTAAACTAATTCCAAATTTGCAATATCGCTAGCTTTTATAATTGAATAAAAGTATCGAACCCTTTCCGGTATCTTCCTCTTTCAACGCTGCAGTTCTTGTCGATCACTAGAAAGCCATAATCGTTTTGCCAACACTCACCGCATGCGTTACGGAATTGATTGAATGTCATATCACTATTAACATGATCGTTGTATATATGTCTCAGGTTCATATCATCCTGCTTGAAGATTATAATGAGATTGGCGTTATCTCGTATCAAATGCTTAGGAATTCTAGTGTATGTTTGACATAGGTAAAAGCTGTCAACATCTTGATGTCTTCCCATGCTAAAGTACGCTCGTATATTATGCTGGCGCTCACATGCTACATCATCGAATATGAATACAGAGTTGGATTTTGCTTGTTCTGGAGGAACTATTTCAGAAACGTATTTTTTATTTAAATTTTTTTATTTTTTCTTTTATATATATATATTCTTAATACGAATTTATTTTTTCTAAGATTTCTCTATTACTAAGTTCATTTAATAATATACTTGGTAATATATCACTTAAAATTATCAGATTATAAACTAAAAACTTGCATTTTCTATTTTCAATCTTAAAAACTATAATACTGGTTTCTGCCGCTATATCATGATGTAAATCTAAAGTGTTGCATTCTATTCGTTCCTCTAATTTTGTTAGTATCACCTCAAATGCCCTCATGTTGAATGCGAGGTCTGGTCCACAACCTGTAAATTATGCTTTTTAGTTAATTATACAACTTAAATTTATAATTTTACCTTTCAACTCTAAAAAATATTCTTGAAGTGGCTCACAATATGTACAATGGAAAAATTTATTGTTAAACACCACTTCCTGTCCTAGTACTTCATCTGCAAATAAGGATTCCATCTTCTGCAAAATAAAACAAATAATTTTAATGATTTTTAAAAAAATATATACATAGAGGCATACTTACTTAATGCTCCAAACGTTGAAAATTCGTCAACAAACTTGTTTCAATAAAGACTCTTACAGTCCTTTTATATTAAAATCAAAAACCATAATTCTATGCTTATCAAATAATTTCACGATAATAATATATTCTTAAACTCTGAAGAACTAAAAAAACCGTAAAAATAAAAAAAATATTATATTGATGCTGCTATCACGTCAATGCTAAAAAAACGCTGCCAAACTTGCATTGAGAAATCCCATTCTCTAATCACATTAATGCTAAAAACGCTATCAATCTAAGAATTCTCATTTTGTGAAATTCGTTTGCTGTTATCGCATCAATGCTAAAAAAACGCTAACAAGCTGCTATTGTGAGATTCTGATTTTTTCCATACGCTTTGTTATAATCGCTAAAATTAAACATTTCACCTAATCTAATCCCGCACGCTTTAATTAAATATTAATAACACAGGCAAGGTCATAAACATATGACTCCATCTTCAGTTAAGCTAACAAGCCGCTATTGCGAAATTCTGATTTTTCCGTACGCTATGTAATAATCGTTCAAATTCAACATTTCATCCAATCTCTTCCCACCCTCAATACATCATTAACGTTTTTTATAAGACGTATAGTGTTGTTATCGCGTCAATGCTAAAAAAACGCTACCAAACTAACATTGAGAAATCCCATTCTCTCATCACATCCATGCTAAAAACGCTATCAAACGAAATTCTAATTTTTTCCATGCGCTATGCATAAAAAACGCTACCACGCTAAAAATTCTTAGGTTGTGAATTTTGTTTGTTGTTATCGCATCAGTGCTAACATTTCTCATATTGTGATTTAGCAAAATCTAACATACGTTAGACAGTTCAAAGTTGTATAAATATGTATTTCTATATGTCAATTAATAGCTTAAGATGTAAGCGCTTAACAATAAAGCATGAATATATTTTGCTCAGCAAACATACTTTCATTTATCATATCTGTTTGTAAATGAAAAACGTGTGAGGAACGTATAGGCGACTGAAAACTGTTAATAGCCTAGTATAGAACGTGGACTGATTTAGAGATGAAAATTGAAACAGTTTCAATCTCAATCTCTAAATCAGTCCGCGTCGTTTATTGGGCTAAGAACTGCATTTTGTGACAAGGAAGATTTTTAGGGTAGAAAAGTTTGAAATCAGTGACATTTACTATTTGAACTAGAACATTTACTCTTTGATTAGGAATTTGCTAGTCCTGATAAGGAGCGGAAATCGAGCGTTTTGGCTAGTGGTTGGGATTTTCAGAAAAACATAATTCCTGGTTAAATGTTAAGGATATGGTGTTAAATAATAATTTAAATGAAACATTGTATAGTTTGATTGAAAGAACAATTATTTATTAAGTGTACGTAAAGTTGAAAAAGTTTTTTCATTTTTAATAAATCGTATGTAAAGTTGAACACGTTTCTTTATTTCGCATATTATCCTATGAACACTATAGCATTCACAAGTATCTGGTCCAGATTTCGCATCATCATAAGCCCAAGGACAGCTCACATAATGTTTTCCAAATTTGCTGACTTTCTGCTCAATAATGGCGTAGGGCTTCAAAAACGTATAGTTGCTCATAAATTTGTCAAAGTGTTCCTCGAAAATGTATTCTTTGTTAGCGTAGAAAAAATTTTTGCAATCCTCAAGAGAACGTTGAAGATCGTTATCCGTTGCGTTGTTGTTGTTGTTGTTGTTGTTATTCATGATTATCGACGCGATGTGTATTGTTTCACGATCCAAGTAATATTCTATAAAATATATAATAGTAATAGCTAAAATATGTGTCGCGATGATGTTGAATCTCCCGGTGCTATCAATGTTTTCCACTGGGAGTAAATTGTGTCGTCAATAGTGTCTTCTTCGTTTGCATAAAATTCCGGCTTCTCTATTTCATCGACTGGGTTCTTCGCAACAGATTTTCCAATGTCAACCAGATGTAAATCGTAGATGCCTGCACCGTCTTTGACTAGACCTTTCGATGTAATCGCTAACGAACTTTGGCTTATAATTTCCAACGTTTCCCCAATTAGCTTGTTGTACCGGTCAGGCAAGAACAGTACGTTCTCTTCCAATTCAAGGCAAATTTTTTCGCCAAATTTTGTTTTCTTCACGCTACCATTCAGCACTTTGTACGGCTGGTTAATAACCAAGTCTTTTATGCTAATACAAGGCTTAAAATATCTCGCGATATCGTTGAATGCTTGTATTGCTTCTATTTTGGCTTTTTTTATAGTAGCGTCCCGATTATTGCCTACCGAGCTAAATGGACGTTTTAAACCTGGAAGCGGAAGAAAACTACTTTTTTATTTCCAATCTGCTTCACTGGCTCAAATTATTTTCATACACACACACACATAAACAATTATATACGCATGGCTATATAGAGGCACAATTTTAACCGATTTCAATATTTTTTTTTTACGCTAACTCTAACTCACTAACTCTATATATATAGAAAATTGGTACTTACCAGCTGATTCCATAATTAATTAATTAAGCACTTTAACACTTTTTAATATATTTGTTACTAGCACTTTGCAGTCACTGGCACTAAACGTTTCTGATGTAGATGCTTGCAAACAGCCTCCTTTTAAAGCAATCTCTTATCACGCAACTACACTTTTTTTACACGCTGTATCATATTGTCGTATAGTTCTCATTGACCGGAAATCCTATTCTCTTATCATGCACATGCTAAAAACGCATTTCTCATATTGCGAAATTCGTTTGCTGCTATCAATGAAACTCAAGTTTTTTCATAGTCACTGCTTTTTTTTACACGCTGTACCATTGTTGAGACATTCTCATTCACCGGATATCCTATTCTCTTATCACGCTCATGCTAAAAAACGCTAGCAATTCTCATGTTGCGAAATCAAAGCCATTCACCCCAACATGTTGCGAAATCAAAGCCATTCACCCCATAAAACGGTTAAAGACCCAAACATATGACAAAAAACAATAACATTTCTCACTCATTTGTTGTCATTCTAATTATTTCAAACGCTCAATAAAATTCTAATTATTTCAATCGCCGGCGCTATGACGATCAAGGTCACATGACCCCATCTTCGCTATAAAAAACGTTAGCATTTCTCTTGTTGCGAAATTCAAAGCCATTCACCCCCCATAGGCTATAATTAAATTTAAAGACACAAGCACATGACTATAAAAAACAATAACATTTGTGAAATTCATATGCTGTTATCAAATTCTAATTATTTCAAACGCTATGCGAAATTTAGCCATTCATCCCAATTTTAATAGGACGGTTAAGGTCACATGATTATAAAAAACGTCGACAAAATAACATCTGTGAAATTCAGTTGCTGTTATCAATAAAAGTCTAATTATTTCACACGCTATTCGATAATCACTAGCACTTCGAAATTCAATATTAATAAAACGGTCAAGGTTATAAACACATGACATCATCGTAATTCCCACGCGTTTCGCAAACGTCATGCTGGACTGATGGCAACATGGACTATAACCAGTTACCAATGATACTGAGCCACTACTCCGACTGCACTATATACGTTAAAGGAGATACCAAAGAACGATTCATCAAACAATACCTTCCAACCACTAAAATAGTGCAGCTTGAAATACCTAGGCTAAGCGATCTTGAAAATTTTACAATATATTGTGAAATATATCAATTTAAAAAACCTAATATCCGTTGTTCTGCTCAAAATTGTATTAATATATATTTGTATATGTTAATGAATAACCTATGATGTAAACGAAATGAAAATAAAATATTCATTTGTTACCTAACAGGTAATCTTTCATTCAATCAAAATTTCACTTTTTAATAGCCCTGAGAAGAGCTGTTTTTTTATTTATTTTTTTGCGTTGAAACATATTTTACTCTTTGAATAGAATTATGATAGCCCTGAAAAGGGCTGTTTTTTAATTTTGCTGCTTTCTCTAATCCCACATGTGTTTCACCCCGTTGACTAAGTAGTGGCTCCTATAAATCACCACCACTGTGTTTTGGTGGTAGATAATGACTCTGTTCTCTCTCCCGGATATTTTGTCCATTATGTCAACGCTATAGAGAAATTCTATGTCGTCGATCGTGTAGTGTGTAGCGAATAATTTCATTTCGCTGTCTCCGACTTTTATTGTTAAATGGCTCTCCATATTAAACTTAAACGTTTCTGATGTAGATGCTTGCAAACAGCCTCCTTTTAAAGCAATCTCTTATCACGCAACTACACTTTTTTTGTACCATATCGCTGTACAATTCTTATTCACCGGAAATCCTATTCTCGCTAAAAAACGCATTTCTCATATTGCGAAATTCGTTTGCTGCTGCTATCAATGAAACTCAAGTTTTTTCATAGTCACTGCTTTTTTTTACACGCTGTACCATTGTTGAAATATTCTCATTCACCGGATATCCTATTCTCTTATCACGCTCATGCTAAAAAACGCTAGCATTTCTCATGTTGCGAAATCAAAGCCATTCACCCTCCCAATTTTAATAAAACGGTCAAAGACACAAACATATGACTATAAAAAACAATAACATTTCTCAAGTGAAATTCCTTTGTTGTCATATTTCTCATGTTGCGAAATCAAAGCCATTCACCCCATAAAACGGTCAAAGACCCAAACATATGACAAAAAACAATAACATTTCTCACTCATTTGTTGTCATTCTAATTATTTCAAACGCTCAATAAAATTCTAATTATTTCAATCGCCGGCGCTATGACGATCAAGGTCACATGACCTCATCTTCGCTATAAAAAACGTTAGCATTTCTCTTGTTGCGATTAAATTTAAAAACACAAGCACATGACTATAAAAAACAATAACATTTGTGAAATTCATATGCTGTTATCAAATTCTAATTATTTCAAACGCTATGCGAAATTTAGCCATTCATCCCAATTTTAATAAGACGGTTAAGGTCACATGATTATAAAAAACGTTAACATCTGTGAAATGTTGTTATCAATAAAATTCACACGCTTTGCGATAATGGCTAGCGCTTGGAAATTCCCAATTTAAATAAGACGGTCAAGGCCACAATGACATCATCGTAATTCCCACGCTTTCGCAAACGTCATCGCCCGCATTAACGTCATCGCCCGCATTAACGTCATCCTCCTCAGTGACGTCATCCTCCACATCAACGTCATCCTCCACATTAACGTCATCCTCCTCAGTGACGTCACCCTCCTCAGAGGAGGAGGATGAGGATGAGGGTCCAGAACCGCCATTATATATCTACTTCGCTCTTCTTATTGAATCTTTTACAACTTTTACTAACCTCTCCCAGAATCTTCCCCACCATAGGGCACGTTCGACAATAAACTTCCACTTAATTCGCTTGTTACTTAAGAAACCATGAAACGATTCATTCTCCGTAGAGTCTTTGAGTTTTTTTCAGTTCGGTAGCAGCCTTTTTTAAGTTCCATGCGTTGTCAGAATAAATAACTGAAGGAACTCCACACCTTGCAAAAAATCTTCTTAAACTTAATAAACAGCTTTCGGTAGTCACATTTGTTGTTATTTATATAAATGAACAGCCCTTACAGCGGCACGTGTAATAAGCATGATATGTTGCTGTAATTCATGGGATACATATAACGGCCCAGCGAAGTCAACCCCAATGACATCAAACGGTTTTGACAGTGTAATACGATCACGAGGAATTAGCGCAAACGGTTGAGTCGCAGGCTTTGCGGCACATCTATTTTTTTACAGTTCTTGACGACCACGAATAGTCCAAAACTTCGCGAGTAACTGCGTTAACGTGGTTGAAAAGCCCGCGTGGAAAAGTTGTTCGTTCGTATCAGCTACAACCAGTTCAAATGTAGGTGATGACTTCGGCAATATAATAGAGTGCTTTATATTGTTGTTTGTATAGCGACTAAGTTCTTTTACTTAGCCGCTTGTCAGTTGAATACAATAAATCCACCTGACGCTATATTGTGCTACGGTTCAATACCGTTGCACCTTCTTAGCAAAGAAAAGACAGTACGCACAAAGTTGCTGTTAATGTCCTATCACTTTATTTCTTGCACTTACTTAAATACCAAATAATTGTTTACATGGCTATTTGCTTCCGACCATTTCATGTTACATTCAAAACATACATCACATAATATTATGATACACATTTTGCACATATTGCATTCAAACAACTTGAACTTCAATTACTTATTTAGGTTCATGCACGAAGCACAATTACAGCTACGAAATATGTTTATGCTGCAAGGCCGTTACTGGAAACTGATATTTGTAAACAAACATTATTGCGGGCAGATGATAAGTTACTTATCCGCCGCTTATAAACTAGAACAGAAAATACAATTACTTTGGGGTCTATTGCGATTGTCGATTGGATGACCAATCGACTGTTGTCGTTCGAAACGAAAAAATTTGGTATTGCGATTGTCGATTGGATGTCCAATCGACTGCTGTCGACAAATATGTGTATTATTGTGAATTTAGATATAAGAGCTTGTGAATTGTATTTGACAGCGTAAATATATCGAATTTGGAGTTTATATTTTTATTCGCTTGGTTGATGGAAAAGGGTGTGTTTTTTTGTAATTTGTGGCTCATTGAAAAAGAATATTAGAAATATGTCTGTCGAGCTGTTTTTTGATGAAGAGGATAGTTCCGATTCCAATAATTTACTGGAGTTATGTAGAGCTACAAGGAAATTAAGAGATACGTCCAATCCACTAGAATTAGATGAAGATATATATGTATGCTCTATCTTTTTCACTTATTGGTTCGTGTTCTCATCCTAGAACATTTATTATCACCTTTCAGACATTTTTTATGTCTTTCATTACATTTTCTGCTACTTCATAAAATTCATGTTATGCTTGTGTTTGCTTCTCTAACATTTCTATCCAGACATCATTTTTTATCATTTTTATATGCACGCACCTTTTCTTTTGTATTTTTTCCTGGCTTTTCCTCACGGATTTTACTCTGTTGAATTACTTACACTTCATTTTCCTTGTTTAACTCATAATCTCCATGTTCATCAGTGTATGATAAACCAAATTCTTGCTCAGGTGGATTTACTGACGAGACAATTTCCAGCAAGCTAATCACAGCTTCCTCTATATTACTAAAAGTATGCAACCTATTAGGTCAACTGCTTTATTTTCAATCATTTTCTTTTTAATTTTAAATTTCATATCAGTCCAAACCTAAATAGCACATAAAATCTAAATTATTAAATAAATGTTTTTGCTGTAACTAACCTTTAGCCATTTATCCCACTCGCGAGCAGGAGGCCCCAAACTATTCAATTCTTGGGCAAATGCTTCCCATCCCCGCTTTGCATGTGTTTTTGTGCAAACACCTCTTGCAATGTCGGCATTCACCTGCATTAAATTTACGAGCCTTTTAAATTGCCTACGATTGCTTACTAGTTTACTCCTCGTAAAAATACCTTTTAAAATAACTAATGCATACATACTATAAATTACTTTCATTTTTTATCAAACGCGTTTGTGATCGCCAGTCGTCGTCCATGTAAAATACCATCGATAAGAAGCGTTTGTCAAATCGACACTTATCGATCACAATCGACATTCACAATACCGAACTTCACAATCGACGATCGATAGTCGATAAGCATCGTTTATCGACTATTTTTCGACAATCGCAATAGACCCCTTGGCGATTTCGTGATATTGACATGAATTTTATATTAAATAAACTGACATACTGAACTTATATGATTACTAAATTAGATGACTATATTCTATGTCAATCACTAAAAAGGATGATCGAACATTCTCCCCCGCGTTGAACAAATTGGTCAACCATCACTCGTCTGGATCAACGGAAATAGTAAACGATTGCGTAGTGACGGCTCCTACAGGGATAACTCGGCCATTTAGCGAAATGGCCAAAGAGTGCCTGGTTTGGGCCGTGATTGATGCCAGCAAGGGAGATGGAACCATCTCCCCCGAAAACTGGCTTAAGATAAGGCAGGCGTTGTTTGGAATCTGCTGTAGGCTGCAGAAGGCCAGCTCGGGTCCACCACCTACGGTGAACGATGCGGGCTGGCACAAAGGAATTCGGCTGGTTGCGTGTGGAGACCAACGATCAGCCGATTTCTATAAGCAGGCAATCTCCGAGCTGGGGGAACTCTGGCCAGGCGCCAAGATTAAGGTGGTGCACAAGGATGAGATTCCCAGCCGGCCTAGATGCAGGACTTGGATTCCAAGTTTCCACTCGGATCCAGTGGAAGTCCTGGAAATAGTCCGGCTTTTCAATCCGGATCTTCCAACGGAAAATTGGAGGGTTGCAAAGATTGGAGAGCCGGTAGACAATCGGCGGGAGGCTCTCTTCATCATAAATGAGGAGGCACTCCCGATCTTAGATGCCCGAAAGGGCACAATCAGGTATGGGGTCGAAAAACTAGCCCTACGGATCTACCGAAGCGACAGGCCAAAGAGCTCTGCTGCCGGAGATCCAACACCCGAGAAACCTCACCCTAAACAGGTGACTCACATAACGGAGGACCCACCTAAAAAGGGGCTGGACACATCTTCAAGGGTGACATCTGAGGATGAATCCGAGGTGGAATCCCTTTATGCAGACGGGGTTAGTATCGGGACTACCTCCGAGTTGGGTGGCTGCCTGGACCTCATGACTCTGGAAGCAGAGGAAGAGGCTGGGCAGACATCTATGTCAGACGGGGAGGACCTGGATCTAACCATCGTCGAAAATAAATGATGGTGAAGGTATTGCAGATCAACCTTCACCATTCTAAAGTAGCATCAGCTACCCTGCTCCTCCGACTGTCTAGGACAGAGGAGGAGCTGATTCTAATCCAAGAACCATGGGTTGCCAAAAACCGGGTTTGCGGGTTACGCACCGATGGATACAGACTAGTGGTACCCGACGGCTTACATGAGCCACGTGTCTGCATTCTTGTCAAGAAAACCATAAACGTCCTTGTACTACACAATTTCAGTGACAGGGATAACATGGCTATTGCAGTGGAAATCGACCAGAGATCCTACTGGTTTGTTTCTTGCTACATGGCACACGATCATGGCGACAGCCCACCTTGCGACATTATCAAGGGTGTTGTGGCTGAAGCCACAAAGATTGGTGTGCCTCTTATTCTAGGGGCTGACTCCAACGCTCATAATGAAGTATGGGGTAGCTCCAACACTAATGGCCGAGGAGAAGAACTTTTGGACTTCATCTTGGCCCACGACCTTTTCATCGCCAACACTGGTAGCGACCCAACCTTCCTTACCTCAAACCGCAGGGAGGTTCTTGATGTTACCTTGATTAGTGGGCGGCACTCGCATCTTCTCCGTGACTGGAGGGTTCTGCAAGAGTGCTCATTCTCTGATCATAGGTACATATCGTATAACGTGGCTGGCCGCAGCTCTGCTGGGCAGGCAGCCTTTATCAACAGAAAGAGGACAGACTGGAAACTTTTTCATTCTCTGGTACGATCCTCACTGGAAACTGCTCCTAGGAGCATTGACTGCTACCATGAATTGGATCGGGCGGTAGACACCCTTACTAATTCTCTCAATTCCGCGTCTAGGGAAGCATGTAAGCCACCCTCGGCCAGGGGCAATCCTAAGCCTCCCTGGTGGAGTATGGAAATCAGCATCCTGCGGGGAGAATGTAGGAAGGAATTTAATAGCTCGAAAAGATCTAATGACTGGTCGGCGTATAAAACGAAGCTGAAGGCGTTTAAGTATGCCATACGCAAGGCTAAGAGGTCCTCATGGAGATCTTTCTGTGGAAACGTAGAGAGTCTCAGTGAGGCGAATCGCCTTCGCAAGGTATTAAGCACGACACCAAAGGCTGTGGGGTGCATCATGAACCCTGAGGGCATTTGGACTAGTTCGAGCGCAGATACTCTAAACGTTCTCATGGACGCACACTTCCCGGGCAACTTTTGCCCTATAGGGACAGTGCACCAAACGGAACTAAATTACGGTAGAGCCCCGCC
Organism: Nemotelus pantherinus; assembly: GCA_963978885.1. Classification (NCBI taxonomy): domain Eukaryota; kingdom Metazoa; phylum Arthropoda; class Insecta; order Diptera; family Stratiomyidae; genus Nemotelus; species Nemotelus pantherinus. The sequence goes on along the minus strand of OZ022265.1, from coordinate 72,917,863 downwards.
GTTCAGAATATCATACTCTCAACTGAGGTGGGCTATTAACTCTTTTGAGCCGTTTAAATCCCCGGGCCCTGATGGCGTGCTTGCGGCTGACGTTCAGCAGTCCATGGAAGTATCGCTACCATGGCTCAGAGAGATTTATAACGCTTGCCTACGCTTCTCGTATGTTCCCACCAGCTGGCGGGAAACAAGAGTTGTGTTTATCCCCAAAGCAGGAAAAGTTTCTCATGTTAGGCCAAAGGACTACCGTCCAATAAGTCTTAACTCAGTCCTGCTTAAGATTTTGGAAAGGATCATTGATTACCATATTAAAAGATCAATTGATCCTATGTTGATCTCGCAGTCACAACACGCTTACACCAAAGGTAAATCTGTTGAGACTGCTCTTCATGTCCTGATTGAGCAAGTTGAAAAATCTCTTGTGCTTAAGGAATATACGCTTGCCGCCTTCTTGGACATCGAGGGGGCCTTCAACAACGTAAATTCTAACGCTATTTTTGAGGCACTCTCGGTGCTTCATGTGGACGAGCGGCTTATTGCTTTTATTGTGCAGCTTCTCAAAAGTAGAGTGGTTATCTCTTCCCTGGGGGATGCCAGCGTAAGACGAGGAGTCAGTACGGGCACACCTCAGGGTGGAGTCCTCTCTCCCCTGCTGTGGAACATCACGGTGAATACTCTTCTAATGAGACTGGACCGCGCTGGCTGCAAAGTGATTGCTTATGCAGACGACATAGCTGTGGCAGTGTCGGGAAAGTATTTATCTACGCTATCGGAGAGGCTAAATCACTCTCTTGACATACTTTCACGTTGGAGTCGTGAGTGCGGCTTGAATGTGAATCCTAACAAAACGGAACTAGTGCTGTTTACAAGGAAGTACAAAGTTCCGTCTTTTGAGTTACCCAAGTTGAATGGGGTCTCCATTAACTTGAGCCAGAGGGTCAGGTACTTAGGGCTGATCCTTGACTCGAAATTACTATGGACCTACAATGTAGCAGAAAGAGCTCGGAAGGCTTTCAATGCACTTTACTGCTGTAAAAGGGCCATAGGAGCGAACTGGGGATTACAACCTCGTACTGTTGCTTGGCTTTACACAGCTGTGGTTGAGCCAATTCTATTGTTTGGGGTGGTGTTCTGGTGGCAGGGTGCTATTAAGGCTACCTGCAAACAGCAGATTGAAAAAGTGCGGAGAATGGCTGCACTACTTGTAACTGGTGCGCTCCGCTCCACCCCTACTAAGGCACTCTTCGTGCTACTTCATTGGCTGCCAACCAATCTACTTATCTTACAGCAAGCTAATCTTGTCGCTGTGAGACTAAATTGTATCTCGGCTTGGAATAGAACAGATTTCGGCCATGCGAGGATTTTGGTCGAGGGAGTTCCCGCTCCAGCGGGTGTTGACTACATCGCTCCGCAGTGCCTACTAGATTTGGAGTTCACAACTCGCATTCCTAGTAGGGATGAATGGCGTGATGGTGTCACCCTCGAAAGTGGGCTTATCCATGTGTACACTGACGGCTCAAAGCTAAACAATAGAGTCGGAAGTGGTGTATACTCAGATGAGCTGAATCTCAAGCTGTCCCTCCGTCTACCAGACCATTGTAGTGTCTTTCAGGCGGAGGTTGCGGCTATTTTACAGGCAATCGACTGGCTTCTGTGTAATCGAATATTCGGGGCTAATATTGGCATTTTCACAGATAGCCAGGCGGCTATTAAATCCCTTGCTGGTCCTTGTACAGTTTCCATGATTGTTGCTGAATGCCGTGCATCTCTCAGGGAGATGTCGAGACATTCAGTGGTTCAATTGATTTGGGTACCGGGACATAGGGGTTTTCAGGGCAACTGTGAGGCCGATGAGCTAGCAAAGCTTGGAACCTTGCTACCGGAGGTCTCCTGCTCCCTCTCAATAGGTATACCGATGTCATCGGTCAAACTGGCCATTAGGCAAAAATATCTCGAGGATGCTAAGACGTCCTGGGCAGATGAATCATCCTGTGCAATAGCAAGGCAGTCCTGGGTATCCATGGATGCGCGTCGCACCAGGCAGCTTTTAGGCTTAACTCGAAGCGCTCTACGCTGCACAGTGGGAGTTCTTACGGGCCATTGCCTCATAGGACGGCATGCACAACGATTGGGAGTGCAGTTTAACGATTTCTGTCGGAGTTGCGGCTCTGAGGATGAGGAGGAATCTGTCCTCCACCTCTTGTGCCAATGCCCGGCGTTGGCAAGGAGAAGGATGGCGGCAATTGGTGCTCCCTTTCTCTCAAACCTGACCGAGTTATCCCTGGTTGATTTAAAAGGGATAACGCGATTTGTCAAGGGAAGCAGATGGTTTCCCGATTTTAGTGAGTAAGAGAGAGTCACTAATTAGTGTGGTATCGCAACGGGCCTCTTTTGTGCCTACGTGTGTCGGACGGCAGACCTCTGTAGACCGGCAGCCACTTTAACCTAACCTAACCTAAACGATTGCGTTGATTGGTTTCTGGGCCGAGGCATCGGTGTTTGGCTTGCTCATGGTGGCGTCGAAAGCTCCTTGCTTGCGTTTCCATACTAAGTATGCGGCTATGATGATGATACAAGCTAGTCCAGTGTAGCCAAGGATAAAATGGTAAATGTCCGTTGGGTCAAAACTAGTATGAAGATCTTCCTGCAGCAATATATTGTATACATTGGCCTTTAGCTCCGTCAGATTCTTCATCAAAAATTCTTGAGAGCTAACATGAGTGATGTTTCGGATCGGCACAAATGAAGTATTGAAATAACTTGAGAATAGCTTATGTGCATGAATAGTTACACGGTCTCCCTTCAAAATACAGTCATCGCGGAATTGAATATTTCCCGAACCCTCAATGGTTTCTTGAGACACGAAATCGCCACAAGCAATACTTAAGTCCGTCTTGGTTTCCATAAAGTAAATCCAGTGGTTGGGAGTTAGCAGTTGAATCCATCTTGAGGGTTGCTTTAATTGTGTATACGCTAGGGTACAAAATATACACGACAAGATTTAGAATTAGCCCTTTATTTGTTTTTTCTACGAACGAGCTACAGAGCACGACAGTTAAAATCCAACTAACTTATATCTAGATTGCGCATTAGCAAACCGCAACGAGTTAACTAAATTTGTTGAAATAAACAAAAATGAAATTATCACATAACGTTGGATGGTCGCACATACATGCATACAGGCCCAACGTTCCACAACGTGATTGTGTAATTTAACCTACATACATGCAATAGTCTGGCATCCTCGCTTGGGCAGAACATGACTGATGAAGCTTAATTCACACTCGTTTACGCCTGATCGTGTTTGGTAAAGAGGATGCAGTTGTTTACATATGTAATTTAGAGTAGCCGTCCGGGAGCATGCTGCTAGTTCCTGATTTGAATGAGAATAATATTGCTCACGGTTCCAGGTCGTTATCAGATAATTTGACGCCGTTTGGATCATTAGAATTGTATGATTCACTATTGTTGGCACTGGTGCTAAGTGAAGCAACTCGAATCTTTCATCCAAAAAGAGTGGTAATTTGGTTCGGAAAATAATTTTGCTATTCATGATCCGTCCTTCAATCGTCAACAAACTGTAAAGATCCAGCAGGTTCTCCGGCATGACTGGTAAGTGTAAGTGTGGCGGCAAATTTTCCTTGATAGCTCTTAGCTCTTGTAAGATTTGTTGATTCGATAGCAACTGAGGATTAACCTTGCCATGATGAGTGTCAATAAGAACATCTAGGAGAAAGGATTGAATCCTTTGGATATTGTGGGTCCCTAAGAACAATTGCACTGTGGCGGATGAAAAGACTTGTACTGCCACATTGTCCCACAATTCTCTGGCGATTTGGTTAGTTCGAGCCACTGTCTTGTTTAGTGCGAGGTGAAATTCTTCTAAAACGTGCCCGGTGGATCTTTCCATGTGCATCATTATATTTGTTGTAGAATCTATGATCGAAGTTTGGTTTTTGAATAGTTGCACAAGATGCTCATCATTATGCTTTAAATTGTCAATGACGCCTTCCATCCTTGTTGCGTAGTCAGAATCTAAGACTCCAAACAGAGTGTTAGCTATATTTCCCACTACGTTAAGAGCACCTCTTTGTTTTCGATGCGAGTTGGTTTTTGGTGGCGGCCGTAATAGCTCGCTATTGACATCAATCTGATGCATCAGATGGTCAAGTTGCATAGTTGTGCGGACACAGAGCCAATTGTGCTGTATCTGTCTGCAAATATTGTGGAACGTTGCCCATCCTCTCCGGATCAATTGCAACTCTTCCCAATAAGGCGTTAAGTTGTAATGAACTACCAGGTTTCATTCGCTTAAAACCAAATTGACAGCTCCTAAGCTTTCGAAATAGATGCCTTGAGGTGACTCAATTGGTGTGATCTTCACTGGATTGCTCAGGACTGGAAGTACCAAACTTGTCCATACCAGTAAATTTATTGGCGATGCCGTTAGTCGTCTACACTTGGATTTCGGTTCACCTGTTTGCGCCAATGATGGCTTTCGGATGCTTGGGCCTGCAGACAGGCTATCAGTTGGCTTATCTTTACCCATATGCATGGTCTAGTTACTTTCCCGTAGCGTGTCAGCCTCTTCGACTTCTACGGGAAGAGGGGCGAGTTTGTGAATTGGTGGTCGAAGTATTTCAGCAGCTGTTCGTACGTCGGCTACTCTTATTAAACCGTCGACTCCCTTTATTCCCTTGAAAATTCGACCCATTTGCCATTTTAGTACTGGAAGGTCCTTTATCACGACGAGCATCCCTGGCTTTATATTTTCACACCTCTGTTTCCACTGGCTTCATTGCTGGAGTTCAGTTAAATACTCAGTTGACCACCGTTGCTAAAATTTTTGTCTGATATCGTTGATCTGCCTCCATTGACAGGCTAGACTTGAACGATTTTTTGGGCTTGCACATTTATCGAACTTGTCAGTGATTCGCCGATTAAGAAATGACCTGGCGTTAGGACATTTAAGTCAGTTGAGTCGGCAGATAATGGCGTTAGAGATCTCGAATTGAATATCGCCTCGGTTTGAATGATGACAGTCTCCATTTCTTCATATGGAAGAGATGAAGGCGTTATATTTTTAATCAGCAGATGCTTGGCTGATTTCACAGTGGCTTCCCAATTTTCTATCTGGTTGAGACATATTGATTTGGCGGTACATTTTTTCTATATCCGCAGTGAAAACGTACCGAGGAAGCCGAAATCCCAGCAGGATCGTCTTGAACAGTTGGGCCAGTACACAATAATTGGTTAAGGCTGGCTCCTGACGAGGTTTCCGCTGATGCATCGAACACGACCCTCAGCTTAGTTGCAGTGCTTTCTGGTCTAAGTACACAATGATGAGGTAAGAAGTAGCGTGGCTCCGAAATCATGTTTATATTTACTTCTTTCATATGACCCAGTTCTTTGTATTCATTCATAAATTGGCGATATTGCTGGTACAAGCTTTTGACTTTATCAAGTCTTCGTTCCATTTGCAAGAGTCGCCGTGTAGCAATTTCCATCGACTCTCCAAGCATAGGAGAGAACTAAATAAACTGACATACTGAACTTATATGATTATTAAATTAGATGACTATATTCTATGTCAATCACTAAAAACGATGATCGAACAATTGTCTTCATTCATTTCATTACCAAATCGACCGCCTACTCGCAAAATAAAATCCTTGTCTAGAAATGGATAAAGCGTTATTAATTTAGAATTAAAAGTTATACGACCAAAACTTTGAAGCTCAAGTATTTCTCGGCTAAATTCTCGCTGCTGTATACAACGTATCCAGTACTGCTCAGCTCGTTTAATATCTTCAGCAGCAATGAATATCTATCCTGAGTGCGGTTTTTGAATATGATAATATTATATCTCTATCATAAAAGACCATGGTGGTTTAAGAAATGGAACTGCGATCCGATGCCCAATGCTCAGATGACAGCTCCAATCACTGGGGCCCATTTAGCTACGCTGATGATTTCCTTATTCCTCGCGTGAGTAAATCGGCAGGATTGTCTGCTGCAGGACAATGCCGCCAACTTTCAATACTCGATTTCGATTTAATTTCAACAACTCGATTTTCGACGTACGCCTGCAATCTTTTTTCTGGTCCTAATATCCAACAAAGTGTAATTTTCGAATCAGTCCACATTATTTCAGCATTGATATTAATTCGTAGTTTCTCTCTCAAATACGTTAGAAGTCTGACGGCTATTACTGCCGCTGTTGATTCAAGTTTCGGAAGCGTTAATTCAGTACTGTTATCGCTCTTGAGAGGTGCAACTCGATTTTTTGCACAAAGGAGAACAATTTTGTGTTTGCCGTCATAATTTGTTACTCGAAGGTATGCAACAGCTCCGTATGCGTTAGGAATAGCATCCGCGAAAACATGAATTTCAACACGAATTATGCTGCTGCTCAATTTAATGCAACGCGGAATCGTGTTGTCGGCAAGACTATCAACATTGTCTGGGTGTTTATGAAATATATTTTCCTAATTCTCCAGTAGCTACTATCCCAACCAATTCTTATCTTCCATATTTTCTGCATTAAAGTTTTTAATTTTATTGACCATGGGTTTAGAATTCCAAATGGATCAAATATTTTGGAAGCAATCCTCAGTGCAGTTCGTTTCGTCGCAGCACTGTTCCGGTTAATCAACTCAGACTTTATAGCTTCTAAATCGACACCTAACTCATCTGTCATTAAATACCAAACAACACCTAATACATTTTTTATGATTGGATACTCCTCCACAGATATCTCATGATTAACATTTGGATTATTTGTTGTCCATTTTCTAAGGTTCATATCGCCCTTTGAGAGAATTTCCTTTGCTTCGGTACATAAAGCAACACAGGCATCCTCGTCATCAAAACTAGCGATAAAGTCGTCCATGTAAATATAATTTTCCATTACCTTGCACGTTTTTGGGTATATCGATTCGTAATCCTGTATTAGCTTCTGAATTCCAAGGCAAATAATATATGGACTACTTTTTACTCCGAAAGTGAGGCGTTTAATTTGAAAGTGAACAGGTGAAAGTGGTTCACCTTCGATCGTTTCGTTCGCAAACCATACAAACCGGTGGTAATCGTGCTCTTTTAGATGAAGCCGTATGGCAAGAAATGCCTTTTCAATATCTTCCAATAAATCCATTACGAAATTTGATAAGAACACTAAGTATTTCGGGAAGTAGATTCTCACCGGTCTCCAAACAGTCATTAAGTGATATCTCCCTTGGCGCGTGTGAGGAAATCGAACACTATGCGTATCTTTGTTGTCTCGCGATCGTCACGGTATACCGCCCTGTGAGGCATATAATACAATGTAGTATTTTGAACGCGTTTTGTAGTATTTTCAACGCGAATTTGTTTGAGAGTAACTCACCAATAGCATGATCGTAGTTTCGGTCTCGTTATTAACAGTCAACTTATGAACGAGGGATTGAAGCCGAGAAAAAACAATCGAAAAGTTGTCATCTAACAATTTTCTTCTGTCTTCTTTCCACGGCAAAGAAGCTATCAATTTTATACCATATCTTTTTATTAATTAAAAAGAATCGCGCTTGATATTACTGGTATTATGAGACGAGATTCCGATTGTCTCTAGCCTTCAAAATTGTTGAATATCTTCACCAGAACACACATTCAAACACTGTCTGGATATGTCGGAAAGTTGTAAATCAAAAAACCCGTGTAATGTCCACGCAAATATTGTATTTACGGTAGTCAGCTTATCAGTAACTCTGCGAAATTCATCTGTTACCACTTGCCAATAAAAATCCCTGCCTATAGGCAACCCGATCCCGTCTGATGCTCGTCCGTCGATAGGGTAATCCGCGAATCTTAAACCACTTATGAATTTACCGGCGGTTTTACATCTTGCTATTGAATCCACAGTGATTGCAGGAACTTTGATAGCCTCAATATCAAGGTAGTTGCTATTAAACTGGGCATGAATCACGAGATTTCGATAGGCGACATCGCCTATCGTCAAATAAAAACGATAGCGATTATCGACTTAGGAATGTCGGCATCACAACCTGAACGATATGAGGTATCGAAATTTTTTTTTGAACTATAACTCCATGGTAGATTTTCGTGACATTTGACAGCATTTGATGAATGGTAATGACATTTGAAAATTCAAATAGTGAGCCGCTAATACGTGATAAGTTTGCTGGTAATTTAATTCACAGTGAAAATCATTGGCAGAATTCATACTTTTTGATTCTTCATCTGAAGATGATAATGAAAAAGTGTTGCGAAGGAATATGAGAGATCCTAGTAACCCGTTGGAGTTACCGGAACAGAAGTAGTAAATAAAGATCTTAAAATATCTTGTAATTCAAATGTATTTTGTAGGTTCATTAAACGTTTTCGTGTAACGAAGGAAGCGTTTAAATATATTGTGTGCCAGTTGGATGTTGCAGGTGCTATAAACTCATCTATCCCGCCTATATTGAAGGTAGCATGCACGCTATCGTTGCTGGCGGGTAGAGCGCACCAGCATCAAGTAGGCAACGATTACTTGATCCGAATGGCTCAAAGCACTGTTTCAAAAATTTTGAAAGGTATAATAGACGAAATGGAAGAAAAACTGTGCCCCAAGTGGATGAAATTCACTTTTGAGGAGGAGTGCAAGATTTGGTTTCTAGACAAATATGGGATTTCTAAAACATTTTCTTTCAATAATTTCTATTTTCCCTGAAAATACACTTAATTTGAGGCAAAATTTTATAAATTAATCATAATACTTGCATTACAAAATACAAATACAAAACTTCGAAATGGACTCACTTCATGTCACAAGCCGAAGATGGATATCGATGACATATCGATAGTCGTTTGCCTATCGCCAGAGATTTCGATAGTCGCTGTCGTTTTTTGATTTTCGTGATTTCAAATCTCGAAAATTTCGACAGTCGATATCGTCTATCGTCGGTTGTGATTCATGCCCTGGCTTTTCAAAACAAGTTTCATGCGATTGCACACTTGATAAACACCCGGTTTATCAGATCCAAAAGAGTTATGATTATTTATTAGTTATTATTTATGAGTTAGTTATGATTAGTTTATGTCTGCTGACAATAGGCAAGTTAAGTGACTGTGATAAATATTTTCTAATAAAAGTCATTTGGCACCCACCATCGAAAATTGTTTTCACTAATACCGATTCAGTATTATTTGACACATAAATAAAAGCCGTTTGCAAATAAACATCATTCCCATTATTAACATGCAAATTGAGAATTTGTTTCGTTGGTTGTACTGTGGATTTGTATTTATTTGAGAATTGCTTTCGGCATTAATGTGGATCACACATAAGAGTTGCATGACGTCCATTGCATGTATTGCAAGTTGGCGGATTTGAGCATCGTTTGGAGTTATGACCGCGTTCACAACACCGATAACACCTTCCTTCCTTCTTTAACAATGCCTTACAATCTTCCAATGCTCTCGCGGAATTGCATAACAAAATTATGTGAGCAGTTGAGCGCAAAAGTAGCAACTGTCACCAACACCAGTAAGTAATCCAAGTGCAGTACTAACTGGTCTCAAACACTTTGTTTTTGGAAGCGCTCTCAATGATGATAATTTCACTTTGAATTCTGATGCTTTTTCTAACGAATCGACGTGTCTTTTGAGAAATTTTATTAATGTATGGTCCTTGTGTGGCAATTAATAATTCGTTGTCAACTTTAATAGTAACTATTTTACTAACAACAAATAATACAGTAAAATGCTATAAAACTGGAGCGTTAGATCCGGATCGTATGCGAGTGGCGTAAGAATGAATGAGTGAGAATGATCGCCGCCTGCGGGCCACTTATGAAGGTCATAAGTGCTGACCACGCAGGCGTAAAATGCTCTTCATCCAGGGACACATAAATGCCTCGTCAGGACTTGTGCGTCTGTACAGAGCTCGAGCCAGAAACGTAAACACAAATGCCTCGTCGGCATTGTGTACATGTACAGAGCTCGAATTGTAGATATGAGTTCGAGTCGCACATTGTAAACATTTGATGGATCATGACATTCCAACCGAGACGATAGCTATGCGTATCAGATTACGTGCAAAGCTATCGCGACGGTAGGAATGCCATGCTCGCACTTATGCTGGCGCGGTCGTTTTAATGTGGACAATGTAACGATACATAACCGCCACAGTACTCCCCCCGCAGTGGGTTTGACCACGATAATGTCACTATACGTTGAAACGTACGGGTGGTCGAACTCTGCGTCCTGTGCGGGTTGTTGTGTATGTCATGGAATTGGTGTTGTCTGTTCCCATTGTGGTAACTGATTCTGATAGTAAAAATGCGGGCTTCAATCTGTCAATGGAGATGGAGGCTGGGCGTCCATTGATGTCCACCTTGAAATATTTTTCCTTTCTGCTAAGAACAGGGAACGGACCGTCGTAAGGTGGCGTTAGGGATGGTTTCACCTTGTCATTCCGTACAAAGACGTGAGTGCTGGTGCGTAAATCTTTGTGGACGAAGGTTGAGGTTGGTGCGTGGTGCGCTGTATCGTGTGGTCGCAATTTCGCCATGCGTGACCTTAAATCGCGCAGGAAGTCGGTGTCGTTCGTGCCTGGTGGTGATGATACGAAGAATTCTCCGGAAAGTCGTAAGCTAAGTGCCATATACCATGTCAGCGGGCCTGGCATTGATGTTTTCCTTCAATGCAGTGCGCAGGCCTAATAGGACGAGTGGGAGAGCTTTCGTCCATTCAAGCGTGTCATGGCAGTGGATGGCGGCTTTGACTGTTCGGTGCCATCGCTCGATGATGCCGTTGGCAACAGGATGGTATGGTGTTGTCCGCAGGTGGTTTATCCCCAGAATCCGTGTCAGCTCAGCAAAGATTTGGCTTTCGAACTGGTGTCCCAGATCGGTAGTAATCCGTGCTGGTACTCCAAAGCGGCTAATCCATGTATTGACTAACGCCTCGGTGACTGATGTTGCGGTGATGTTCTGGAGTGGGACAGCTTCAGGCCAACGCGTGAACCTGTCGATGATGGTCAAGCAGTATCGGTATCCCTCATTTGGTGATAGTGGTCCGATGAGGTCGACGTTGATGCGCTCGAACCTGGCATCTAGAAGCGTATAGCGTTGAAGTGTGGACTTCACGTGGCGTCCGACTTTGTTTCGTTGGCAGGCGATACAACTTCGGACAAAGTTGTTTATGTCGACGTTCATGGCTGGCCAGAAAAAACGGTCAGTGATGAGTCTTCTCGTTGCGCGGATGTCGAGATGCGCAAGGCCATGGATCATGTGCATGATCGTTCTCCTGAACTGTTGCGGTGCATATGGTTGAACCTTGTTGTTCGTGACGATGCAATGTAGCGGTGCGTTTGAGCCAGTCAACTCCTGTTTCTTCCACTCAAGCTGTTGCGTTTGATCTTCAACCAAGTGCTGAAGTTCCTGATCGTGTTGTTGAGCTGAAGCGAGAGAAAAGAAGTCGATGGTGTTGATAGCATTTACCCGAGACAAATAATCCGCGATAGCGTTATCCCGGCCCGGAATGTGGCGGATGTCAACCGTGAACTGGGAAATAAAGTCCAGTTGACGTTGTTGCCTCGGTGATGCTTTCTCCGGCCGCTGTTGGAAAGCAAATTGTATTCGCGGATATGCCGTCTAGAAGAGGTTTCAATCCGTGCGATGTTATCGTTTGTCCCAAAAAGCGTACTTCGGATTGGCTGAACTGGTATTTGTCTGTGTTGATTGTGAGGGCGTACTTCCGGAGTCGATCAAATGTTTCTGGGAGTTGTTGTCTACGTGTTCGTTCGAGTTCGTCGTCTGCGGGCTGCTAGGCGTTGTGGGCAGTGCTCGCAGATTCATCCTTTGTTGGGTCTTTCCTCGGTGTTTCGTTATCCACCATCGTGGTGTTTAAACCGATGTGCTGGCTGATAGCGAGTGTCCCTTCATCGGCTGCACATCCGCTCGAAAAAGCGTGGATCGAGATCGTTCGTTGGCTCAGATGAGCGATGTTCGTCGGCTCGAATGAGCCATGTTCGTCGTCGTTTTTAGGCAGGATCGCCAATTATGGTCCTTGTGTGGCAATTAATAATTCGTTGTCAACTTTAATAGTAACTATTTTATTAACAACAAATAATACAGTAAAATGCTATAAAACTGGAGCGTTAGATCCGGATCGTATGCGAGTGGCGTAAGAATGAATGAGTGAGAATGATCGCCGCCTGCGGGCCACTTATGAAGGTCATAAATGCTGACCACGCAGGCGTAAGTTGCTCTTCACCCAGACACACACAAATGCCTCGTCAGCAATTGTGTGTCCGGACGGAGCTCGATTCTCTATCCAGCCTCGTCAGCACTTGTGCGTCTGTACAGAGCTCGAGCCAGAAACGTAAACACAAATGCCTCGTCGACACTTGTGTACATGTACAGAGCTCGAATCGTAGATATAAGCTCGAGTCGCACATTGTAAACATGTGATGGATCATGACATTCCAACCGAGATGATAGCTATGCGTATCAGATTACGTGCAAAGCTATCGCGACGGTAGGAATGCCATGCTCGCACTTATGCTGGCGCGGTCGTTTTAATGTGGACAATGTAACGATACATTGCCGCCACAAATGAATCGACTTGTTTGTCTCCAAATGTAGAAGCCGAAGAAACAGATGCTTTTGATGACACTTCATCTCCACCATCTTCATCATTGTCATCTGATACACAGCCATCGGTATAATAGCGATGAAAGTCGACACAAAGCTCATTTGGCAAATATCTTAACAGTACACCTTTTAGCATTATATAATAATTGTTTGGTTCTACACCCAAATTTCGTAAGGATCTTGTAGCAGCTGGTACTGAATTATATAATGAACGAAGACCTGCCTGAGCAAACGTGCGTTCAGCACTTTCGCATACAGTTGTAAAAACTTTTCTATGTGTTGATACGTTTTCTGATGAGTTTACATATTTTATAATTCTCAATGATTATACATGCTGCTGTACAACTGCTTAACTCCTGAACTGCTTAACTCCTTCCGACACGTTGAGGAATCTCTTATATATTTACGGTTCCCTATTTACAATGAATATAAAATACTGCTGCACTACTGCCAAACTGGTGACCAGATAGTGCAATTCAAATCGTTTCCCAAAAATCAAATCGAGTTGCCCATACGTCAAGCGTCAGTCATACTTCGCAAGTGATACGTGAAATATTTTGAAATTTATAATTAAAACAGGTCTTTTTTACTCCAATTAAAGATGACATGAATACAAAGTAATGACATTATGCGAGTCTATAATCTCGTTAACACTGTTTATGAGCTTCGTAGCCTGACCACTACAACTCTTTCGCGCTAAAAACTCCATTTTTAAATTTGCGTTTCTAAATTACGTGAAACATTTACAAGTCGCGGATTTCGGCACCAAAATGTGAATTAAAATTGCCCAGCGAATTATTCGTTACTTTAATTCAAACGCTTTTGTAGGTACAACCTATCAACCTCTTTATTCGAGATTTGATTATAGACTAATTCTAATGAAAGGTAATTACATGATCGAAGTTTTTTGTAAGAGAGAGAACACAATTCAAAGTTAATGAAACTATTACAATACTAATACAAAGACAAATCATACTTTATTCTATGTACATATTTAATTTTCCACAACTTTTAGCTTAAGACTAGTGTAACTGAAATATGCATACGTACGTTCGCTAGATTTATGCACATTTATGTATTTTCGAAGATAATTTTTTTAACGTTTAATAAATTTTCACATATTTGATATAACGAAAACATTTATGTACGTACGTATGTTAAATTAACTATGATAACATGAATATTATTGATTTAGATATTGATTAAAGATTGATTTATTTGAACACGGCATATATTGCATAAACCTACACCTTGCTTTGGTTGGGAAAAGCTGTTCATCGATAATCACATGTTCTCCAGGATTGTTACAAATTTACTTCAGAGATTACAGTAAATTTATCTGTTTGTAAACGCGGACTTCGTTGACTTTTTTATATTAAACCTGATAAACCGCATAATTTCACAAAATCACTCCTGCTCATGGTTTTTGGAAAAAAGCAGGACCCCATTTAATGTTCCATAGATTTGAGATGCTCAAATTGTTTGCCTGATATGCGCCACGTCCATATAAATTGCAAAAAACTCTTAAGTTTTGCTAAAAAAAATAACTTTATTTCTCTCAATGCTCTCAACGCTGATGAGCGTTCCTTAACTGACGGGAAGTATTAAACATAGGATCTCGATATTGACCAGAAGAATGATTTCGTTCTGTTCTGTAGTTATTTTGGTTATTATGCCTATTTTGTCCCGAGTAATTACTTTTATGTCTCCATTGATCGGAGCTATTATTATTTTTTCTAAACTGGCCGGAACCAAAGCTTTCTCTGTTATCATTATTGTTCTTATTAAATTCTTTAGTGTTGACAGGATGTTTGTCGTTGTGTCGTTGTGTTGCGGTCTACCGTCGGTATGTCTGTTATTATGTTTTTCAAAGTTTTTATGTCGGTGATCACTTATCATCAGGTTTTTATCTAAATTGTTGTGGTCATATCCCACATACGAATACAAAACAGTTTTAAGGGAATGGAGATCGAATACATCCTTTACATCACGTGAAAGGTTCCCTGACACTAATTGTTTAACACGATTTATTAATAAAAGGTAAAATGTGTTCTTTATTTCACTTGAATTGGTCTCTTGTCTGGTTTGATAATGTGTCCCCAAAACTTCAGGAATTTATCCTCAGGTTTTCGTGCAATGGTTGCTTGGATTAAATATCGGTTTTGAGTTGCAAATTGGCGTTGCTGTTGTAGTTGGGCCCAATGTGAGATCTTCGGTAGATCCTTAGAGATGCACGATTAGCAACTAGCATTAAGGTTGGTGTGGTTATTCAGGGGTTTTATTTTATAGAGGTTCACTGATATTTAATGATCACCACACTAGATATATATTTATATTTCACCACTATGTATTTTTATTTTATTTACTGATTTTTAGTGATGCGAAGTGAAATATACACCTACTTATTCCACGGCTTGGTTATTGAATAAAAAAAACACACCGCGTAAATTTGTTTATTGGATCCTGCAAGTTTAGACAGGATCCTACCGACTGCGCCAATTGCAAAAAACTCTATTAAGTTTTGCTAAAAAAAATAACTTTATTTCTCTCAATGCTCTTAATTCTATCAAGTACGATTTACAACTAACTAATTACAATCTAATTCGGTCCTTATATCAACTACGATTGCTTGCTCATCGTGGGAAGATGCTTCAACTTGTACTTAGAATCAAAACAGTGATCATCACTTGCAGTTCATTGCAACTGATGGGAAAATAAACAATTTGAATATCGCATAATGAGAATAGAACATTCTCATCACATGATACTGAATATATTGCGAGATGCATATGTAACCTATAGAAGAGCAACAAATGTATTTATATTTGCAGGAGAAAGATTCCATTTGGATCCCCTCGAGAGGCTTCTTCTTCTTTGCATTTTCTTATGTGCTCCATTATATGATTGTCAATAAGTAAAGAAATGCATTTCCTACTTTGCCCTTCATAATATTTCGTTTGGTATATGCTGTTGGGCCTACAACCTCCCTAAGAATATTATTAATTGAAGGTCGTCCAGGTGTTTAGCCTGGTTCTATTTCTTGCCAAACTGTACCATCAGCCGCAATTTCGGTACATCGGTCTTCCACATCATTTTCATTTTCTAAGCTCGATAACGGTCTTTTTTTCTTTTGTCCTCTATGTTTATTCAAAATATTCTCGTCTTCACTTTCATTTGCTGAGAACGTAGTGTCAAATGATTCATCATGTGGTTCTATGCTATCCACTTCACTTTCAGGTAGTTCCTCTTTACTAAATCTGAATATCTTGAATGTTTCGACTTTTTTTTGGGATAAAAATTATTAGTAAAATATTAAAGTAAGAATTCTTGACTCGTAAATTAGCACTATAACTTGAAATGTTTACTGTAATGCTCGTTTGGAGTAAAGTGAAATTCGTTATTCATTAGTCAGCAAAAGACAAATATAACGGAATACAGCAATATATATGATGCAATAGCAAAAATGTCTAATGCAATGGTTTTGTACCACAACTACACATAAAAATCTTCATGACATCACAAGAATCTTTGCACGGGTTAAATGACCTGTTGCAGTAGTTGGGGCAGATTACATATATTTCTCGGTTAAAAAAATTAACAAGAGAGGAGTAAATATTGAAAAATACATTTGTTGCATTTTTAAATGAAAGTAGTAAAGACAAATAGTAAACTGAGAATGTTATTTAAAAGAAATTCTGACAAAAAGTTGAAAATGGGTCATTTGACCCGTCATGGTAAGTTTAGTGTTTAAAATGTTAGAGGAATGCATTTAAACTCGCGAAACTATTGTATATAACTTGCTTATAAGCGGCTTCTCTCAACCTACACTTGAGTCTTTTTGAAAACACACACTTTTCCGCTGGATTTGTTATTAAATCGTGCACAATTTCACAGCACGCTAAAAAATTATGCCAATTTTCGCTCTCACCTGAGAAAATTGAAATATTGTCGTTAAACGTCTTCTTCCAATCCAGGTTGGAGTTTCCGTTTCAAGGCTAATTGTTGGGCAGTTTTTAAATTTTTGTTGCTTCTTCTCACTCGTTGGTCCAATAAATTTTCCGCTCCTGAGTGTTTTTCTATCGGCTGGGTCGGTCATCAAAAAATTTGCTATTCTAGAATAAGAAAGAAAAAATTTGCGGTATACGGCCCAATCAATGACCTTCTAATCCTGTCCGCAGCGCCAGTTGTTATGTTTCAGAGAAAAAATAGCTCGTGAAATGAATTAATAACTTTTTATCAACTTCTTATAAAATGTATTGATAACTTTTTATTAACATGTTAACGTTTCGACCGCCTACCGAAAAAGAGAGCGCATCCCGTTGTCTTGCTTCTATTTATTGTGGCGCCTCACATGTGCTGACATGCATGATCAGCACATAACGCGACCATTTCATAAACATATCAAGTCATACGTTCTGCGCGTGAAAAGATCGCTACTATGAGGATATTGCTGAGTTTGGGAAAGAATGAAATTTAATATTTGCGATTGCATGTTTGCTTAAGCCGCGTACACATAGGACCAAGACCAATGGCCAAGCCATTCGTTGGCTCGGATTCGCTTAGTGTGTACGAAGAGCCAACCTTAGTCTTGGCCTTGGTTGCTGTTCGTGGCGGTAACTTCAAAGCTTTGGCGATGTATTGGCCTTGGGACTCCGTTGTAGTGTGGATGGTTGGTCGAGTTGGCTGTATTTAAAATACCGAGTAGTATGTTGAGCTAGGCTGTGTTTTTTTGCATATTGTCAAATAAAGTGTATGGTGTCGAAATGCGTTCTACTACCGTAAATGCGTTATACTTTACAACCCCAAGTTAATCGCTGTCAATCACTACATGTACAATGACACTCAACCCGAACCGCATCCAATGCCTTGGGTCCAGGCCATTGGTCCCAATCTGTTCCTGTGTAGACGGCAGGGCCAACGATAAGGCATACGACCAAGATTTGATCAAACTGTCATTGGCCGTTCGTTGGTTGTATGTGTACGCGCCTTTAGAACGATACAAGGTGATACAGCTGATGTCATGCCGCAATTACACTCTCTCCAAATGTTGACAAGGTGAGTGTGTAAATGGTCTCCTCGTCGTTTCTCGGCTGTTTTTTTTTCATGGCAAGCACGCGTGTGTAAATGGCTTCCTCGTCGGCTCTTGCCTATTTTACGAAGAGATAGTGAGCATTTTATGGCTGTGCCTGAGCGTTTATGGCCGTCTGGTCCTGCTTCGAAGCCGCTGGAAACGAAGTCGGGCTTACGCCTCGAGTCAAAGGGATTTGAAAAAACGTCTGGTGCTCGCTCTTATGCCGCGTTTATACATAGGGACGAGCGTCTCGTGAGGGCACTCGGCAAAACATTGGAGAAGACTCAGCAAGGCATAGGGTGAATTGCTTACTTAGAATATTGCACCATGCACCTTTCGACAGTTGTGAGCTGTTTTGTTCAGTTCAGTGAACGATGGCTAAGGTACAGGTTGTGGCTATTGCGACTGCCTGGTGTGCGTTAAGTTATTTCAATCTGTGCCTTGCAAAAATATGTTTGAAGTCCCGGCGAAAAATTCGAAAAATGTAAATGATCATTCGCTACCCTCTCGAATCCCTTTGACTCGATGCATAAAACCGACTTCGCTTCCAGTGGCTTCGAGCTAGGACGAGACGGTCATAAACATTCAGGCACAGCAATAATAGGATCATTATCCCTCCATAAAACAAGCAAGAGCCGTCGAGCAAGCCATTTACACACGCGTGCTTGTCACGAAAAAAACAGCCGAGAATAGACAAGGAGACCATTTACACACTCACCTTGTCAACATTTGCCATTCCTCGGCGAGAATGTAAACCAGGCATGATGATATCTACAAAAGTATTTGGTTTGCCCATGATATCATGGACAAAATGCAGAATATCGGACAAGATGCAAGCGAACGAATGGGTACAAGGCACACTGTTCGAATATTTGTAAACATTTTTTTAGAACAGAGAAAATGCTACCTAGCTGCACGATGTTACCATTTAAATTTCCCACCATGCAAAAGAGTGCAAAGTTTAAGTGTACAGATATGCATATCGTGTAGGTAGGTAGGTATGCTTATAGATATATACATATATTATATATATATATATATATATATATATATATATATATATATATATATATATATATATATATATATATATATATATATATATATATATATATATATATATATATATATATATATATGTCTATATATATATATATATATATATATATATATATATATATATATATATATATATATATATATATATATATATTTACTGTACAATTATTCTTATAAAATGGAATGCGAATAAAGTTTATTCTTTGCTGGTAAGCAAAAAAAAAAAACTGCGACCAGAATTTCGGAAAGATTGGTTTCTTTTTAAAAAGTTAAGATTGAAAATCAGAATAATTTATCCAGCGGCGATAGGATCGCCAAAGCAAATTGAGCAGTTTTCTATCTAATTACTCTACATGGTGACCGTGCCAACGGCGGACCGGAAAAATTTCAAGTTCAATCTTTCCAAAGAAGGGGGACCGCTGTTACCCACCCGACCTGTTCGGGGGGTTCCGACTACCGGACAGGTCCACTTGGGTCCCGGTTGAGCTCAGTCGGAGACTGGGCGTGGGCACCACTCACTCACCCAGTGGGGGACTTCGAGCCGTGGAGTGAGGTTCGGCTCTCCGGTGTCGATGAGGCCTTTTCTTAATGAAAAATCGCCCCTACACGGACGCTTGGATGCTTAACATATTTGGCTCCACACACTTCGCTGGTTGAATTCGAAAAGCAGCAGAAAGTCGAAATGAACTTTTACCACGCACTTGTTATTTTACAATTTGATCAATCTTCCTCCGCACACTTCTCTGGTTGAATTCGCAAAAGAGGCAGGCAGTCGAAATATATTGGAGCAGCCTTTCTCGCGGGGAAAGGTTGCTCCTTTTTTTTCGTTACAACTCGGTTTGTGGCTTTCCATTCTTCTACCCGTGATTAATACCTGCCGGACGTTCGCATGTTGACGCGTTTTCGGGTAGTGTATGTTGCCACGTAACACCGCAGCCACGAGAAGATCCACGGGTCATAAAAGCGCGGAAGAACTAAGTAGGCTCAGGGTGGCACTTAGGAAGATAGTGACCGACGAGGAAAATCCACCATCCTGGAAACGGCAAGGAAAGCTGTTCCAGCAGATCCAAGAAATATCAAATGAATTAAAAAAAAAAAAAAAAATTATAACGATAAACAGAATTTGTAGAAACTATAAATACATATATACATGTATAGCATTAATTAAGATCATATAAAATAAATTAAAATTATTATTATGAATTATATAGTGAAATAATAAATAAATGAAAAAAAAAACAAAAAACGATGTATTTCCACTTAGACGATACTCCCAAAAAATTATATGGTCCATGGTATAAGTATTTTTACTGGAAGAACAAATTAATATTATATAAAAAATTATAGTGAATTTAAAAAAACTCCGAGTAGGGTATACAAAAGTGATATCATAATAGAAAAACTAAACGATATAGAGGATTTAAAGAGAAAATTACTAGATACAAAGGATAGTCCAGAACTGTAAAGAATATTCTTGGACAAATATAGTGTAGCGAAAGAGTTATTAGAATAAAAATTAGAACATTCAGTTGATCGATATCAAATTTTAAGGGAAACCCAAAAGAAGTAGATGCATTTTTAACCATAGTTGGACTACTAAACGAGATTCTAAATGAAGAAGGAAAATTGAGCTCATTAAATTTTGTTAACAATGTAAAATTAGGAACAAGCGTAAAAATACAGCTAAGTCCATTGGAAATAAACAGTTATTCAGCACTAGAAAAGCATATAAAGAATAGGTACAAAAGTAGGAAAACTTAACATGAAAATTCACACGCTGTTGACTCAATTACAACAACGCGGAACGGTAGAAAAATCTGGAGAAAAATTGTCTGAGCTCATTAGTAAATTAAGTGATATAGAAATAAATAACCTAGGACAAAATCCAACTGTACAAGAAAAGGCAGTGATAGTAAAGTCCAATGATTCTTACGCGCTTACAATTTTCAAGAATGGATTAAATGAAACCCTTAAGCCTACTATTTTTGCTGTGCACAACCTAAAACATTTATAGAAGCGATATAGATCGCAACCGAATTAGAAACAAGTAACAGAACACCGAAAAATATAATGTATATTAATAGAAGACCGAATTATAATCAACAATATAACCATAACAGTAGAAGCAGTTTTAACAATAATAACACGTCAAGTAGTTATAACAATAATAAGAATTACGGCACGAACCAAAAACCCAGTGAAATAAACAATTCGAATAATTACAGAAATAATAGAAATACCTATAATAGAAGAAACAACAAAGTGAATCAAAATAACAATTATAGAAATAACAATAGTGTAAACAATTACAACTCAAGGAGTAATGCCATCGAAGCCACAGAAACTACGATAACAACAGACCTAGTCACCGAAATTTCAACGATAGGAAACAACGAATAAATATAGTCCAGGGAAACGCGACGAGCGCGGAGGTCAGCGACAACGAACAATAGAAGTTGACCCTGGGACCCAAACAGAAAAAATATAATTACTCAACAGACAGCTCGAGAATAACGTCTCAATTTACTGCGAGGATAATAAAGAAAAGATTTAATATTGTTGGCCGACACAAGAGCAGATGTGTAACTGTGTAAAGCAAGTACGATTCCGGATGATCAAATCATAAATGAAGATAAACGATGTAAATTTTTCGGAATAACAGATGAGCAAATACAGTCGATAGGAACGACTAATTTAAATTTGATTGTTGAAGGAAATAACATCAATTTTCCATTTCAAATAATGGAGTCTAGAACCACTAACAAAGAAATTACACCAGGAGTCTACATAGCCAGTTCAATAATCCCAGTAAGAGGCGTAAAACACATTAAGATACTAAACACAAATGAAGAAGAGGTAATACTTAGAATTGAAACTGAACCATTAAGAAAATTCAAACCATGAAATGAGTAACTCCGTATCCCGAAAAATCAGGGACGAACAAAGATTCAAAGATATATTGTTAAAAACAAAAGACCAGAAGTCTCTATTAAAAATCCTTAGAACATACCACCATATATTCCACTAAGAAGGGGAAGCAAATAGCTTGTACACTCAAAATAGCTTGTACACTAAAAAAATACAGGTTACAGATACCACACCGACTTACATAAAGAACTACAGATTACCTCATACACATATTAACAAAATGAACAAACAAGTACAGGAATTGCTAGACAGAAATGTCATCGAGGATTCAACCAGCCTCTATAATTCACCACTACTTCCAACACCGAAGAAGAGTGAACTAGGCGCAAATAAATGGAGACTTGTGGTTGATTTTAGAGCACTCAATAAGAAAATAGTCAACGATAAATTCCCTCTAACAAGACTATAAGATGTTCTAGATAGTCTGCGGAGAGCAAAATATTTCTCTACTTTAGACATGACAAGTTCATTCCATCAAATAGAGCTTACGAAAGAGTCACGACCATAAACAGCCTTCTCCATGAAGCAAGGGCACTATCAGTTTAAACGACTACTTTTCGGTTTAACAATTTCCTCGTACAGCTTTCAACGCATGTTCATCATAGCTCTGAGGAGATTGGACTCAGCAGCTTTCCTATATGTAGATGATATTGTGGAAAAATGCGCCTCGCCGTCAACGCCCGTTGTAGTACGCTACAGTTTCTCAGTCTGCTGCTCAACCTCTACAGATACGGACGTGTTAATGTTCAATTCACTTACATGCTAAACTTATAATCTAATAAATAAAACTTTATTATATTTAATCTGCGCATCAGGTTGTGGGCCCAGAGCGCATGCATTAACTGTTTGAATTTGAAAGTGCGCGTAATTGTGAAATTCGCTGTAGAAACCTTTTTTTCTGATCGAAAAAGTCGAAGTGCGATCGTTAACCGGCAAAACAATTACGCTCCATAATGTGTTGTATGTACCAAAACTTGGACGCAATTTGATATCAGTAGCTGCGGAATTAAGAGGCAATAGAATTAATTTTGCAAATAGTGAAATCACTGTAATCAACAAGGAAAATAAAGTGATTCTTATCGGATATCGGCAAGCTGACAATTTATACCAGATGGAATTCATTCGTGACGACGACAGTGCAAATATCGTGTTGTCAGGAGCATCAATTCGTGTGTGCCATGAGCGTTTCGGCCATGCGAATTATGGTTCGATTCGGGAACTAAATGCAGGACAAGCTGTCAGTGGTATGGTTGTTTCAAAATCGACATTGAATGACGATTGTTTTTGTGAAGTATGTGTCTATGCCAAGCAAGCACGTCAACCATTCAAAGAAAATGCAAAACGAGCGCAAAGACCTGGTGAATTAGTACATTTTGATATTGCTGCTACTTTTGGCGTAAAATCACTTGGTGATGCTAACTATTATGTCGTGCTTGTTGACGACTGTTCTGGTTTTCTGCACGTGAGACCCTTAAAACAGAAGTGTAACGTGATTGACGTTATTCAAGACGTAATTGCTGAATATAAATCGGCTGAAAATGAAATCAGAAAAATGCATTCTGATAACGCTAAGGAGTTCGTTAGCAACGAGATGAGAAAGATAATGCGGACGCATTCAATTGTGCATGAATTCTCTGGGAAAAGATGCCCTGAACAGAATGGCCAAGTAGAGTGACAAAATCGCACCATCGAAGAAATGGCACGTGCAATTTTGACTGCAGCAGAGCTACCTTTGAGTCCTTGGGGAGAAGCTGTAAAGACTGCAGGTTATATACGAAATCGGGTGCCGCTAAAGCGTTTGCAATATCAAACACCGTTTGTGGTATTCAATGGTTGCAAGCCTAACTTCTGTCATCTACGAATCTTTGGTAGCAAATCTTGCGCACTATTGCATAATTCACAGTATTCAAAGTTCTCTAAAAAGTCCGAACAGCTAATTTTAGTGGGTTATGCTCCAAATGGCTACCGCTTATCGCGTCGTGGCACTAAGAATGCAGGGGTTTATCGTGATGTTGTGATTCGCGAGCCTGAGCCAAAGTCAAAGTTGTGTATAACAATTCCTTTGGAAGATGAGAAATCAGCAGTTCGTGTTCATCAAACAGAAGACAAACCTGAATCGAAAACAGATAATAAGGAATCCGAATTGAGTGAGCAACTTTATAACCCAATAGCAAAGCAAACTCGCAGCAAAGCCCAAAATGATGATAGTGATGATAAGGTAACATTGAATATTAAAGCACTTAACTATGTTAAGGCATTTATTGCAAATGTATTGTTGCCGTCGTCTATAGAAGAAGCAAGATCCTCACAAGATGCAAAACAGTGGGAGCTTGCCATGAAAGAAGAAATAAAATCTTTAAATGCTAATGATACCTGGATGTTGGTTGAACGACCCAAGAATCAACAGACAATCCGAAATAAATGGGTATTTAGTTTTAAAACTAAAGCAGATGGTTAAATTGATCGTTATAAGGCGCGACTGGTTGCAAAAGGATGCTCACAGAAAGCTGGTATTGACTACGAAGATACTTTTTCGCCAGTTGCTCGATTTGATTCTGTCCGGAATTATTATCTGTAGCAGCGGCCAAGGACTACGAAGTATATCAGACTGATGTCAAAACTGCTTTCTTATATGGCGATATAGTCAAAAACATTTACATGGAACAGCCTACTGGTTTCAATGATGGATCAGGCCGCGTTTGCCGACTGAACCGCAGTTTGTATGGTCTCAGACAGGCACCACGTCAATGGGACACTAAATTTGATAGCTTCATGCAAAGTTTTGGTCTAAAGCCAACAAATTCAGATCCATGTGTCTATGTTGCAGAAAATGGCAATCTAATGATAGCATTGTACGTTGATTATGGTTTTGTTATCGGAAAATCGAATGAAGAAATCATAGAATTGATAAAAGCAATGAAAAAAGAATTCGAAATCACTTACACCGAAGCATCAAGCTATCTTGGCATCGAAATTGCCAGAGACCGCACCAAACAAACAATTTCTTTGATTGAAGCGAAATATGCAAAAGCTGTGCTGCAGAAGTTCTCTATGGAGAAATGCAATTCTATTGTAACACCAATATATGTAAATATGACGCTGAAGCCTGCTAATGAAGACGAAGTTATAGATGTTCCATACCGCCAACTCGTTGGAAGCCTTATATATCTATCGGTCGCAACACAACCTGATTTGGCGTTTACGGTAGGGCAGCTGTCGAAATACTTGGACAAACCATCTGAACAGCATTGGAGTGCTGGAAAGAGAGCACTTAGATATCTTGCTGGAACATTAGATACGAAAATTATCTATGGTATTGATAAATCAAATAAACTAGTTGGATATTCGGATGCAGACTATGCTGGTTGCTGTGGAAAAGTATTAGTGGCCTCATCTTGATTCTAAACGGTGGTCCAATTGTGTGGTCATCTCGCAAGCAAGGAGTAGTTGCCACGTCTACAACCGAAGCTGAATATGTAGCTGCACATGATGCATCAAAGGAAATCATTTGGATAGTCAAATGGAATCAACTAAATTATATTGCGACAATAAAGTTGCTGTGAAACTAATCAACAACCCTGTGTTCCATCGTAGAACTAAGCATATCGACATACAATTTCACTATACGCGAGAAATTGTGGAGACTGGTACGATTCGTATAATTCATGTGGCTAGCCAAGATCAGTTAGCGAATATATTGACAAAAGGGCTTTCGAAGACAGCATTTAATCGTAATCGAGCAAGATTAAGACTTAATTGGCTTGAGCGGCTCAGCGAGTGGGAGTGTGGAAGTATGTGCCTCTCCGTCAACGCCCGTTGAAGTACGCTGCAGTGTCTCAGTCTACTGCTCAACCTCTACAGATACGGACGTGTTCATTTTCAATTCACTTACATGTTAAACTTATAATCTGATAGATAAAACTTGATTATATTTAATCTGCGCATCAGATATAATTGTTTTTGGCTGCAGCTTAGCTCACCATAATGCAAAATTGGTGCGAATACTTGAGAGATTGAAAAAATACAATCTTAAGCTAAATTCTAAAAAGTTCAATTTCTTGATAAGCGAATTAGTTTACTTGGGACTCCTAATAACCAAAGACGGAGTTTGCACTGACCCCGGGAAACTTGATATGATCAAAAAGGATCCAGTACCAACAAATCGAGACGAAGTCCGAAGATTCGTCGCATTCGCCAATTATTACCGTCAATTCATTCCCGATTTTGCTGATATACCAAAATATCTAAATGACCTGCTAAAAAAGAAAGCTGAATTCAAGTGGACACAGCAATGTCAAACAACATTCGAATTACTTAAAAGTAAACTAATGAATGCGCCAATTTTACAATACCCGGACTTCAGCAAACCACTCATAGTCACAACGGATGCATCAAACTATGTATTAGGCTCAGTAGTGTCACAAGATGACATAGGACAGGACTTACCTATAACATACGCGAGTAGAACTATCGTTAAACATGAAATAAACAAATCTACAATAGAAAAAGAATTAGTGGCAATTCACTGGGCAATAAACTTCTTTAAACCCTATCTTTATGAAAATAAATTTACGGTGGTCACTGACTATAGACCACTCATATCGTTATTCACACATAAAAACCCGTCATCGAAAATGACACGCATAAGAGTCGATTTATGTGATTATGACTTCGATATAATATACCGAAAATGAAAGATGAATGCACTATCACGCATCAAGTTAAACCCAGATACATTAAAAGAAATGATCCCGAAACAAGAACATAATGCTAAGAACCAAAAATGTATTAGCAATCAGAAGAAATATGACCAAAGATAAATACATCACACAAACGATAGAAGCACATAAACCAAACCAAAACACAAAGTCTAATGAAACTTATGAACAGGACAGCGAATTGATGGCTGACATAAAAAATTAATAAATTTAAAATTCGAAACGGGGAAAACCACAAAGATAAACATCGAAAATAACCAAGTTACAGTTGAATGCAGTGATAATCCATCGAAATTAGTTTCGTTACTGGAGAAGCTGACGTCACAAGTGACAAGGAAAAATATAACAAAGATATGCTTAAAAGAAACCGACGAATTATTTAACGTACTAGGGAAAAACGAATTCAAAGACGTATTTAATCAATTACAAAAGTGTGTTTAACCAAAATTTAAAAAAAACTCTAAGAATTATAATATACAAACACCCCAAAAAAATAACAGACAAATTAATACAATTTAAATTGATAAATAATTAGTATAAAACACCTATAGGAGGACATTTAGGTGTGAGAAAAACCACATTTAAACTCAAACAGAAATACATATGGAAAAATATGAACAATATGATAAAAACATTTATTAATAATTGTGAAACTTGTGCTAAAAATAAACAGACAAAACATATAAAAGAAAACCAAATTGTAACAGACACACCAGCTAACACATTCGAAACAATCGTCATAGACACATTAGGGCCACTTAGGTTGAGCAGCAATTGTAGATATATACTCACAATACAGTGCGAATTATCAAAATATGTAATTGTCTATCCAATAGAATCAAAAGACGCTAAAACTATCGCAAAAACAATGATTGAACAATAAATATTAAAACACGGCCTTTCAAAAAATATAAGTCAGATAATGGAACTGAATTCACCAATGAGCTAATGGCAAGCATTTGTAGTATGTCAAAAATAGAACAAGTTTTCTCCACATCGAAACACTCGGAACAGTGGAACGTAACCACATAGTATTAAATGAATATCTATTGAACTTCACCAAAGATTACGATTGAGGTAATTGGATACTTTACTATACTTTTGCTTTCAACACTAGCCCCCACATAGACACACAATATTCTCCATACGAACTTAATGGCAGATTACCCCATCTGTCTCAAGACACAGTAGAAAAAAAAAGAACCGATAAACAATATAGATAATTATGCAAATGAACTAAAACTCAAGTTAAAGAATAGTATTAACCTAGCACGAAAAATAATCAATAGAGTGAAGAAAGAAAGAAAAACTAAACCAGGGTATTTTGTAAAACCATCATACTTTAAAGTAGGAGATTAAGTACTAGTAAGAAATATGAACAAAAAGAAATTACAAAACACATACCACGGACCATACGAAATAAAATGCAGAAATGGCGTGAATTCAGATATCTTAATAGACAACAAATGTAAAAGATATCACAATAATTTGTTAAAGTTATACAAACCACAGACAAAAATAAAAATGTAATAAATTATAAGTATACAAATACATATTTCCACAACTAACCAAAAAAAACATGAATCAGGCAATATATACACTATCAGATAAAATTAAGTCAAAATAAAACTATAAAAGGCATAAAAAATGTATATATGATTGTGCGATCGACAGAAAATGAATTAAAATACATAAAATAGAATTAAGTCAGAACAAAAATAAGTATAGCATCAACATGAAAAATGTATATGAAATTGTAATGTTCGAATCTAAGAATTTGAATTCAAAAATTTTCTTTTCATAGAAAATAAATTTTTTTTCCCAAAGGGAGAGGGTGTTGTGTACACTATATTGACGTTTCGACACTTGTCGAAATGTTACACACACCCACGTAACGACTAGAACGCACTGACAGAACGCAGCGGTGATCCCTTGAACTACATTAAATTATTTGGATTCGCGCATGTTTTTCAAAAATATTAACTGTACAATTATTGTTATAAAAGCTCCGATTGAATGCGAATAAAGTACAGTCTTTGTTGGTTAGCCAAAAAGAAAAAAACGGCGACCAGAATTTCGAAAAGATTTGTTTCTTCTAATTTGCGTAGTGGCGACAGGGTCGTCAAAGCGAATTGAGCAGCTTTCTATCTGATTACGCTACTGTCCCATTACAATATATATATATATATATATATATATATATATATATATATATATATATATATATATAAATATATATATATATATATATATATATATATATATATATATATATATATATATATATATATATATATATATATATATATATTGTAGCGAATAAGTGAATTGGGAGGGTGCCGGGCCTTAACACAACTCAGAACCAGACCGAAGTCCGGAACCAAGATGGCTAAGGGTCAACAGAAGTGAATGGCTACTGCCATTCGAGAGGCAAACCAAAAAAAAAAATTGCCCCGAGAGCAGGCTGCCCTAGAAATGGCCGTGAAGGCCCCTCGTCCGCATTAGGGGAACACCCTTCAACCAACCCCGACGGATGCTGGGGTGCCGCTTTGCTAGCTCGCTGCGACTGGGGTGGCTTCATGAAACAATGGGGTTGATCAGCTCTCAAGAAAAAACGGGATGCTACGTATTATTTCATCCGTCATAATAACGTAGCCCCAAACTGGTATATAAAAATACCCAGGGACAAAAAGGGGTCATAGTTCCGTTAAGGAAACCACCCGTGGGTTTGCAACATGGGCTGACTAAGCAGACCCAGTGCTCGTGACGACGCACGGAGCCAGAAAATTGAAATTCTAAAAAGGAGAAAAAGGGGTTAAAACGCATTCTCTCTTTTCAGAGGAACCCTGGTGAGGCAGACAGCCCCGGGCCCCCGATGGTGGCGGAGCCCTGACTCCGATGGTTCGTGGTCCTCCACCCACTGATACTGGCCATTATCCAACAATCAAAATCTAAAGCAAAAACAATAAAGCCTCATATGATTGGCCAGTATCCCTCCCTTTAAAAAATGCTGTAAATCCGCAAAAAACACTACATTATTGGCCAGCCAGGCTTGAAACGGACCCTGAAAATGAAAAGAACTTCTCGGGCCTACGCCCAATAAGAAGGCCTCGGTTCCAAACTTTAACAATTCATTATTATTGTCTCCAGACTGTTGAAGCTATTAATAATTCTTCCATTTAAATCTTTAAATAAGCAAAAATAAGTTCTTATTCTTCTTCACTATAACACGCTCCGGTCACAAGTTTAAACAAATCAAAATTATAGTCTCCAGACCGTTCTGACTAATCTATTCAATCGTATGTATATCAACAAATTATCATTTGTTCGCCAAGTACTACATGATAGGTTCGTGTCATTAAAGGTTCAAAAACAAATCCCTATCATTCGAGGGCTTCCTTATCTTAGTTCCTATTCAGTTTTCAATGATACCATTTACAAGGATTCAATTTCATGTAGCTACAGTTCACCGACTACTTGTTAAGATATAATAGTAGATAATATCTTATAATTATGCATAATCATAAAATATGAAGTGGAACGTCGGTGCAATATACATTTTCAATAGTTTATCTTAAAATCTAAAGGATATCCAATATGCCACGAAGCTATTTCGGTTTAAATGACTATTCATTGCTTTTTTTCACATAAATCCAAATCTATTCGATTTTATAAAGCTAAAAAAGAAATCATATTCTAAGGTATAAAATGACTAACTTAAAAGGATGAAAAAAATATGTAATTCTATTTCGATTGAAGAGAGAATGAAGACTATGCTTGTTTCCACTCTATTTAAGTAAATTCATCTCATTAAATTAATCAATAACTATGTGAACAGTCTTACTTTATGTCATGATCAAGCTTTAGGATGTTGTCTTAGCAAATAGCTTAGGCTGAGAAAAAAAAACCCGTAAAAGGATTTTGATAAAGATCACCAAACACGTTTAAATTAAATAAGTGCAAGCTAGCTTCAATGAGATTAACAGACTAAGTCGTGAAGGCAAAAACACATTTTTTTTACACTATTATTCTAGTTGTTTTCTATTATTTTCTTCTATCTATCGATCAAAAGTAGTATGTTGTATGTAGGATTGAATGAAAACTATATTTGGTGCTCGGAGTAGCAATACTGGAAGTTGGTAACATAAATTGGATATATACGATGGAATTATTTCAGATTCCAGGTTTCTATATAAATAGTTATTTTAGCGGAGAAGTTTGAATGGTTGCAACATTAGCATTGAGCTCGTATCACTTGCATTGGATTATTATAGATTATATGCTGTTTTTCTGTTTACATTGTGGTTTCGTTCAATAATTTGTTGAGGTTTCGATTACGTAGCTTATGTTTTCTTCTTATCACTATTTTTAAAGTGGTTTGATTTCCTCTTCCTTTTGCATTTTATTTAGTTGACCAGTCAGTTACATACTTTTAGTCCGTAAAACTGATTGAATGAATGTGGCTGGCGAGACACGATTTTGGCACCCATACTATGGCTATGAGTAGCGGTTCTGTTCCGTCTTCTCGTAGGTATTTATAAAATGTAAGGACTATATCAGGCCTACCTTTACTTGGATCACTTGTACTAAACTATTCTCCATATCTCCCCTACATCGCCGCAGTTTAGCTTCATCTAGAAACTGGCTTCTATTTTGTTCCGGACTCCATCCTCTGACTATTGCGCTCAATATGTGCATGCATTGTTCAGTTCCGCTTCCAGCGGAAGCAACAGGTACTTTCTTGGTTAATGTGGTGTTTTTTTGGTTTAAGGGGTCAGGTACACTTGAGACGTCCAGAAAAAGCTCTTTTCAGGATTTTTTTTAAAACACTCATTTAAATAATTAATAACAAATGTTTTTTTTACTTGAAAGAAATATATTTGTAGAAGCTATTGTAATTTTTTTAAGGTACAAGGCTGAAAATTAGTCGAAATAGAGTAAATTTTCGAGGGGTCAAAAAAAAAATTGTTTTGCCGTGATCACTGTAGCTTGTCACTGGATCATCCGAAATAAAAAAAATCGGGGACTATTAGTTAATGACATAGTGCTCCGGATGGACGACGGACTTTGGCAGATTTTGATTTTGCGAAAAATGGCGGTTGTTGAAACTCAAAATTGTATTTTCGACCAAAATTTCACTCATATTTTCGGCTATTGAAAAAAATCATATCGTCCAATCAAAAAATCCTTCGTCCATCCGGAGGGTAATTACATATGAAATAAGTGAGGAATATTTCATGCTGATCGATAAAGCCGTTTTCAAGTTACAGTGATCACCGACTTCGAAAACATAGTTTCGAGAAAAATGCTTTTAAAGCATGCGAAAAACACTTTATGCAATAGAGACGACTTTATTCAAAATTATTTATAAAAAATTTTCTGATTCGTCTGAAATTTGCAGAGAATGCTCTTGAAATATGCTACTTTTAGATAATGCACAGAAAATAAAGTCGATTTTCTCAAAACTCTAAGTGTACCTCCCCCTTAAAAAACTTCTTGATGAAATTCCGAACAATTGGGTATTCTGGACGAAACACGTTCGAAACATAAATTGTATGCTCTTATCATCGTCACTATACCACCACAGACTTCTCAATATCCCAAACCAGGAGAATTGCTTGATTGATTGGCTGCATGGCCCACAATGATCTGTTTTTAATTTCCTGCCGTTTACTAACAGGATAAATATGAAAATAGAGAGTTCCCGATATATCTTGGACTTTAACGGTTATTAGAACAATATTAAGTCATGTGCAGCAGAATCCCGTCTTTGCGGTATCTTTCGCGAACACCCGCTCAATATCAACGTCGAACTAACTTCTAAAGCAGCGTGAGCTCGTTCTCTAGAATTGCTGCGCCGCAATCTCCCGGCCTAGGCAATAGCTTCCGAAAATAAAAATCCGACGTGATTTTCGTGCCCTACAAACTTTCGGTGACTCGCTGGAGGGTGTGTTAAAAGGCAGGGACAATTCTGACGACTTAACGCACTCAAGAAACTCTTCCGCGTTCTGGCCTGTATAAAACCCTTCTCGGCACTTACGGCGAGGACAGAAACAGAACCCGACAACGCGAGTTTTTACTATTTCCAGGTCAACCATAGAAACGGTTTCGAATTTCTAGCATGATGTTCGAGAATGATCGAAAGATCCGGTCACGTTCCGCATCTCGGGCCCCCGATGGTGGCGGAGCCCTGACCCCGATGATGGAGGACCACAGACCATCGGGGTCAGGGCTCCGCCACCATCGGTGGCCGGGGCTGTCTGCCTCACCCGGGTTCCTCTGAAAAGAGAGGCAGCGGTTTTCCCGCTTGTTCCGTTTTTAGAATTTCAATTTTCTGGCTCCGTGCGTCGTCACGAGCACTGGGTCTGCTTAGTCAGCCCATGTTACAGAGCCACGGGTGATTTCCTTAACAGAACTATGCCCCCTTGTGTCCCTTGGGTATTTTTATATACCAGTTTGCGGCTTATTATTGTATTTTTACATACCAGTTTGCGTTATTATGACGGATGAAATAATACGTAGCATCCCGTTTCTCTTGAGAGCTGATCAACCCCATTGTTTCATGAACCCACCCCAGCCGCAGCGAGCTAGCAAAGCGGCACCCCAGCATCCGTCGGGGTTCGTTGAAGGGTGCTCCGCTAATGCGGACTAGGCGCCTTCGCGGCCATTTCTAGGGCATCCTGGTTTCGAGGCAATTTTTTGTTTTTTGAATTTGCCTCTTGAATGGCATTAGCCATTCCACACTTGTCGAACCTTAGCTATCTTGGTTCCGGACTTCGGTCTGGTTCTGACTTGTGCTAAGGCTCGGTACTCTCCCAATCTCCTATCGTCACATATCCCTGCCTTGAAAGAAAAATCTGAAATTCCACAACAAAACTATATCATTCTACTGACCAGCCAGGTCTGACGCGGACCCTGAAAATGAAAAGAACTTCCCGGACTTTAGCCCAATAAGAAGACCAGATAATTAAAGTTTAAGGAAACATTATTATTCAAATAAAATCCAATCATTATGGAATTCTAACATACATTTGTTGTAGGTTATAGAAAGAACTACGAAGAACTACTAGCTAAGCATCTATAATAGATTAGCCAAGCTTTGCGTAAGCCACAAATATTATTTGTAATGACAACATTTTAAATCCAATTCTTCTTCTTTCTCTTTTCAATCTTTATAATTAATTTAATCTTTTGCGTACAGCTATATATATCATCATTAGAATTTCTTCCTTACTCGACAGATTACACACATGGCACTACATTAAAATTCCAAATTAACAGAGATTTCCACACTTTGCAGGAAGAATTAAGTTACTTTCAATAAATGTAAAGAGTTAAGTAATACTTTTTTTTTTGGTTTTTTTATGTTATTTTATCTTGTTATATCCTGAACGTAATAGGTACATATTACCAAATGATCTAGTAATTCATGGGTATTCATTCAAATGGTAGCATCTTAGAATTTTTCTTTTTTTTCTTTACATAACTACTAATTTAGATTATAATGGTCGTTAATCTTAAGAAAACGTATGTGACAGGGGTTCTGAAATGCTTTGAATGCTTTCTTCAAGAGATTTGTATAGTTTCGGTATAGTATATTTTAATCGTATACCATGTATGCATACATGTCCTACTCCGGGTATGAAACTATAAATCATTCAAATTATTTCATTATCTTTCTCAGACTAGGTCAATACTACACACAATCTAATTTCAACTCGAACTAAACTACTCCAGTTGAATAATTGAATTCGTCACTACCTGCACTATTCTTGCGATTTCGACGAAACAAATTACTTAAAATTAAGGAAAATAACTCAAGGTGTTCCATGTAGTGTTAGTATGAATCAATAAAAGCATTTGCGAACAGTTCCATTCAAGAACACGGAGAGTGTGAACTGAGATTTTAATCGAAGTTCTATAATTTCATACAATTTCTTAACGATATTAGTCCAAACTCAATCTCTTCAAAATTTTATGGTCTCGCGTTTTAAGTTCGCAGTGCTATCCATGGCCATTTCCCGATGCAAAAAAGCGACGTGTTCAAGCATATATATACTTTGTCAAATTACTTTATACCAATGCCTAAACAGGTTATCGAACCATAAGTATGTTTCGCACGATACGTCATAGCTCTGAGATTTTCGATTAACTATAAATGTAACTATACATTGGTAACAAGACCATAAATCTTTGATTTGGGATTTTATTATCAAGATGAATTGAATAAAATCCGGTGAATTTCTCTTCAAATAGACAATATGCCTTGGTTTACTTTAAATTAATCCAAGTGCCGATAAGTTTGTAAGTTTATAGAAATTCAGAACAGATTCACCAATTCATCACAAGTAACAGCTTCCCTTCGAAGGCTTTAATTTAAATTCAATTATTTTGCCAATAATTCCATCATAATTTTCAGAAAGTTTTGAATAAGAAAAAAAAAATGTTTTAGTTATCGTCACCTTCTTAAATCTGCACGTACCGTCAAACGGATATCTAGTGGAAGTCTGAAGGTTCGTATTGTTGATCACCCCGTTGATAGTCACTGATTTTGCTTCTTAAAGGACCATTGATGTTCAAACGTTGACAAAAGTTGACCATATTTATTTACGTAAAGAGCTAATCTTACGGTGCCACTCTAATCTTGATGTTTAATTCGGTGTGCATACTGTGTCGTGACCTCGCATTTATCTTAGTGCGTTATCGCCTGTGATCCATAGCATGATCTTGAAACAAGACCTTGGCGACATGATTTTCTTTCGCAGATGGACGTGTGGCAAGTGCGTATTTTTGCGGAGACCAGATTGGTTTTACTTAGGGGATATTTTCATACCTGATGAAGCATAGCTACTATAGTTTCAGACTTAGTACTTTATAATGTCGTTTCGCCACAGCGTGCACTTGTATCCACTACAGATCACTGTCAGACCACAAAAAAAACGGAGCAAAACAACACTCCCGCCCAGTTAAATTCCGAGTCCTGACACTAGCTACAGATTTTCCGCATTGATTTGAAAATGGAAATATCCATTGTGGCAGTTTCCGTGGGTTTTTGCACAAACTTCATGCGAACTACACTTTATTCCTCAACACGCAGAATTCAAATTCAAGCACATTACTTGCGCCGCTCGTCTGCCGCTCTCCAAGACTCCTACTAATGCCCGCCGACCAGGCCAAGCGGTTTGCCACGACGGCACCAAACGACCCGCCGTCGCTACGCCTGTCGAATGACTGTCTCGAGTTGCACTATGTGTTCCGAGACGAGCGTAAAAGATCCCGCTGGATTTTCGCTCGCCTCGAAATGGCAATAACAAAGTCACGTCGGACTTACGGTAACCTGTTATTTTTCAGTCGAACAACAAGGTACCGCTAGTCCGACTGAAAAATAATTAAATTTCCAAAAGCACTACAGTGGGCGTGGAAATAATTTACTCAGAAATTTCGAAATGAAATTTTTGGATGTTATTATATGTATATATGTGGGACAAATGAGTACCACATGTACGATTATAACTCACACTGTTTATTAAAAATTGTATTCTCTATTTATTATACGTTTCACTGATGGAGAGTCAAATGAAATACGTCTTTCCTTCGTGAGGGCGATGCAGTCAATGAGCTCTATTTGCCGGTCCGGCACTGCGGTGACTCAAGTCCTGCCGTTAGTGTCTGCAGGCCACGCTCTCGGTCGCAGCTCTCTCCTCGTCTCCACAACTCGGCCGTCCTGGCTGATCCGCGGTACGTGATTATTTGTAACGGATTCCCAAATACGCTTTTCTGTCGATCGACCCTTGTTATTACTTCAGCTGACGTAGTGGACTTCGTCGGATAGAGCCAAGTGGGGAGTATAGTAGGGGAGCCCAAGCAGGGATTTTGCGCGTTACTCGAGCGCGTCAGAAAATTATATGGGGAGAAGCCTTGCACCCTGTAATGTACCCTACCATATATGAGCTTTTAATATAGTGGGGCGCGTTGAGTGCAGCCCGTCAGATTAGTAAAAAAAAACTGATCCTCAGAAAAACTCGAGCGCGTCAGATTAAGACAAGGTAAGTTAAGTACATCTACAAAAGTGTATATTTCAATAATCTGACAATTTGAGCGTGACATAAGGTGTTCGCTCACAATGTAGCGGTTATGTGGTTGGGAATGTGGCCTTAGCACATCTTAGAACCAGACCGAAGTCCAAGAGTGCTAAGGTCAAACCAAGAGTGCTAAGGTCAAAAGGGGAATGGCTAATGCCATTCAAGAGGCAAAACAAAAAGAATTGCCCTGAGAGCAGGGTGCCCTAGAAATGGCCGTGAAGACCCCTCGTCCGCATTAGCGGAGCACCCTTTAACCAACCACGACGGATGCTGGTTTGCCGCTATGCTAGCTCGCTGCGGCTGGGGTGGGTTCTTGAAAAATGGAGTTGGTTTGTTCTCTAGAAAACGGGATGCTACTTAATATTCATCCGTCATGAATACGTAGCCGCAAACTGGTATATAAAATACCCAGGGACAAAAGGGGGCATAGTTCCGTAAAGGAAACCACCCAGGTTCTGCAACATGAGCTGACCAAGCAGACCCAGTGCTCGTGACAACGCACGGAGCCAGAAAATTGAAAAATCTGAAAAAAAAAGAAAGGGAAAAGGCTACCTCTTTTTTCAGAGGAACCCGGGTGAGGCAGACAGCCCCGGGCCCCCGATGGTAGTGGAGCCCTGATCCCGATGGTCTGGGGTCCTCCACCCTCTGATACTGGCCATAAATTCCAAAATTCAAAAATCTAAATTTACATCCAAGAAAGCAACCAGAAACTACAAGGTATGAGCAGTATCCCTCCCTTGTAATGCTCTAAAAAATACACAAAAAAACTACGAATTCATAGGCCAACCAGGCCACGCGTGGACCCTGAAAATGAGAAGAGAACTTCCCGGGCTTACGCCCAATAAGAAGGCCGAAGGTTAAATTTACAAATACATCAGTCTTCTTTATTCAACCAGAAGAAAAAAATTAAAAAAAAAACCACTCCCGGCAATTCTAAACCGAATCGTATACTTTTCTTGATCTTCTTGACATTATCATGTCATCATTTTCGGTAATTTTATGTATTTTTCAAATAATTCTTTTTTTTTTGTTTGCTTATGCTGACTTTTACTTCCAAGGCACCATAAATATTTTTCCAGCTTTATACTTAAATATATTATATAAAAAAAATAATAGCAAAATGAAAACTAAACAGTATTCTTATCGTAAAAATAAAAACTTGAACTAATAAAATATCCGATAGTGCCTACATATACAAATCGAAAACGAGGCGAAAATATGAATTTTAATTGTTGTTGACTAATATATTGAGAGAAATAGCTTGTGGAAGTGTGCCTAATTGCATGGAAAAATACAATATCTAAATGCTAGGTTATGCGATGTGATACTTTGTCCACAACATGTTTTCGAATATTTTACGTCGTTATTATATACCGTGATTGAATGAAAAATAAAAAAGGATGCTTCTTGATTTTCTTTGGGTTATTTCACACCACCTAACAAGTGCTGATAAGAATCGAGCGTGCAACTTGCCATTAGGTGCAAAAGTGTACCTGATCTGCCAGAAGCAGTTCAGAGAAATAATTTGGACACTCTGAACACATCACGCGATTTGAATCAAAATCATTCAAATTCTTACATCCTCATCATTTTGTCGATTTAGATAGTAATTTCATTACATTCTCATCTGATTTTCCCTCGCTCTGCTATACATCAGACAGGTTATTAATATATTCATATTTCCGCTTCAAACTATAAACCTCTTTATTACTATTATAACCAAGTGTAGTTGAATGCGTAGTGGATCTAACAATTTATGATTTATCATTTACAGTATATCATCATCATATATATTACATGCAAAAATGTGTTTTTTGGTTTGGCTCGGCGGCGGCATATATGATTAAATTTGTCGGATTCTAATATGCCCCATCTGTTTCACCTATTTTCCTTCGTTGGGTGCTTGGTTTGTCTCGAAATTTTCTTGCACTCGAATGCGCGCCTAATTTCTAAACATTTGACACTATTATTTTGCAGCAGCTAGTGTGTGCTGTTGATGATGAATTTGTTTTACATAGATTTATGTTGAATATCGTAAATTGTCTTAATCATTAAACATGCGCTCTTATACTGCTGACTACTTTCATTTCTGTTTGTTTGTTTGTTTACTTTAATATTAAAGTCCATATATTTGTTTTTTTTTTTGTTCTTTGCTATATGTTCAACTAATTAGCATATTCAAATATCCATTTTTCTACCTGTTAATCTTAATGTTTCAAGTTCATTCTTCTATCCCGCTTGATTCAAACAATTTTTCCCTCTTCTAGTTTTTTTTTCTTCTCTTATAAAAACAAAAAAAAGAATGACTTCTTATAGTAGCTCGACACGTTTTTTTTTCTTAAGAGTTCATCATGTCAAAACAAGAAAAAAAAATACCAGACTTACCAGCATTACCATCAAAACGGCATTTAAAAAGAAATCGGTATTTTGTATCCATCCTGTGTTAAGCATCTCCAGTCCATATTAGCAATCCCGATGTAAACGTGATTTCGGCCAACTGTTCGTAATTTCGGGTGAAGCACTTCGCCACCGAGTAATGTCGGGAAATTAACTGATTTTACTCCGGCGGTGCGTCGCTTAATTAAGCATTCTGCATTTTAGTTTGGCGGTTGTTGAATGGGAGCCTTTTGCGTTTGCCAGGATGACGGATGATTGTAGAGATCGTATCCGCGTGACGTCCAGAAAAGGACCCTATGTCAATCGAATCGTTTTCTAAATTTACTAGAGTTGACCGTGCATCGCAAGTTGATATAAATTTCGAACTCCCGTCGGGATACACGAGACCCTTTGGAACGCTTTCGATTAGCTGAATAATGTACAAGTCACTTAATTCGGTTAATTAGCTTGATCACCGGTCAACCATAACAATATACCATGACTTTCGGCTGCCACTACTAAGCACACGCAAGGGCGGCGTCGGAACCGGGAGAAATTCGTTTCATAAGATTTATATCACTTGATATCACAAAATTCATAATGTGAGCCCAATTGGACATTTCATCTTTGGAACTCGAGTCGAAATCAATCGCGGGCGGGTCTATTGCTGTCTGGTTTTTTATTTTTGCATTCAGAAGCGCGATGACCATACTTTTCGCAACCGAAACATTTCATGCCCTTTCACTTATGAGTATAGTCGACTGATTTGTGCGCAGTGGCTTCGCAATTAAAGCATCGTGATTTTTTGAAATTGGTCGCCGCTGCTGCTGAGATTTTCGGTAATCGTTTTGATTCTTCATATGACTGCTTCTGTTGACATTTTTCAAAGTTCAGCAACTTTGCTTTAAAATTTTTCAAGCCGATACATCTTATCTCGTGGTTGATCGTTGATTCCATTAATTACGTACTGTATGATTGCCGCTTCTTCAACTTCCCTTTTACTGGGTCCAAACAAAAGCACTCCAAACATGATTCATTACTCTTCTTTTTGCGCTTTGTTAAAAGTTGGTGTAGATCGGCTGAATTGATTTTCTCTCCGAATCTCTCACATATCATTTCCATGTTCGTAACATTCTCTCGCCTTGTACATATATCGTCGCAATACCTTCCAATGATCTTTTCGCCAACACTAGTTTCTCCGTTTCTGACCATCCAAATAACGTTGCCGTTTCTTCAATTTCGTCGGCCCAACATTTCACCGGATAATTGGCTTTTCCGTTAAACGGATGAATGTCTATGTCACGGAAATTCAACGCACATTTTTGGTCGATCGCTCCACTACTACTACTCAACTGCGACATTGAATCACTTATAACACTTACATTGTCTTCATCGCGACACTGTTCGTTTTGAATGCTCTCTCTTTCATCACATTCGTCTTTCTCATCATAATTTACGTCAAAGCATCTCAACTTTGAGAAATCTGTAAGCATATCACAAATCCGCTCCGACATTTCACTCACACTACCTGTGAAATCAACGCAGAGTAAATTACAAACGGCGGTGAGGTCTATCTCACTAAAGTTTTCCTTCAGGAAATTGATCTTTTCTCGGTATTCCGATGATGCCGACACAAATTCAAATCCCGTAAATGGCCGAAGTCGTTTTCTATTTAAACGATCGCCTTCTTCTTCATATGCCACTTTGTTGTTTAGTTTAATTGCTTTCAGTGGAGCTGATAAAATATTGGCACTTATACTCGGACTTTTTTAGAGACACTATTATTTTAAATGTTCACTGTTTATATTTTTGTCTAAAAGGCACACAGATCGTCGATTGCTAGATAAGTCTTTTCACGTTCTCTTTCGTCTACAAACCAGGTACAGCAACACGTTGCACGTAAAAGTGTTCGCCCAAACAAACACACACGAACATACAACAGATTTCACCTCTCGTCGTTGTCGTTTCTCCAGAAAAATCACGTCGATCGTCGCTTACAAGACATGTTTTTCCACG
The DNA here is from genome assembly GCA_963978885.1 of Nemotelus pantherinus. Classification (NCBI taxonomy): domain Eukaryota; kingdom Metazoa; phylum Arthropoda; class Insecta; order Diptera; family Stratiomyidae; genus Nemotelus; species Nemotelus pantherinus. The sequence continues at coordinate 72,876,981 of OZ022265.1, read as the reverse complement.
CTATGATGTACTGTGTTGACCGTCGTAAAACACACTCACAAACTATGGAATTTTCAACATTCGTCGTTTTCGTCGTTATTTCTTCCACCGTCCTATTTATGACTACACTGCACAGCACGTAGAAATTAGTCCCTGTCTTTCGTCTATCTTGGTATATTTTTTTCACAAATTGGATCGTTGTTTTTAACCCGGTTTTTTATGATAAACTATCCCGCCTGAATCCCCAAAATGTAGGACAAATGACTAATACATATACGATTATAACTAAAACTGTTTATTAAAGAGTGAAACTTGTAATTATTGTACGTTTCACTGATGGAGAGTAAAATAAAATATGTATTTCCGTCGTGAGGTCTGTGCAGTCAATGAGCTCTATTTGTCGGTCCGGCACGGCGAGGACTCAAATCCTGCCGTTTGCATCTGCGCGCCACGCTCTCGGTAGCAGCTCTCTCCTCGTTTCCACAAATATATATATATACGAGTATATATATATATATATATATATATATATATATATATATATATATATATATATATATATATAGATAGATATTTATATATATATATATATATATATATATATATATATAAATATATATATATATATATATATATATATATATATATATATATATATAGATATATATATTTATATATATATATATATATATATATATATATATATATATATATATATATATATATATATACATATCTATCTATATATATATGTATATATATATACTCTCGGCCGCATAGTTTCATGAACAATGAATTATCTTCTGCACGAAGAAGAGTGGTTGACGTGACGTACGTACACGCTAACTCCTGAAACTGGCTGGACGTATTTCAACTCGCCGAGGAGTGGAACTGGGAAAAATATCGTACCTGCGTCCGTTTCCGTATCCGTGATTCCCGTTACTATAAAACCGAAGATGGTATTCCGCGCTATTAAGCCTTCGTCAAGTGTTATCGCTTCGCCGGTGGTTATTCGCAATGTAGAATCCGCTCCGATGAGTATGTCCATTGGGGCCGGTATAAAGAATTGTGGATCCGCAAGCCGCATAAAGCTACAAACTTTATAGTCTTTGCTCAATGTCGGGTTCGATGATCATGTTAACAAGGAGCGCCGTTATCAAAATTGAATTGCGGTCATACTTAGACCGAACTGTCAAGTTTGCAGCACCGATCGCCGCCGTGTTTCGTTGGTTTGTTATTCCCGAGATGGGAACCGTGAATGAAATCCAAGAAATTTGCAAGCCTTTGGTTGCGGTAAGAGTGATAAATGAAACTTCCGATGCCGTGTCTAATAGTACTCTACAAGGTACTGTGAGTCCGTTCCCGAGTTGATATTTTGCAATAGCCGTTGGTTGAATGTATATTTGTGTAGCCGATGTTGTCCGTCATTCGGTCTTGTATTACCGCCAACCGTATGGGCCCGCCGTAGGTTTTGGATTGAGCCAAATTTTGAGCCCTTGTTGATAGATCCGCGTGCTTCATGTAATAACGTGGGGTGTGCTCCCTTACATAAGCTGCATTTTATGCTTCGGCATCTTGACGCCAGGTGTCCCGGTATCAGGCAGTTATAATATACATTTGCCTGTAGTACCACCGTCCGCCGCTGTTCCGCATTGAGGCCTAGGAACTCACCACACCGGAATAATAAACATTCATCTCCGCAATGTGGGCATTTGGTCTGATGGTCCATAACTACCGGCTTAAATGCCACCCACCGAGTTGTGGGAGACCGCTGTGGTTGTGGTGGTTGCCGCTCCGTAGCATTCGCGTAGGATTGGAGAACATGCTGACGCTCCTTCAAGCACGAAATCAAATCCCGGAAACTTGGTTTCTCCTCGACTGCCAAATGTCGAACTCATGTTGTCTAGCTTTGAACATGCCAGATAAAGCAGCCAGCAGTCCCAATTTCCCGTGTCATAGTCCAATGCCTGTAGCGCCCGCGTGGCTTCTTCGAAGACGTTAACCAATTGCCTTATGTCGTAGGCGGTTGGCTTTATGATGGACGAGTATTGAATAATCCGTTTCAAGTGGGCATCCGTGATTTATTTTGGCTTATGATACCGTGCTTTAAGCCGAGCCCACGCCACCTTAGAGTTGGACTCTGAAACGGCCATATGTTTTATCGCCGAAACCGCTTCATCGACCAGTGCATCCTTTAAGTAATGTATTTGCTGCACTGGGGATAAATTCGGTTTTCCGTCCACTAAGTTCTGGAATAGATCATGAAATGAGATCCATTCCTCGTATTACCCGCTGAACTTTGGTATATGTACTGTTGGTAATTTCACCGCTGAATCGCCGCGTGTATATGCCATGGATAATCGCTCAAATATAGCACCAATCCGTTCCTGTCCGCTTGCTACCGTTTGTGTCAGCTCATTCACCGCCGTAGCTCCCTGATCCGTCTTTGGTGCTGTTGCCGATTCGAGCTCCTTCAATTTGGTTTTTGACGCTGCTTTGCCCTTAATATAGGCCTCGTGAATTGATTCACGTAAGTTATCTTCTTCGAAGAGAGCGTCTTCCGTGCTACTGTCTTCGGCGATGGCCGATTCAACTTGTACCTGAATTTGTAGGAACTTCTCGTATTCATTTTCCAATTTCTCTATCCGATAACTGAGCTCCGCCTCAGTTGCATCGTCCACGCATGCAAGTTACAACTCCCGTCAAAAAAAATAAAAAAATACGACGGAGTTTAGAATTAAAACGACAATGTATTTATTTTCGTATGTCTAAGTCTAACGGCGACTCAACTGGTTCTGACTGGCCAACAGCATCGCATTTTCCATATTTCATTTTTTCTGTTGTTCATTTTGCAGAGTCTGCGTCTGGTTTTCGCATTCCAAAAAAGTTAGAATTGTATTTTCTCACGTCCGCTAGAGCGGCGTCACATTTCATTTTGGTATCGTATTTTAATGTCTCAGACGGTAACTCGTACATAACTTCTCCCCCCTTTACTTGAAGATTCTCCTGGATCCTATTTTCTACTTGAACTTTAAAGTTTAGCCGTTTTTTCTTAAAGTAAATCAAAAATACGACAATCCAGTCTTACAATTCCAGTATTACAACTAACATTAGACTAATGTTTATACTATATGTATAATTCTTATGTATTTGGAGCTCTATAATCTTTTTAGTGTTGTTTACGTTATGTAATATAATGTCATCTAAGGTAGGTTTCTCTGTAAAATTAGTAGTGTTTTTGCTAACACAAAAATTATCCCAAATAGATCTTGATTGAGCGCACGTGAGAGAGAAGAATTGTTCATACAAGTTGACCAAGTCCGTATTTTCTTCCTCATTAGAAAAGTTGATCTAAAACTTTTAAAGTACAATTTTTATATTGAATGATAGTATTTCCAGTCAAAGTCAGTTTTCTTTTATCACAATTTTGGTAAACATTTAATTTTTTTGCATTTTTTATAGCCAGATTTTCAGTATCTAATTCGATAATTTCTGTAATTGTGTTTTTTATTCAAGTACAATTTTGTTTATGTACACAGTGTTTACTTATAGTAGATTCAGACAAAGTTTTTAAATTATTATATTTATAAACAGTTACGTTAATTTGAAATACGATTTCTTGAGGATAATCTATTTCCTTATACTGAGCATTTGGTAAAGGTAAAAATAGTTTTAATTGTACAGTTAGAAACATTGTAGGCACTTTTATGGCAAAAATTAACAAATTATTCTCTGTTTTTGCTAATCCTACTTTAGTATATTGTAGCTTAACAAAATGTATTTAGTATTTTCTAATTTCTTCGTCTGTGAGCAGACTAGGATGCAATATACCATAATTAGCAGAGACAACGTTACCTTGGATTGTCTCAATTTGACTTTTAAGCAATTGAATTTTAAAAATTTGGTCTAAATATATGTTGTCCATCAAAACTTTACTAGAAAGATTATTTATTCTGCATAAGATCATTTCACGGTATCTTTTAGCTATGTTTTTAAGTTGTCTAAACGTCTCGTTAAAGTTTTTGTTAATTTCAACTTGTTGGTTAATAGTCTCGATTACGTTGTGGTTATTAAGTTCCAAAGCTTTGAGGTGTTTATCGATTTCTTTTCTGTCTTCGTCGTCCATGTTTCCGAAAATCAATTTCTGGTCGTTTCCGATTATATTAATCAACCCTGGTCGTTGTCTGTTTATAGGTGGAATTAAGGTCTTGACTTTGTTGTCTAAATGTTCGAGTTCGTTAAGTATAAGTTGTTGAGACTCTATAGCATGAGTAATGATGAAAGCCGAGAAAAAGAGTCACTTCTTGATATCAATTCATTGGGACTTATCGATTCGCGCATTCGTGATTCTTTATAAATGATCCCCATTTTGATATCACTAAGATCTGGATTCGTTAAATCATTGAAATTCGACTTGTTCAAGTCATTTAGATAGTCGAGAGATGGCTTAACGCCTACGTCGCAGCTCTGGATGGAACTTTATATAGCCGACTGGGCAAATGGCATCGGCTGAACTAATAACGATCTGAATGTCTTCGCTGTAAATATAAACACCAACATCCCCAGCAAACACAGCACTACTTCTAAAGTGCTGCAGAAGTCGTGAGTAAACCCGTGAATGCTTTTAATGTTAGAGATAGCATTTTACCCCAAAATTCACCTATTTACTTCATATTACCCGCGTACGTGTAATATGTTTTGTTTCATGGATGATCGTTTCCATCCCACAAATAGGAAAAAGACAAACGATAGGAATACAAGGAGTGCAAAAGCACTGCTATACTACTGCTGAAGTGGTGAAACTGCAGCACGTAAAATGTACTGCTGTACTACTGCCTTAGAAGCAGTATAGCAGGACATTGATATGGCTGCCCAGCTATAATGTCACCAATAGTATATTCGCATTACTTTGTCATCACATTTGCATTACTTCGTATTCATGTCATCTTTAATTAGAGCAAAAAGGACCTGTTTTAATTATATATTTCAAAATATTTCACATATCACTTGCGAAGTTTGACTGACGCTTGACGTATGGGCAACTCGATTTGATTTTTGGGAAACGATTTGAATTGCACCATCTGTCAATTATCAACGTATCGGAAAACAACAACAACTAGACAGCCTGCTCAGGAGTTTAGCAGTTGTACAGCAGCATGTATGATCATTGAAAAATAGAAAATATATAAACTCATCAGAAAACGTATCAAACCATACGAAAGTTTTTACAACTGTATGCAAAAGTGCTGAACGCACGTTTGCTGGGTTGAATTTCGCGAACCCACACTACAATCGTTTGTGTAAACAACGAGCAGTCAATTGTAAATGTTTCATATGTACCTCCTTCACTGCATACATTTAATCCATATTTATCACGCATTTGCAATAGTGGTTGCATTTCATGCAATGATTTACCCAAATGACAATCGTGAAGAAGTCCTAATGCTGCCACATACAACATAAGTTTTGTATTAAGTTTTGTCGATCCAGTTCAGCTAGTCACAAATAATTTTGAATTTTACCTGTAGTAGGATTGCATGAACTTGACAGTCAATCATCTCGTGTAAAAGAACACTCTGATCTCTCCTCCATAAACAAGCTAGTGGGACTAGATTCAATCAGTTGAAGAACGTCTCCGCAATGTAAAAACTGTCATCACTGACAGGTGGAATGGCAAATTCAGCTGTACAGCGAACCTAGTGTCTGATTCCTGTATCATCTGGTTTGGTGATGCCCTAATGGTGGAGACATTGGAATATACGGGAAATTTGAAAGGGAACCGCTCTAGCGGTTCAGTGAAAAGTTTGAACAAAGAAAAGGGGATTCTTTGAGAAACTGTGGTAGAGAGCGGAAAATGAAATTTTTTTTAAGCGCCAGTTTGAGAAAATATTGAAAAGTGCAGAACGAGAAAAAGTATAATTTTGATTTGACTGTGAAGCGTAAAAATAGAAGAATCAAAAATTTAATTGGTATTGTTATAAATCCTGGAAATTATCGATTTTTCTTCGGCGGTCAAATCCGACATCCATTAAAAGGAGAAACTAATGGCTGTTCGAGGGTGTATCGGCTAAAACTACTACTAAAAGAGAAACAGCAACAAAATCTGAATTTGAAATAGCGGTTTACGTAATTCGTTCATAGTGGACCAGCAATTTATGGTTAATATTGGCGATTTTGTTTCCTTTTCATTGCTGACGGAATTGAATGCAGTCAAAGCAAGTCTCTGTGCAGATAAGTACCACCTAATAGTTTTCATGACGATGGTGATTTTGGAGTAGCGTGTTGGTGATGATTTGATTTTGGTAGTTTAATTGATTGTTTCTTTCTGGAACCAAAAGGTTTAAAATATAAAGAAAAAGTTTAGACATAAGTAGTATAATTAATGGTGTGGGTATTTAATGAATTTTATTTCTGTTTTTCTTTTCATTTCATATTTTTACTCTTGAAATTTTATTTTTATTAATTTATATTGTTTTTTGGAGTTTTCTCGATAGTACTTAATTATTGAATAGCATTGTAAAGATTGGTGTGAACCAATCCCGGCCGGTATAGGGTGAATGAAAGCCCACCTATAGCATCGACGTGCATAAGATAGCGAGTATAATAATTCAGTTATTGAGGTGAAATATGAAAGTAGTTCTGTTGGAATATGAGGCACGCGACTAAGCGATTTATTGGGATTTTAAAAGTAACAAGTCCGGCGGCTTCGACTTTTAATTCACAGATATCATTCTTTATTTACATATGAAGTTGACTAGAAGATTAAAGATAATAATTGTGCTTCACGTAAGATGGCGTTGTTGTCATTTAAAAGCTATATTCAACACGCCCCCTTGACAACATAAGCCTCGTAAATGTGGCTTAAACTTCATTCCGATCTGCGTGAAACAGTCGTAGTGCTTTGAAATTGATGTTCCCTTCGTCAGTGCATCCGCTGGCATCTGGTCCGTAGATTTATATAATGAGCTGATGGTATTAGATATTGCTTCCCGGACGTAATGATATCTTACATGGATATGCTTAGTCCTGGAACTCTCAGTATGATTGTGCGCAATATGGTGTGCACTTTGGCTGTCGTTATATATTATAATCGGGTCATTCGATACTTGTATGTTCGTTTCAGCTAGAAAGTACTTAAAATATGCAGCTTCTTTTGCAACAGTAGTGAGTGCGATGTATTCTGCTTCAGTGCTGGACGTGGCTGCGATAGGCTGCTTCCTTGATTCCCATGCAATGGCTCCGCCTCCAAATAAAAAAAACGATTCCAGATTGTGATTTTCTGTCGTTGACATCCTCTGCCCAATTTGAGTCCACATAAGCAGACAGGAAAACAGGTAAACCTTTGTCTGCTTATGTGGACTCAAATTGGGTAGAGGATATCAACGACAGAAAATCACAATCTGGAATCGTTTTTTTTTTATTTGGAGGCGGAGCCGTTGCATGGGAATCAAGGAAGCAGCCTATCGTAGCCACGTCCAGCACTGAAGCAGAATACATCGCACTCACTACTATACTAACTCACGATCTATTTTAATTTATATGCATTTGTCGTAGTTAGAATTGATAAATACTATCTCCTTTAATTTTTCATCTAATTTAGTATTCCATTGTCTTCCAGATTGCTTCAGCCCATAAATTGCTTTCTTAAGTTTACAAACCTTGTTTTCATTTCCTTTGAGTATAAAACCTGCAGGTTGTTCCATTAAAATTTCTTCCTGAAGATCCCCATATAAAAAGGCTGTAGAAACATCTATATGATGCAAGTCCACATTCCGCTCAGCAGAAAGTGCATACAGCACTCGAATCGAACTAAGTCTTGCAACTGGGGCAAAGGCTTCATTATAATCGATCCCAAAGAGCTGTGAATATCCTTTTGCAACAAGTCTAGCCTTTCTTCTTTCTACAAATCCACTAGTGTTATACTTTGTTTTGAATACCCATTTGCATCCTATAATATTCTTATTTTTGGGTCGATTAACTAGTTCCCAAGTGCCATTCTTTATCAATGAGCCATATTCCAGTTCCATAGCTTTCTTCCATTGATCAACATTTGGCGAATTGTTCATTTCCTGTAATGATTTTGGATTCTCAAATTTTCGGTAGGGTTCATCATAGCACCTAAAGCTACCCTCCTTTTAGCTCAAGTGCTATCACTTACTTTTTCGTAAGTTTTTATTTCTGCATTATTTTTGATCTGCTAACACAGGGTCTTCAACGGTGTCTCTGGCTTGTGTATAATCTTTAGAATCAGAATTTTCGTTGATTTTAATGAAGTCCGACTGATTTTCATCTCTAGTGATCTTTTCTTTATTTGCGATTTGTAGCTGACATTCATGATATGGTTTATTAAAGTGATCGTTTTCCATAAACTTAACATCTCTAGTTTTAACTATTTTTCTTGTTCCTCGTTTTCAATGTCAATAGGCTTTTGCGTCATCTGAATAGCCTACAAGTATATATTCCTCACTTCGTGGTTCAAATTTTCCAATCTTGCTACCTTTTGTTAATACAAAGCTTTTAGTGCCAATCTTCTGGAGATGTGAAACATTCGGCTTATTTGAACACCATAATTCCTCTGGAGTTTTATTAAAATTTATCTTCGTAGGGCATCTATTACGAATATAAGCAGCAGTATTGATTAATTCAGCCCATAAGAAATCTGGTAGATTTGCTTCCAATAGTAGGCATCGAGCCATTTCCAATAAAGTTCTATTAGCTCTTTCTGTAATCCCATTTTGGTGCGGAGTGTACTCAGCACTTAATTCTTGTTTAATTCCACATGACTGCAAAAACTGTGTAAAGGCATTGCTATGATATTCTGCCCCATTATCGGACCTAATTGCTTTAATTTTGTCTCCACTTTGGTTTTCCACGTAATTTTTAAAATTTTAAATTTATCTAGCAATTCGCTTTTCTTAGTCAAGAGATATACAAATATTTTTTCTGGTGTAATCATCGTTGAAAGTAACAAAGTAAATTGGTCCACATATATCGGAGTAAATTAGCTCAAGGCGTCTTCTTGTACTTTTATCGGTTTTCACTGAAAATGGCAATCTTGTTTGTTTTCCACGAACACAGGATACACAGCCTAAGTCAAAATTCTTAAATGATGGTAAACCTGTAACCGTGTTTCGTGATTGTAGCTGTCGGAGTGACGATGCATTTAAATGTCCCAATCGATTGTGCCATTTTTCGAATAATAATTTGTCGCTGGCATGATTTGCCACTTTCTGAGTAGTTGAAACTATATAAAGTCCGCCTTCATGTTGCATTTCTATTAAAACTTGGCCTGCTTTATTGTGAATTAATGCTCGATTTCCTTTGAATACGACTTTGTCGCCCTGTGCCGTTGCTTTACTTATTGAAATTAAGTTTTCTTGTAAATCTGGAACATATAATGTATTATAAAAAAAAACATATTGTAAATTACCGTTAATTGTGACAGCTATTTTAACTGTTTCAACTCCCATGATTTTAATTTTGTAGTCATTTGCCAACTTCACGTAGCCCGAATTCATTTCACACAATCCGTCAAATACATCTTTTCTGCTACACTTGTGTGAAGTGGCTCCGCTATCCAAACACAATTTTAATGGTTTAATTTGTGCGACGGCATCAGCTATTTTATTTGTTCTTGGCCACGAACATAAATGTTCTTGAAGAACAAATCCTTGCTCCTCATTCACGAACGTTGTTTTTATTATACTGACGGCAATTGTATGGGAAATTGGGAGTAATACTTTGATTTACTCTAGGCCGTTGTCGCTGCTGCTGAGGAAATGAGGTTCGCCAACCACGCGCTTTCATAGCAGTCGAGTCTTGATAGGCTTTTTTCTTCTCTCCAACTTCCATTAACCGTATACGAACGGTTTGCAGTAATGGATACTCTCCTTGGGCATCGAATGCCGCTTGAACATCCTTATATTCCTCAGGTAAACTGTCGAGTAGCAAAATGACAGCCAAGTCGTCGTCGAGCTTTGCGTCTAATTCAGTGCGACGCGACACAATTCCATTGAAGTCTCGAAGGTAGTCATCCATCGTTTTACACATCCTGATATTGACTAATTTTCGAAATTCCTCCGCCTTTTTTCTGACACTGTGACGATCATATCGTCGCTGTGAAATCAAACCGGCATATCTGCAAAATACACATTCTTCACTAGAGCGCTTTAAAGGTTTCGCATGTGGGCTATTTCCACGTGAATGCAAAGCGGCAAAGCACCATTAGACGGGTTTTTATTCAACTTTACGATATGCCGGTGCGACATAAAAATAGAGGGGAAAATAAGGAATTTTTTGATACCAAAAACTCAAAAACTCAATTTTTGCAGATATGCCGGTTTGATTTCACAGCGACGATATGTCTCTTGCAAAAAGTTCCAGACTTCCTTTGACGTTTTAAAGCCCTTCACAAGTGCTACAATGTCTGGTTCCATTGAACAAATTATTTCACTTCGCGCGTCTAAGTCTTTGTCGTCCCAAATAGTTTGCACTTACGCGCCTTGTGCTGGTCGCTCCTCCGTGCCTTGAACAATCTTTAGATGACGTCCTTTATGCAGAACTCCTTCCATCTGTGCTTTTCAGGTCTGGTAATTTCCCCCATTTAGCAACGCGATGTGGCCATGCGTTACTTGCAACATCGTGAATTATTCAATCCGACGAATATTAAACTCGTACCTTTTATTCTATAAAATAACCAAGGCAAATTATTAATTATTTGTTTGCACTCACTGGGCCCATAACCTGTTGGGATATGAGGCACGCGACTAAGCGATTTATTCACGTAAGATGGCGTTGTTGTCGTTTAGATGTAGCGTATGGGCTACGATAATAGATTGAAGTAAACACTGATACTTTAATAACAAACTATTTCTTAACAAAGAACTAAACTAAATGACAGAACAGAATAGAAATGGTAAACGCGCCTAAGGCACGACCTAGTCGGTCGGCTGATGAAGATGAAGTCGTAACTGTACGTAATGACGATGGTTAAGCAGTGTGGGTCATGTTGGTAATGCCGCGACACTGTGTCCAACCTTGTGGTCCCCACAGCACTCCCTCCAAGTGCTTGCACTGATATTTCGAGCGATGTACGTTGCTGTGTCGATGGCGGATGATCTGCCGTAAGGAGCCCTGTGGCCAGCTCGATGAGTTGCGGTGAAACCATCGTTTTTGCTGGAAAGTTGCTGAGGCGAAGGTTCCGATGCGACGGTGTTGCTTCTCGTGGCAGAGAGTCGATGCGGCGGCCGAGAAGACGGCTGTCAGGACTCGTAGTAGCGTGCGTTGTAGCTGCCGAGGCGACAGTGTCAGGCCTCGTGGTAGCGTGCGTTGTAGCTGCCGAGGCGACAGTGTCAGGCCTCGTGGTAGCGTGCGTTGTAGATGCCGAGGCGACTGTGTCGGGCCTCGTGGTAGCGTGCGTTGTAGCTACCGAGGCGACTGTTGTCGGGCCTCGTGGTAGCGTGTCGATGTTTCTGCCGAGGCGATGGGTGTCGAGCCTCGTGGGAGAGACTGATGTGGCTGCTGAGGCGACGGGTGTCGAGCCTTGTGGGAGCGAGCCGATGCTGCGCAAAACGCTAATGCGACGTCGATGTTCACAAAACGGGTCACCAATGTAGCGTATGGGCTACGATAATAGATTGAAGTAAACACTGATACTTTAATAACAAACTATTTATTAAAAAAGAACTAAATTAAATGACAGGATAGAATAGAAATAGTGAGCGCGCCCACGGCACGACCTAGTCGGTCGGTTGCTGAAGATGAAGTCGTAATTCTACGTAATGATGATGGTTATGCAGTGTGGGTCATGTTGCTAATGCCGCGACACTGTGTCCAACCTTGTGGTCCCCACATAGAAGCTATATTCAACAGTATTGTTAATAGTATTTATTTTCTTTCTGCACGCATGTTCATCCTTTATATTAAAATACATATTCATTTATCTTAACATTTAATTATGTTTGAATAATTTATCATTTAAAAGTAATGATTCTCATGGTGAATCTTCACCGTCCTTCCCTCTAAGTGTGTGTTGGTTATTTGGTTGTTATGTCAGCGTGCCGTAGTACGATGGAATCGTCGACCCAAATGCCCACGACGTGCTTGAGCTAGTCGGTAACTTCAAGGCACGCAGGGTCTATTCTAGAAGGATTCCTTAATTTAATATGCGACACTGACGACGGCTCGGCATAGCTATGTCAGATGCAACAAAGTTCTCTCTGTTGTCGTCTAATTTCGCTGCGTTTGTTCTAAAACTTGCTATAACGTTTGAAACCTCATTGGTATCAATCAGGTGAATGATAATATTTGATTTTGAATTTGAGCTTTGTTCAAACTAATTTCAGTAAAACCTGCTTGTTCTTCCATGCTAAACACATTTAACCATCCTTGAGCTGGTGTCAACAAAGTAGACAGCATTAACAGCCGTGTAAACAGCTGGAAAATAATCTTAATTATTATTACTATTAGAATAATAATTATATTTTCGGAATCAGTTTTGCCTGTACTATCTCTAAAATCATCTTTTGTCTAAAAAAATCTTGTGTAAAAGTAGGCTCTCTGCCCTTAGAAATATTTTCAGCAATCATGAAGCTAAATGCGCCACAATCGCTTCCATTTGATTGTTGCAGTGCATCATGTACATTTTCCTTAACAAATGATGTTGCATCAAATGCTCCTTGAAATTTATCTCTATTTTATTTTTCTAGGTAATTTTCCAAAGCGTCTTAGACTTCATTATTTAGGTTTCGAAATGAATCAAAATATTTGATGGATTTATTTTTAAAGTTTATTGCCGCCATGCACCAATGCTCATCATTTACATGGATAGGGATCAATACAATATCTTTTTTGAATATTTTTATTTTACGTGTCCATCTACGAACTGAATTGTAGCCAGAGGTCAAAATAACTGGTACAAAGAATGACGTGTTCATTGCATAGATTTTCAGATGTCCATATGCTGAATTCTGGTCACTTCGTTCGACTAACAAGTTCATGTGAAAATTTATAATATTATCGTTGAGCCAATTTCCTTCTACCAAGGTATTGATGTCATTGCGGGTTATTTTAAACCGCACTTGGCTATTAGGACTTCGTTCTGTGATCTTCTTTTAACTGCATTTTCAATAATTAGATTTTCGCTTTCGGTTATGATTTTATCATTTATTTGACTGAAATCCGCGAGTTTTGGTTGCCTCTTTATATTTGTCGGGTGAACATTATCTAATTTGGCTTTTCTATATTTCGGCAAATGCTTCGATCTGGCAGCCTTATAATTTTTTATGAATCCTGTTTCTCTTTTTCCTTCATAGTATTCTCCATTCTTATGATGCTTTTCGAAGTATTTCTCTTTAACTTTTTCGATATTCTTTTGAATTTTATCCAAATCAACTTTATGTGATTGTACTAGTGTAGGGGTGAATTTAGCTGTGGAGTGGAATCTTTCGTTGTAATTTCACACGGCCTTTTGAAGTGTTTGCCTAGCTGAAAGTTTCTTTTTATTTAGAGCTAATGTTCTCAATTTTTCAACTAATGGACTATGTACTCTCTCAATGTTGGCTAGTCCTGTGAGTAAAATAATTAATTTAACACTTTATGTTAATAGAACAATTTTTATTTCTTTGTCACTATTTTATAATAGGATTAACTTGCTTGTTTGACGGCTGTATTAAGACTAACTTCTTATAGTTACCTGAAGAAGCATTACGGCATCGGACACCTCGCATTTTGTGCACTTCCACGATTCTGAATAATAACGTACATTGCTGAAAATCCACAAAATATATTTTCGCAATTTCAAATAGATCTACATCTCTAGACTAAACATTTTCCAGTCTAGGCGAGAACTTGACTCCACTTCGGTCACGTTGCTGGCCGAAGTGTGGGAATTTTGTTTTGGTGGAATGCGAGGTCTCCGATAACGTAACTTGTGTGACTATGCGCTTTAGTTAGATGGAGGGTTATTCCTTCTTCTTGTAAAAATTCTTTAATTCGCACACCACCGAACTCATTGCCTGCGACAATGTGTTGTCGTTTACCAATTTTCGCAAAATGATCTTCGAGTTGTTCGATTATAGTTACATGATTCCGGTCAGTGACATAACATACCGCTGCATTTTGAAAATTTATCGATAATGGCTAAGAAACTGTGATTGAGGATAGTGTAAATATCCATACACAAGCTGATTAATATCTGTTGCAGTTTCTGTGTGTTTAATTTTAGGCTTAATAGGGTTTCAGTCATATATTACCTCCTGACATACCTCGCATTGGCTAATCGCAATGGTTTTCAACTCTAATAATTTAGGATAGTAGATTTTGTTTCTAATTGTATAGAAAGTTTCCTGGATTCCAGAGTGTAAACTTTCTCGGACATGATATAGCGAGATCTACTTCACCGCTTCCGTTTCTGTTTCAATATCTCTGGCTTTGAAGGAGCAACGTATAAATTGAACTTGCTTATAATTTGAGAAAAGTTCCCTAATATTTCCTTGTAAGATATTGTACTGGCCTTCATCGTGCATCATCAGGAAATTTGTTCCCAAACATCAACATCAAGAGATGATAACATCAAGCCATTATTCAAAAAACGGGCAAAAGAAATCTCGGCGTACTACGCCAACATAGGTGGCATGCGCTCTAAAATTAATGATTTATATGTCGCTTCTTGAGTGTCTAATTTTGACATTATTGGCTTTACCGAAACAATGCTGAACTTTTCAACAGTAACTTTGCAGTTTTTCGTCGTGATCGCCATCTTAATTGATGCTCCTGTCGGTGGTGGTGTTCTACTTGCTGTACGTAAAGAACTGCCAGTATCTCGACTCGATATACCTGACACTCTTGACCTGGAATACGTATATATCACACTAAACCTTCATCAAAGAAAAATTTTCGTAGCAATGCTGTTCATGTTGCCATCCGCACCAACTCAACATATGACTTGGCGTATAACCTAACCGAATATATATGCCGCATAATGGAACCGTCCGACGATCTCATTCTTATGGGAGACTTCAATTTACCGCACCTGGAGTGGCGAATCTCTAACGATAGTGAACACTATCTCCTTTTGTCCAATAACCGACGGGAAAGCTACTTCATTTACGCTATTCTTTCAACTGGACTAAGGCTGATCAATTGCATCCACAACACAAATGCACGACTTTTGAATCTGATTTTTTCGACGAATTCATCTGATGTCTCGATTCAACGAATTTCATCTCCTCTACTTAATGAATCTACACACCATCCATCTCATCAGATCAATTTCCAGATTAATGACGATATACTAATGGAGTCTAACGTTGAAAATCTTTTTAACTTTAACTTCAAGAAATTTGACTTTGATACGCTGAGTGAAGTAATGACCGAATGCGACTGGTCTTCGGTTGTGAATGAATCTAACGTAAACGTTGCAGTCATAAACTTTCATTCTATCTTATTCGGTTGCTTTACTTGCTGTGTACCTTTCTATCAAAACAGATTTAATCAATCTCAAAAATTTGAAAATCAAGGCCTGGAAAATGTACAGCTCGTCGCGTCTAGAGGATGATTATAAAGTTTATGAGGAATTACGAAATAGATTCGTATCTGAAACCTCATCTGCCTACTCCAACTATATGGACGAACTTAGGCACTCTTTCATAAGCCATTCCAAGCGTTTTTGGAATTTTGTAAACTCAAAAAGGTATCATGACGGATACCCTAGCTCTTTTATATCTGACGGCATGGTCATTAATAACTCGCAAGCAATCAGTAACTTATTTGCAGATTACTTCCAATCCGCGTATGGGTTACCTCTCTTCGACTTCAATAAACGTAATTTCAATTACCTGATGGACTCGCCTAAAACGACGTTGGGAATGAAAGCCCTTTACATCGACATTCCCAGTATCTTAAGACATATATCTCGTCTTGAGAATAATTTTCACCCCTGTCCTGATGGATTATCGACCATAGTGCTTAAACGTTGCGCCAATATCCTCTCACCACTATTAGTTCATCTTTTTAATCTATCGATTTCCTCCGGTATTTTCCCAAACTTATGGAAATATTCTTCAATTACTCCGATCCACAAAAAAGGCAGCAAAGAAGTCGTGCACAACTATAGGCCAATTGCCAAATTAATAATGTGACCTAAAAATGAGGTATCCTTTTCCAAGAATCTGCATTTGTCTATTTGGACTTTGAGTTGGTGTTGTTGCAGGGTTTTAAATATGTTGGAAGTAGTTTCGACATGCTCTTGTAGAGAGGTGCTAAATATGAGGATATCGTCAAGGTACACCACACAGGTCCTATTTATGTAATCCCTTAGAATGTCGTTCATAAGCCTTTGAAACGACGCTGGGGCGTTTTTTTAGGCCTAACGGCATTCTGACGAACTCATACAGGCTGTGTGGGTAGGGTGACGAATGCCGTCTTTTTGCGATCCTCTTCTCTAACCAGAATTTGGTAGTAGCCTTTCGCCTAATCTATGGTCGAAAAGTATTGAGCTCTGCCCAGTTTGTCTAGTATAGAATCATTACTAGGCAAAGGAAACTTATCATCCACCGTTACTTCATTTAGTTTTCGATAATCCATAACTAACCGAAACCTTTTTTCTCCCGAATTGTCGTCCTTCTTTGGAATGACTATTAACGGGCTGGAGTATTTAGAATTACTTTTGCGAATAATTCCGTTTCTCCATTTCAGCAATTTGCTCACAAACTGTTTGCTTGTGTTTAGGTAGGTTCCTGCAAAGCCTTGAATTTATTTGACTTTCTGTAGTCGTAATAATTTCGTGTTGATTGGTTGGGGTGTTTGTAAGTTTGTCACCCTCTTTATAGAAAACTTGCTCATGTTTCTTAATTAATTTGATAATTTCACTACGCTCTTCGTCGTTCAAATGCCCAAGTTTTAAACGCTTGATATAATCACTCTGAACAGGCTCTAAGCTAAAGATCTGTTCAGTTGCGTATGGGCTATTTATAAATGGCAAAGTTCGGCCATTAAGAACAATATATATTTTTTTTCAACATCGATTATTGTACCTAAGTGATCCAATAAATCAACGCCAATGATAAAGTCGTATTTTCGATTTGGTAAATCCTTGACCCTTCACCAAATCTTGGCTTCTGGTGGGAATTTAAATTCTGTAGGCGGCGGTGTATGGACACATAATTCATGCAGTCCTTACCCGTAATAGTTGTAAAACCTAAACGTTTGATTTTAATTTTTTTTAAATTGGAAATTTTCTCGTTTATTATGCTGAAAGATGAAAGAATTTGTATTATTGGAAGTTCACCCGAGGCTGGTTTATAAAAAATGAATTATCTTCTTCAGTCTGATTAACATTATTAGAATCCATGTTTTCAACTATCTTATTTTTATATTCTTTACGTTTTGCTTCGAATTTTCTAAAATTCTGATTTTCGGATTCATAATTAGAATTATTGTTTGAAATATTTTGATTTAAATTGTTATTGAAATTACTATCTGAACCAGTGGCGGGGCGTGACAATTTACCGAAGGGAAGCAATTGGTTGATGTCCGCTTGATGTTCGCTTTCCGCAAATTCGTTGCGTGTAATAGAACCCCTCTATAAAAGCACCCAGGAATTACTAACGGGGACGTGAGAGTAGACATTCTGTATTATTTTGAAAACAAAAGTTCACAGTCCTTCACACAATAAGAAACCATATTTATCAGTAAAATATTTATCAGTAAAATATTTATCAGTAAAATAATAACATTCCCAGAACTAGAAATATAATATTTTTTAAAGTGGCCAAACTTCGAAGAATTGAAAAGGTTTAAAAATCTGAAACTTTTTAAGGATGGAAACCTTGAGTTTATTTTAACGATTATGCTACCAATTATTTCGACATAAGCACTTGTAAAGAATGGTACAGCATTCTTATTGTTGTCAATTATAAACCTTGTTGTTTTATGACGTTGTGGTGTTTCACAAATCAACCATAATTCGTTCCCAATTCCCGTGCAACTATTTCTTAAATATTGTATTTGATCTTGAAATGTTGCCATTTTGTGAACATGATACAGAAGTATATTACTTTTTTAGGGCTGAAATATATCGAATAATATGTTTTTTTGTTTTTTTTTTAAAACATTAAACAGAAAAATAGACTATGAATCTTTAAGTAAAATAAAAAGCCCACTCTCACTATTAACGAACTCTCCGTCTCAATTAGCACTATCATTTTCAGTTATATGTTTCACGAGCTATGTAATGTCAAGTAATTTATAAAATTACTGATCTGCTAACGAACAATGCTACTAACCCTAAAGTTATAGCAGGTAATGGAAAGAATAAACAATGTGTGTTAATACCTTCCAGGTCTTTATTCAAAGAGAACATAATCATACACGTTTACTCAATTTATACTAAAACAAAAATTGCTTATTCTACGAAAACCTTATTACATTAATTGACTAAAGTACCTTCATTCGATTCGAATTTGCAGAATTTGCTGATTTGTAGTTATTGCGTTAAATTCGAATGAAATGTACTTTGTTGACATGACCATTTTTTGCTTAAATAGGTAAATGTGTGTTACCAGGTGGATACATTAATCGGTCAATGAAATATATTTCAATTATGTATGTTCACTAAACCGGTCTTTGCATATAATGTCCGCCACAAAACTATTCCGCTCGTTGCATATAATGTCCGCCACAAAACTATTCCGTTCGTTGCATATAATGTCCGCCACAAAACTATTCCCCTCGTACTTCACTAATCCGCTCTTTGCATATAATGTCCGCCACAAAACTATTTCGCTCGTACTTCACTAATCCGGCTCGACAGATAAAAATGTTCATTGAAAAGTCAATTTTTCAAAGAACTTAATATATATTTTATTTACAAAATAAACACAAAACAAAATTCACATAACACAGTTGTTATTCGCTCCGCTGCTCAACATAGACTCCTATACTTTTCTTTGTTTCAGCTGCGCGTCGGTCTTAAGTTGGCCGCATGTCCGAACAGGCTGCTTTATAAGTTGTTTAGCCAACCTTTCAACTAAATGTCACGTTGGGGCCGTTAAATCAGCTGTCTTCTAACCAACGTGTAAAATATTCCCCAACACAAATATTAAATGCATAGGACATTGAATAACAGATTTTGAAAACTGCTAGATTTATGTACAGAGCAAATTTATAATAAATATCTTATTACGCGTTAACAAGTTATTTTAATTGCTCTTTATTATAGAAAAATTGTTAAAAATAACCGACCATTGAAAGCCAAACGTTTTGGAGCTAATTTTGGAAGCCTTTTTTGACGAATAAATACAAATCAAATAAACTTATTGTCGTTGTTGGAAAGTTCGCCATAGATTGGGAAAAAATCTACATTCGCGTATGCACGGGAAAAATTTTTCGTATATTTTACCCAATTTTATGTATCATTTATCCTATAGTGAATAGGGTATATGTTATATGGACAGTGACCATTTATAGTATTTTTAGACATAGTTGCATAGTAGAGATGTAGAGATGCACGATAGTATTTCTTACAATAACTTATTTGATAACATACAAAATTATTTACATTCCAGTAACTAAAACATACTAAACTTTCCCATGTTTCCTTGAACAAATTGCCAGTAAGCATGCGTTTCATTTCTATACATACATTAATTACATAAAAAGCGTCATAGAACGTAATGTAAAGGCTTCACAGCATAACATGAATATGAATTATATCGAACAGCGAACCGAAAACAATTTTGCTATGTGGCATATGAAACTTCTATGATAGAATAGGAGACAACACTTAAAACGTACATACAACATTAGATCAGAAGCGTTACGATACCTTTTGCAATGGATACCATATTGTATGGTTGAAGTTATTTTCATAATATGAACAATGCATATAAAGAAAAGTAAAGTTTATTGCTATCTATGAGGTAAGCGACCATATACTGTTTTGTAAACAGAACCTTTTCATATGTAGTTGGAAGCCATAGCAAGATATTCTTAATGTTGATTTTACTATGTTTCTATGAAAAATGCATTTAAGTATAGTGCGGTTGAACATAAATATACGAACTTTAACGGCGAAATAATGCAATTTTTCTTAAAATCAGTGTTACAAATTTATAGGAATATTAACCAAGAAAATTTTTCTCAGTGTATTGTTGCACGATTTAGACAAAATCAAATATAGTCGATGTTCGAAGAAATTGATAAATATTGCGTTTTAATACATTTCTTTTACATGTTTGCAATTCAGTTGTTTTGGCAGATATTACAGAGGCTCCTCAAGGCTTTGAATTTTCGGACAATATGCAAAACAAAGATAAATGAACGGGACGCAGTTCGGTTATCAAAAACATCTGTGAGATTCATGGAAGTTTCTTTAACTGCACGGGAAGAAGTAATATAATCAAAGGTTGTTGAAAGTTATGATCGATATGATATATCGGTTGTTTTATCTAATATTATTGCTATGAATTAGCTTCTCTGAATTTCATTACAAATCTCTTTCAATATTTTTTTTTTGAAAATTAGCTAATGAGATTGTTTCGTTTTGAATATAATTTGATGTTCCGGAAAAAAAAATTTGCTTGGTCCAAGTGAGCTGGCAATTATCGGCTATGTACTGTCAAAAGATTTATTTTCTTTAGGTGATTTACCCCTATTTCAATAGTACATATTTTCATTATGACTATGTAATGCTTCTTCTTGACATCCTAAATGACACACCATGCTTATTATCTTCATTGTTTCTCAATTTCTTCTAACTGTGAGCAATACAGGTATTACTGAATATTTACATATATTGACTACTCAGCAATTCTTCAAATCACCGGAATCAAACTTGGGAAGTAAAAGGACTGAATTGAAATGATCAATGCTATTTATACCGAGCCTGTTCACAGCTTTAACATTATTTAAATTACAAAATCCAATAGTTCGCCATAGGTCTGAACTGCTTGAAAATAGCACACATGACCAGCAAAGCTATTTTTGTTTAATATTATAACCGATAATCCGTTCCGAGTTTTACATTTATTAATTTTGCGATTAAAGAGACAATTTACGAATTCGGTTTCGTTCGATCCTGGTTGATGATGCCCCTTTTTCAGCAAATTACCGAGATCCAATTATATAAAAATTAAATAAGTTGACGAATTCTAAAATTTTGACCCACAGAACAAGTGAACACATTCACCAATTTCAACCTTTCATTTTTTCAAATATCAATCAAAAATATCAAGCAATTTTACACAGTAATTTTACACATTCAATTCGACACAATTCTAGTCTACAGCTTCACCTATAACTACCATGCATTTACCATGCATTACCATGCATTATTACTACCAAATCGTATAGACTATAAGTGACTAAAAGCCTTGGCCAATTGAAAACACCTTCATAAAAGTTTCTATACAAAATAGAACATACAAAAAATAGTGTCATAATATAAATCATAAATTAAGCACATAAAATAACGACTTATCGAATCCACAGCATCTGGCAACGCTTGCCATGTCTCGTAACTCAAATTCGCTCACAGCAAGCATTTTTCATTCACCAAAAATCTGTACAAGCAAAACAAAATGATAACAATTACAATTTACTCTGCTACTAGTGAGGGGAACGCAGAAATAAGTTCCTCAGTGGTCATGCGTTCGCAGCTCTGCTCTGAGTCTCTCCCTTGAGAAGATAATTTCCCCTAGGAAGCAACATCTTCATTGCCTCCAAACAGATCGTATAAACACATTTTTTTTAATGACGTCACAGTCTAGTCTATATGGGGTCGAATAAACGTTCGTACATGCAATTTTTACGTTGGATCCAAGTCGTGGTTGTTCTTTCATTATTATCATTCTGTGGTGCTACCACGTCAACTGTGTGAGATGTTCACAATTTGATTTAAGAATTTGTTTTTAATAAATGTTTATACGCGATTATTTCACGATTTCAAAAAAAAAGCAATTAGTTTGAAATTTATGTTAGCCAAATGTAAGGGAAGCAATGCTTCTCTTGCTTGCATGAACGCCACGCCACTGATCTGAACTATGATAGTTGGGTGGACGTTGTCTATTTCCATGGGAGTAACGTCCTGCCTGCGTGAAACCGAACTTCTCTTTACGTTACTATTGGCAGAATTATTCCTATATTGACCCGAATCGTTATTATTAAAATTGTAACGATTGTTATTATCCATGTGATCAAAATTACGCCTAGGATTTTGTGAAAGATAATTTCCAGAATTGTTTGTGCTTTGTCTGTTGTTGTATGTATGCTGCGTCGTTTTAGTATCCTGTCGTAAATTTTTGTCTATTGTCGGTATTAAGGAAAATTAATTTTTTGAAAACGTTTGATATTTATTATGAAACGAATATTTATGTTTTTTAAATTGATCCCGTATACATGCATCTCCGTACCGTCTTTCCCGCATAACGCTAATTATTTTCAAAATATTATTTAAATTGTATATTTTGTTCAAAAAAAAACGCCTTGAGTCATTTCTTTTGCCGTGTTGGCCAAGAGAGAATCTACGTTGCTTAAATCTATGTACAAATTATTAGAATAGTAAATTGCTAATACATCGTTCTTATACTTGATTTCTTGTAATGCTATTGCTAGTTCACTTACTGTGTTCACTTTCAATCCTGTGATTTTCCTGTATATGTCAGAAGGCTCCACGTCCGGTTTGTACCTCAGCTTGAGGGTCGCTTTCAGGAGTTCCCTGTTGTCAGGTTCGGGTGTATTTATTACTGCCGCCTTCGCTGCACTTTGTATCTTCTCCAGAAAAATGAATCTTATTGAGTCGCGTTTTATGTTTTCGTCGTTAATTTTTTGCAGGTAGTATTCGATGCTTGTTATGAACGAATTAATTGATGTTTCCATCGTCGGTAAAAACGCCCAGATGTCGTAATTCTTTGAAAAGGTTGGTCCTTGAATTGCCATCATCGTTTGGTCCTCTTTTTTCCAGCACATTTACCAATCGTTCAAGAGAATCCAGATTATTGTCAGCCGTTACTAGGCGTTGTACTGCTGCTGCCAATTCTGCATCCCTTTAAGCTAATTGTTTTCTCAAATCAGTAAGTTGCTGCTCCATAACTTCTTTTTGGAAGTACCTAAAACGATTAAACAAAGACTCCCTCTTCTCCTTTAGATTAAACATCCACTTCCGCTTCCTTTTGTTTTTTTTTTAGAACGAGCATTAGGAAAGCAGTCTCACAACCTCAATTGAGTTTACCGGAGACTCTCGTTCACCACTCGCGATTTGTTACTTTAATTGTTATTCGTATGTACGTTTATTCGATTTACGGCTGCTTCTTCACGAATTCACCTCAATCGATTTAATGATTTTACACTACACACTATAACTTTGCAAACTTTTTCGCGGGGTTCGTTGACCGACTGCGCCAGTTACAATTCCCCTCCGAGCGAATTGTAAAAAAAATAAAAGAATACGACGGAGCTTAGAATTAAAACGGCTCTGTATTTATTTTTGTGTGTCTAAGTCTAACGGTGACTCAACTGGAACTGGCTGGGCAACAGCAACACATTTCCCATATTTTCTGTTGTTCGTTATGCAGAGTCAGCGTCTGGTTTTCGCATTCCACAAAAGATAGAATTGTTTTTTCTCACGTCCGCTAGAGTGGCGTCACATTTCATTTTGGTTTCGTATTTGAATGTCTCAGACGCTAACTCGTACATAACTTGCACCGACCTGTCGCATCACACTCCGCTTCACTGTTGTCCGTGTCCGCTTTAAATTTATCAAGTTCACCATTTTGAGCTTCACAACGCCCCTTATTCGCGTTTAGTTCGTCTATCACACCGAAAAACTTTGTTTTACCGCACCGAAATGTATATTTGACTGCACCGCAATATGTACACTGAAATATGTATTACAGAACCGAAAATGTTTATTGCTGGGCGCACATAACCAATATTCAAAGTCAGGACATAACAAACCTTCAATGTCCGCACATAACCAATGTTTATAAAATCACCGTCCGCGTTTCTCCTGTCACAATCATCTCTTCAATCCGCCTCATTTTCAAACTCATTTTCAAATTAACAACATTTATTGAACTAAACGAAAGTCACAAAAAATTACATGGCCGAATGTGGTCGCTTTGACGTCTACATGCGTACGCTCTCTGTACAACAATAATGGAGGTAATATTATATGCCGTTCACACTACACTTCTAAATCAGGTAGATTTACAATCTGTCAAGTTAATCAAGTAAGCGTTCACACTACCCGAAGTGATTTAGAATGAGGAGATTTAGAGAGTGAACTGTCATTCGAATTTGTGTGTGCAATTTTTTTTTCATGAAAGTTGTTCAAAATGGTGCAGAAACATGCAAGAGCATTTTCTTTTTATTTTGTACAACTCACATTTTCCTTTTTTGTCCAATTTTTGCTACTTTTGAACGAAAGCCTAGTGTGAACGGGCTATTACCATGATGGTCGACATCTGTATGGCCCGATGTATGTATATTATGACCCGATGTATCGGTTTGCTGCCATATGTGCCGTATTGCCATAATTGCATTTCACATAAGCCCGAACAATAAATGCGACATTCTTTCTAGCATGCGTTTTATCCCCAAGTTTGAAGATGGTTCAACGTCGTGATTGTCGATGGTATTTGCCGATACGATTTTATTATAATTAGTCTTATCTGCTGACATAAAACTCTGGTACCGATCGTTCAAGTAAACACGAGACTCTCGTTTTTATGTAATTTAGTAATCGAGCTCGAGATCTATACTAACTTAAAGTATACAAATTCAACTTAGACGATAAGTCGGGTTCACAACTCGTCAGCGCACAAGTGAAATTTGACATGGCCGCAGCAGTCGTTCTCCTGTGGGCACGATATTTTTGTGAGACAATTGCTGATAAGACATTCGAATACCGCGAATCGCTGTGTGTGCGATAACATGGTGGCGATTTTTTCGGGAAAAATTCTCTGACTTTACCCTGAGCAATGCATCAATTTTCCTTGACCAAATTTTTAACGGTATCCATTAAAAATTAACAATGCGAGTGCAATAGATCAAAAACAGAAATGCATTTTCGATAAATGCTTTATTTTTTTGATCCACGACGAAAATTTTTTGTTTTTGCATTTCATAGTTTTACAAAATACGATATCTTTGGTATTATAAAGCTTTATATCCGACTAAATACTAACTATTTTAATAGTGTTTGATATATTATATTTATGTATAATATTACATAACATTCTTTAAACTTTTCTTTTAAGTGCTTCGATTCGTTCGGTCAAGAGAGCCTCTTTTTCTTTTGCACTTTCAATAAGAACGCACTTTTCCTGCTCTAGTTCTTTGAGTTCCGGAGCATATGCCCTTTTTTCGCTACGTGTAGTTTCTTCTATTACAATTTGCTTCTTTTTCTGTTTCTTGCTTTGCTGATAGCGTGTGTGGGTATTGCGTGCAGCGTGCATCAAGGACTTAGTGATTGTTAGACTCTGTACTCCTCCTGTTACATTGATCGCATCGTAGATTTGTCGTTGAGCAACAAGCGACTGCTCCGTTTGATTTTCTATCAAACATTCACAGTTGATCGAGAAACCTCTTTCGAGATCAGCATTCCCGTGCGATAAAGTCAAGACTTTTCTTCAGGAACGAGCACAATTCTTGAGTGTCCTTCCATAATTCTTGAACAACAGACATCCAGATATCGTCGAGGCTGTCGTTTTGTCTCGAGAAACCGTTCATTGCATCAAGGATGCAATGAACGGTTGGTTTGGTTTGCTGCTTACGATTTTGAACTGCTTTTCAATTTTATCTGCAACGACGCCCGAAATCTGCCGTTTCTTCACGAATTTGTTTAATGCGAGACGAATGCGAGCGTCACGTTTGTTTGGAATCACGGACACTGCTGGGTTCAAGCACGAGATTCCTTTCACGAAGAGAAACATCAAAAGAGAACGAACACCACTGTTGACGGAATTCGCGAATATCTCGATCACTGATTTTCGATCGGATTTTGCTGATGGCCTCACGAGTCGCGTAGCCCAAATCGATTTTTTTCACGTCTTGGAGATTCTTTTTTCAGTAACATCGATGGTGTTTGATATTTTTGGCTGCACTCAAGACTTCTGATTTGACGAATTGATTCATAAGACTTTTCACAATATTTTCCAACGTTCCATAAAGAAATTCTGAAATTCTCTTAAAAAGGTTCTACTTCAGTTGCGACCGATTGAAAAAATGTTAATGTGCTGATTAAAAGTTCGTCTTTTAGTGTGGATTGTACAATCCTAAAGCTTTTGTTCCTTTAAAATAAAGTACACTGCACTAAGAAATCCTGAAAGTTTCCACGAAGTTGCTTTCATTCCCGCCTTAATTGCGTCGTTTACACTATGAAGACCACAAGATCCAACATCCAGAAGTACTCGGTCTCCAGGTTCATTTATCAGGCTGTCGCAAAGGTATCGATGGAGCTTGTGATTTACGTTCGGTCCATCCATTGACACTTGAAGCACCAGCTCAATACCAATTTAGGAAAGTGCAGAAGAAAACGCTCGTAAAAGATCGGCAGCAGTTGCGTGATTTAAGAAAGTGGAAGTTAAATATCTTGTCGACACGCGGTCGTTCGGAACTTTCCAAAATCGTACATCGATATCCATTAGAGCGAGCTGAGCTACCTTGTTGAGCGACTCATCAAATCCAACAACAATATCGGTAAAGTCTTGAGGTTCCTTAATAAGTTCTTGATGAAAGTATGATGCTAATCCGTGCACCAGTAAGTAGCCCAGTTTTGTTCGCTGTAATTTCATTTTCGCAGCAATTTGAGAATCGGGGAGCATAAGCGGAAGTAGTTCGATGCTCCTAGCTGCAAATTGCACCGAGCTATGTGATTCGATGGTATGAAGAGTCCACAGAATTTCAGCATGCGTTAAATTCTCAGCAATGAGAAATGATGAGATTCATCGGGAGGGAAGTTCGCCGACTGTAGAGTGTCCTTGTCTTTGGACTTCTGATTTAGCATCAGACTGGATCTGATTTAGCATCAGGATGGATCTTAAGAGATTGAAGCGTCCTTGCATACGCCACTCACGGTAGAAGTCATAGTGTTTGATTTGAGAAGTGCGATTCCAATGTTGAGAGTTTAATTTCTAGTTACACTAATATTTTTATGTTTCCTTGAATACGCGTGGCCTGTGACTGCACGTTTCCCCATGTTGCTCAGTGAAAATGCAGTTGAGCACAATATGCATCGTGCCACATGCAGTTTGCCCAGAACTTCTTTGATCCAAGTCGAAAATTTTGGATCTTAGAGTCAATCCGGATTAAATCTTGTTGTTCCACAACCTATGCACCAATGCACAAAATTATCCTGGATGGAACCACCAAAAAATGTTCCACAAATTGTATGCACCAATTCACAAAAATAGTACCCTTGAATACGAAATAATTGAGGTGTGTAGCGGTATGAAAATATCACTTAGTTCCTTATTCATACAAACTTTATTGCAAACAAATTCAAATTCATTTAACCAAAAATTACAACAATAACTTAATTTTACAATTTCAATAAAATTCACTCAATCACAAATATTCCTTTATCAAAATGGTACGGGATTAAAATTACCGTTGGTATATTGTATGTTCTATGAGCTTTGTAGCATACCAACATACCATACGAAACGGTAATTTCTTGGTGTACCGTACATTAGTATTACACAACCTTTACTACACGTGTATTTGTTATTGTCTTATTTACTACACATCTTATGTTCTATTAAATTTATAAGTGAGTAAGCTGGAATTTGAATGTTGTGTAAAAATAGCCTTATCGACATGTGTTTACACCTATTCGAAATTCCTGAAAAAACGGTTAGTAAAAGGAATTAGCATATTTTAAGCACAATACCTTTCAGGATGTGTTGCTTTGAATGAGCCTAATCGCAAATAGAACGATTGTCGAGTTGGCTCTGCCTTTTATTGTGTTTTCTTGTTCTCCAACTTGAGTGGGGAAATTCTCCACATTTATGATAATCATTAAATCCGAAGTTATTATTATTTGAACCTCTTATATTCTTATCTCAGAAATTGGTGAATTTAATTTTCTTTGATTATCAAATGAGTAACATATTAATTGAATATTTTTAACTGAATTTGAATAAAATTTCATGGTTCCCATAATTTTATTCACGCAATAAATGGCGGCCTGGTCTCCACTTTCGCTCTACATAAAGTTGGCGGATTCTCGTGTATTTCCTTTCCCATATGTTTTTATGTATGATTTTAAGGCGCCAATTTCAGTTTCAAAAAAAACAAACGATATTAAGTTTCTTTTTTGATACATGATTTTAATTTGTATATTCTTAATTCCAGTGTTTTTGGTATACATAGAGACAAAATAACTCATAATTCCATTTGATTTTAAATGTGTGTATATATTATTAATTGCAACTAGACGTCACTAGTGGCGTTATATGCTAAAAAATTGTTTCGTCCTACTTTAGGCAGCTGCTGCAACACTTGTTGATTTTGTCGGTCCACTCATTTTCTGTTTTATTTTTCTCTAAAAAAAGCAGAGGAAAACTCATGATGATGCGAATTCTTTTCATCTATAATAACAAATAAAAGAATAAATTTAATATACGATGAAGAATATTTTCAGAAGCACTCAGAATACAAATGATTTTTCTGAATGGCTCTTTTCTAGTCTACAGACAAATATGTTTAATTAAACTAGCATTATTTTAGACTGTAATAAAGATTTTTTTTTGCTTCTTTGAGGACCGTTTCGCCAAAAAAAAACCGCGACCGTGACAAACTTCAAGTAGCTGAATAGTTTCTGTTATGGGAACCTGTACCTCATCATTAACCAACCAGTGATCTCTTCGAACATTTAGGGGCAAATCATCATCATCCTCAACAGCTGCATCTTCCATATCTCTGAGCAACGGATTTCAGCATTTGGCAATAGTTTTCGTGTCAACCTGATTCCATGCGTGAGCGAGGTTCGAAATAGCATCTGTTTGTGGAGCTCCCTGTGAACTCAGATAAAACTCCCTGTGATTTTACTTAATTGTTGAATGTATAAGAGATAAACTCCAAATGAGTCTATTTCGGTTTTTGAAGTATCAAAGGCAAGTACTTTGTAACTGGCAATAAGCTTTATTACTAACATATACTACTTTTATACATGATTAAAATAGCTAGCATAACTGTTTAAGTAGGTCGAATATCAATTAATATCGATACTTGCAAGATTGCTGACTTGCAAGCATGCACACTTAAATGTTTACTGGGCCATAAACTGACCCATTGAATGAATTAAAATCAACAATGAATTTACTGAATTGCAAGCAAGCAATTGCGCGGTAATGACCCACTGGTACAATTACGATAACTTACATGTGAATGACAATATACGAATAATAGCACTGCTATTGCACATTTATGTATGTTTCATAATTATCATGAACAGCAATTCTTTTTCTTCCGCCATCTTGGAATCGCGAGATTGAATTTCAACAATTGAACCCTGTACTTTATTGTGGCCTTTAATGTTACTCACTCGCTGTCTTAGATAATACATCACTATTCCAAAAATAATTACTAAACTTAAATAATTGATAACGTAGTTGTGAGCATCATGCATAGAGATGCCTTCGGGAAGTTCAGCATCCATTTGTTGCTTTAGTTCTTGCTTAAGCCTTTGCATATTTGATTGGTTGAGCTTTAAATCTGGTATTGTTTCAAAGCCTATATCGTTTATCGTTATGTTCTCGAAGTGATTAGATAAATTCATTATTGGCATAAAAGAAAAATTCATCCTATTAGTGAATTCAGCGTGGCCAGTAATTATCACATCCTTTTGATTTAAAGTGCAATCAGGATTCAATTTTAAAACGCCACTTCCTTCTATCTGCTCATTGAATATTGTTTAACCGCATACTACATCAAGAGTTAACTGTTGTGGTATCACGAATATCCAGCTATCAGCCGCTTCTAATTGAATCCAGTGGTTTCCAGTGGAAATATGTTGTACTTCGCACATAGAAAAAGCATTAGAGGAGTGCGTGAGAAGTGATACCTCGCAACTGCTAATGTTAGACTGCCTTGTATAGATGGGAAGTTGTAGATAACAAATGAGATAGTCATTATCAACAAGATGACATATAGATCGTTCTGATTCCGACATCGGATAATATTTATCTCTGTGCATTGTCACGGCAAGATATGTCGTTGTAGGATTGACCTGGACAGATATCTCTTTTAGTTGCGTTGGTACTGGATGAAGCTTCAATAACTGAAAGATTTCAGGATTAAGAAGTGAAATCTGGGTGTCAAATATAATATGCCGACTCGTCGTTCTCGTTTTATTGGTAGCTGTTTGTACTGCGACCAATGCTTTTATTGACCGCCGGAGAAGTATGATGCTTCACCACACTACTTTCGTTCCGAGTGGTACACCCGCAACGATCGCCCAACTATCGACTTCGAGTGTTGCACCCGAGTCTTAACGCTAACCTTCCTTCGAATGTTACACCCGAAAGATGATATTGCCTTGAATCAAATAGTGCTAGCGATTTGCCAGACTATTTACGCCTCGAGTCGTACACCCGAAACTACCTTCAAACTGTTGACGTCGAGTGATACACCCGAGTCTAATTACCTGATTCTATTATTACTGATAACAAACACTGCAATAATTGCTTGATGCACTTTAATGCCGGTTAATGAAAAGAAACACTGACCAAGACTAACTATTTTATTTTCTATTGATTTCTTATATACTAAACATTTTATTACCTAACTGGTATTTCTAAATGGAAAAATTGAAATAATAATTTAGGTTCCCGGTCACGCCGTCGTCGTTTCAAGCGCGGTATTAATGAATGCGCGCGAAAAATTTGAAGTTTATCTGAACAGTAGCTATATTATATAAGTTGAGCGATACTGGTACGATACTGGTACTATCTGATCAGGAGGAAGATTCGCCCTTATTGTTTGCACTTGTGCACGTAACTGGGCGACATTTAATAGTAACGGGTTGAGTTTGCCGTGATAAGTATTAGCTATAAATTGCAGTAACATACCTTGTGTGCTTTGTAAATGGATTAACAAAAGCAATATCTGAAGCGCAATTGTTCCAAATATATTAGAAATTTCCTCGATTTTGCGATTTTTGGCCGTAAGCTGTTCAATCTGGGATTCAATAGACTTAAATTGTTGATGAATCTCAGTAATGCTTTTTGTGAAAATGTTTACGGTGCCTGCTACAATGCTGGTTTGATTTTTCAACAATTTAAGTAGATGTTTTTCGTTCCGCTTTACCTTATCGATGTCTTCTTTATATCGTTTAGCGAACTCTTCATCCAATATACCAAATAGAAAACGTGCTGTGGATCCAATGAAATTGAGAGGTGATCTTCTTTTCCTTTTTGGTATAGTTTGATGTTGATATAGCAACTTGTTTCGTTGTTGCACCTCCGGATGTAAATGTTGGAATTGTGAAACGACAACGTTGCAGTACTGCTTGATATTTAATAGTTTGTCTTCTGCCGCACAGAGCCCAATCATTTCTCTAATGTATTTAGCAAGGCCTTCGTATTCAGTCCAGTAAGTAGTCAAATCATAATATGCTATGATTTTCCATGTGTTATGCGTGAATTTGACCTTGCCGATCTCTTTGAAGAAGATTCCACGGTTATCTTTGAAAGGTATGGTCTCAATTGGGCTGGTCGCTATTGCAGCTTCAGCTTGTTTAAATAGTGGTAAGACAAAACGTAAGCACAGAAGTGAATTTCTCCCTATTTTAACTTTTCCTGGCTCATTCTCCTCAGGTTTCCGTTTCAAAGGCTTCGATAATTGGTAGAAACTTTAGCGATTGTCACTTTAGTTTTCACAGTAGAGTTTTCACTCTTCGTAGATTCTATTCAGTCTTTGAAAGGAAGTTCTGGTGTGTTTATGTCACATGGAAGTAGACATTGTATGGATGGTGTTGCGGAACAGCTGTGAACAGCCGCCACCACAACAGAAATTGTAGCCTGACCTGCTACCCTCGCGTGACTATAGGTGCCGGCTAGTCACCGATATCGTGGGTTTAAGGAAGGGCAGGTCAAGCCCTAGCTGGGTCACGCATGGATAGACATAAACACCAGAGAAAAGAAGAAGAAAGGAAAAAAAAACAAGCAAGGGGGAACAAAAAGGAACCCACTTCAATACCTGGCTTCACTGAACCTATTTTAATGGATTTACCAATCCATTATCAACTTTGCCATTTTGGTAAAGAAAATTGATCCAACAAAAAGAAAAAAAAAAGGCAAAACAAATTTCAAAATAAATTATAAATATATATTCAAATCATTAAATAAATTAATATGATAAAAAAACTCAACAACAAAATTCAAACAAGATTTAAAAAAAAAATATATCTAAATAAAAAAATTAACAAAACTTCAATAAACCATTCATTAAAATAAATTCAAATTATGTAAGAAAATAATAATAAAAATTGTTACACTTACCAGTGCGATCCGGACGACGGTCGACCGTGTTCTGGAACCACTGCAAAATTATTTTTTCTTCTTTTAATTAACACCAAATCAGTTGTATTCAAATGTTAATATTGTTGAAATTCGTAATGAAGTTAAATATCCATTGAAAATGTATGACTTTTGAGTTTTTTCAGTGAATTTAGTTCAAATTTCAGCAAGTATCAAATTAGCAATTAATCTTAATCTCAATTTAAGATTGTTGGACCAACAAAAAAAAAAGTTTACAATTTTACATATCAAGAGCGTCGTAGTCCCACTGTTTTCATATCAAGAGCGTCGTAATCCCACTTCATAATCCCACTGTATCAAGAGCGTCGTAATCTCACAACCAAAGAAAAGCCGCTAAATCAATCAGTGCTCTCAGCTTCATTACATATCCAACTATCTTCTATTTCTATTCTGGCACTGCTCCAAATCACATAGCTATCAAATCTTCTGTTCAGTTACTTTAGCATCTCGCGGATCCGCTACACCGTTCAAACACTGTCGCACAAACTGCAGTTATGGCTTTCATTTTTATTTATATTTTCTTTAGAAAATCGCGCAAAAACTCTTTCTTATTATTTTCGTGTCAAGGGTCACGCACTTGTTTGCTCGTAGAAACTATGAATCCCGAGTTACTCGAAACAATAATTGCACTCAATTATCTTTCGGAGGAGAATTATTATTATTATTCCACTTTTCTGTGCCATTGTAAGGCCAAAACAAATCTTCATGCGCTACCAACACAAGAGAAAGCACTACCCACACTACTCACGATAGCTAAAAGAAAACCTTTTTTTTCTCGAAAGCCCCTGATGGCAACCACCGCTACTGCCGCAAAGTAAAAATTCCTCCTCGAACCATCAGCATCGCAATCCTTTCAACCCACTCCCAGTCCGCTTGCTTCTCGGCCAACCGCCAAAATTCAATCTTTTCGTTCCAAAAATCAAACTAAAAAAAAACCCACTTTCCCAGGTTCAGCGTTAAAACCAAAAACCTCCATCGTTACGGATGGAAACATCGTTACAGCCACCGCTGCCGCCTTGAATCAGAACTCAAACCTGACTCCTATCAGTCAGCATTTTCCATCCATTCCTAAGCGATCCGCCACGTACAGTTGCTGACCAGCCGTTATCAGCTGTCCAACCACTGCACAACACACGCAGCTAGCACACAACATTTCTATTTTCGCTGGCCTGATAACGCAGCTGATTCAAGTACTGTTGCCAATCAGCTGCGCTCAGGCAAGTGAACCCAATGCAATGCAATGTTTGTATGTGTGTGTGCGTGTGGTAGCAGCAAGGCTGTTCCGTAACAATGGCACGTCGTAATTCCGCTGATGATGTTTTGATGATTACAACTCTAATAAAACCATCTTTCCCTTTAATTGTATCTATTACGTGGCCCAGACGCCACTGCAACGGGGGTAGATTGTCTTCTTTTACAACACTAGAGTACCCTGATTAATGTTTAGTTGTGTTTTTTTTTGCCATTTATAACGATTCTGCAATTCTTGTAGATATTCCTTCGACCATCGTCTCCAGAATTCTATATACAGTGATCGAACTAGTTTCCATCGCGTTGCTTTTTTTCATTCACCGCATAGTTCTTCTCTTCCTCACGTAGCGTTCTGGAAAGGAATGCAATTGGTCTATATTCTTGCGACAAGACTGCACCGATGGCATTTTGGGAGGCATCTGTTGTGAGATCAAACGATTTTTGAAAATCTGGGTATCGGAGAGTCACGTCCCGAGAGATGAGAGAGTCTTTGATCTTTTGAAAGGTTTCCATTGCCATCAAAGGTTTCCATAGTTTGATGCGGATTTTGCTGGACATCTGCTTAGAAATCCGTCCTTCTTCTCCTCTTAGGAGTGATGTTAATGGGTTGACTAATTTAGTCAAATCGCGGATGAATCTTCGGTAGTAACTGGCCATTCCCAAGAAGGATCTTAGCTCCTTCAATGTTCCTAGAGGGGGAAGTTTCGCAATAGCTTCAACTTTATTCGGATTTGTTTATATTCCGTCTTCGAAGATAATAAAGCCCAAAAATTCTACGGATTTTTTTAAGGAATTCACATTTATCAAGCTGGACTTTGATATTGGCTTCCTCTAAAGTTTGAAATACGAGAGCGATGTTATTCATATGCTCGTTCTAGTCGACGCCAACGACGATGTCGTTGATATACACGTAACATCTAACGCCGATATGTTCACGTAAGATGTCGTCGAGTGCTCTTTGGAATATCGACGGGGCGTTTTTTAGTTCAAAAGGGTGCCTTGTGAATTCGTACTTGCCGTTGTTCACTGAAAAAGCAGTCTTCTCAATGTCAGATCCCTTCAAAGGAATCTGGTGGAAGCCACTTTTCAGATCAATTGCAGTGAACAACTTACTACTGCCGAGATTCGCGAGAACTTCGTTAATCTCTGGTATTGGGTATCTGTCAGGTATTGCTACAGAGTTCAGTTTTCTGTAGTCTATAACAATCCTGTACTTTTGTTCTCCGGAGGCGTCTAATTTTTTTGCACGACCCACATTGGAGCATTATATGGGGATCTTGATGGTCGTATGATACCATCATCTAGTAACTTTTGGATCTCTTTTTCGACAGCTAGCTTGAGGGCGTAGGGGTATGGGTACGATCTAGAGTAAACAGGGTTATTGTCCGATGTGTGGATTTCAGCTTTTACTGTTGTCACATAAGTTAACTTAAATTTGAATGCTGGTTTATTAAGGAGAGTAGGTTAACCGTTTGTTGTTGGGTTAAATGTGAGGTACGTATGTCAATGTTGTTCACCGATTCTGAAGGGCGTTGTTTGATTGGAATTCGCATATTGTTACTAAGTATAATGAAATTTTCGGCAGTATAGATTACTGCTCCTAGTTCCTTCAAACTGTCGTCCCCCAAAATTCCATGGAACGATTTCAGTGTAGGCAGTATAACAAATTTTAGACTAGGTGTTGATTGACCGAACAGATTAATCAAAGAATGATGAGTTATCTCAACATTGCCTCCAACTGATTTTGCTATAAAGGGTTTCTCGTTTGGATATACATAGCGAACGCAAGATTGTTGTATATAATTTTTATTCGATCCCACATCAATAAGGAATCGGTATACGTTACCGCTTTTCACTATGAATTCGAAATTGAAGAGCTAATCATTTTAACAAATGAATGTCTTGAATTTCAATATATTCTGGGGTAATTTCTGTGCCCTTCCCATCGATGGTTTTAGATGTTTGGTCGGGCTGATCCCGGCCAACTTCTACGTTCTGAATCCCAGTTCCGTCAAGATACCATTGCTCTGCCCAGTCATTATTGTAATTTGCTCCCTCGTCTTATTCTGGAGTCCTAAGATCCTCGTTATATCCTTCGGTAAGATACACGCGTTGCTGTTTTCTAGGGAACTGTGTTTGGACGGGAGGAGGTCTTTTGACAGCTGGATCTGCGGGGGTCGGTTTTGATAATTTACCATACGAGAGTGTATGGTTTGATCAACATCCATAGGTTCGGGTCGAGCCTGAGGCTTTGAAGGTAGTTGTTGCCTGTTGAATTGAGGCCTTGGTGCCTGAGGGTTGTTTGCAAAAGGGAAATCGGGGTGAAAATTATTTGAGACGTTGTTTTGCGAGTAATAAGGTTGTACAGGTTTTGTTTGCTGCCAAACGAGTTCAGGATAGACTGTGTATCTGGGTGCTGGATCGGCTTTTGTCTAGGAGGAATCGGAGGAGGTGCGTGCACCTGGGAACGCCTGAAATTGTTGTTGCTCGTGTGTGCATGCTGCGATCGGTAATTGACGTTTTCCCATTTTATGCATAGATGCAAAGCTTGGGGCAAGTCAGCCGGCTCTCTCATACTAAGAAGCTAAGGCAGATCTCCATTCAAACCTCGTATGAATGTGTCCAGTGCATTTTCCCTATAAGTCCAAACTAATAGGCTCATCGACTCATTACTCAAGTCCATAATGGATATTTTATTTAGGATTATCGATAGATGATGGCATATCGTCTGATAAAAGCCTTGAACTGAATCATTTCCTTGCACTGGGCAAGTTCAATGATATTCCAAGGTGCCGATATCACGCTTATCAGCATAGTGCATTGTCAGGCACCAATCAAGAGGTGTATTATACGATTCCAGGGCTGTATCAGCGTGCCCTGTAATCTTATTTCTTATCACATTGAGAATTCCGTAGTAGCGAGGTGAGCCTTTCGAGGGTTCATAAATTCGAAGGATCCTTTCTACACTCTTTTTCCAGGACCCGAATTCTCCCGCTTGGCCAGAAAACTCGCGGAGGCTCTTCACTACGTCCGGGATGCGGTCCATACCGTCAATTTTTCCCAAATGATCTGGGTTAATGCACTGATCGACTTCTTGGTTCACATCAATTCGTGGATTAAGGAAGGATTCGATCATCCTAGGGCATTCCCTTGTGAGGAGATTTCTGACGAGTGCTTCTATAGGCTAGACGGTTGCGGCATTTAAGATCTGCACACCTTGAGCAGCAGCGGATTGTTGAGGTGGAGGTAAAGGATTAGAATTGCCTTAAAGGACCGGAGGTCTAATTAAATTATTTTCGTTTCGAGACATGATCACGAATTCAAATTAACATTCAATGTTGAACAATAAGTGTATTGATAGAACGATAGGAAAAAAGGTCGCTAAAAACCAGACAACCAATAAATGATTAAATTATTATTTTTGTCGTAACCGGTTGGTATGAATCACCAATGAATTTTCGGATAATTAGACTTTAAACAACTGGTTTGCAAAATAAATGGAGTTAAAAGGAAAGATTACTTGCATGAAGTAAAGGTACATTTCTACCTTTAATTTAAGCAGGTGCCACAAAAACAATTCTCACTTTTAAAAATAGACTTTATAAGAAACAGAATTTTCTCTAGCACTTGTACAAATTTCCAAGCATACACAATACAATGCTTTTTTCACAAACATCAAGCTATTCTTCTTTTCTTTTCACTTCGCAACTAAATGAGATGCACAATTAACTATTTCACATTTTATTTCGTATTCCTAAAAATAAGCTAAGATTAAGATATGTTTTGTTAATTGATCTCAAGGCGGCTGTCGGTGCTTGCCGACTCCTTTTTGCCACTTGGCTACTAGGGGGCCTCTTTTCCTTGATGGTCTAAATTGTAGAGGGGTTCTGGGACCAAAGCACGGCGTTGGTCGGTAAACTTGCGGTTCCGTACACGTTTGTCGCTTCTTTTGTTTCTCGCGAGATGTTTCGAGTAGTTTTACGTATTCCGTTCTCGTACGCCAACTGTGATTGGTAAACTTCCGTTTCCGTATACTTTAGTCGAAAGCTTAAGTTCTTGCGAGATACTTTCGAAATGAATTCGCGTATTCCGTTTTCGTATGCCGATCTAATCAATCCGTCTTGGTCCCTGCTCAGGCGCCAGTTAAGAAAACGCTTTCGCTTTTCTATTTAAAAAAATATTTTTATTTTGTTAGCTCCAGAGCTACTTAGATACTAATACATGGGTCTATTGCGATTGTCGAAAAATAGTCGATAATCGATGCTTATCGACTATCGTTCGTCGATTGTGAAGTTCGGTATTGTGAATGTCGATTTTGATTGATAAGTGTCGATGTGACAAACGCTTCTTATCGATTGTACTTTACATGGACGACGACTGACGATCACAAACGCGTCTGATAAAAAATGTAAATAATTTATAGTCTGTATGCATTAGTTATTTTAAAATTTATTTTTAACAGGAGTAAAATAGTAAGCAATCGTAGGCAATTTCAAAGGCTCGTAAATTTAATGCAGGAGAATGCCGACGTTGCATGAGGTGTTTGCACAAAAACACATGCAAAGCGGAGATGGGAATATTTTGCCCAAGAATTGAATAGTTAAGGGTCTCCTGTTCGAGAGTGGGATAAATGGCTAAAGGTTAGTTACAGCAAAAACATTTATTTAATAATTTAGAGTTCATGTGATATTTAGGTTTGGACTGATATGAAATTAAAAATTAAAAAGAAAATGATTGAAAATAAAGCAGAATTGAATGCAACTGGTGGTTGACCTAATAGGTTGCATACTTTTAGTAATATAGAGGAAGCTGTGATTAGCTTGTTGGAAATTGTCTCGTTAGTAAATCCACCTGAGCAAGGGTTTGTCACACACTGATAAACATGGAGATTGTGAGTTAAATAAGGAAAATGAAGTGTCCGTAATTCAACAGAGTAAAATCCGTGAGGAAAAGCCAGGAAAAAATAGAAAAGAAATGGTGCGTGCATATAAAAATGAAAAAAATGATGTCTGAATAGAAATGTTAGAGAAGCAAACGCAAGCCCAACAGAAATTTTATGAAGTAACACAAAATGTAATGAAAGACATAAAAAAGTCTGAAAGATAATAAAATCTGTAATAATAAATGTTCCAGGATGAGAACACGAACCAATAAGTGAAAAAGATAGAGCATACATACATATCTTCATCTAATTCTAGTGGATTGGACGTATCTCTTAATTTCCTTCTAGCTCTACATAGCTCCAGTAAATTATCGGAATCGGAACTATCCTCTTCATCAAAAAACAGCTCGACAGAACTCATATTTCTAATAAAAATGTTTGTTTCTTGCAATATTAAACACTTGCTCAGGCGTTCTTTTTCAATGAGCCACAAATTACAAAGAAAAACACACCCTTTTCCTTCAACCGAGCGAATAAACATATAAACTCCAAATTCGATATATTTACGCTGTCAACAAGAACCAAATACAATTCACAAGCTCTTATATCTAAATTCACAATAATACACATATTTGTCGATTGCACTGACACAATAAAATTTTATCGTTTCGAACGACAGCAGTCGATTGGTCATCCAATCGACAATCGCAATACCAAACCAAATTTTATCGTTTCGAACGACAGCAGTCGATTGATCATCCAATCGACAATCGCAATAGACCCCACAGTTTTGTGTGCTTAAGGGGGGAGATACATGTAACTGCTAAAACAAAAACGATTTTTTTTTATTGCATCAAAGTGTTCGAAATATTCTTAAAATATACCAAAAAAAGTTTTGAAGCGATATTCGTATTAGTTCTTGAGTTATAGCCAGTTATAGACAGTGCGGCGTTCCCCAGGTCGGTGGAGCTTTAGAACTTTAAACGCGTTTTTCTCAAAGTAGTACTTTTTCAATTTCCGTACAAGATATTTCAAAAAATAGTGAACCTATTCGGCTCAAATTTATATCACATGTACAAAAAAGTATTATCTCATCGTTGAACCTAAATTTTCTTGTAATTTCGGAAAAATAATTAGTTTACCAATGTTTAAAACGTGATTTTTTTGAAAAAAAATTTAAAAAAAATTTAAAAAAAAAAAAAATTTAAAAATTTTTTTTTTTTAATCTAATATTAATGTAAAAATTTGATTTTTTTTTTCTAAATTTTATTGGTTCACCTATGAATTATAGATCTCATTAGCATATTTTTTTTTCTCTGAACGTTGCAAGTTTCTCGGAAAAAGCGTTAAGTTGTACGAGGCTGTTTTTGATGTGTTTTTTTCATTTGCTCGCATCGCCTCCATTTTGTGTTAAAAAGTTATTAAAAAAATATTTTCATTTACTATAAGATATGTACTTTGAGGATTTAATATCAAAAATTTTCTGAATAAACAATATATATATATTTTAAGTCAATCTGAAATTAGCAATTTCTTTTCCATTTTACATGTATTTCCCCCCTTAAGTCTAAAATCACCTCGGATGCTGATTTCGGCGACACGTGACCAGGCTGAGGAACTCCGATGTAGCGAAATGATATTGTCATCATTTAATTGTTTCCAGAGAGGTGTCGAGTTGCTTCGGACCGTGTGAATGGAATGTGAGGGCCATTGATGCTAAGTTGGAATGTGGGAGCCGGTGGTGTTAAGTTGTATTGCCTTAGTTGAGAAACAAATAAACACAGCAATGTATGCATTTGTTAGTTTTTTACCGCGAATTTTAAAGTGTATATGCACGGGTTCACAAAAGTCCACTCCAACATTTAAAAATGGTTTTGATCGTTGAATCCTTTCGGCAGGAAGATTTCCCATGATTTGTTTAAGCAGTTGAGGTCTTGTTCTGGCACACCGAATACATTTTCTAACAGTTGCATTAGCGAGACTTTCCCCATTAAGGCACCAAAACGTTTGCCGAGTAATATACAGTAGTGCTTGTCCTCCTGCATGGAACTATCTTTGATGCAATTGTTGAAATAGGAATTTGGTGAATAAATTTGAAGGTGATATCACCATGGGGTGCTTTGTTTTGAATGGTAACTTGCTATGAGTAATCCGTCCTCCTACTCTTAAGATACCTTCGTCATCAATAAAAAGCCCTAGAGTTCGAAGTTTACTATTATCAGCCACTACGCCGTGCTTACTAAGTTGTTTCAAATATGCTTGAAAATCGTCTTCCTGCATTTTGGGAATTATTAACTTCAAAGCTTTATCCATTTCAATTGGTGTTTGTTTGCCGTAAAGTCGTTGTTCTTTTGACACACGGCAATTATGTGCAAAGCGAATGGTTAGAGCTAGTACCTCTTGCAATCGTTGAAAATTATTGTTATTACGTATAGTTTGAATAATATCTGAGCTTATGTTGAACGCTGCTGAAACAAATTTGGTCTTTCGTATCTCAGGAACTATAATTTCATTGACTTTTGTTTGAACTCGTATAGGATACCTTAAAAAAGTAGGGCCTACAAACTATATTTTTGTTGATAGCAGCTACGATGGAAGCATACCTCGTGAGATTATATCTGCGGAATTTCCTTTAGACTCGACATGCTGCCATAATCCGTCTCCTGTCGCTCTTTATATTGCTGCTACTCTGTTCGCAACGAAAGTCGTGAATTTAGATGGAGGTGACGCAATCCACTGCAGTACAATCATTGAGTCAGTCCAAAAAAAAAGTTTTCTCTA
This sequence comes from Nemotelus pantherinus, assembly GCA_963978885.1. Taxonomy (NCBI): domain Eukaryota; kingdom Metazoa; phylum Arthropoda; class Insecta; order Diptera; family Stratiomyidae; genus Nemotelus; species Nemotelus pantherinus. The sequence goes on along the minus strand of OZ022265.1, from coordinate 72,835,548 downwards.
CTGTGACTTGAAGAGCATCTTTAACTTGCTTCATTAATTTAAACAACAATTGAGAGGTACACAGCTCTAATCGAGCAATAGTTCGGATTTTCACTGGCGCTACACGACTTTTTGAGCATACTAGAAATACGGTAACGCTGTCTCCAGCACTTTGCGACCGTAAATAAATCCAGGCACCATATGCTCGTTCACGTGCATCTGCAAATCCATGTAGTTGGATACTAGTTGACTTCCCAAATGTTCTAGTTCTTCTTGGGATTTTCAAAGAACTTAAAATGGGTAACTGAGCTCTATAAGTTGTCCATTTATGTTGAAGGTCTTCTGGAAGTAAGGTGTCCCAGTCAATTTTGATCTGCCAGAGTAGCTGCATAAGTTTTTCGCTAAAACGATTACTGGATTAAAAAGGCCCAAAGGATCAAAGAGCTCTGACATTTCAGACAGAACTGTTCGTTTAGTTATTTGCCGGTTGCTGGTGTGATTCAATATTTTTATCCTGAACTCGCCTGTTGTAGGATTCCAGCTTAAACCCAATGTTTTGATAATGTTATCATTTTCTAATGTTGTAATGTTACCTTTGATGGCACTGATTTCAAAAGCTTCGTGTTATTAGAACACTATTTGTGTAGATGGAGTCCTCCTTTTTTAAGTAACATTCTCAGTTGGTTTTGAAGTATAACTGCTTCATCTATGTCATCAACACTGGTTAGCAAATCGTCTACATAGAAATCTCGAATCATTACTTGAGCTGCTGCAAGAAATGTCGAGTCTTCGTCTTCTGCTAATCGTTTCAAGCACCTAATTTTTAAATATGGAGCGCTCTTTGTACCGTAAGTGACAGTTTTAAGACGATAGGTCTTTATTTTGCTTTCAACTTGGTCTTGCCAAAAAATGAGTTGAAAATTTCTGTCGCCCTCTTGGATTAACACCTGCCGATACATTTTTTCAATATCAGCCGTAATCACATATTTATGGTATCGAAATCTGAGTAAAATATCAAATAGATTTTTTTGTAATGTAGGTCCTGTGTGCAGGATATTGTTTAAAGATAAATTAGTTGAGGTTTTTGACGATCCATCGAATACGACCCGTAATTTAGTGTTAAGCTCTCTGGCCGTAAAACACAATGGTGTGGTAGATAATAATGTGGTTTTATTTCGTCTACGAATGTTACTAGTTCCAATTGATCTAGTTTCAAATATTCATCTATGAAATTTTTATATACTGTATGCAGGTCTGGGTTGCGAGTGAATCTTCTTTGTAAACTGTTCAATCTTTGTACTGCAATTTGGATTAACCCAGACAATTGGGTGATTCTAAAAATAGAAGACGTACTATATATCTTCCGTCAGCATTTCTTGCTACAGTTGAGATGAAGAAGTTCTCACATTCTTTGTCTTCTTCAGATAGAGTTAATGGTAAATCAATTCCCTTTTCTTCAATTTTCCAGAATTTTTCCAGTTGCTCATCTAAATCCCTAACTGCTCCGCAGAATTTTGCTTCGTGTGATGGGTCTTTTGCCTTTCCCAAGATCATCCGGCCAAGAGTAGTGTTCTGTAGGCTTGGTAAATCATCAAGAAACAAAAAAGTTCGGCTCCCAACAGCACATCTATCGCTTGTGGTGGTACTTTAAATGTTAGATCGGCGAGTGAAATGTTTATGGGAATGTACCATTTTGAAACGTCCACGTGTCTTTCTGAATACTGGCTTGTAATTTTTTTTAAAATGAATGCTTCGAATGGAGTTTTAAAGTTACTTGTTTAAGAGATCAAATTTAAGCATACCCGTTCGGTAGTGCGTTGAGAACAATTCCCGATTCCTAATATAGCTTGTTTTTGTGGAATCCCTTTCAATCCAAGTCTTTTGTGTAGCTTTTCAGTGATCAAACTGATTTGTGAAACAAAATCCAAGAGTGCTCTGGCGGTAACAACTTCTCCGTTTGTATCTTGTATGTTTATTTATGCTGTTCCCAAAAAGACGTAAGATACCTGGAAATCAGGCCGTTGCATTGTCAAGACTTGACTTGACCTTGTTTGTGATTCGTTTGATCCCTTATTTTAATGAAGCAACGTATTATGTCTGTTGCCTCATTTTGAGCAAGTTCTTGAAGTACATGTTTTAACAGAATGGCCTGATTTAAGGTAATTAAAGCAAAGCTGCCATTTGAATATACATTTTCTCCGAGCTTATAATTCCATGTTAAAGACTTTTTCGCAATGGTTAATCGGATGATTCCTTTTACAAAGTTGACAACAACTTTCGGTTGATTTTCCGGTAGTAAGTGAGGATCTATTTGGCACTCTCTTTGAGGACTGGAATCTTAGTTCCAGGAAATGTAAAAACACTTTCGTACTTGGCATTTCTCGTGGGGACTCAAGAGATTATTCAAATAAAATATGATTCTCTTTATCCAATTCTTTGACGAGCATAAATAAAAGAATTGGGTCTCATTGATCCACTTCAATATTTAGTAATTGGAGTCCCCGCACCCTTTCCTAAGTAACATCGTGAAAGGCTTTGAACAATAATGCATTTATGTTTATTTATTTCTTTTTCAACTTTTAAGACATGAACAATAATGTATTTATAAATTTATTGTAAAATTATGAACTGATCACACTGACTGCTGAAATACGACTGACTTACTATCTCCCAAATTCGAAAGACAAAAAGATACAAAAAATGCTAAATTCGCGAAACAAAACAAATATGCATACACATTTCGCACAACAGAATTCATGGGCATATCAGATTTCAATGTGCACGATCGTTACAGCCACACAAAGACGCAACGTAAACATCTTTGCTCCGACGATCGTACACATTCGTTTTTTACAGTCTAGGCTGCAAAATGAAAGCAAACACGCAAAAACGCAACGTAAACATATTTGCAATCGTGCACATTCTGCCCCCCGTAAAGAGACCACTTGGGCTCTTTATTATAGATTTATGTTTTGTATATTAAAATGTATTCAAATATTGATTGTGTGAATATTGCATGCATATGCATTTGCTTTTATACCAGTTACTAATTAGCAGCGGTAAGTTCGTCGTTATTAGGTGCACGAATGGGAGTTAGTCGATTCCGTTTTTTGAATCTACTTTTAAAACAAAGGAGTTGAATTATTAAGCCAATCCAACACGATAGTAGAATCCGTCCAAGCGTGAACGTCGTACATATACCTTGGCATCACTTCGTTGAGTTTTTTGACTAGCCTTGATAGCAATGTCGCCCCACACAGTTCCAGTCCTAGCAATGAGATTTTTTTTATTGGGGCTACTTTAGATTTTGCTGTTAGCAGTGTGATCGTTCGATATGCACCATGTTGTGTTGACATGTAGATGCAAGTTGCATAGGCCGCTTCTGATGAGTCACAAAATGCGTGAATTTGTACGCCTTTCGACTCTTTAGTTGTGTTTACCCAACGTGGAATGGTTCTATTTTGACAGTGAGATATTTCTTCTCTAAACTTTCCCCATTCTTTTTCAACCTCCTTGGGTACTTCTTCATCCCATCCAATTTGTTGCAGCCATAACTTTTGTAATGTTATTTTGGCCCTGATGATAATTGGGGCCAACCAACCGAGAGGATCAAATATACGCCCTGCTTCGCTGGCCAATTGGCGTTTTGTCATGACTTTATCGTTTTCAGCTTCAAAGGATTTGAAAGTGAATGTATCGCCTTTTGGATCCCAATGAATGCCTAAGGTCCTTACTTGGTTTGTTTCTGATGACAGCCACTTCTCGAGATTCATTTCCTTCAGATCTAATGGCAAGTCTTCCGTAATCTGTGACTGATTGGCCACCCATTTGCGGATATTGAATTCAGCTTCCCAAGTAGTGCAATGACTTCGTTGCGATACTGAATGCAAGTGGGACCCAACAGATCATCGACGTAAAAGTTATTGAGTAGAAGCTCACTGCCTAATGGATAGCGATGCGCTTTGTTTACGCCGAGCTGTTGAATAGTCTTCGTCGCGAGATATGGAGCCGCAGCCGTACCAAACGTTACATTTTTCAGTCGGTAGGTGCTAACAGGTTCATCCTGAGAGTATCTCCACAGAATCCGTTGTAAGTGCCATTGATCTGACTGGAGCCAAATCTGCCAATACATCCCTTTGATGTCGGCTGTGAATTCATACCTATGCGTTCGCCAAGCCATTAGCAGCGCATATAAGTCTTGTTGTAACACTGGGCCGACCTTCATCATCTCATTCAGTCAGATTCCACTAGATGCCTTCGCTGACGCGTCAACGACAACTCGCACCTTCGTGGTTGTGCTGGATTCTTTTATTACAGCGTGATGAGGCATGTAAAAGGTTACAGCTTTTTGAAGTTCATTATTTAGCACAAGCTTCATGTCAGCTTCCTTTAAATATTTCTTAACAATGTCAGAATATTCTTTTTTGTGGGATAAATTTTTATTCAATCTGCGTTCAAGTGAGTGGAAACGCATCATTGCGTGACTTTTAGAAGAATCCAAAACTGACGGATTCATCTTAAGTGGAATTCGCACAATGAATCTTCCTGTTTCGTCTCGACGGTATGAATTCGCATATTCTTCTTCACATTCTTTCTCCTCTGATGAAAGATGCTTACTTGGAGCTTCTATTTCTTCAATCTCCCAGAACTTCCGCAAAATGTCGTTGAGGGTGCTAGACTCAATTGTGGAAGCTGTTAATTGAATGGTGCTTACTTGCAGTGGTGGGCTATCAGCCTCAACTGGTCCCGAAAGAATCCACCCGAAAGATGTTTGTTGCGCCATTGGTATTTGCTAATGAGCACGAATAAATCCAGGTAGTAAAATTTGTGTTAATACATCCGCTCCGATGAGAATATCAATGCGACTTGGAAGAAAATACTGTGGATTGGCCAATTCAAGTTTTTCAAAGAGTTTATAACTCCCTTGTTTGACTTGCATAGTAGGCAGTTCCCTGATAACTGTTTCCATCACCATGGCCTGAATTGATAGATTCACATCCAGATCGCACATTGACATTAACTTCTCCAAGTGATCTCGTAGAGGTGAGTCCAACGCCTTCAACAGAAGTTGCGTTAGGCTTAATTTTCAAATTCAGTCGATTAGCCAGGCGTCTAGAAATTATGTTTACTTTTGATCCTTGATCCACAAGTGCACGAGCAATTGTATTTTGACCCTTGTATTCAACTATCACTTTAGCGGTAGGCAGCAAAGTTGTTGAAATCGTGTGGCATGCATTTCCAGAGATTTCTGTGACATTAGCGGCCCTCAGCCTGTTTGAAGTTGAACCTTCAGCCCGTGTATCTTCTGATATTGTCGATTGTTCCACCTTTTTGTGCAAGTTACCATGCAGCAAGCTATGGTGTGCTTGATTGCATTCTCTGCGTTTGTATTTTGAAGTACATGTGGATGCCATATGTCCCGGCTTCAGACAATTGAAACATAAACCAAGATCCTTCACCATTGACCTGTGTCGTGACACGGCAAACTTAAGGAACTCGGCACACTGGTGTAAATTATGATTGCACTTGCACATATAGCACTGCACATTCGCTATTTTACTTGGTTTGTTCACAACATTTGCCACTTTAATCTCGGATCTACTGATCCACGGATTACCTGATTGCACTGCTTCAAGTACATGAAGCCGCTGCTGCGAAAAATCGTTTACTTGCTTGAAAGTCGGGACTTTGTTTGATCCCTTCAACTCTTGCTCCCATTGAGCTCTAGTCTCGGTATCCATCTCTGATTCAATGATATACACTGCTAAGGCATCACATTTTCCAACTGGCACCATCATCGAATCCAACGACGCGAATGTTTCCACTGTTGTATTGTAGAACCGTTCGATCGATTTCAAGTTAGGTTCCATTTGAGGAAAGCGTTTAGCCTCTCATCGGTCCACACAAACTGACTCCGCTTTGAAAGCATGTCTGTCAGCGGTGTCGACAAAGACGCATATTCTCTGACGAAGCGCCAATACCAGTCGCAGATTCCCAGAACTCTACGAATCTGTTTCGTCGTTGTGGGAAGCGGGAAGTCCATGATCGACTTCACTTTGTCGGGATCCGTTCTAATCGTGCCCTCACCAACAATGTGGCCAAGATACTTCACTCCTCGTAATAGGAATTTGCTCTTTTCCACATTGATGGTGAGGCCACCCTGTCTCAAGTGAAATGCGACCTGATGGAGTACCCCGATGTGTTCGTCAAATGTCTCCGTAACCACCAGCAAGTCGTCCAAGTATACAAAAACTTGGTGTTTTAGAACGGAGGAATTATTTTGTCCATAAGTCGCGACATCGTTTGGGGCGCATTGCACAATCCAAACGGCATCACAACAAATTGGTGCAAGGGTCGCCCGGGCACAGTGAAAGCCGTCCGCTCCCGAGACTTCTCTTCCAAAGGGATCTGCCAGAAGGCATCCTTCAGATCTAGGCCCATGATGTAAGTGGCCTTTGGAGGTCTGCTTAATATGCCATCGATAAGAGGCAAGGGGTAGGCGTCCTTCACTGTGACCGAGTTCACTTTCCTCGCGTCCAAGCACAAGCGTACTTTAGATGGTTTTACCACCAATGTCACAGGTGATGACCAGGCGCTCTTTGACTCTTCGATCACGCCCAGCGCTAGCATGCGGTCCAGCTCCTTATATAGGAGCTTCTCGACAGCCGGCGAAACAGAGAAATGTCTCTGTTTGATTGGTTTCTGACTGCCAGTGTCGATCTCATGCTGGATTAGCGCGGTTTTTCCCAGACCCTCTACAACGAACGACGGAAAACTAGCAATCACATACTCAAACAAAGAAACTCAAATTGTATTCTAGATTTCGTAGAACAATACTTTTTCCGACGTATTAAGTTGTTGTTGCTAGTGTGGTTCTTTCTATTTAGAACATTTGAATATGCTACCAAGTATTGTTGTTTGTTTTCACTTTTAATTTATGGCAAAACGTTTTCCGCTTATTCGATCTGCGCTGCAGTGACAACTCTAAATCGCGTTTCGCTTAAGTTTCAAAAATGGGCTGCTCAAAAAAATCACTCGCACTTTCGATTCTATTTATGCCAATAAACCCGCGGCAGTAATACAATTTCAACTGGATTGAACCAAACGAGACACAACAATATCACAAACGTTTATCGTACAACTACGTTCATGTAATCGTTTTAATACTTTGTTTTCAAGCACGCTGGCTCCCATCACTCGAGTCACGACTGCTCTACTACTCTTCACAATCCAACTACCGACTCGAACCAAGTCTTTGCGTGGTTTTGTGTTCTTCGACACGCATCGAATCTCATGCTTACGGGCAAAACCATCTCGGCCATTTCGGGGCAGTCCGCGGGCGAGACCATTTCGACAAAAATATTCGTTGGAAGAAATTATTATATTTTTGTTTTGGAGGATGCTACAACACAGCTATTTTCACGAGGAAAACCGAGAGAAAAGAGCTGAAAGATTTATATTCCAAATTAACTCTCAAGGAGTATGAGGATTAGGTCTCTTACTTAAGAGAAAGGGATTTAGATGAGGGAATTATATATTCCACCCGAACCTACAGAAAATGAAGATGAAATCTTCAAAACCGGCATAAGTAGTGGGATAAATTTCAATAAGTATGATAAGATCCCGGTGAATGTGTCTTCAGGCGAACCACCACCAATAACATCGTTCGATGATTCGGGGTTTCGTCAATATGTGTTGGACAACGTTAAAAAGTCGGGCTATAAACGTCCGACACCAATTCAAAAGCATGCCATTCCTATTATTATGAAAAAGATGGATCTGATGGCGTGTGCGCAGACTGGTTCCGGAAAAACGGCTGCCTTTCTACTTCCAATTATCCATGCACTGTTGGAAGAAAACCGTGACGTAGAAGTGGGACAACCTCACTGCTTTGTTATTTCGCCAACAATAGAATTGGCCATACAGATTTTCAACGAAGCGAGAAAATTCGCTTTGGGCTCGTATCTAAAAATTCAGGTTGTATAGGGCGGTACCGCTGCTAGACACCAAGGCAATTCCATTGCTAAAGGGACTCATATTGTTGTATGTACACCAGGCCGTTTACTTGATTTTGTTGAAAAAAAAAAGATATGCTTCGATTTGACGACGTTCGTTTTATGGTTCTTGATGAAGCAGATCGAATGCTTGACATGGGATTTATGCCTTCTGTTACGAAGGTCATGAATCACCCGACGATGGCGGCTCTAAGAGGGGTGACAGGGACGGTCAGAGAAATGGATCTGGTGACGGCAGGAATAGGTTCGAGGACAGCGAAAATAATGGGAATCGTGAAAATACACGGGGCGGATTCAGAGGTGGTAGAGGCGGACGAAACAGTGGTGACAGGGGCGGTAGACTTGGCGATCGTGATCGAGACGGTGATTGGGGTGAACGAGATGGCGATAGAGGTGGATGGGGCGGCCGTGAGTGCCGGGGTGGTGAAAATGGCTTTAGCGATCGCGGGGGATCAGACCGCCTGGATAATGGTGGTGCCGATGGAGCCAAAGAGAAACCCCGTGAAGTATATCTTCCCATTGTCCAAACCCTTATGAGAAAACAAAACGTGAACCAGGTGAACAAATATCAAATTGAGAGGGGTATGTTGGGAGAATGTCGTGAACTACGTAGACCGGATCCAGGGTGGAAGTATCTTTGACAGAGGAAATGGTGAACAATGTGAACATCTCTAGATACCTTCCAATTGGGGCAGGAGTGACACCTGAGATAGGCGCCATTGGACGATCCCAAATAATTTTTGGCATCATATCGTGAACAAGTGATCCAGTGGGCCAATCACTTGGTGATGTCTTTCGCATGAAAGACGCCCACTGATCGTCTATTTTGATCGGCCAGCTGGTAGTACGCCCCGCCGATCTTCTTAATTACCTTACTAGGTAAGAACTTCCGGTCCAGCTTTGCATTGTTGTGCGCAGCCGCGTCACTGTGCCGGAAGTTGCGCCTGTATACTATCTCGCCAGGTTGGTAGGAGATCAACCTGGAACGAAGATTGTAAGATTTTGCATTGCGAGCTTGAGCTCGAGTGGTAAGATGGCGGATCTGTTGGCGGATGAGTGAAAGGTGGTCAGCCGTCAGCAAACCGAGATCGGGTTCATCCAGGAGCTGAAGTTGCTTAAGGAGGGCGTAGATTTTCCCGTGGGTTACCATGGGTTGCCCAAAAACAGCCCGGTAGGGTGAAGTGCCAATGGTGGCATGAGGAGCGGAGCGCAGTGCAGAATTGATCTCTGTCAGCTTAGCGTCCCAGTTGTTTTGAGAAGGGTCTATGTAGGCTCGAATGGCGGCGATAAGCGAGCGATTTAGTCGCTCAGAGGCATTAGCCTGCGGAGAGTAAAAGTATGGGAGATCCCAAATTCCTCCAACAGGGAACGAAATAAGTTGGACCGAAACTGGACTCCGTTGTCCGATACAATAGTTTCCGGAACTCCAACCAGGGCGAATATCCGCTTCCTCTAAATCTCCGTCACGGCCCCGGCGGTGAATTTTCACAAAGGTTCGATAAACGGGAAACGCGACAGGTGGTCTAGAACGATGAAAGCTCCAGTGTGTCCGGACCTGGACCTATGATAGGGGCCAATGATATCGATATACAAGCGCTGAAATATGCGCTCGGGAACGCACTGAGCCGTCATTGGTGGACGAAGGGTGTGTGAAGGGGCTTTTGTTGTTTTACAAATTATGCATCAGTCCACGTAAGCTTTCACTTGAGCGGCCATTTTGGGCCAGCAAAACCATTGCCGTAGTCGGCCGAGGGTTTTTGCCACGCCTCCGTGTGCGCTCAAAGGTGGATCATGTGTCCGCTTCACTACGTCTGCCGTCATGTCTGATGGCACCCACAACTTCCAGGCCAATTCTTCTTGTAGTACGTTTCCGGTCGCATACTCCATACGCTTGTACACGTACCCATTTACTACTTTTAGGTCCGGCAGTTGATGTTGTTCTGCATTGACTTTCGCCGCTAGCTCCATATAGGACGGGCTTTTGAAATACGGCGAAGTCAGGTCCAGTTCCACTGGAGTCTCATCGCTCTCCGCCGGCGTCAGCGCATCGGCAGAGAACATGCGCGACAAGGAGTCCGGCACTACATTTTGGCTAGTTTAAGGGCCCACCGGGCTAAGTGACCATTTAGATCTGGTTGGTGCATTAGCCATTTTAGGGAAGCATGGTCCACGTAGGCACGGAACTTCTTGATTGCCAGCACCGCCGCCAGACATTCTTGCTCAGTGACTGTGTAATTTCGCTGAGCGGGATTCAGCTTGTGTGACATGTAGGCGATGGGGGCTTCAGCTCCGGCCTCCATGCGTTGCACCAGCGCAGCACCTACTCCATGTTGACTTGCGTCACATTGGATGGAGAAGCCCAGCAAACAATTTAGTGAGCGTTCACTAAAAACGATAGTTTCTCGACAATCAACAGACATATCCCTCATACGAAACCGAGCCTGTTCGTAAAAAGATACGCAGCAATAATTTTGCTTAGGATGACCGATGCAATAAATAATGCAAGCCATGTGTATGTGCCCTATGGCCTATGCGGCTCAGTAGCAGATTTTACATAGATTTTTCCCCTAGTTTGCTGGTCGCGGTATCCCAAACAAAATTTCAGTTTAATTCGACTGTGCTGTGGATTCGTTTGTGCTGTGTTCTTATGTAACGATGTTTTATGGTCGTCTTTAGCAGCCTACATCGCTTTATTCCTCCAGTCTTCCAAATTTACTCTACTATGAGTAAATAATTTTAACTCATTTTCAATTCGTAACAGCTAATATATTTGAAATCGCTAAAACTATCACTAAAGATTCTTAAAAGTATCACTTTTAATGTGTATATAGGTGATATATACTCGCTGAAACCACATTTTTTCTAACTCATTTACGAATCGTTAAAAATGATTCTTCTCGAATGGCCATTTTAGTAGGACCAATGAATCGTTTTCGATTCATTTGCGAGCTCGTTAACGACAAAAACATTCGTAAAATATGACTCTTTTATGAATTAATTACGATGCATTTGGTTTGCTGGGAGGGCTTGTTGAAATCGGGGCTGTGTAACACTGGGGCTGAAGCAAGGTTTGATGTACGAACTAACCAGTGCTCTGTTATTTTGATACCGATCGATCAATGTTTGCCATGCACTCTGGTAGTTGTCTTCCGTAAATGCAAGATGTTTCAACAGCTTTCCAGCATCGCCCGTGATAGAGTTTATCAGGTAGTGGAATTTTTCAATAGTCGTCAATTTCGCATTGTTATGCACCAAAGATTCGAAATACTCTTTGAATTACCTCCAATTTTGGAACTTGCCATGGAATTTGGGAATGTCCACTCGCTGGAGCTGGATGCTTCCATAATTTTCAAGAACCTTTTGTTCTTGAGAGGCCAGTTGGCCGATTCCAAAGCCTAATATTCCCCGATTTTCACTTCGAACACATCCCGCAAAGAAACGAAAGTTGGTTTAGTATTTTCGTAAACTTCTTTATAATTCTGTGAACTCCCGCAACGCCTTTGCATGAAACTTCTTTACGACACTAAAATGTTCGAGTAAGTCCTTTAAACGATTTCGAAAATATACAGCGTTATGTCTAGAAACCGAAACTTTCTGATAGTTTCTGTTTATACGATTTATCGCGTCAATAGCATCTTGTAACTCGATCATTTCGCTACGCACCCGGCTATCCGGCTCGACGGACCATGAGCAATAATGTATTTATGTATATTTATTTCTTTTTCAATTTTTAAGACATGAACAATAATGTATTTATATATCTATTGTAAAATTATGAACTGATCACACTGACAGCTGAAATACGACTGACTTACTAACTCCCAAATTCGAAAGACAAAAAGATACAAAAAATGCTAAATTCGCGAAACAAAACAAATATGCATACACATTCCGCGCAACAGAATTCATGGGCATATCAGATTTCAATGTGCACGATCGCTACAGCCACACAAAGACGCAACGTAAACATCTTTGCTCCGACGATCGTGCACATTAGTTTTTTCTGCGAAATGAAAGCAAACACGAAAAACGCAACGTAAACATATTTGCAATCGTGCACAGGCTTTGATCCTATGAGCTCCGTCTCCACAGATTCCAGGTTGTGATATAAGTTTATTTAAGGTCGCATTAACCAATAGTCTTTTATTTTGATAACGCTCTTATATTAGATTCCAAGCGGGCTCGTAATTATTGTCACATTCAATGTGTTTTTTTCTTATTGCTTCCCACTGGATTTTAATATCTTGCGATTCTTTAAATTCTATTGGCTGTTCTGTTTTGAGTCGGGTTTCAGTTCTTTGCAAAAGCTTACGAAGAATCACTGTCATGATTTTTTCGCACCTGATCGAAGAGAGTTCTGCCTGCTCGTTGGAAAGCCCTGCTGAACTTCCCTGTAGATTGCCCAATTTATTGTTAATATCGTCCATGATTTTTGTTACCGTGGACCTTATTTGCTCACAATAGTCATTCTTGAAGTAATTGATGTCGCTGGCCTCTTCTGCGTTGACATTCAATGCGTTGTCATTTTCCTTGAACTCCTTTCAAGATGAAGAAAGTGCACCACGGCGAGACTTCAAATATTTCTGGTCCTTGCGCTGCGCCGGGTCTTTGCGGTAGTTCCAAACTATGCGTTCAATTTCTACTACTGATTCCAATTGTCGAAACAGTAATGATTCCACGTTTGAATTGCCAATTTATGTTTTTCTGTAAAGATATTAAGATTTACGATTTAAAAAAAAACCATCTTTATTCAATGTTGGACGTCTTGGTGCTGGACGCAGCCTCACGCCGAGAAATAAAGGCTTGGTTCACCAATGTTTGCTGAGTTCCCTGTGAACTCAGATAAAACTTCCTGTGAGTTTACCTAATTGTTAAAGGTATAAGAGATAAACTCCTTATGAGTCTATTTCGGTGGTTAAAGTATCAAAGACGAGTACTTTTTAACTGACAATAACCTTTATTATTATACTACTTTTATACATAATTTGAATAGCTAGCATAACTGTTTAAGTAGGTCGAATATCAATTCATATCGATACTTGCAAGATTGCTGACTTGCAAGCATGGAAAATTAAAAGTTTACTGGGTCATAAACTGACCTATTAAAACCAACAATGAATTTGCTGAATTGCAAGCAAGCAATTGCGCGATAATGACCCACTAGAACAATTATGATGACTTACGAATAATAGCTGTATCGTCTATATTTGACCTTAAGTCAAATATAATAATACAATGGTCTTACCTTAGGTTGGATCTAAAAGCACTTTGGCCAAATTTCTCACCGATTTTTGAGAAGGGTGAACTGAATTTTGTAAAGAAACACCGTGAATAACGAAATAAACACCGTGATGTCTTGTGCAAAAGTGAACTTCTTTATTCTAACAATGCGACTTAAATAGTAAAATCATATCTACAAAATTGTCTTTGTTGCATATTCTTCAATCTGCATGCAATCTGCATGCGACATAAAATATGCTAGCGTTTACTATTCTACGCACACAAGCATCTGCGATTGTTCACGTTGTTGTGAGCTGTGGCCAAGTGATTACTTCAGAAATCAGAACAAACCCGTCTTACTGGTTTGAGTAATTCTTTATTACTGACTTAATATCTATGCTACAATGATTACAATTTAGTGTAGTACCAGTTTCAAGTGAACTTGGTTATTTATTGGATCAACTATTACTACATCTCCCCTTAACAAGCACGTATCGCAAATGTGCCATATACGTTAGGTTTGTTTACATCTATTGTTATCGTCAAACTAACGAAACTAAACAATATACTAATGATATTAACTATCATATTTTGTTGATACTAAGCGATAACATTTCTTCTTCTTTAAATTTCACATAATTCAACAATATTATTTATAATTCATAAACCTAATTCATATTACATGTTATTAGCCTTACCAACAACTGTGAATGCTGACAGCATTATCTACCTTTCACAATGCGTGTATATGATATTTAAGTACTTTGTTTTTTCTCACGTCTTTGCCGTAGGAAGTAGGAATTTCTTCTCACTATTCTACCTTCTTCGTCCTCAACCCAATACGATCGAGGCGTTGAATGCTTATTCTTTACGTGCGCCCGACGCCAATGTTTACCTTCTCTTATCTAAATTTTGTCATTTACTTGGAAATCTCTTCTCTTTTGCGTATGTTGATTATAAGGTTTACTCATTAAAGCATTATTAGCTTCCAACACTGTTCTCATGTTATTATTGTTGCCTTTAACTTGAAATTTCTTTTCCTTACTCGGAATTAATGAGCGACTTTTTCGCCCCATTAAAATTTCTACAGGAGTCAATATAGAATTTTTTTTTTCGATACTCTAGTAACGCCATCCACAACTCCGTTTTCGATTCAATACATTTCAGAACCATTTTCTTGGCGATTTGAACCTGTCGCTCTGCAAATCCGTTTGATTTTGCATACAGTGGGCTAGAAGTCACTAACTCAATATCATATTTCTTACAAAATTCATTAAATGCAAATGAGTTAAATGGATTATTATCTGCAACAATTTGCCGAGGAATTCCGTGTATCGAAAAAACAGCCTGCAGCTTACTAATTATTACACTTGTTGTTTTTTGCTTAAAAGGGATGATATCTAAAAACTTAGAGTAATAATCTCCTATCACCAGGTAATATTTTTTTCCAATCTCCATTATATCCATTCCCAACTTTTGAAAAGGATAGTTTGGAATTTCATGATTTATTAGCGGTTCCTTCCTGTTCGCATTTCTATATTTTTGACATATGTGACACGATTCAATCATATTTTCAATATCTTTATCTATTCCCGGTCAGTATACTAGACTCCTAGCTCTAGATTTAGTCTTCTCTATCCCTAAGTGCGAATTATGTAAACATTTTAAAACATACTCTCTTTGACTTGGTGGAATAATCACCCTATCGTTTAATAATATAATACCATCTTCTACACTTAAGTCATTACGATGTCTCCAATACCTTCTTATATTGTCAGGTACATTTTTTTCTGCATTTGGCCAGCCACCGTAAATTATTTCTTTTAAATCTTTTAAAATTAGATCATTATCCGTCTCCTTCTTATACAATTTTTTCTTTTCATCGGAAATATTAATCGAGTGGACCATGAGGTTCAAATCTCGAATCTCTGCTTCTGTTTGGCTACTGCAATCTCTTGATAACAAGTCTGCTATGTACATGTATTTGCCTGGTAAATATACCAACTTCAACTGGTAGTTAAGAAGTCTTAACTACATCCTTTGCAATTTCGAATTCGCAATTTTTGTGAAGTCTTTATTCATAATGCCCAGTAAAGGTTTATGATCCGTTATAATTTTTACTTTTTTTCCGTATATGTATGTGTGAAATTTTTTACACGCAAAAACTATTGCAAGGAACTCCTTTTCTATCTGTGCATAGTTTTGTTCTGCTTGTGTTAGGCTCCTTGATGCGAAACATACTGGCTGCCCTTCTTGCATTAGGCAGCATCCTACGCCATGCTTTGAAGCATCGGTTTGAATTGTAATGTCCTTTTTTGAGTCAAAAGCTTTTAATGTGGGAGAATTTACTCTTCATAACTTAATACTGTCTAATGCTTTTTTATGACCTTCCAGCCATTGATACACCACATCTTTTTTTAGCAATTCCCGTAGTGGTGCTGACATATCAGCAAGATTTGGTATATAATTCCTCATGTAATTTATAAAACCTAACAGTCTCTGTAACTCTTTTTTATTTTTTGGCTCCCTTAATTCTTCTATAGCCTTCTATCTTAACTTGTCACACGCGATTCCTTCGTGTGAAACCCTATGACCTAAAAATTTAACTTCCCTAACATTGTACTGCAATTTTTCTTCATTAAAGACAACATTCTTTAACGCTGCTCTTTTCATCACCAACTCTACAATTTGATCGTGCTCTTCTTGCGTTTCAGCTGCTATCAAAATATCATCTATGTAGACAATAACCCCTGAAATATCTGCGAACTTTATTTTATTAATTTTTTGAAATGCTTCAGGAGCTATTTTAATTCCAAAAGGTAACCTTCGGAACCTAAAACAACCGAAAGGTGTACTGAAGGTACATAGTTTTCTCGAATCTTCATCAAGTTCAATCTGCCAATATCCACCCTTTAAATCAAACACAGAAAAGAATTTCTTTCCAGTCAATTTCGTGGCAATTTCTTCAAATGTAGGAATTGGATGTATATTTTCTTTAAGACACTCATTTAACTCTCTTGGATCTAAACATATTCTAATCTTTTTATTATTTTTTTCTACTACCACTATGTTAGAAACCCACTCCGATGGTTCATTTACCGATTCTATTATACCCTTACTACATAATCTTTTCAACTCCTCTAATAATGCTTCCCTAATTGAAATCGGTACTCTACGCGCAGGCTTAACCACTGGTGTCGCCGAGCTTCTAAGCTCTAGCTTAAAGTTTTTTTGGAAACATCCTAAACCTTCAAATAGCTGCTTATATCTCTGTACAAATCTTTGTTTTTCTTGTTCTACACTGCACACCCGTCGCACTAGATTTAATTCAGTACACGACTTTAACCCTAAGAGCGGCATCGTATCATGATCAACAACGAAAAATTCTTGTTTCGTTACTCTTCCTTTCACTTGACACTTTAACTTAATTTTTCCCACTGTTTTTAATTGAATCCCACCATACGCTTCCAACTTTTGATTCACTCGTTGAATGCGTTTATGATTAAAATTCTTTAGATTCGATTGCGGTAAAACATTGACGTCTGCTCCTGTATCTAATTTAAACTTTATTATCTTTTTTTTCTACTTGTACGTGTTCATACCATGTACTATCACTTTGATCGTAATTTACTGTGTCAATTTTAAATGTGTCGTTTTCAATTCTACCTGAATTTTGAATATTTAACGAACGTACCTGCTGTTTATTCCTACATACTACGGCAAAATGATTTAATTGATAGCATTTTTTACATGTTTTGCCGTATGCCGGGCATTCGCTCCGTCGATGCTGTAGACCAGAATATTTACACTTGTTGCTGTCAACATTTAGCATTTGTTGGTTTGCCTGACTTTTGTTCATCTTATTACAACTGGTTTTGCTAAAATGAGATATTGATGATTTATTAGTAAAATTATCAAGTTTTTTCACTGGTTTGTTAAACCGGTTACCACTTCCCTTCGCGTATACTGCAAATGCTTCTGATTTGTGCATTTCTAGTGACTGTTGTCCGGCTGCTTCTGCTGCTCTGGCGAATTCTATAGCCTTTTCACAGGTTAATTCACTTGTCTCAAGCATTTTTTTTTGAAGTGTTTTATCTCGGATGCCGGTGACTATTCTGTCCCTCATCATTCTACTTTCTTGCTCTCCGTACTCACATTTTCGAGCTAATTTCTTTAAGTCGAGCAGAAAGTTGTCAAATGGCTCTCCATTTTGTTGGACTCTCTCATAGAAGATAAAGCTTTGATATACAATATTTCTTTTTGGTTTACAGAAACTTTCGAATGCATTTACGACTTTATCATACTTTTTCCGATCATTATCGGAAAGATCAAATGAGTTGAATGCTTCTACCGCATCACTGCCAACTGCATTTAGAAATATTGCCACTCTCACATGTTCAGCTTTCTTTTCTAGCTCGATTGCTGTTGCAAATATTTCAAAATTTTGGCGAAAAATACGCCAACTACTACTAGTCTCAACTCATCTACTTTCTTGAGAATCTCCATTGGACGATCAAGTCTAATAACTTTAATCTCTTTCGGAGGCCTTCCGCGTGGTCTTGGGAGTATACGGTCACTTTTCCGGTTTTTAGTAGCTCCCATTCAATTCTTATCTTTATTTCAACTCACTTTTTATCACTTCACTTTGCTTGCATTCGAATTTGTTTGTTAGTCACTCTTATTTTCCTTTTTATCACTAACGTTTCAATTCTGCATATTTTCGTGTTACCGGCTGCGCCATGTTGTGAGCTGTGGCCAAGTGATTACTTCAGAAATCAGAACAAACCCGTCTTACTGGTTTGAGTAATTCTTTATTACTGACTTAATATCTATGCTACAATGATTACAATTTAGTGTAGTACCAGTTTCAAGTGAACTTGGTTATTTATTGGATCAACTATTACTACACATGTTGTGGTCTTCGATGCATAAGTCGGGCGAGTTAGGAGTGCGGTAGTCTCCTTGTAGAAAAAAATATAAAAAGACGTTTTGTTAAGATCAAAAGTGTTCTTTATTGTTCCTCCGTTGACAATTGACTGATTGCATTTTTAATCTAAATTACATTTGTCGCCTCCTGACCAAATGTGCAATGCTGACTTTTCAAATTGTGCATGTGCACTTCTTCGAAATGTGCATGAGAGTTCATTATACACTTGCGATGTCACGTTGGAATATCAGGTTACTATTTCGTCTAGCGGATGGTGGCATGTGCATTGGTGGGTTACCATGTGAACCCGTAACTAGCGCGATAGAAATATGCTTGCGTTTGAAATTGTTCATGTGCAAGCATTCGAAATCGTTTACAATGTATGTTCATTTGTTGCATTAAGTTCTTGATGAAATTGATACATGCTGAAGATATGCTTACATAATAGAAATATCTTAATGGGGATTTTGTCGATGAAACAATGAAATGAGTTATTCTGTGTAAGTGGTTACTATACCGCAATACTTGACTTGGCGAATTTAACCGCCGCTTTGCCAGTATGGGCCAAGTGAACCAGCGAGGTCTTATTTACTTAAATCAAACAATAACTCTTCGCTTTATAGTCTGTAAAGGTCGCCGAGAGGGAATGGCCTACCAAAAACAGACTGACTTTATTTCATTTCCCTTCTCCTATTTATAGGTGAACATTTTGTAGAAAGCGTAAATGTATGGATCGGTTCAAATTTAAAAATTAACTTTTATTTAATTGTTTTTCGTTCTGACCGCTTGGTGGTCAGTTGTCGCTGCAATCGATGATGAGCACTAAAGATGGCTGACATTGTCAGTTTGACATTTGTCATCTAGTGTACACAACACCCTTTTCCTTTTGGGGAAAAAAATTTTTTAAAAAAATTTTTTTTTTTTTTTTTTTTTTTGTAAATCCATACATTTTTACAATTTTTGTATAATTTCATCCGATAATTCTGATTTTATTGTTATATTAATTCATTATGTACTTAAAGTAGTTTTAAAATATTTTTTTTTTTTTGCTTAAGTATAATTTTGAGTACATGAATATATATTACTTAAATATTACTAAGTACATATAGTGGTTTGAATGTTTTTCTTTTGTTAACATGACTGTATGCATTTTTCTTTGCATATTTTCTTTATATTTATTGAATATTGTTTTAGCTTAATGTACATGTCCAAATATGAATATTGATTTCAAATTAGAGGAGTGTATAATTTTAACAAGTTATTATGATATCTCTTACTTTTTCCGTTTAATAATATGTGAGTGTTTACACCCTTTCTTTCGAGTATTTTATATGGTTTGTGGTATTTTTTTTTTTGCTTCAAATGTTTCTAACAAAAACTTTTTTAAAAAAATTTATTGAGTTCATTTTACAATTTGATTTGATTTCCTTCCTACTTATTGCTTTTTGAATTCTATCACGGACTGAACTAATACTGTTTCTTAGTCTAATTTGTAGCTCGTTGGTATAATTAAATTTTATTAAACTTTCAATTATTCTTTGTTGAGTTTTGTATATAATTATCTTCAGAGGTTCCCTATTCTGTATTTGTATGACATTTCGCATTTGATTGTTATTCATATTCAATATATTGGGTATTTTATGTCTTTTGCTTCTGCACACTTTTCCTATTTTCTTGTCAGTTGTTTGTGATGTCAGCTTCTCCAATGCCAAAACTAATTTCGATGGATTATCACTGCATCTAACTGTGGTTTTATTATTTTCCATGATCACTCTTGGAATATTCTTGAAATTGAATTTTGATTTTTTCAGTCTTTTTATATCATTTGTTGAATCGCTGTTATATGAATCAGCTTCTTTGTATTTTTGTAGTACTGTACTTATAAAATCCTGAGTACCTTCTGTGTCAACTATATCTTTGTGAATTTTTTCTATTGTATCTAATTTCTCTTGAATGTATTCGATTTTGTAAGTTCTATTCGGGGTTTTCTTCAAGTTAACTATTATTTTTGTAAGAGTATTTATATTTTCTTCCATTTATAAGGGATTACTATGGACCATATGAAATATTCTTAAAAATTTCTTAAATTCAAATTGAACTTTCACTATTGAATCATAGGTGTCGTTTGCGACAAAAACAGAAATGCAACCAAGTTCAAATGTCAAAATAGAGAGATTTTACAACATGTCTTGTTCCTCTCTTTCTTTCATTATTTTCTATTGTTGAGTGGAATGTTCTTTCTTAAAGTAGAAAAATTGTTGGTATTTTTTTTTGTTATTATAGTGTAATTCATGAATTTTGTATACAATGTTTTTGTTCATTTAAATTCTTAATAAATTCATTCAAAAATTCTGTTTTTATTTTAAAATTAATGTTTTTTCCTCATTAGTGTTTTTAATTCTTCCATCCGTTCGTACATGCGCTGCTGTAGCTCCCATCGTCATCTGTCGCGATTCGTTTCAATGATGAAATTTCTCTGCTCAAACGAGCATGTCTGCCGGTGCTTGTTTTTCGTGTCGTATTCGACTTTGGTGTGTCTGGTTCGTGGTTGTCTATTGTTGTCGGATGAGTCGTTGCTTGTGTTTTATGCTGTTGTGTTTCGTTTGTTAATTCTCCGATCTGCTGTCTGTTGGTGGTGGGTGTTTTTCGTATCATATTTGTAATTATTCCCATTTTCAATATTATTTTCATCCTGATATTGGTTAGTTTGAAGGTTTTGTAAGTTTCTAATTGAAATCTGCGCCACTCAAAATGTCCAAAAAAATATGCAATTGTTCATTGTCGAATTGAAAAATGTAGTCGGATTCCAAGACTCTTAAAATGGTTGACTCCAAAAATGCAGGGCCATGATTCACGTCAGCAGCCAGATCGTCGTGTAATAGTTTATATGCAGTTGTTATTTGCTCGATTTTTAATCTCCACCATTCAAAAATATGTCGTTCGCAGGATCGTTGATTAATGATCATGATTCACAGGAACGTTCAGTCAAAGGATCGCCATGAAATGAGTTATTGTTATTCCTTGGGTTAGAGGTTCGCCTTCCTTTGGTAGAATAGCCTTCGACGGAGGCAAGATCGCCATGAAATGAGTTATTCTGTGTAAGTGGTTACTATACCGCAATACTTGACTTGGCGAATTTAACCGCCGCTTTGCCAGTATGGGCCAAGTGAACCAGCGAGGTCTTATTTACTTAAATCAAACAATAACTCTTCGCTTTATAGTCTGTAAAGGTCGCCGAGAGGGAATGGCCTACCAAAAACAGACTGACTTTATTTCATTTCCCTTCTCCTATTTATAGGTGAACATTTTGTAGAAAGCGTAAATGTATGGATCGGTTCAAATTTAAAAATTAATTTTTATTTAATTGTTTTTCGTTCTGACCGCTTGGTGGTCAGTTGTCGCTGCTATCGATGATGAGCACGAAAGATGGCTGACATTGTCAGTTTGACATTTGTCATCTAGTGTACACAACAACAATATTGATTTGTATATGAAATTTACGTTATCGAATAGAATTGAATTTAGGTTATTGAATGTAATGAAACTTTACGTGATCGAATGGAATTGAATTAAGGTTATTGAGTATAATGAATTTAATTTAATTTATTGAATGTAATGAGATTCACGTTATTGAGTGAAATGGACTTTACGCTATCGAACTCTTACATTAGCATTGCTATTGCACATATATGAATGTTTCATATTTATCATGAATAGCATTGCTATTGCACATTAACTTATTTCAAAACATTCATACCATGCTACGCACCTTTTATAGCCGGTCCTTTATCCTGTTTCTCATATTCACCATGCACCCGTTACCTAAGCTCATGCACATTATATCCAGGTCTGGATCTTCCTATTCATTCGTACACATGCAGAACATTCTTATCCCATGCTCTATATTTTTAATTACCATGCACCTTTGTTCTACATATTTCGCTCGCATTATACAGCCCAAGCTCTTCTTGTGCATATCTCCACACACATCCATACATTGCTTTATGCACGCTATGCCCGCTACGCACATTGTTATCGCGAGAATTCTATGCCCGCGCGCTTATCAGTATACATCTTTCATTGCCCCTTTTCAATTTTCCCTGGCGTCTATGCCGGCACATATAAATTTTCTTTGTCATCACACGCCCATCTCAACTATTTACGCTTGTTACACTTCGAATTTATTTTGATAATTCAATTTTTACACTAATGCAATCAATTACCTGGGTATAACGTTGTTATCAGGCGGGTGGTCTTTGGGCTGACAGAACTCGCGAAGACGGGCGTAGGTGCCAAGCGTTTCGTGCCAAAAATGCCCCGTAAACCTACCGCGAAACGCGAAGTCGGCAGGTCAGTACCCTGATTTTTACCCAACTTGACTCAAATTTTCGAACGTATGCTTGCATGAATTCTCGATCAACCCGAATATCGCGTCGCATCGAATACCCGGCGCGCGTTGCTTCTACTTTAAGGTCTTCGATATCAATACTGGTGGCCACAATAATTTCAATACATTTTTTGCCGAGAATTTTTAAACAATGCACCGAGTCCACTTATAAATTTCACGAAAATATTTTTTTTATGATTCACCGAATTTACTTAATAATTTTAACCCAAATCACACGACCGCACTTAAGTAATCTTCCACTCCAACTCCTACATCAGTCGCTTTTCCCACTGTCCAAGAACCTGTTCGGCCACGCCACAACCTGTTCTCAAGTGACCCGATGCCGCTCACGCTCTCACTCGTAACACGCTCTAGCTCTTATAATTTGCGCATTTGCTCTACATCGATCCGCACATTGGATTTCATATTTGCACTTGCTTTGCTCCGTCATTCAAATGGATCTCGCACATTGGATCTCTTGGTCGCACTTGCCCTTGCTCCGTCACGCTATTCGATCACGCACATTGGATCTTGAATCGCTGTCGTCAACATCGCGCGAATTAAAGTTTGTGTCACCGAGCTATATATAAAAACAAGAAATATGATTTGATATATTCTTTATTTCCTATAACTCTAGCTTTTAATTCAAACTTCTGGCTAAATACTATTCGTTTACTTATGAACGATTCGTATAATAAGAAGCAACTTGCTCTGCTTGCAGGCAGTATTTATAGCAAGATCAAGACAACTTTATCTATATGAGTTTTATCTCATATTTACAATTCTCATGATTAGTAGTATTTGTCATGAACTCATTTCCTGATGGTCTCATGTTTACATAACTATTATTCGTTGCTTATGACCTATGCATTCTTTGCGATAAGAGTGAACAATGGTTATTAACTTATTATTCGTTGCTTATGACTTATGCATTCTTTGCGATAAGAGTGGACAATGGTTATTAACTTATTATTCGTTGCTTATGACTAGTACTCATACATTCTTTGCGATAAGAGTGGACAATGGTTATTAACTCCCCCCGTTGTTAAAACAAAGTGTCCTCACTTTCAATTCCGTTATTTCTTAATAATTGCAAATATAATTTTCTTTTCTCCTTTTCAAATTTTACCCTTTTGTATTCATTGTATCTTTTCATTATTTTGATTATTAAGAAGATTATTATTATTATTGTTATAATGATTGCAATCAAAATTATTGTACTTGTAGTAGGGTTTTTCTCTATAGGTATTAAGAATTTATTTAATGCCTGTATATTTGTAAACTTTAAATTTGATTCTGCTTCAAGTATTTCTAAGATTTTAATTTCGCCGTGCCTGAATTTATGCAATATTTCTTTTAGTAGGGGAGCCCAAGCGGGGATTTTGCGCGTTACTCGAGCGCGTCAGAAAATCATATGGGGAGAAGCCTTGCATCCTGTAATGTACCCTACCAAATATGAGCTCTTAATATAGTGGGGTGCGTTGAGGGCAGCCCGTCAGATTAGTAAAAAAAAATTGATCCTCAGAAAAACTCGAGCGCGTCAGATTAAGACAAGGTAAGTTAAGTACATCTAGAAAATGATATATTTCAATTATCTGACAATTTGAGCGTGGCATAAGGAAATGGCCGAGTCACAAAGTTGTAAAAAAAAAACCTCACCTCGAAATACTCGAGCGCGATTGAATTTTTTTTTAGTTTGAAGGAAATGTGATCAGGATTACGAAAAACATATAATCTGACGGTTTTCATGGGGCGATGTAGCTAAAACCAGCAATAAATGATGAAGCGTATATATACTGAGAACTGTGTATTCCCCACTCCGCGCCTCTCTTCCTTCTCACTCTTTTTCTATCATGATGATATCTCAGCTGATCACAATGACTTGTTCGTTTTTGTAGATGTACGACGCTTTGGTTTGTTGGTTGTGTTTTTAAAACGGGATGTGATTACAACCCAGCTTTTTACAGGCGAGGCAAAAAATGACTTTACAGATTTTAATGGAATCTGAAACTTTTCAAAAAGCATTTGCAAACTTCAGATCTGAAGCTTTTGATATTGAAGAATTATCTCTCATCATGGAATCTTTCATCTGCCATTTGTCCGAATTAAAAAATTGCTAATGCCAACAGCGCTAGGATGAAAATATTAAACATACAAAGTATTTGATACATCTCAGCCCTTCTCATTAAATGTGCGTAACTACGACGCTTTTAATATGCTACCTTGCCGATCAGAGCTACAGCAACATTTATAGCGAACAAAATACATCGCATGCTTGTGGAGAAATGTGCAGAAGCATATTGTTATATATATATATATATATATATATATATATATATATATATATATATATATATATATATATATATATATATATATATATATATATATATATATATATATATATATATATATATATATATATATATATATATATATATATATATATATATACATATATGTACATACATACGTATATACACATATATGTATGTACATATGTTTTTATTTCATCCAGTAGTAAAAAGAAGAAACGAAATTTTTTTTTGAAATTGTCAGATTAACAATATCCCTCCATATAATTGTCAGATTATCATTTAGGACAACTAAGACATCAAGTTGAACCCTCTGTATAAAAATCTGACGCGCCCGAGTATTTCAAGGTAACATGTTTTTTTTACATTTTCAAAAATCAGTCATGACTTTGGGTCACGTCCAAATCGTCAGTCATTTAAATAGGACACTTTTTTGAGTTCACTTAACATTCCCTCTGAATATCTGACACGCTCGAATAACTTTTTTTATTTTTGTTTTTTTACCCCTTTTTACGGCCATCCCCCACTAGCTAATCGTCAGATTAATATCTATCGGTTATCAGAAAGACAAAGCGTGTATACACTATGAATGTCTGACGCGCTCGAGTATTTCCATGTGACTGTTTTTTTTTACGTTTTTGAACATCTTTACACGCTCTCCCCCTCACTAAAATGGAAAACTTGACATAAGCTTTTTTTCATTTTAGAACCTAATCTTCACAATCCAATAGGTCCCCGTGACGCTTTAGTAACTGCAAATTTAGCATCCCGGGCTCCCCTACTATTTTATTTGTTCTTCATGATTTTCATATATTTCTTCATTTATCGTTACGTTAATTTTAAATTCGACTAAGTTTATTCCATTTACCTCTTTATCATTTACTGTATGTTTTCCTGACAATAATATAGCATGAGGGTTTAACCTTACAAAATTTGCATTATTTTCCTGTATGAGTTTACATTCAGTTAGCTTATTTTCTAACAAAGGTATAGTACAATTATCTTTCTGTATTTTTTCATAGCATATATTTTTGTTTAGGTATTCTTTACATTTTGTTAACGATACATATTGATTTTGGTATTTCCCAATATAGGGGTACATTACATATTTTCCAAATTTATGTGCTATGGTCACAATTTTATAAAATTCCATTTGTTTAGTTATTATTGGGTATTTATAGGTAAATACAATGTTTTCCTTTACTTTCATTACATAGACTTCGGCATATTCTATTACATTTATTATAGGTATACGAATTATCTCATTCTTTATTAGTTTCTTGATTTCTTTCAGATTTAATATTGAGGATAGAATGATATTGTTCCTAGCAAGATTTATAGCTTCCATCACATTTTCTAAACTTAAGTACATTTCATTTAATATGAAACTGTAGTGGTTTGTAATCGGTTGTAATTTTGATAGGCGTTCGTTGAACTTGTTGTTTATATTCTTTTGTATGTCATTATTTGTTATTAATTGGTTCAGAGCCTTTTTTATTTCTATCAAATCATTGTTATCGGGATTACCTGTTATAAATTTTATTATGGTCCCTAGGAAATCGATTGCTCTCTTATGTCTGTGCTCTTGTAATTGCTCGAGGATATTCTCTATACGCTCTATTGTATGCTTGTCTATCTCTTCTAGGTTGTTATTACTTTTTACTTCCTCTAAGGTTGTCCTATATATTGCTAAGTCTACTATATGGAATAAGAAGTCTGTTTTCTGATACGTATATGCATTATTCTCTTTAATTAATAAAAAATTCTTTCCTTGTACGTTGGTTATATTGATCGTGTTAATTGTCTGTATGGTTCTTGTTAATATTGTTAGTATTATTACTGACGTTATTTGTGGGAGTTTTGTCATCTTGTTTTTTATTTCGTATGTTATCTTTATGGATAATCTTCCCCTTGGTTGACAAAATCGTGTCCCCGCGATCCTCTTGGACGGTATGTTTGGTGAAACGTTTACTTGTTTTATTTCGCTGATTATTTTTCGTGTATACAACTTCGTGTGGCTGAAAGGATTTAAAGATTCTACGTTTATTCTCATGTTGAATCATGGTTTCTTGTGCTGATATCAATAGTTGTGAAATGTCTTTGTATTTGTCTTGATTAAAGTATACGTTTATCGGTTTCTCCTTTGTTACAGAATGAGTTGTGTTATTATACTCGTATAGTGCGTTATATAGTTCATCTTGAGGGTTTGTTTTATTTTGCGTACTGAGTAGTCGTGTAATCTCGATTATAGTTGAGTGTAATCTTTCGATGGATGCATTAGTTGTTGAATGCTGTATTGGTGTCAAATAGTGTTCGATTTTTAGATTATTTAATATACTTTTTGTGGTATTACTCGTGAAAATACTCTCATTATCCGTAGTTAAATGTGTTATTCGTGGGAAAATTGTCCTGAAAATTTGATTCAAATGTTCCGCTGTATTTAGTTTGTTTGGTAGGTAGTGGAAATATGCATACTTTGAATATCTGTCAATACATGATATATACATTTGATTGTTCATATAAAATATATCCATTTGTATATGTGTTCCTGGCTGAGTTGGAAGTGGTGTTTTTCCCATTGTATGCTTTTTTGGATGGCGTTCGTACTTATTGGTCAAGCAGTTTTCACATTTATCCGCGTAGGTATATACTTGTTTCTTCATTTCTGGCCAAAAGTATTTTTCCTTCAATTCTTTCACATTATTGTGTTTATTCCTATGTGCCCTATTATGACATTTCTCTATTAAATATGTTTGTTTTTCAATATCAGTTTCATCTTTCACGTACTGCTGAGAGAATACTTTTTTATATGCCATGTAATGTTGTTGTATAACATCTTTTATTCTATACCAAATTTCTTGATCCGTATGGAATGCTGTTCGTATCTTGGGTTTCATTATAGTTTTTAATTGCCTTATTATGTATTCCTCTGAGTTAAAAGTTATTTCCCAATTCGTATAGTCCTTAAATGGTTGTGTAAGTTGTACGTTTTCATTCAATCCTTTCCTTAATATGATTCTGTTCTTGAATTCATTCACTATTTTTGGTGTAGTCTTTATTTCTTCGTTTTCTGAGCTCTCTTCCGAGTGGATGCTATGGTCCGTTGAGTTATTTACTTCCTGTCTGCTTAATGCATCAGCTACTACATTCTGGTTTCCTGGTTTGTACAAAAGCTTAGCTCCATATTCCTCTATGAGGTTTTTCCATCGCTTAAGTTTCGTATTTGGGTTTTTGTTAGATATAGAAAATATCAAGGACTGATGATCTGTATAGATTGTCAGGTTCGCAATGCCGTAGAGGTGATTGCGCAATTTCTGTAGTGCCCAAATTATTGCTAATAATTCCTTCTCATTTGTTGAGTAATTTTGTTCCGTTTTACTTAGTGTTCTTGATATAAATATTATTGGCTTTCGTTCCTGGCTAAGTACTGCTCCTATAGCAATGTTACTAGCATCAGTGGTTAATTCGAAGGGTTTTGAATAGTCAGGTTGGTACAATTCCACCTGTTCACATAATTTTTCTTTTATTTTTTCAAAAGCTTTTATAGCCGTCTCATCTAACTCAATTTTAGCATTTTTACTTTTATTCTTTCCTATCGTGGCATTTTCTCCTTGTAAGTGTTTTGTTAGTGGTTTTGCTATTTGTGCAAATCCCTTTATAAATTTCCTGTAATATGAGGCTAATCCTAGAAATCCTCGTAATGATTTTAAATTCTGTGGTAATGGATACTCATTCATTGTCTTTATCTTCTCCGGATCTACTGTAATCTTGTTGTGCCTAATTATGTGTCCTAAATATTCAACTTCGGGTCTGAAAAAGTGAGATTTCTCTTCAGATATCTTCATATTTGCGTTTCTTAATGCATTTACTATTGTCTTAATGTGTTGAATATGTTCTTCGGGTGAGGAAGAATATATTAATACATCATCAATGTAAATGTATGCGAATTTGCCTATGTAAGGTCGCAATATGTCATCCACACATCGTTGAAATATAGAGGGTGCATTCTTCAATCCGAATGGCATACGTAAAAATTCATATTTTGCTCCGTTTATGGAAAATGCTGTTTTCTCAATATCCTCCTTTTTTATCTTAATTTGGTGAAATCCTGATTCAAGGTCTATCGTTGAAAAGACTGTTGCTTTGCCTAAATTCTGGATCGTCATATTCACATCCGGAATAGGGTATCTGTCCGTAATCGTATTCGAGTTTAATTTCTGGAAATCTATAACCAAACGTTTCTTGGGCTTTCCTTCGTCATCGGTTCCCTTTTTTGGTACTACCCAAACTGGTGAGTTATAAGGTGATTTACTGGGTCTTATTATTCCGTTTTGTAGTAGTTTGTCGATTTCCTTGTTTACAAACTCATTATCGCTGTACGGGTATGGATACTGTTTCGTCCAAATAGGTTCCTTGTCTTTTGTTCGGATGGTTGCTTCAATTGTTGTAGTAAATGGTAGAGTCTTAAGGTTAGAATTATTTCTCATTATCTCCTCAATTCCTTTCTCGTACGTCTTATCATGAACCGTATAGTTGATTTGATGAGTTTCACTATTTGCCTGAGTGAATAATTTAAGTCTCATGTTACCTATGTTGAAATCTACGCGTAATTGTTTAAGCCCATCGAACCCTAATATCGCCTGATATTCCGTTAATTCTTTTAATTCAAAAAATGTGGTTTCAACCCCTAGGATGTTCAATATTCGTTTAAAATGTATTTTTGATGTGCCGTGCATCGTTTTTGTTACAATAGGATGAGATAATTTTACATTTTTTCCTATTTTTACATTTGGACTGATATAATTACTTGTGCTACCTGAATCTATCAACATTAATATTTCACACGGCTTACAATCCGATCTAGATTTTAGCTTTAAATGTGGTAAGCCGTTTATAACTCTAAAAAATTACTGGCGTCGATTTCTTCGCGTTCCCCTGGTACATTGTTTATTAAAGATTCGGTATTATTTCGATTTGCCTCATTCAATCTATGCACTTTTTGTGGATGTCTAAATCTTTGGGAAAATAACTCTCTTTCTCGCTTAAAATGATTATAATTATTTTGGTTGTTATTCTGGAATCTATTATTTCCATTCATATCGTTATTATTTTGCCTGAAGTGATTTGTAGAATCTACTTCCATCGGTTCGGGTCTCGGTGTATTTCTATTGAAGGGATTTCTATTCTGTTGGAAATCATGCCTTCTGTTTAATTGTGGAAATCTATGATGCTGTTGAAAAGGTACTGGACGCGGTTGATAAGTTGTTCGGAAATGACTATCAAGTCCGTGAACTTGGGTGTCATGGAACATGGTTTGTGCTGCTGCATAAGCTTCGCTTAGTGTCCTTGGGTTTTGTCCATATAGCATATTTCTTGTAGCTATACTATTTAATCCTGCGATGAATGTACGGATAGCTTTTGACTCCATTTCAATGGTCAATGCCTTGATTGCTTCATCGTTTCTGTACGTCATTTCGACTTTTGATATGACGAGGTTTAAGTGGACATTAATTTTATTATAAAATGCTTCTATAGTACCTGGACCCTGTTTTAGAGATGACATCTCATTCTCTAAGACATACAGTGGTCTCTTATCTGAATATGTAAGATCTAATCGTTCAATGATTGCATCGAAGTTTTGTTTCGTGTTGTTGTTTATCAACACTTCCGCTGCTGCACCGATAATTTTTGATCTGATTATTAATAATACTTCCCGATATTGATTTGAAGATTGAAAAGATTTTATTGAAACGTGTAATAATGTCACCATTTTCCTCCATGGCCGGTATTCCGTTTCGATACCAGAGAATGTGTGCAGATTTTTAAATATATCACAATTTATTTGTGAATGAGTCCGATATTGACAAAGCTGATCCTCATAGTCACACATGGGACTAGATAGATTCTGTTGCTCTATTTCCGTCAATTTCAGAGTTTGTGCATCTATCGTAAGTTGCATTTGAGACAATTGAGTTTTTAATACTTCGCATTCGGCGGCGAGTCGAGTGATATCCATTTTAAATGGTATTTTACCTATTCTTTGAGGGTTTTTATTAATTCTTCCGTTTTCGGAAATTTTATATTGTGCGTTTACAAATTCTTCTTACTTCATTCAACCTTGTTTTATTTATTCCACCTCGTATAAAGGACGGGTGGTGACGAATTCTCGTAAAATTCTGTCACTCTTCTGCAATGAGTCTACTTGTTAATTGTCCTTCTCATATAAATAATGGAAGGGAGCGAATTCTTTTAAAATTCTGCTCGGGTTTCTACAATACCCTTACGGTTTTCAATATTCACTTAATTTTATTTTTCTATCACGCACTGATTTTCCGTATTATAGTTCACTATTATGATTTTTGTAAGATGCTTGTATTTCGCTATTTTCTTCTCAATTTATTTGTTTTACACTTTATCCTCTTTTCACTTATATATGTGAAATTCTTCACGTACCTTGATTTATCTGGAGCTGCTGGCGCTCTTACTGGATCTCTACTATTTTGTCGTGATGATCGTAGTGGAGTCGTGCAGTTTCCGATTCCCCTTGTTTTGAGCCTGAGGAATAAGTTGTGGCTTCTCGAGTGTTGTAATACTTCGCTGGATTACTATGGTCCCTTTGCTGTTACAATTCACTTGAGGTTGGCTGGATACACAGTTGTTGATTCGCAGTTGATATATTCGATTGTCAGGATGCGTGCCTTGTAATCAGTCCTAGCTTATACTTCTGGATGTTGATATATCGTTGCGGGAATACTTGACTTGTGCATCCCGGTTGAGCCCCCAATTAAAGTTTGTGTCACCGAGCTATATATAAAAACAAGAAATATGATTTGATATATTCTTTATTTCCTATAACTCTAGCTTTTAATTCAAACTTCTGGCTAAATACTATTCGTTTACTTATGAACGATTCGTATAATAAGAAGCAACTTGCTCTGCTTGCAGGCAGTATTTATAGCAAGATCAAGACAACTTTATCTATATGAGTTTTATCTCATATTTACAATTCTCATGATTAGTAGTATTTGTCATGAACTCATTTCCTGATGGTCTCATGTTTACATAACTATTATTCGTTGCTTATGACCTATGCATTCTTTGTGATAAGAGTGAACAATGGTTATTAACTTATTATTCGTTGCTTATGACTTATGCATTCTTTGCGATAAGAGTGGACAATGGTTATTAACTTATTATTCGTTGCTTATGACTAGTACTCATACATTCTTTGCGATAAGAGTGGACAATGGTTATTAACTCGCGTGCTCATCAGCACCAATCGCCCATTTCTCTTTATTCTGTATATGTATCAGTCATAGCGCACAATCAATCGTCTTAGCCAGGCATAGCATCTCTTGGCCATTCTCTTTTACGACTGTCCGCCTTCACACCCAGCGTACATGTAGCTTGTGCGTTCTCGCGAGATTTTCTTCCCGATCGGCTCTCATGCACGTATACAAGTTATCAACGTGTGTACGTCGAAGGGAAAAAATAAAAACGTCCGTTCTGTTCGAAGCCTGAATTTAATCTAACTCAAAGTATTTCAATTACATTGCATTACAAAATTGGCAAAGTTGACTTTAATACACAATTCTCGGAAAATTCAATTTCGCACAGGTGACAAAAGTAATGGAAATTTAACGCATCGCGTTGCATGATCGTGTTGCATGATGTAGAGCGGAGTCTTGCATCGGCACGTTTTGTTGACGTCGTCATTGTTGCTGACTACAGGTGTGCTGGCACGTTTTGTTGTTGTTGCACTTGTCGCATGAGAATGGTGCTAACTCTTCCCTTCTGAAGTGTGTGCGTCCCGCAGATTATACGTTAAGGTTGGTGGGTTGAATGTCCTGAATGTTAAGCCTAATAGGTTAGACATCTAGTATGTTAGGTCTTTTCGGGTGGGTGATCTCAAGCCTATTTCTGCTTCTTCTGCATTTGGAGACTACATGTATACCATATGTTAAAATTAGTACTGTAAAGAGAGTTATATCTGTTATCAAGGATTTCTCATGATTGGTGAGTAGGTTCTTCAGCTTGCTGGTGTTATTTAGGTGAAGAGTGTGGAGACATTCTGTATTTTCGAGATCCGGAAGAGTCAGCTTTTTTTCGACTATCGAAACGGGAGTATTGTAAGGGCTCTTGGAAGGCCTAATGATTCCATTCTTGAATAGTGTTTTTATTTGGCTGTCAACCTCTTCACGCATTGCAGAAGGATATGGATATAATTTCGCGTATATTGGTTCATCTGTTATTGTGCTTATCTCTGCCTTAATGTTTGTATCGATAATTTGGGTGTTGTCGACCGGTCCGAAAAGTTTTTGAAATTTTCGCATGATTCTTTTTAATTTCGCTTTTGTTTCAAGGTTCAGATGACTATCCCTGACTTCTATATTATTTACCTGAGTCGAGAACTTCTCTTTTATGGTTCATCCATAAAGTACGTCACACTAATTTCATGAGTTTTTGAGCCCCCCCCCCCCCCGTCCTTGTCACAGGTGGTCACATTTCTGAGACCCCCCTCCTCCCTAGTGTGACGTCACATGTTTTGCAATTTAACATCAAAAAATTATTAAATTAAAACAGCAGTTCCGAAATTAGTTTTATTTCCATTTAAATTAAGTACTTTTTTATGAAATCAAGATAATATCAAATATTTGAAACAATAACAAAAAAATAAACTAATGAATATAAAGAAAAAGAAACTCAATCATCTTCAGTCCATGGACTTTGAACCCAGTCCTTTAAATTATTTATAACTGGCATGGCAGTCACTTCACAGTTCACTTCGTTTTTCACGTCAGGAACATTTGTGGTGTCAACATCTTTTTCATCCAACCATAAGGCATCATCATTAATATCCAAACAAAGAATTTCTCTGGCACGTCTAGCTGCTATTCTTTGAGGGCATATCTTTGCAATGGGAACTTCATCTTGCTTAATCTTATGAAGTTGTTTGTGTTGGTTAGTGGCTTTATATGATGCAAAATATAGACCACAGAAGCCGCAAGATCGCTTACACAAGTATCTCTCAACACTAGGGCAGTAACTATCATACGGTACTTGCTTTAAATGTGATGACGCGCTCAGTTTTAAAGATAATTGAAGTAATAGTGGAGCGAATTTACCTTCGATATCATCCTTTTCTGTTGTTATATACCCGCTTGACGTCTGTTTAATTAAAACAGGTGGTGGCAAAAAACCCTCTCGTAGTAGTCGCCGAAGGCTAGATCGTTGCACACCACAGCACGAAACCACTTCACATTTTACTATTTGCAGTAAATATTGTGATTCCCGGACATGATTTGCGTACCAAATCGCATCACGTTTCAATGCCTTAGCCTGTTCAACATCCAGTCTAGTTTCTGTAGGCATAATATATTTGGCAATCACAGGATATCCATCAATGACCAATTGGCTCCAAATATTACTCAGTACTGTGCCTGCACTCTCAAAGTTTCGTTTTTCCAAGTCCAGGTCAGTAGTTTTATTACTGGAATCGAGATGTGAACCGAAATTATCGTGTTTTAATACAACACCAGTAAGTTCACGACTAAGAGGTGCCATTCGTCGTTCTACTCTGTTAAAAGCACTTCTTCCTGGGGCATTAGTGGCAATGTAAACAGCATCCAAATCAAAATCTTTAAAATGTTGTATAGCTGAAATTATAACTCGCTCGTATCTTGGATTTTCGTCGGGACCACCATAGCAAGTAAAAATAAATACGGGTTTTACAAAACCTTCTCGAGTTTTCATGAAGTTCTCGAAGGCCGATATTTCAGTAAGTTTGTGTATATCTGTGGCATGAGTCTCTGCATTAGAGGACGAATGCAGAGGGAATAAGTTTATGTTTTTCCGCAACCACGAAATCGTGATCCGGTAATTTTACACGATAATCAAGGTGCATTAATATTGGTGCTTGAGCGTTTGCTGCTGTAATACCTAATGGCACGCGTGCTTTGTCATCCATCGATAAAAAGAAAACTTGTTCAGGGCCCAAAATTGAAGCTAACGATTCAAGGTTTCTTATCGTCGCAGTACAAAATGGACCATCTTGATGTTTCGTATGTAGCGTAGAGTCGGGTTTGCATAGTTTGACAGGAACAGTTACGACATGTCTTTTTCCTTCCTCTGTATTGACTCGTCTGGGCAGAAGTCTCAAGTATAACCCTGATCGACTGATAGTATATCCCAGTTTACAAAGTTCGGCTTGTAAGTCGTCTAATGTTTTACAGCACCTTATAGCTTCAGTGCGACGTCAATCATCAGCTGCGCCACCAAAAACTGCAAGGTCCTTTATGACTCCAAGTAAACCGGATTGTGTTTCTTCTATTCTAGGCCGACCAAGAGTATCTCGAAGTTTTAGTGCTGCGGCTAAATCGGTATTTTTTTCGCAAAGTTCTACAATTTTTCGTTTTTTAAAATCACGACTTTTTTTCTGTCTTTCTGCTGCGCTAATCTTTCGCTTTAATATATTTTTTTCCTGCTGAATATTTTTCTTTAAAGTTGAGATTTTTTTTATTGCTTCATTTGAGGCTATACCAGCATCGCGTGCTAACAACAAGCTATTGAGTTCAGATTCTAAAACTACAATTTTATTCCGTGAAGCTCTCTGACTAGGCGTTGGTTTAGGTATTGTTTGAAGCTGACTTTCACTTGACGGTATATTAACCATATCAGTGTCTTCTGGTAGTGGTGTCTGACCTTCGTTAGTATTTCCCTGCAAATTATATGTTATATTGTAATAAAATTCCAATTAATATTATTATATCGTTACTTTTTATACCGCGGTCTTCAACCGCACCATATTAGAATTACTTGTATGAAGTCCTATGAAACCGTAGGTGTAAAAACAAACACATAATCGTAGTACACGCGGGCAAAACTACGAGCGGAAAGCTAGTCTTAAATAATTATTAGTACCTAATGCGGCGCGTGCGATGCGATTCAAGTCCGCGTCCATCTTTGACTCCTGAGCGCGATAATTAAGGATTGTAATTAAATTCGTAATAACTTACTTGTACTTTTCCCTCCTTTTCCCGCTTTAGTTTTATTCGTGATGTTGACGCCGAAGGAATTTTCGAAAAAAAATTCATTAGTGTCGCTTTTTTTTCGTCATTTGTATCTGCAGCTCTTTGATTTTCAATTCCACATCACCTTCGATATTGTCACTACTTTTCAAAATTTTCCATAAGGTATTAACTTCTTCCTGTATATGCTGTTTTTTTTTATCAGCGTAAGTCGCACTGTATGTTTCGTATAATCTACGGTAAAGATTACCTAAATCTATCTTTTTGTTCATTTTGAACTTGATTTATTAAACTATGTTTATATCCACAAAATAGCACAACTAAAAAAACGACGTCGTTCACTCAGCGAAAGCAAATTGTCGAATGAAAATATAGAAACAAAAACATTACCTACGCGAGGTGCGGTGCGTTTGGCGGCATTAGTCAAAGGGCTCGTCGGCGATCGGCACGTGTCAGCTATGAACTTGTCAACAAAACAATGTAAACCGTATTGCCCTAAAGATAGAGTTGGACATATTTTTTAGTTTAATTAATATTTCAAATTACGCGATTAGTACCTCTAGATTTTGAAATGTGATGTCACGAAACTTAGGACCCCTCCCACCCCTTGTCACACCATGTCACACTTTGTCGACCCCCTCCCCCCCCCCCCCCTTTACGTGTGACGTACTTTATGGATGAACCCTTAGGGGGATTACAATGTTTGGCTTGATTTTTAATACGTTATTTTTCCTATCGATTATCACTTCGAGGTCTTTCAGGGTGTCATCTCTGATTATCCCATCGAAAGACTCAAGTCCCGGTAGAATGAAGAAATTTACTGTGGAATCGTTTCCAATGCTAGAGAAGAATTTTCCTGAAATTTGCTACCTTATCACTATGTCACCTCCTGCTGATATTTTCAATGGGCGTTTGACTAGTTTTTTGTTTGCGCCTAATTCGGGTCGTATAAAGTTCTTATTGGCACCCGTATCAACAAGGAATTTAAGGGTTTTGTCGTTTCTAGCTCTATATTCTAAGTATGGAATGCTAGAGAGGCTTGTGTCCTGTTCATACTCGGGATAAAGGTCTGCGATTTCATAGTAGTCTTCATGGAGTTGATCCTGTTCTCCTCCGCACGGCTGTTCATCCAGTGTCTCCAGAACATTTATTCTTTGCTGTTTGCTAGGGTAACTGTCGGAGGTTCTATATCTTTCAGCAGGATCTTTATCGTCTTTCAGATTCAGGTAATCAATCTGTCTGGTTTGTATTGATGGATCTATCGCCATTGGAACTGGTAGTTTTGGGAATGACGGCCTTGCTGGTGGTTTTGGGCGTTGTTCAGGCTGAATTTTGTAAGCCTCGTTCCTCTGGTAATGCTCTCGGTGCGGCCGTTGGGAATGACTTTCGCGGAATTTTGGGAATCGGCTTATCTTGATGTTGAACGAAAATTTGGTTAATAGGTGCTGTCACTGAGTTATTTACATTAGCCTTGTGGGCGGAGGTTGCACGGAAGTTCAAGTTTTGGACTTCGAGGCATGACGTATATGCCTCAGGTAGTGACTTGGGCCTTTATATAGCCAGCATCTTGGAAAAATATCCGTTAACCCTGCGTACAAATACATGCAGTGCTCGGTACATATAAGTTTATATGACCACGCTCACCGTTTCCGACGAATAGTCTTCCGTTTTAATCTTATCTACGATTAAGGAGAACTGGTGGTTAACGTTGGCGTAAAATTCGTCGAGGGACATATTCCCCTGCCTTAAGAGGTTTGACTGATATTCTAAGGTGCGAATATCCCTCTTGTCAGCGTAATGTAAAGATAAACACCTTTTTTTGATGACCAGTTGTTATAAGAAATGAGCGCCGAATCTGCCGGCCCTCTAATTTTCTGGCGGATGCATTGTAAAATCGCCCTGAATAGTGGTTTGCCGCGAACAATTGTGAAATCATTTGATATGGTTTCCACATTGTGCACCCAGGTAATATATTCGGTAGGATTCCCCTCGAATATCGGTAAATGCCTGACACAATCTAGCAGTTTACAAATTTCCTTGAGCTCTTCCTCTGTGGTAGGACCACGGAGAGGAGGGGGGGTGGGACCTCCAACTTCTGGAGTCTGAGTACGATACTCTTCGTTGATTCAATTGACGAATGGTCTCTTGCATCAATTCCATTCTAATTACCAACTATAGTTTTTCACTTTACCGATAATATAGTACACTTCGTGGTTGATAATACACTCACTTCACTTATCAATATAATTCGCTCACTTGATCTAAATAATGGCAAATAAGGATATTTTGTGTACTTACATGCTATTGTTGGTAAATGTACTTACTGATTTTTTTTATAAACTGCTGTCTTTGCGTATTTTCTTCTCGCCTGGCTTCCATCTATTTCTTGATTTGGGTAAACGTACTGCATCCTCGGTAATTTGCTGGGTGCCCATATTTCACGCAGTACGCCGGGGACTCCTCTTGGCCGATTTGACTCATGACACTTGACACAACGACACTTCATCCACAGTTTGTGGCAACATGTCCATATGCGTGACATC
This sequence comes from Nemotelus pantherinus, assembly GCA_963978885.1. NCBI lineage: Eukaryota > Metazoa > Arthropoda > Insecta > Diptera > Stratiomyidae > Nemotelus > Nemotelus pantherinus. The sequence continues at coordinate 72,797,135 of OZ022265.1, read as the reverse complement.
TGAAGCACTGCGTAATACTTCGTTTTTGAACTCCTGAAATGAACCTTCTGATTGAGAAGGTATCGGATTTGGGGCTATCTGCTCTAGTTTCCCGTCAGCTGGTAGCTGCACCAGGAACATGTCGAGTCGAATCCCTCGTTGTTTCGACCTTGATGTTTCGAAGCGTTGAATTTTTTGCGAGCTTGTGCCTGGGAGTGCTAACTCTAGGGCTGCCTTAACTTCTTCCGCGGAGAACGAATGATGAATGCCTCGCAGAATAGCTGATTTAGTTACGTGAACCGTTCAACGCCATCTTTGTTTTGGTTGCCCGAATATCTTCTTTGGCTTCGTCGTTTTGATTATCGTTTTCCTCCCGCGATTGGAGATTTTCAGCTCTCCTACCTTCTCATTGATGCTATGTTTGAAGTTCCTCACGTTAAGGTTTTCGCACACTATCGGCGTTTTGCTTTTCTTAGCCGTTCCGTTTTTCGGTAATCGTTGTATCCTTCTCTGCTTCCTCCATTGGCTCACTTGTTCGTTCCTCGTCATCATCCTCGTCCATTGATAGAATCCCATATCGATTCTTTTTACTGAATGATACTGTGGGCTCGGTAACTGTTGTGATTTTGCACTGCTTCTTCCTTTTTCCACTTGATTTGATGGTTGTATATCCAAGGGTACTTGCGCAGTCCTTGTGCGCACGGCTAATATCTTCAAACGTATAATTGGATTTTTGTATCATAACTTGATGGAGTTTGTTGTACGCAATGAAGATATTTTCATGTTTCGTCTTCTCGTCATTCCCTCGCGAAACGATGCAATCAAATTGCATATCGCTCACCATAAGGGAAAATTAACCTCACTTTATTCACTTTACTTATAGAACTATAATAATCCGAACAAAATAAAAATATTCAAAATATTCGCAGTCCCCGACGAACAGTATTTCACAATTTGAAACAACTATGAAATACAGTTACAAATCAGAAACCAGTCTGAATATCCCAAATACTCACTGCTTTCAGCAACCATCTTACTCATCCGAGTGCTGAACACAGAATGAGATTCTGATCCGGGGGGGTAGGTTTTCGTGCTAGTGAAGTGGTGAAGAATTTTGAAATAGATGACCTAAAACTATTTCCTTAGCATGATAGATGGACGTTTGAGCTTTGCCTTTAGTGGCTTGTGGCTCGAAATTCTAACCTTTTTGAAATTTTTCAAATACAGAATATGTTTGTAGCTAAGCTCATCTTCTTAGTTACTTTAGCTGTTTTAAGGAAAAGAGGGAGATCGAGTTGGTTCGTGTCCGGAATTAAGGTGTCTTAGAAGAGAAATGTGGGATATAAAAGATAATTGGTCTTGATCAAGTTAAACAAAACAAACAAGTTCACTTGGGAACTTTAATTGTTGTTAGCAAAGCTCATTTACCTATGAGCTATTCCTTAGATGAGGTTCTGATCGTTAAGATCCAGGTCTAGGATGGAGCGATTGGATGATAGGATTGGGGTGATCTATGGTGCGTCGAATAGAGTTGTTTTTGAGATGAACCAAGTAAGAGGCAAGAGGTGCTATTTTTGATTGGTGGTATAGCTCACTATTCCTGTAGTAGTGGCCATTGGCCTTAAAGTAGAGTGACGTGATGTTTCGGAGGATGCGGCGTTCAAATTTTGCCAGTTTCTCAAGTACGTAAGGAGGAGCGGAGGACCAGATAGGGGCACCGTAAGTAAGTATAGGTCTAATCAGTTGTTTATAGGCGATTGTTTTTGCTCGAGTTGAGATAATGGAGTTCGGCTTGAAGATACAGCCTATGTGGTGGTATGCGCCGGCTGCCCTGTTGAGGCTTGTCTGAACGTGTTGACTACAGCTCCAGCGAGGGTCGAGCTTTATGCCAAGGTATTTAACTGTTTTCGAAGGGGTGATTGACTGCCCATTAATAACAATTTTGGAATTTTTGATTGCTTTTATTCTTCTCTTGAAATCGGCATGGGTGCCTCTGAAAAATATCAGTTCGCTTTTGTTGGCATTTATGTTCAAGCCCCATTTTGAGTAATATGCCACGAGCTGATTAGCGTACCTTTGTAACACCGCTGTTACGAAGTTCGGGTTATGTTGAGAATTCCAGAAGAGGAGATCATCTGCGTAAAGATTGACAGAAACACCTATGGGAGAATTATTTGAAATTCCTGGGATATCTGCTGTGAAAATGTTGAATAAGATAGGTCCGAGAACGGAGCCCTGAGGTACACCTGAGTCGATTGGAAATTCATCCGAAAGAGCCCCATTAAAGGTGACGAAAGCCTTCCTGCCACAAAGAAAGTTATCAACAATTTTAATTAACCATGTTGGGAAGCCAAAATTGATCATCTTGTATAGGAGTCCTTCAATCCAAACGGAGTCGAAGGCCTTCTGCAGATCAATGAGACAGGCACCCAAAACCCTTTTGTTTTGGATACTTTCCTCAACGGCACTTTTTAGAACCATAAGTGCATCCACTGTGGAGTGTTTGGCTTTGAAGCCGAATTGTCTACTGGGTATGATGTTATTCTCTTCTATGGAGTGGTTTAGATGTATTTTAATGATCCTCTCGAGTAGTTTTCCCAAATTTGAGAGGAGAGAAATTGGACGAGTGTTAAGGACATCACAGGATCCTGACGCTTTTGGGATTGGAAATATTTTCGCACGCTTCCACGCAGTGGGAAAATATCCAATATTAATACAAGAGTTGAATAGGACGGAGAGGTGATCAAAGAAGCAGGTAGGGAGCCTTTTCAAGATGAAATTGGAAATTTTATCTTCTCCGGAAGATTTTTTAGAGGAGAGGGTCGACACCAGGGTAACAAGGGTTTCTTTATCTACAAAGGAACCATGGCCTTGGGAATTTGTGGAAGGATTTGCTGGACTGAACCTTGAAAGGGTAAACAATTGATTTTCTTGCCGAAAGTTAGAGATAGAAGTCTTGACTACTGAAGCAAAGTTGGGATCAGAGCTATGTTTCTCACCACGGTAGATGAGAGAAAAGGCATCAGCAATAGCGTCAGCAGTGGCTCTATCATCAGGGAGTGGGCTGCCATTAGAAGTGAAATTACATTTAAGTCTCTTCCGACCTGTGATTTTATCAATTTCCTGGAACATGTCTTTACCAGGTACTATTTTTTGAAGACGTTCTTCGAATTTCCCGTTAAGATGGGATTTGGTTTTGGCCATGATTAAAATGTTCAGGTATTTAATTAGGGCAGAGGTATACTTGTATTGGTTATTTTCCGTATTTAGATGTCTGTGGTAGATTCTGGTAAGACGACGTCTTAATGTTTTCCGCCGATTATGGAGCTGAATGATATCTTGCGGTAAGTCACGGAAGGCAAAGTTTGTTGATTTTTTTGGGATAGCTAAACTATCAATGACCGAGGAGGTGATATGGTTGAGCTTTTCAAGAGCCTCGTCAATTTCTTGTGAGCAAAGATTTCGGGAGCAGTCAAGACCAAGGTTTTGAATTTGAGTTGCAACGTTTGTTGCGAATCGGTCCCAGTTGATTTTATTATAGGGGATGAAATACTCGGGGTCAACGGTTAGAAAGTCTAGGCCACGTTTTCTTTTGATGCATAACTGGATCAACTGATGATCAGATTCAGCATCGTGGACTTGGCATTCGTAGCTGCCAAATTGTGGGAGAGAGCTAACCAGACTTGGGGACACAAGGAAGAAGTCAATTATTGATGAAGATCGACGAAAGGTTGGTTCCTGCGGAAAGATGGGCTTGATAAGGCTTGGGGTCTGTGTAAGCCATTTCCCTATTGCCTCGCCGTATGGGTTGTTGGTGCTATTGCCCCATGATTGTGATCTGGCATTAAAGTCACCCCCGAGGATGACCAGCCCTAGTGAGGATGCAGTTGCCAGAATGCAGTCCAGGTCCTGAATCAGCATTGAACCACTGTTATGATGATGGACATAGATACCTACAAACATTATGTGGTCATTCCCCAGCTGAAGGCTGATGCAGATAACTTCCATGGTTGTGAGTCCTGGAATCAGATGCCGTTGGGTTTTGAACCGTTCTTTTACTAAAAGTGCGGTTCCCAAATTAGAAGAATTCAGATCCTCAGACATGTCTTCTCGAATGATTTTGTACCCACCCATGGCTACACGGTGGCGGGATTTCAGCTTGGTTTCAGAGAGGAAAAGTATATCAGGATTCTCATTGTTCAGGAAATCCTGAACGAAGTTCCTTTTATAGATAGGAGCTAAGGTAACAATATTTAAAGCTGCGAATTTAAGAGGACGCATTACCGGCTAGGCGAAGGGCAAGTGAAATAAAGGCATCTCGTTTCTCTGATTGAGAAGAAAGTTTACCAATTGCTGGGATGAAATCCTTGATCTGGTTTACCAACGCGAAGAGATTACATCCAAAGAGATTTTGGCATTCACCAAAGACTACTGAGTCGATGGTTGGCTGTGATTTGTTTTTAGCCGTACTAGTTGTTTGAGTAGAAGGAGCAGAGGGTTTTCTTGAGGTTATATTTTTATTTTCTGCCGCAAAGTGGCTGGCATAGGAAACACCAGGTCGGACAGTATTTTGAATGGCCGCAGCCACAAAGTCTTTTTTGTGAGCTTGTTTAATTACTTTCGCTGCTTTAGTAGCATTGCGACGCTCTTCGATTTTCTTTGCCTCAGGACAGCCCCTGTAGCTTGCTGGGTGGCCAGTTGTTTTACAATTTACGCAGTAGACTACATTTGAGCCCTTTGGTACATCGCACTCCTTAGTTGCGTGTATTTTATCGCACTTGACACAGCGTGTGCCAAGGCCGCAGTTGGACGCAGTGTGTCCAAAACGTTGGCAGTTGAAACACTGCATGATGTTCTTTTTTTCTAAGCGGTCCCACTGAATCCGCTGGTGCAACAAAAATTTGATGCTTAGGACTACCTTAGCATCTACTCCAGGTGCGAGCTGGACTAAAAAGATTCCTAGTTTTTTAGCTTCTTTCCGTGAGTGAACAGTAGAAAATCGTTTCACGTTAGAAACCTGTGCTCCTAGAAGCCGTGTCAGCTCAGCGGAGACATCTTCTTCGTCGTAGGAAGTGTGTACTCCCTTTAGGAGGATAGTTGTCCTCTTAATGCTTTGTGGTGTGTATGTAAAACAAGGGATGGATTTGGTTTTTAGAATTTCAAAGAGCCGCTGGTGCGACTCAAGGCTCCCAGGGAAGAGAGTCGTTTTATTGAGGTTGGTAACCCTTGCCTCAAATTCAGGAATTTTTTCCCCGTTGCTTACGCAAATCGCTTCAAGATTTTTCCTGAAGCCTTTAAGTTCCAATCTTTGACACACTATGGGGGGATCCTCCCATTTTTCTCCTTGGTGACTTGGCCTTGAGGAGTCGAAACCTTTCTTCTTTCAGGGTTCGGGACCATTCGACGTGGAGTTGGAAGAGCAGGCTGAGGGGCAGCAGAACTAGCCCTTTTGACTACGTCAGACAGTTCCGGAAAGCTGACTGATGTGTCATCGGTGCCTTTTTTAGGCTTTGGGCCGAAAGGCGATAGGGGAGGTGAAGTGGGGCTTACCCTTTTCCTTCCACCAGGAATAGAAGTTGGTGCTTTAAAAGGGCACTCAACTAGCTCTTCTGTGACCTTTGCTCCTAGGTCACTATTATTATGGACATCGCCTGTGTCCATTTTTTCCCACGTCCGTTTCGAGGTCCGCTGCAAGGTCTTCCGTCTCATCATCACCAGTTAGTTTACCGGCGCACAAAGATAGCTTGCATTGTTCGAGAAGCTCCAGAAGGAAATCTTCTCGGACATCAGCGTTAAACTTTTTGCAGAGCTTTCCCAGCCTCTGCTTAGTTTTCTTTGCGAAATAATCGCGTTCCTTATCTAACTCGGTGGTGTCCGTCCCACCGTCCGTCATCGCGGTCAGTTGCACTCTTGTTTGTAAATTTTATTTTAAATTAATGAATAAATGAATAAAAGAAGAGTCAAAATCCTCCCGCGTTCAGCCAAGCGTGTTTTGATGCCGCCAATAGCGGAATATTTCAAAATAATAAATATTAAAAAATAATCCACACTAAGAATACTCAACTTACCCACACAATCACTGACTGCACAAGTCCACAACTAATCGATCCGCTCGCCCTCGACTCGAAATCACGAAAATTCGAAACCTCGAACGCTGCCTTTCGCTCTCTCGAAACACGTCCTCACTGATCGAGCGCTCGTCTCGAACTCCACTAATCTGAGATTCTGATCTGCTGTTGATCGCGTATTTATAGCTTCCACCACATGCAGTCTGGTGAAGATGGGTGCTTTTGGTGAGTTCGAATACGTGATGGTGAGTATGTGCTCCGAATATTTAGTGTTGGGTATGTGATTTAAATATACGGCGTTGATTATGCGTTTCGAATATACGGTGGTATATGTAGAGAGTTGCCGTGCTATAATATGTAGTTATTAAGGTTTTTAAGTTTTCAAATGGTGAAATAAAATGCGGGTCATTTAATTTTCTTTTTTCGTCTTTTTCAAATATTTTATCATTGGATATGCTACTTTATCGTAATCTCTAACAAATTTTCTGTAAAAACCCGTCATTCCTAAAAATCATTTATGTTTTCTTTCGGATTTTGGTAAACTAAGGTTTTCAATGTCTTGAATTTAGTTAGGATTCGATCTGATTTCGTTCTTTTGTAATATATGTCCTTAAATCACTGCGTCTCTTTTCATAAAGCTACACTTATCCGCTTGTATTTGAGGATTGTGTTTTTGCGAAGTATGAAATACTTCGTCCAATGATACAATATGTTCTTCCAATGATGTTGCAAATATTTTGAATTGAATTGAATTGAGTTTATTTATGCACATGATAAACATTTAGTTACAGTCGTAATTCAATTGCGAGCAGACAGTATCTTTACAGCATTGTTGTTTTTGTATATACTTTGTATTTTGATGCGAATTTGATGTGCTTTAGTTCGTTTAGGGAGAATCAGCACGGTGAAAACCCTAGTTTCTTAATTGTTAAAAATTGATCCTAGTGTATCTTAACTTATACTTAACCTAATGATTTCCCGAATTAAACTAGTTGTTAATGTAGATAATAGTTGATTCATCATTACAATTCAAAGCTGGTTGGCTAAGTGGAGTCTGCAATAGTCATAATTAAGAGATTTGTAACTGTTTTTGTATAGCGACTCAGGAGTTTCTGAAGCCGCTTGAAGTCCAGATGCAAGATCTGGACTTCAATCGTAAGGTTTAAGTACAATACTTACACCTCAATGCGTTGATGTGCTTCGATGGATTAGATCCACAATCTAATCCGTTTATATTCTTTGGTCTGCGTATTGAATATCGCCTGGTGCCGAATGAAAGAACTTGCTTGACTTTAGATTCGAGAATGAGAGTTTCTTTATTAATAACCAGTTCTTAAATAGGAAAAGATTGCTTATCCTAACAATATAACTTTGAACAATAAAATTGCTTATCCTAACAATATAACTTTGAACAATAAAATTCTGAATATCCATGCCACCGAGAAACCATGCAAGAGCGTCAGCAAATTATATCCCATGCGATGTATACGTGATCGCGCATGAACGATAGAATGCATGCAAGTCAGCATATTTCATGCCGTCGCGATCCTATCGTTGCTGGATGGTTGATGCTATGCTCGTGTGCATAGTCAGCAAACGTGAAGTAATCGCGACTACATTGTAGCTCGTGGGTGAAATTCTTGATGATGTGACTATGCGCGTGTGCATAGTCAGCAAATACAATGTAGTCGCGACCACATTGTTGCTTGTGTATGGAATCAACCGACGCGCATGCACGGTCAGTCAAATGGGATGGGATATCGTCCAAAATCGGCGAAGTATCGAACAGTAACATTGGCAATGTTTTACCTAAATTTGCTACCTAATTCAATGACGAAGTCATCTACCGTTTAACTCCACTTTACGTGTGAATCTCAATGGTTGAAGTGCACCATTATTTGTTCAAAAGTATCTTTGGCCATTTGTTTTGCATTCATTGTAGCTTTAACTTTTGTCTTTTTGCAGAAGAATTCCAAATCGGCGCACCATAAACGATTATTGCCTGGACAACTGTTTTGTACAGAAGTATTTTATTATCCAAGGACAAAGTAGATTTTCTGTTGATAAGAGAGTACATGACTCTTATGAGCTTTTCTGCCGCGTAATCTACGTGAGAGTGAAATGTGTCTTGATTCTATACTGCGATACTCATGCGATCCTATTATTGGTAGCAAACTCATAGGACGATAGCTTTGTGGCGAGGAACGAAAAATTTTCCTATTTGACATTCCTCTTATACATGTTTTCACTTGATGACGCTATCTCTAAAAAATTTTATAAATCACTTAATTTTCAAAATTTATTCACAATTTTTTATGCTATAGAAAGTCTTACAACACTAATGATGACATTCCGCAGCGATTGCCAACTGCGACGTTGACTCCTTTTCGTCCTTGCATTACAAGGTTACTCGGAGGCCTCGTTTCTCCGTGACGCGATTAAGGTTCTGAGGATACCGCGGCGGTTTCGTTCCTGTCGTTTTCGCGATTGGTGTCAGATCTTTCATTCGGCTCTGAACTTTCGGACGATTTCCGATTCGTGTGAGTAAACTTTTGGACGATTTATTATTTAAAATTTTTCCACGGTCCCTGTTCGGGTGCCAGTTATTGAAAAGTAGGGATTTTTGGGTTTTTTAAAAAGGCGTCTTTATTTGCCGATTGCTGCTTATCAACTAACTACAAAATGTTTGCTCTTAAATTATGTCAACTCGTTCTGCCTATCATGCAAAACGTGATGCACCGGAAGCTATGCAGACAACTGCATGTCGCGATCAGGTGAACATCGCGATCAAGCGAACGTTCCCATGAGAACGATGCAAGTGCTTACCTAGTCAAGAATATGAACCAAATAGCCGGGGTCGTCGCTAACTTACATTTTATTATGTGCTTCATTTATTTGCCGCTAACATAATAAATAATAAGTAATTTGCCGCTACTATTACCTCATTCCAATACTTTTGATCCGAACCCGCTGCCATCATTATTGCAAGCGCTTTTTCTTGAAGGTTCGATTTAGCCGTTCAGATATTAAATTCATTTCAGGATTGTATGGAACCGTGTACGAAATTCGAATTCCTTTAGATTTGCAAGAATTCTTCATCGCATTTGAAGTATATTTGCCACCATTATCAAAACGAACTTTCGCAACTTTGCAGTTGTATTGTGCCTCTGCCGAATTGACATATTCTACGAATTTATCAAAAACTTCACTCTTTTTCTTTATACAGAAAATCATTGATGGTCTAGAATAATCATCAGTAAATGATACAAAGTACATAGAACCATCCAATCCTTCCTTTGACATCGGCCCACAAACGTCAGAATGAATCAATTTCAAAACTCGACTTGAACGAATGTTGTTACGCTTCGAAAAAAAATTCCGTGAACTTTTACTTAATGCACATGTCTCACAACATTTTTCATTTACGTTTAACCTGACTTTGTCAATGTCCTCAACCCTGCCACGACTGATCATTATCTTCATGTCATAAACGTTTAGATGACCCAATCGATAATGCCATACATTTTGTGACACTCGCTCCAAATTAGCATCACTTTTTATTCCAGCAAACAAACCCCGTTCAATATGAAATGCGACTTCATAGAGCTGTTTATCAGCGTGCGCCATGAAAATTATCTGATCGTTTATCATCACATATGCACAATCACCTTCAAATATAATCTTTTTACGAGAGAATAAAATAACACGACGATTGAATTAAACATTTGAATTTATTCCAACAATCACTCTATTTTATAGATTCTACAATGATCTCGTTGGCTTAATGTCTAAACAAAGACTGAGCGCGTTGATCCACATCGATCCACGCGCACAATGGCCTAGTCCACTTCAAGCTGGACTTGACTCGTGCAGTACTGGTACTTGAGAGTGGTGTCGTTACGCCGGAGTTCATAGCGGAGGCCGATTCTGCACTACATCTTAAAACCTTTCTTTGTCAGAGTTCTAATTGACAGGAGATTACACTCTAGTTCGCGTACATGTAAAACATTTTCTATTGTTTTCTTTAATGAATCGCCGTTGTGGAATGTTTTCACTGCAATATTTCCCTGCTCTTTAGCAGTAATTTTCGCATTTCTTTTAGCAACTGAGATGCTCAATTCCTTGATGCTAACCAAATTGTCGAAATATGCTTTATCATTGACCGTGTGATCGGTCGCTCCAGAGTCCCAGCACAAATTTCAGTTTCGTTAGGTAATCCGATCGCATTTTCGACACTTGCTCTTGTTCAATTGCACATGTTGCATTACCACTGCAGTACGCACTGTTATTGCTGTCAAACTTATTACACTCCATGTTGTGAAATGCACACATCGTAAATGCTTCTTTGTGGCTTTCAAGACGCTATTCATACTAAGTTCCTTCGATGAATTGACTTTCTTGAATTTCACTTTATTTTTGCCCTTCGATTTAATGTGGCCCTTTTTACCACAACCAAAACAAATTATATTGGGATTTTTCGCTTGCATCGCGTAGATTTCATTCGTTTTATTCTGCAATGACCCGTCGTTCCGTTTTGCAAATTCATCCAAAATTCAACTCTTCGCGTAATCCAAAGTCAGCTTTGATTCGTCTAAACCTTCTAATGACGTCACCAAAGCATCATAGCTCTTTGGTAGTGTAAGAAATAAGCTAAAAACAAAATCACTATCTTCCATTTTTACTCCAGCCAGTCGTAGTTCACTGATACAGTTATCGAACTGTACGAAATTATCGGTGATGTTGCCCCCATTGAATTTTATCGTTAGTAAACGACGTCGTAAGACAACTTGACTCGCGACACTTTTACATTGAAAAACACCAACTAACGCATCGTACATTTCCTTTGTCTTAGTTTTACCCATAATGTAAGTGATCTGTTCGTCGTTCACCAATACCGCCAGTAAACTTTTGCATTTCGCTTCACGAATGATGAATTCACTTTCTTGCTGATTTTCGTTTTTCGTTGAAAGCAACACACTTAAGGCCAATGACAAACACGGCGGTTCCAGCGAAGCGTTTCCCGAGAGGAAAACCGAATCGGTTTAGTTTTACACTACAAAACCGAGAGGAACCGAACTTTTTCATATGCCTTTCTTCAAGAAATAGATCCACCCGGAATTTCCATTGTGTGAAATTCTTGCCGTCAAATTTTGATATTTGAATTGATTCCTTGTCGCTCGCTATTTTGACTTTCAATCTAGCAATCACAAATTACCACGATTCAAATTGTCTGGGATGCTGGGTCCATAGCCTATAAATTTATGTATTTATTTAAAACCAAAAAGTAATATTATTTTAAATGAAAGTATACTGTTTATTCAAGTTAGCTCAATGATACCACTATACAGGCCGACGGCCACGAGCAAAGTGAACGAGATCATGAGAGCAAAACTAAATATAACAGTAGAACAGGTTTCATGTAAAATTACTCTAACTAACAAAAAGCAGTTTTTTTTCTTCGTAATTTTTCAAGATGGCACCACTAGCTCAGAGTTGCCCACATTTCCAAATCGCTTCTATCATACTTGGTCCTACCCAATACCAATACATTCTGTAAATTTCAGATGTATCTGATTATTGGATCGTGAGTTCTCGTGAACAGAAGTTTTAGATGCTTTAAATTGGAGGAGGAGTAAATTGGAAGAGGGCTACCGTTCTTGTCCGATATGAAATTTCAAAAGTTTTGGTTGGAGAAACCAATCATAAGATTTTTATATGAGCAGGTTTTTACTGTAAAATTGTAAACTTTTCCAGGAGAGTCGATGATTTGAAGGTTTTCACTTTCAATACCTGCCGTAGCTGCAGGGTTGACAGCATGTTCATTGAAAACTACACAAGCTTACAACTTAGTAGTTTTTATTTACACCAATATGTCCTTTAAGTTTCGTAATGATCTGATAATCTGGTCAAAAGTTATCGCAATTCAAAAATATTCAAATTTTCTCAATCTTATTTTAGGCGCCTAGCGCACACATATTTTCTTCGAACATTAGTAAAAAAAAATAAACGCATCAATAACTTTAAATTCAACGGAATATATCTTTCAGACAGTCACCAGCACTGATGTAAGAGAAGGCAATTGGGACTTCTAACACAAATCATTTGCGCAACAATGATAAAATTACTAGCTTGGTTATAGTAAAAATAATAAGTAATAGGAGGTTGAGAATGAATTGAAACTTTTAAATTAAAGAAAAAAAGAAATTAAATGGTGAAAAATGAAACATTTAAAAATGGTTCCGAAAAATTAAGTTTTCATTACAAAATTTTCCATCATAAACTGCTTAAGCTTCCTCTTAAATGGAAATAGGAAACTGTATTTAGTTAGCTTTAGATAGCTTCGCCCCTCTGGACCCCCCTCCCTCACTCGCGCTTCGCGCTCACTCGGGATGTCCGAATCGCTTCGCGATTCGCATTTTTACCAGGCTAAAACATGAAAAATATGGAACATACTTTTACGAGCTTAACAACAATACAAACGTGATATCTGGATAAGCGTTTTTGCACCATTGGGTGTTTGCGTGACCGGACTGCCGGCATTAATGTATTCGCGAGTGTCGCATTTTAATTAAACACATGTTTGTTACTTCGTTAGTTCTATATTTTCAATATAATGAACAGTTTCAGTATTGTTCATCGCACTTAATAAACAAATTTATTTCATTCTAGTATTTTATTATCTTCGATTTCGGTATTTTGTACATTTTGTATACTTAACCTAGGCGTACAATTTGCAAATTCTTCTTTTTCTTGTATAGTCAATAAAGGTCTATGATATGAATAATAAAATATATAATTTTTACATTTTATATTCTCTAAATTACGAGCGAATAGAGCATCTATACATGTGTTTGATTTTGTCGTAGTTAAATTTGGATTAGATCGAATTTTTAGTCCAAAACTCTCATCCATGAATGATATAAAGTGTTGATTCTCAAGCTTCATTAGGTTTAGATTTAAATCACCGGCTAAAATGATCGGCATAGTGTGGTATCTTCGTTTTCGCACAACCTTTACAATTTCAGCGATTTTTGGTGTATACGCCAGTAGATACAATTCGAAAAAGTCTTCGACATCGTCAATTTTTAAATTTGGAGATATATAGAATGACACAAACAACACCCTCTTACCCCGGATTAAACTCTCCACCGCGCATATATCCCCAAAACTCTCACAGTGTGTGTGATGTGATATTATTTCAGCAAATCTCTTATCGAATTTCAGTAAGATATGGGGTGTCGACATCAATAAGCAATCACTTTTTTCGTATATACGAGGTCTGGCTATCAAATAACGAGACTGCGCGCCTAGAGGGCGCCGTAGAGGGGTGGGGAAAAAAACAAGTAGTGCGTTGGGTATCTAGATATCTTGTTTACGCACGTACCAAAACACGTTCTCGTCACTATTATTGTATTTGTGCAGTAGCGGTTTGAAACGAACGTGTTTTTTTCTCGTGCCGAAAACCATGTGTGACGAAAAACAGGAGCAACGTATCAATCTCAAATTTCCCGCTAAATTGAAAAAAACTCCGACTGAGTGCTATAAATTGTTGCAAGAAGCCTATGGAGACAATTTTTTATCTCGTGCGCGTGTTTTTGAGTGGTGTAACCGCTTCAGTGAGGGCCGAGAGAGCACTGAAGATGACCAACGCCCAGGTCGCCCTGTCACTGTTTCAACTCCGGAAACAGTGACCGAAATCAACCAAATTGTGCGTGCAGATCGTCGACTGAGCATCCGGATGATAGCCGAGGCTGTAAACGCCGATAAAGAAACGGTTAGACAAATTTTACACTAGGAATTACACATGACAAAAGTCTGTGCGAAGTTCGTGCCAAAAAACCTGACTCCTAACCAAAAGCTTTTGCGTCAACAGGTCTGCTCAGATTTCCTTGAAAGGTTAAAAAAAGATTCCGGACTGATGAAAAACATTATAACTTGCGACGAAATGTGGATTTTTCAATACGATGTTGAAACAAAGCGGCAATCGATGCATTGGAAGACGCCTGAATCGCCCAGAATCAAAAAAGCAAGGATGTCCAAATCAAAATTCAAGGCAATGTTGATCGTTTTTTTTCGACATTAACGGTATCGTGATGACTGAATGGGTTCTAGAGGGTCAGACTGTCAACCAGACTTACTATTTGTCAGTGTTGGCAACACTGCGAGAACGAGTTCGTAAGAAACGGCCTGAGCTGTGGAAGAACAACTCGTGGATTTTGCACCAGGACAACGCACCTGCCCATAACGCGCTATCTGTGAAGCAGTATTTGGCCGGTAAGCGCACTCCAGTGCTCGAACACGCGCCGTACTCGCCAGATCTGGCACCGTGCGACTTTTTTTTGTTACCGAAGATAAAATCTGCTTTGGAAGGGACCCGATTTGAGTTGATAGAAGCGGTAAAGCAAAAAACGGCAGAGCTCCTAAAGGCCCTCACCAAAGAAGACTTCCAGCACTGCTTCGATCAATGGAAAAAACGTATGGAAAGGTGTGTGGCGAGGAAAGGGGAGTTTATTGAAGGGGAGCATTTGAATGTAGAATAATTTTTATAATAAAACCCTTTTTCGTAACCAGTCTCGTTATTTAATAGCCAGACCTCGTAGAGACACCTCCAGCTATCACACCATCTCGTTTAAACTGTGTTACACATCGATATTTAGGTAACTCAACCATTTCATGATTATTCAGCCACGTCTCTGTAAAGTTTAAAATGTTGCTCCCTTGAGTTACCAAATCTCGTGACAGGTCTTCTTTATGTGCTTTTAGACTCTGTACATTCATCGTTGTCATAGATAAATCAGTAGGGCCATTTGCACATGACATAAAATCGATACAATCCTGTGTTATTGTTTGAAGTTTATTATTTTCCAGTCTATTAAATTCATTCTTCAATTCATTATTGATATGGCCTTTTGCATGATAAAATTTATGATTCAGGTTCTTATTTGTCATAAAGAGGCCATTTACGCCGCGTCCACATTGGCCATGGGAGATGGCATAACATTCGACTTGCCATGGAAATGGAAAATGTAGACGATACATGGCATACCATATTTGATGGCATACCATAAATGTCAAGCCATATGGCAAGACATTTGCGTGGCCATGAGTATGGCCACATTCTGACAGTTGCTCATTTTCAAAATGGCGACGTCGAGGGAAATAGTGCTACGAATACTAAATGAATACAAAAAAAAAGATTGCTTATGGAATTATATGTTCGCCTGTTCCTCAATTTACGCCATTCTTCATATTCCGCTTCCTCTAACCTTTGCAGTGCTTTCAAACACCATATAGCGCGCACATGTTCACTGCTGAACGACATTTTCAAAATGATATGGCATGACATGCCGTTGCCCAGGCACCGGATGACATGCCATAAACTGACATTCGTTGCCATCGCATATGGCAGAGCTAATGGACAATGTAGACTCTAGGTTATGGACGTAGCTCGAGACATTGCCACATATACATCGTCGTGATTCTTGTCATATTCGTAAACCACTGCATCATATGTAGCCCCTTGAGATTTATGTATTGTTAATGCAGACGTTTCCACCAATGGAAATTGCAAACGCTTGCATTTCAACGACTGCAATTTAAAACTAATATTAGTAGTCCGTTTATTGATTGGTACCAAACCATGTCCTATCATCTCAGCCATTCCATATGATTTGGCTTCTAGCTTTGCAAGTTGACCGATTGAAGGATCGTCGAATTTCAACCATATACGTCTAATAGTTCCCTCATCTTCTTGTCCATATTCAATATACGCTAATTTCCCGATAACACCATTCACCAATTTATCAATAGTATTAACATTGACTGTTAACATGTATGGCATGCCAAGCAACAATCTAATCATATACGGTAAACTCCCAGTTTCACTGGTTTTCATTTTATGTACTTTCGTGCGCATACTAGAAAGTTGTTCTGTACTCACATATCCACTATAACAGTCATATGCCGCTTGGTGTGCAACATCTGGATTATCTGCCATTACTTCTGAATTATACGAATCGACATCTCGATTCGTACTAAATAATCGAATTACATGTGGATGTAAATTCCAAGATTCATCCGCAGGTAGGAAACGACTTTCTATCAACGTCGTTTCATCTTCATTCAGCTTCAATCCGTCACCAATCTTTGTTAAAATCGTCGAAAACACAACATCAGTCTGTCGGACAACTTTGACTAGTTTGAAATATTTAAGCGACTGCCATATTAAACTGTTATGAAATTCACTTCGTAATCTCTTATATACTGGTGTAGCCATAACTGGAGGCAACTGACGTAAATCATCACTGAATATAATATTAAAATTTCCAAAATATCCATAAAAATCATTGTGAATCTGTTGCAATCTTGAATTTAAAACCTTAAGGACTTCAGCGCTAATCATACTCGTCTCATCAACAAATACCACCAAAATATCTCGAAAACCATTACGAAATCCATTCAAAGATTCTATACTTAGTCCGCGATCAACGCGTGATAATGATATCCGGAATGCCGAATGCGCGGTGCACCCGTTTATCGCGGAAGCTGCTTTTCCAGTTGATGCACATGCAACGTACGAGTTATGTATGATGTTATGTGTTTGACCAAACCTGTTGTATGTTTCCATTAAAAGTTTAGTCGTGAACGTTTTACCACATCCAGCGGGACCAGTCAAAAAGATTTGGAGTGGAATTTGATTTGGATCGCACATTCTATGAATCGCCTCTTGTTCGAATTAAAACCTAAAAGGAAATTTATTAGTGAAATAAATTTAAAATAAACAAATTGACTTACCTGCTGTCACCGTCGCTGTCACCGATTGTACACAATGGAGACTTGTCAAATTGTCAATTCGCCTGATGCTCTCGACAACTCTTGTTATCTCTTTTACTCTTACTAGTCAGCAATTGTAAAGTAATTTGTAGTATTAGTTCGCAAAGTAAAACTTGAAGTTTGTTAAAATGTTACAATTTGGATTGAAAACTTGAAGTTTGTTAATATGTTAAACTTTGGATTGTAATTGATAAAATGTTGCTTAAAACTGTAAATTTTCGGAAACATCGTATAAATAGCAAAACTAACGGATTCTCGCTCTCTTTGTCTGAAAAACTTCGTTGGAACAAGATAAGTTTTGTAGTTTGTGAATAATTTAAATAAAATAAGAATTTTCTAGAAATTTGGAGGTTTTGAAATTTTGCACACCTCTAATATTAATTCAAGTTGCTCTTCATTTGTCATTCTCATCATATTAACATATTCTTCCGATGTTAGTACATTTTCACGTTTTCGAATAATTGACGATAGACTACTTGGAATTATAGATTTGATATCATCACTATTCGAATTCAAAGTAGTTAAGAAATCATCTGTTATTTCCTTTGATTTTTCATATAAATCTTTTTGACTTGCAGCTTCACTTCACATATAATTGTTTACAATGTTCAACCATTTTATCGACGTCAAAATCGCCCTCGTATGTTTTTCGCCTGTTTAATATATTCAATTCTTCACGTTCATATATCTCTATAAATTTATTTTGATCCAATATATCTACTTCTTCTGATTTAAATGGGTGATATAGCAAAACCATCTCTCGTTTGTAATTACATATATCATCGATATCATAATTTCGATATCTAATTACTAACGACTTCGTTCGTAATTTGTATATACCATTTTTTGTTGCACGATATTTGGATATAAAATTGGCCAAAGTTACATCATTCAATTCATCGGGGCGTTGTTCATATCTTTGTATCATACCAGTTTTCCAGATATCTGTAGATTCATCAGTTAATTGTTCCTCCTTCCGTGTTTTATTTGTTTTTAGGACCTTTTGACGCTCATGGGGCCATGTGGTTGGTATATATACTATATCTCTACTAGTTTCTGACATACCAAGACGAAGTAGGTACCAAGCAGCTTCCTGCGAACTTATTTCAACTGAATTTAGCATCTTAATCCCAACTTCCTTCATTAAATCTTGGTAATCTTTATCGGGATATTCTTCTCTCAATCATATTAATTCACGGTGTAATCCGCTAATACCTCTATTTGTCTTATTGACATATTCAACTACATAAACAGCACATGAGTACTCCTCTGCAATAAATTGAATATCCATATTAGAATTCAATATTCCCGCAATCCACGGATTAAAGCTGTTAGTCCATATGTTGTTCATATCTCGTTTTAGGACTACCATCGGCCTATTTATACCAGCCCTTAGTATATTGAGATAATAATCTTCGTTGAAAATACTATTGCTACGCCAGAAATCATCAATATCTTTATATTTTTCATGTTCTAGGTTCATGTGTAACAAACCAAATTTCTGTTTTAATTTCAATTTACGGCTATCGTCCATTGGCATCGGTATCAAAACTCGCGTGTTCAACATAGGCCAAAATGGGGCATTAAAACGACACTTTTTATCAGTCTTCTTATAACATGTAAATGTACAGTCAGAGTCAAAAGTTAGTATACAGCTTCAGTTAAGTTCTTTAGAGCCAAATATTTTCATTGAAAGAAGTAAAACAAAATTTATTTAGTACATAAAATGAAAAGTACAGTTCTCCTCTTTATTTGGTATAATGATGATCAAAACAAAATTTGAATTCGTGAAATATTGATGAAAAATGTATGAAGTATCTGAAAAATTCAGTCAAAAGTTAGTATACAATCAATATAGAATCAGCCTTTTATAATACCTTGGTCCAAAATTTATTTGATTTAATATTTTGTTGGTCCTCCTTTGGAATGAATTACTGCTTTCAATCTATTATTCATGGAATTTACTAGGTTTTGGGTAACATCGGCTGAAATATTTGCCCATTCCTCGGTCAAGGCCGTTCGCAGATCATTTTTTGATTTTATGACTCGATTCCTTATTTTTCGGTCCAAAACTTCCCATAAATGCTCTATAGGGTTCAAGTCAGGCGACTGCGGAGGTGAATGTAATTGCTTAGGAACCCTGTACAATAGCCACTCTTTGACAATCTTTGCTGTATGTTTTGGATCATTGTCTTGTTGAAAGATCCATGGTGTTACAAGACCCAATTTTTCAGCACTAGTGCATAAATTGTCTTTTAATATCTGCAAATAATCTCGGCTATTCATTGTAGATTCAATAAAAATTAGATTTCCAGTGCCCGCAGCCGACATGCAGCCCCAAACCATCAATGAACCGCCACCATGTTTTACGGTCGAAATGATATTTTGAGGAAGTAGTTGGCTATTCTTGGCTCTCCAGATCTTTCCACCCCTCTTTGATCCAAATATTTCAAATTTGCTTTCATCACTAAACAGAACGCTATTCCAAAAGGTCTGCGGGCTATTTAAGTGACGTTGTGCGAAATTAACGCGCTTAGTGCGATTTATAGCAGAAATGCATGGTTTCTTTCTAGGCACTCTGCCGTGCAACCCATTATTATTCAGCGCTCTACGTGCAGTTGAAGCGCTGACTGGCTTACAGCGTTCTTCAGAAAGATTTCGGGCTATTTGGACTGCGGTCGATTTCGGGTTTTTTCGCACTTCTCTTACAACTTTTCGTATTTCGGTTGCTGTCATAGTACGTGGCCGACCTGAACGTTTCAAAGTTTTCACATTTCCTCGAATTTTGCTCCGTTCTATAATTTTCTGAACAGTTCCACGGTTTATGTTAACAATGCCGGCTATTTCACTTAAGGTTTTCCCATTTTTTCGATGGGTCACTATCAACTCGCGAATTTCTACTGCTATTTCTTTACCACGTGCCATTTTATGTTAAGCATATACACAATTAACACCAGAACCTAATCCATTCACGCCAAAATTCAACTGCGAACTTAGTTTTGCTTGAAAAACACACTTACAGTGCTCCATAATAGCGAAATTTATAACGACACTTGTAACAAATTGAAATTCAGGGCATTGTATTGGTGTACAAATAAGTTTCCGGCCTTTTTTACTGAAATAAAAGAAATTAGTTTGTGTAGAAAATAAAAGAATGCTTTATTCAAAGTATGCTCCTTCGGAAGCTATAACCTTCGTCCATCGTTCAGGCAATAAACGGATTCCACGAAGGAAGAAGTCTGGTGGTTTCGAGGCGATCCAGTCATCGACCCATTTTTTGACGTTTTCATATGAAGTGAAGTGCTGCTGTGCCAGGGCTGATTGCATCGACCGGAACAAGTGGTAGTCCGAGGGAGCAATGTCTGGTGAATACGGGGGGTGGGGTAGAATTTCCCAGTTCTGCCTGTCCAAGTAATTTTTGACAGGTACAGCAACATGTGGCCTAGCGTTGTCGTGTTGCAAAATAATCTTATCGTGCCTTTTGTCCCATTCCGGTCGTTTTGCAGCTAAAGATTGCTTTAAAGCCATCAGTTGTCGTCGATAAACTTGTCCCGTAATGGTTTCACGCTCTTTTAGCAGCTCATAATAAACGATACCCTTCATATCCCACCAGATACAAAGCATTACCTTCGAACCATGGATATTTGCTTTTGGCGTGGATGGCCCTGGTTCACCTGGCTTGCCCCACGCTGGTTTGCGCTTTGGATTGTCATACCGGATCCATTTTTCATCCCCAGTGATGATCCGATGCAAAAACCCCTTCCTTTGTTGTCGTTGAAGCAACAACTCGCACATGGTTTTCCGACGTTCCATATTCCTTTCTGTCAATTTGTGTGGCACCCAATTTCCCAGCTTCTGAACCAATCCCATTGCATGCAGACGTTGCGAAACACATTGTTGGGTGATATTCAACTGTTCTGCCAATTGTTTTTCAGTCTGACAAGGGTCCACATCAAGCAGTTCTTCCAATTCTGTATCTTCAAATTTTCTCGGTCTCCCTTCACGTTCTTTGTCTCTTACGTCAAAATCACCAACTTTGAATCGTTGAAACCAATCTTTGCATGTTGTTTTCGATGGAGCATGTTCTCCGTAAACTTCCATAAGCAAACGATTTGTTTCCGCTGCACTTTTCTTCAAAAAAAAATAATGAAGTAAAACTTCCCGCAAATGTTGTTTTGTTGGCACAAAATTCGACATTTTCAATTACATGAAAATAACTGTAGTTTACGCTGTGAAAAAATGTCACCAGTAATTATTGAAGCTTGACACCTAACCTCCAAAACACATGTGTTGCCCGATTGAATAAAATGCAAACAGTGATACTAACGACATCTATCTAAAAAGGCCGGAAACTTATTTGTACACCCAAAAAATACACCCAGTAAAATATACTAACTTTTGACTGCATTTTGAGGAGTTATTTTTATTGTGTAGCAAGAAACTAAGTGAATATGACAAATTTTTTCGACCACATCTTATGTTAGAAAACATAAGACTATAAAGTTTAATTTTAGAGAAAATACTCTGTGTGTCTTGCGTATTATGGAAAATATATAGCTTCAAAGATTCAAGTATGATCTGTATACAAACTTTTGACTCTGACTGTATGTCTATGCGTTTGATGTCTTACATGTTGTATTTGTCCAATATCTGCACAGCATATTCTATCTATTAGTTCTATCGTTGCCGGCATAGCTTCTCCTATTGGTTCGTTCGGGTCATTCGCAAGCCATATTAATATATGTGCATGTGGACTTCCTCTATGTTGAAATTCTATTCGCTTGAAGTAATCGATCACGTTATTTCCACCAAAAGGTCCATATTTAGATTTTAATATCACTAAAATAACATCGACGAGTTTATTAAAATAAAGTACGCACGTAACAGGATCGTCATTGACCAATGTGCATCTCTGAAGACTATTCATAATCTCCAGTGGATCACCGTTGAAATCCTCGCCGTCATGTTTAAGTTTATAGAAAATTTTTAATAGATTAGGCCATCTAGGCTCCGATGCACTCAAAGTCAAAAATATAGTGGGCTTGCCCAATTGTCTTATCATACTAAACAACTCTCGTTTCTTCTCGGACCAATAATGTGCTGAATTTGGTATCGATTTAAGAAATGATAAATTTTTCTCTATACACGTTTCCATAAATTTTTTGTCGTTTATCATTTGATTAGTAATTTGACTTACATCTTCCGTTGCCTTAACCCTAGAAAGATAACATTATTTTATAGTACTGAAAAGATAAACATGCGCCTGGGAGGCGCACAATATTAAAACCCTATTTATTTACAAACTGTAATAATTATTCTTTTTATTGTAATTTCCATGAGGTTTTAGATTAATAAGAAGTTAATTAAACACAAATTTATATTATTATTTTTATTATTAAGAAAATTATGTAGGGTTTTATAAACCCTTAACAAAAAGTAACAAAAATTGGAAGTATTTATATTTAAGTAGATTTTTTTTTAAATTAGTAGCATTTATAGTTTTTTTTTCTTCCTAATTAATGAATTACTATATATTCAGTCTCAAGTTACAAGAAATACTGAATTAAATTATAGTTATAGACAATTGTCGCAAACATCTTTTTTATGTTCACCACACACTGTCTTTTTAAACTTTGTGCATGTCACCTTAGACATTCTTTTCTTTTTAGTTGTTCATAAGTTACAGTAACGCCGAACTTTAGCCGGAGGTTCCTTTTCAGCTTCTTGAGAAGCCTCTTGATTAGTTTGTGGCAGGATATTCTCAACATTTTCTCTCCAACACCTTGATAAAGTAGGGATTTCCAATCTAGATCTCATCCACGGTGTATACAGTTCAGTACTTAGTTTTTTCATATATTCTCTTCGGTTTAATGGTTTTTCTTGTTTTGACAAAAGATTGTGTGTGTAAATTACATATGAGTTGACAAAAGCTATATTCAATATGCCATAAAACATTGTCATTGGCCATCTGTTACTCTTTCTAGAACAAGACATCGAAGAACACATCTGGTCAAATGTGTCGATGCCACCTTTTTTCTGGTTGTAGAACATAATGATCTCATGTTTACCAATTGTAGGATGTATAACAGCGCCTTCATTACATGAGGACAACATATACACCATCTTCAACGGCTTCGGCTTGTATGATAGTAGGGTCAAAGGTCCATCGAAACAGAACAAAGACGTACCCACTAGTCTAGAACGGGTGTTTTTTAGTTCTTCGGGAATTTCCCTTTCGTTTGATCGTACCGTGTCCAAAATCGTCAATTTGTATGGTTCAGCAAGCAATGATTTTGAGACAGTGATAGGGATGATTTTGAACCAATTGTCACACGTTATATTGCGGTTGGTACCATGAGTTGGCCGTGATAGCTCTTTCAAGTAATATTCGCCTTGTGGTAAACCATTTGTATTTGTAGCTTTTCCAATGTATGGCATCGCATTTATCATATAATTGGTTCATCATTGGAATTTTTACACCATACTTTTTTGGTTTATTAGGTATATAGATTTGAAAGGGGCATCTACCGCGGAACTCCAGTAATTGTTCATCAATAGTGACATTACTTCTAGAAGAGTAATTCATTTTGCATTGGGCTATAAACAGATCCCAAACCTTTCAAACTGGTATAAACGGATCTTGTTGGTGACGAGCAGGACGTAGAGTCGAACTAGTAACAATAACCTAATTTTATATTTACTTTATTTATGTAGAAATAAATAAAAAGTAACAAAAACTAAATCATATAAAAATGCATGAAAGTTACACAGAAGATAAACATGCGCCTCTCGAGCGCAACGGGTTGTCATAGCAATGAAACTATGGTACTAACACCGAACAGCAGTGGTCGTCTCTCGACAGTGTTGACCGACGACTGAGTTGGCTTGAAAAAACAAGCTTGTACACGCATTGGATGAAAAAATACAGAGATAAATCCGTTTGGCGGGCGCCTCTGAGGCGCACGTTATCTTTCTAGGGTTAAAGGTATGTGTTAAACCTGCATTTAATCGAATACGCATAATCTTCATGGCCATATATAGTATGTGTTCAGATGTTACTCCTCTGCGATCACTGCGTCTAATTTCACTAGTTGCCATACAAAATGGTGTCACATTAATATTGGGTGTATATATTCTGGGGTGCCCTAAATATATATTAGGAAATGATAACTCCTCTGCATGTTCATCATAAATGATACTCGTTGGTAACTTGTTCTGACCGGGTGCAAGACATAAATATTTATCTTCACTCCACATTAAAGTTTGTTGCTGAGCAAGTAGTAAATCACTATCATGATCTGGGTTGTTATTTATGTGCAAATGTTCAATGTCGTCATGACTGCACTCTGTTGTGGCATTGAAAAACGTAGGATCTACTGTGATTTTATACATTTTATACAAAGGAGTATCCAATAGATATTCAAGCCATGATTTAATAACTGATTTTTTAACAGACCCAGTAATATAGGATGATTTATGAATCAATGCACGCTTGATATGCACATTAAACGCGTAATCATCATTTAAAGCTCGTGGAAGTTGTTTTACCATATTATTAACATCAACTGGTATGTTGACTACTTGACCGATAATACGTTTACTCCCATGTTCATATCGAAGGCGTCTTATGTGCATAAACGGTATGCGTGGTGATATTAATCTTTCCGATATACAATCCAATTCTGGTAAATTCTCTGGTCGCTTTGGATACCTGAACCCATTACTACGTGAAAATCTGGGAATCACAGATTTATTTAATGAAAATTTGCACGTGCCACACACTTTAAATGTCGCTATTTCTTCAGTTGGAAATGCATCGCGTAAAATTTTATACATAGATGCACGCACTGCATAGAAATCTCGTTGAAACCACAAACGATCACACACATTGCAAATATATCCAAGCGGATTGTCAATAAATTTTTTTTTAAAGTCTGCATCCGCGAGCGGGTATTCAGTTTTTAATTTTCAGTTTTCAGTGCCAATATCACTTAATTTATGTTTCGATGCCAAAATCTTCTTCCGATCTCGACACTCCTTCAGCCTCTCAGCGTTGGTTTTTTTCGGTACAGTTTCCGTAGATGTCGATGCCAAAATCTTCTTCCGATCTCGACACTCCTTCAGCCTCTCAGCGTTGTTTTTTTTCGGTACAGTTTCCGTAGATGTCGATGCCAAAATCTTCTTCCGATCTCGATATTCCTTCTGTATCTCCGCCTTAGTTTTTTTCGGTGCAGCTTCCATAGATGTTGATGCCAAAATTTTCTTGCGATCTCGATATTCCTTCTGTCTCTCCGCCTTAGTTTTTTTCAGTGTGGCGTCCGTAGATGTCATTGATGTACGTTCCATTTTTATTTTAGTATTTTCACTTGTTATTTTAAAGTTTACACAACGTATTAAGTTAATTATACTACAAGCAACAAAACACGACAAACCTTTTCATTTCCAGAACACGCTATTTATAGCAACCAAGCACACACCAACACAGCCAATGTTCGTGGAACGCTTTCTGATAACGCTTTTTTATGTCGTTTTTTATGTCGTTTTTTTCAAACAGGCTCCCGTAAAAGTATGTTCCATACTAAAACTCTAGCGCACCTGAACCGCTAGAAACACTAATGTTCGAAGAACAGTAGAAGAATCGTGCAGGTTTTGAGTGCATATTCCACCACACGAGCTGCTTATTACAGCCAAACTGTTTCAAACGCCACGTTTTACTTTGGTCTCAAGAATGCACTATAACTCATATGGTAGAAGGTTTCAAATATTACCACTGGCATGAATTTCAACGTTTATGAGAGCAAAACACGGGTTAATTATATTCGTTATCAGTTGCTTATTTCACAAAATTTTGAAAGCAGCATCTCATATAACATTAATGAAGAAAATTCTCAGTGCTTGCAGCACTGTAACTGAAGTTGGTGTTTGGGGCTGCGATCCGAAAAATTTGCAGAACTTTGGGAATTGAAACATTGTTTATTTATTTTCATTGTAAATGTTTACGGTATGAATACTAACTGTAAGCATTTATTGATACAAAAGTAGCACAACTGACTCGTGCTGGCAACTTTCTGCCAGTATCAAAGCCAAGAATATATCACATCTGCTTCACGTTGTTATATTACATTCGAAGTTATAGGATTATAAAAAATTTAGGGTTACCTGCAGCGAGTTTTTTCAAATAATCGAAAGCTTAATATTTGCTGTTTATTGTCACTACAATATCATTATTGAATATGTTTCATTGTAGGTTTTTTGCTGAAGTAAATTTGATAAGGAGATGATCCATTTATTGCTCTGCTTGGGCATCGATTTCTGATGTAACAAGCGGTATTAACGGCTTCTCCCCAAAGTTTCTCTCCAAATCGTATTCAGCAATCATACATCTTGCCATTTCTATCAAATCTAATGAGAGAAAAGTAAAAACCAGTATTTGTGGGCAAATCGCACTAAATACAAAGTACGGAAAGGTAGATTTGAATGATTTGCTATACATACCTAATATAAAAATGAATTTTATCTCGGTTTCGAAAGCCACGCAACATGGCTATTTAGTGAATTTTATCGGAGATAAAGCGTTTGTTGAAAAAATAGAAAGACAATAATGAATGCAACTAAAATATCTGGATTATTTATATTAGACGGCAAAGTTGAGCATCTAAATTCAATTGAAAATAAAAATTTCGAGTTTATTAAATGGCAAAAAAGACTAGGGCATCTGAATTATAAAGATATCAAAAATTTGATCAATAACGATATAGTACCTAGGACTTCAGGAATACAAAATGTGAACTTTGAATGTATCACTTGTGCTAAGGGGAAATTAAGCAGTGAACCTTTTCCGAAGAAAAGTGAAAATATATCCAACGACTTATTGGAATTGGTTCATAGTGACATTTGCCAAGCAAGCTGTTCATCACACGGTGGTGCGAAATACTTCATAACTTTTATTGACGACAAAAGTCGACACATAAAAGTGTTGATCATAAAAACAAAAGTTGAAGCTCTTAGATGCTTTAAAGAGTTTAAAGCTATAGCAGAAAATGAAACAGGGAAGAAAATAAAAACCTTGAGATGTGACAATGGAAGTGAATATAAGAGTAAAATATTCCAAGAATTTTTAAAAGTAAACGGTATAAAACACCAAACGTCAATTCCACACACACACCACAGCAAAACGGCGTTGCCGAAAGAACAAGCAGAAATTTTAATTAATAATTAATTAATTAATTAATAATTAATTAATTAATTTAACTAATTCGATTTCCGTATTGATGGAAATAACTCCGTTCATCATATCTCTATTATTTGTCATGTGACAGCTTGCACCACTATCTAAGCACCATAGCTCAGTCGACCGGTTCGCAAAATATGCAGAGGCGAAAAAAGTATTATTTTTCTTGTATCGGCACTCATTTGTATAATGCCCCTTCTTCTTGCAAATGAAGCAAGTTCTATTTTTCTTGTTTGTATTTTGCTTTCTATCAAAAACTGTGACTGGTTTGGTACGAGTACGAATATTGTGCGAATACAATATAGCTTCACTATTTTCCGGTTTTGATTCAACATGTTTCTTTCTTTCATCTCATTCATTTCATTTTTCATTTTTTATTTAAAGCTATTATTATTTACATAGTTTTAACAATTCGGTTATACTTAGAGGTTAGAAATTGACAAATTTCTTTGCAGCTATAATTTTATGAACTGTGCAGAGCAATTTGTTTAATAATTCAGTTTGTAATGTAGTAAATGCAAGGAAAACAGTGAAAAACCTTGTTTGATTACCGATGCTTAGCCTAACTTAGAGTAACTTATGCTAGTTTCGCCTTAAATTACTTTGCCTAAAGCTATTAATAGAGTGAACTAATAAGCGGATTGGTGATGCCTTGGCAGTTATTTAGGAATGAAGAAGTTCTTTTTGACACCGTCACCGACACCGAAACGTTAATATGGTGCTAGTTTTGGCAAGTTTGTGGATATGTGCTGTTGAATGGTAGAACGGTTTATCTAATATAAGTTTCAAGCATTTGTTTTGAGCTATCTGAACTCGTTTTTTATGAATCTTGGCACATTGTCCCCATATTGGTATCGCATATGTGATAATAGGCTGAATTACAAGCTTATATATTAAGATCTTGTTGTGTACGTTAAGTTTTGATTTCCTATTTATTAGGGGATACAGCGCGTAAATGACATTGGACACTTTAGAGCAAATTTTTTCTACATGATGCTTAAACTGTAGTTTTTTATCAAGGGTAACTCCTAGATATGCAATTGTTTCAGACCAATCAATAATAGTTTCTCTTAAATGTATTCCTCGAGCTGGCAAATTGGAGATTTTTCTCTTACGAGTCAAGAATATAGCTTTAGTTTTTTGGGGGTTCAGTTTTATTTTCCACATGTTGCAGTAACTAAGCATACTCTCTAGGTATTCTTCTAGGCTTTGAATTATTTTCGAGGGATCTAAGGACCTTGTTAGTATACACGTGTCATCTGCAAACACAGCTAGGTCACACGATGGATGATTAGGTATGTCGGATGTATATATGTTATACAGTATTGGGCTCAGACATGATCCTTGTGGTACTCCGGCAGGAATATCATGCGGTTTGGACTGTTTACCATTTATTGCCACTGAGAAGATTCTTTTACTCAAAAATGATAGGACTAGTTTGACTAAGTATTGAGGAAACGACCACTGTATCATTTTGTAGATGAGGCCGTCGTGCCATACTGAGTCAAATGCCTTTTCGACATCTAATGTAACCAAGCCAACCGATTGTTTGGCACGAAAAGAATCTTTGACATATTTTGTGACACTGTATAATTGGTGGCTTGTTGAGTGTTTCGCTCTAAACCCGAATTGAAAATTAGGTATTAAAGCATTGGCATCTGTGAATTTAGTAATCCTCTTTGAGATTACTTTTTCAAACAATTTACCTAAGCTTGGTAGGAGGCTTATAGGTCGGTAACTGGTCGGAGTGTGTGGATCTTTTCCAGGTTTAAGTATCGGTATTACAATAGCACTTTTCCATAATGAGGGGAAATATCCTAATTTTAAGCATGCATTAAATATTTTAGTAATAAATACAATACCTTTCCTAGGTAAATTTTTTAAGATTAAGTTAGGGATTTTGTCACCTCCAGGAGCTTTATTGACTTTGAGCTTATGTAAAAGGAGTCTAATTTCTTGAGGGGTGCAATATTCTTGGTCTAAGAAGGTGTTACCTGAGTTCCGAAAACGGCTTAACTCGTTTTTCACCCTTTCTTCTAAAACTGGGTCACTGAGATTCATTGAAGTATGGTGGTACCCTTGAAATGCGTTTGATATAACGTCAGCTTTGTCAAGGTTCGAGTATATTATTCGAGATTCGTGAACTAAGTGAGGAATCAAACGGGACTTCCTTTTGAAGTTTTTATTTAGCTGCCAGACTTTTTTCGACCCTATTTCTAAGTTTTCTAGCATAAGGCTCCAATTTCTATTGCGCCAGTTTAGCAATCGAATTGCTATTGCTTTTGTTAACGAATTAACTATTGTTTTTAACCTTGGATCTCTTGACCTTTGCCATTGTCTTCGCATTGTATTACGCTTTTTTATCAACTCTAAGATTGCATCATTTATTGGTGTATGGAACGCTCTTCGAGTGACTTTGGGAGTGCACACTTCAATAGCATCAGACAATATTGAATGTAGCGTTTGACATAAATCGTCTACTTGATTGTCATTTAAAATTCTGCTAAGGTTAAGATCAGAGAGGAAGATTTTAGAATTGATAAGTTCACAAAAATTTTTCCAATTTGTTTTAGTGTATGAATAACAAACATTTTCTGGCTGCTGTCTGAAGCTGCCACCTTCCACAACAAAACCTACAGGCAGGTGGTCAGAAGACAGGGCTTGCATAGTTATTGGCTGTGATATAGGCACTAGGCCATTACTGATCAGTATGTCAAGTGTCGAACTATGACCGCGACTAGGACAAAATGTTGGTGCAGTCGGAGGATGGATGAAGAAATTGGACCTGTTTTGAAGGTCAAATAGGACTTTCCCAGCTCGATTTGCTCTGACACAGTTCCAGGATCTATGCCTCGAGTTCAGATCACCACAAATTATATACTTTCCTCCAAGACTTGTTAAGAGTTTAATGTCATTCTCAAACTGTTTCAGTTTGTTAGAATTCAACTTTGAGCCCGGAAAGTATGCAACTACTATATTGATGTCGTTATCTTCTATACGCGCTCCTAGAACTTCTATTATTTCCGTTTGGATATTAAATATTGAATGTTTAATATTATTTTTAACGAACAAGGCTACACCTCCACCAACTGTTTCTCTTCTATCTTTTCTATAAATCGCATACATTCCGTTACTAATATTATCGTTTTCTCTCAACCAAGTTTCGGTAACTAAAAATATGTCGATGTTTTGGTTGACTAAAAAATCAATTGTTTCAAGAAGTTTGTTTTTGATACTCTGAGAATTCCAAAGTAAGCATTTTAAGTAACCATACAAACACTTTGTTGAGAGACGAACGATTACATTAAATTGTTCTGTTTTACTTCTACAGTCACGAAGTTGGGATATTAATTCCGTCGACAATTGAATCAGTTCTTCGGTTGAAAACAGGTCCTCTGTGTGAGCAGATGATCTAGTAACCAAGTGATTGCCTGAATTAGCCGCATTCGTGCTTAGAGCTGCAGTATGACGGCTGGCACCTGCCGCCACTTGGCTGTATTGCAAGCAATTTGGGGTGAGGCCACGATTTTGTGAACTAATATTCTGCCCAGTTCTTAGTGCTGGGAACGCTGCTGGGTTTAAGTTAAGCTGTGCTGGTGCTTTAGCTGCAATGCTATTCTTGCGAGCGACTTTGAATGAGTTATTTCGAGCTTGAACATATTCAGCTCTCTTACTGCACGAAGGATCATTTGCCAAGTGCTGAGAAGAGCAATTACTACATCTGATTTCCTCATCTTTCGTTGCAAGGCAGTCTATGTGTTTGTGTGGCTTGCCGCAAATCAAACATTTGGCTGGTAGGTGACAGTGTGCTTCACCATGACCGAATAGTTGGCAATTTCGGCATTGAGTGGGACCGGTTTTGCTATTGCGATAGTAGCTCCACTGTACTTTTACATGATTTATTGCTTGAATCGATGAGCGAAGCTCGCTAAGCTTCGCAGAACGACGTACAAGGTGCACAATATAGAAGGTTTGCTCTGAATAGCGTCTATTACGCAGATTAAATTTCTTGACGTCAATTACATTTAGTTTGTATTCATTTTGAAGAATTGTTTTCAGACTATCGCAGGGAGTATCGTCTAGTCCCGAAAGCAATAATTTTAGTGGGCGCTGATCTGGTCGCCGATTCGTGAAGAAATCCACTTTGGTTCTTATTAAATGCTTTTGGAGCTTTTCATAAGTTTCGGTTTCGTCCAACAGGACTTTTTTACCCGTAGACATAAATTTTATACTGTAGTTGACGATTTCAAGCTCTGTCATAATTGCCACTATGGTTTCATAATTGCCACTATGGTTTAACTTTAGTTTGAGCTCTATAAGTGATGGTAATGAATCTCTCGTTTCTATTGCTATTACGAAGTTTTCGTATTGTTGTGGTAGTGAGCACAATAGCATAATGGTTAAAATTTCTTCGTCGGTTTTAATTTTCAGTTCACACATTTTATCGATGATTTGGAAAAAACCTTGCAAATAATTTCGCATACTATCACCATCCACAAAACGTAATTGTATTAATGATTTATATAATGATACCTTCTGCGCTGGTGTATTCCTTTCGTAAATGTTTTTAAGTACATCCCAGACTTCCTTAGTAGTTTTACTGTACTTGATGTGCATTAATTGGGCTGTCGAGACACTAAGTCTTATATGTGCAAGTGCTTTTTGGTCTTTCTTTTCCCATAACGTGATTTTTGCCTCGTCTTCTTCAGGACACCGAATATAGCCGGACACATAGTCCCAGAAGTCACTACACACCAAAAAACTTTGCATTTGCAATTTCCAGCTTTCGTAGTTGAATTCCGTGAGCTTATCGATATTCACCGCCATATTTGTTCGCCGATATGTAACGTTTATTGGAACGATTATTATTATGATAATGATTTTTTAAATCACTTTCATTTTATTGTTCTTTGTATTATATTAATTGTTTCGGGTAGACCTGGGCCCATAATCTTTTGTATAATAAAACGCCGGTGCTAACTGGTTTAAGGCTGATTTATTACTGACCATTTTGTATTTTACTTAACTGTACTAAACTAGTATAAATGTATTGTGTGAGCTAAGTCAGACTCAGACTCAGATTAACTAAAATTAATGTGGATATTTCAGTGTTTCTCAACATAAGCAATATTTACAATTTCGCATATTGATCAGAGTTGATGAACCTTGATCGTGCGCTTCATTATTGAATTGTGTCAACAATGCAATATTCGGACAGTCACCGAGCTTATGTAAATAAAATTAAACAAAAATGCGAATGTAATGAAAATAATGCCCTGGGCTTGAGTTAACTAGCAATGCGTGTAATTTGCTTAGGTTTTTTGTTTTAGTTTATGTGCATATTTCACTTATTCTAACATCTTCCGCCACCTGAAACTCTCTCTCTCTCGAGGATTTTAGAATTTTGTTGATTGTTGTTCGATTTGTTGTGTAGTCTTTTTTTAATCCGTACATGTCAGCTACTGTCAAGATGGTTGATATTGATATGTAATTTACAATATAGTTGTGTTTGTCGTGTGTTGATAGATGTTCTGGTAGTTCGCCATTCATTTGGTCCCGTATTCGGTTCGTCACTTTTTGTAGATGAGAACTATGCATGGTGAAGTTTAGTAGTGTTAGTGGTGTGATTAGGTGTTGAATTTTAGTAGGATGATTTTCAATGTGGTGCGACAGTTTTATTAAGCTGGCGCCAAACGATGCTAACAACACCCTCCAACGTTGGGCACTTGATGGTTGGACGCATCGTGTGGCCGATGCGCCAGCCACCAGTGCCCAATGTCCAGCGTCCACCGTTGGCGCTGGAACATGTTCGGTCTGTTGCCGATCTTTTAATATTTGACTCAAACGTTGGAGGTAAACGTTTGCATTAAAGGTTCACTGCATCGTTTGGTGCCGGCTTTATTGGAGCAAACATGAAGCTAGCTTTGTCTGTAAAGACTGTTTGTCCAGAGATCATTACTGCCTGAGGACTTATTACGCAGCCATGCTTGAGTTTCAGAATTCCACTTCCTCAGATGACCTTGTTATAGAATTGTGAGCCACAAATTATTTCAACGGTCGTCTGTTTTTGAAATATGAATATCCAATTATTTTCCATTGATAATTGGATTCAATGATCTTGGATTGTGGTTTGATTGAATCTCGCAAATTGGGAAAATTTCGGAAGCATGTATTAGCATTACTAATTTTAATTAGCATTATTGTGTAAATCGGATGTTGTTGATTACAAATAAAGTTTCTTGCTTGTAATTGGTGGCATTTGCTCTTTTCCATATCAGATAGTGGGTAATATATGTTACGTGGCATCGTTACTGCCGGTATGTTGTGGACGGCTTTATTTGGACTGATATGTTTTTGAAGTGAGTTGGTATTGGATAGAGTTTTATAAGCTGATATTTTTTTTGCACTTACAAGTGGAATTTGGATATCGAAAATAATGTTTTTAGCTGTGGTTCTAGTTCTTACTGTGGCGACGCTGTAGCTCAATTGCAGTGATCTTGGATCAACTGAAACTACTTGTCCTGCTGGAAGATGTTCTCGCATGATCTGCAGTTGTGTGCGAAGCTATGCTTTGTTTAGTAGCAATGGATGTATTTTTCCTTGATAAATATTTGCCAGTACTTCCAACATAGCCTCTTGTGTTTTTTATAGGTGATGAAGGAGTAAAGAAGTTTGTAGTGTTAATAAGCTGAAGCTTTATAAAAATTCCTCTCGTTTTCTGGATGCCGTAGTTAATTCTTGTAGTTGAGTTTCAATAAACTTAGACTGATAATGAAATGATTCAGTGTTTCTTTTAAAGATAGTAAATGTTCCGTCGATAATTGGTTTTTTATTAGCTTTAGGAGGTGATTTTGATTTGCCCATGTTTTCTCAATATCTTCCTCATAGTTGTTTGGCGTACTTGTACGCCAAGTACGCCAAACAACAAGTGTGCTGCAGAACTGATTACGTTGAAAGGAGATCGTCGTTTTCTTGAGTGGTGTTCGAACATAAGTTCATTATTTTCTTGTATTTCTATTGGGTGATGATGAAGCGGAGACAAGATTACGTTACAAAATTGAGTGATGTTCTCCAATTTGTGTTGGCTTGAACAAACTTTTGTCATCTGTGTTAAATAACTTGTAACACCTTCATATTTCATCCAATATCCAGATAGATCGTAAAATGTGATAATTTTCCATCTACTGTGAGCTAGTTTGATTTGGCCGACTTCCTCAAAAAATATGACTGGATTTTGTTGAAAAGGAGTAACTTCAATTAGACTCTTGCTGTTATTTAATGTTTCAATGTCTGATCCTTTGACAACTGATAGCGCCAAGAACACACAAAACAGAGTTTGGAGTAGTGATATTTTTCCCTTCTTTGGGTTTTGTCTTTCGGCATCGTTGGTTTTTCGTTTGATGTTATGAGTGTTTTGTAGTGAGGGGTAATTAGTGCCTACTGGAGTGACTTTAGGCACTCTTTTGACACTATCGTTCCTTACCGGATCTGTTAATTCCATTAACGATGTCTCTGGTGTGTGTATGCTACTTGGTAACAATATGAATGAAATCATATGTGCATTCGATTAGAACGATTTAGCTACAAGTTTAACTCAGATGCATCTTAGTTTAACTGTTTTTATTTCAATTTAATTTTCGTTCAAATGATCAATTTATAGCAAAAATAAAGGACTTAAATTTCGATAATAGCTACTATAAAGTTCATAACTGTACCTCATTTTGGAAGTTTTAATCATATTTTCGAAAATTATATCAATTTGTTTTAGTGCTGGCCTCCGTCAATATAGATAGATCCATTTATTTCTGATTTAGTAACACAGTTCAAATTCGTAATTTCATTAAACTAGCCAAACAATTATTCTGTCATAGGACTCTATTTTTTACTCGCTAAAACCTACAGCTAACGCCGCAAAATTCACTTCTCAGTTGTTTTCAACGGTAGAATCTGCCATTTTTTTTTAACTTAGGCGGATAACTACTCTAAAGGACTAACAATTTGCTCAGAGAATATTATTGTCAGTTATATATATTCAAATATCCACTTATCACTTATCACTTGATTGGTCAAGACTCTTCAGGATGAATTGAGAATCCACATACAAAGTAATAGCCCCAAACTCCCATCCAATATTCCCAGAATCCATAGAATTTAGGTTGCTACACATCTACCGCAATCGGTCTTTTTAGTAAATCGTAAAGTCTTACGTACCTTAACTAAACTCAGCTGCATTTGACATCAGGAACAGCTTGGAGGTCATAAGCTGGACTGAGAATTGTAGCTCTTATCTTAATAGCAACCGCGTTGTTGGATCCAAAACACAATTTCTCGTAACGGTGACTGGAACGGTGGAAGCTTTTCGTTCGGATGAGGATGACTTGACAATGGTTATTCGTGGCTTTGCCAAATGTGTTGTGCTCACTCCTAAGAATTAGCAGGCTGAATGGACAGAATACGACCATCAAAAAAGATACTATTTGGTTCATGAGAGTAGATAACTAATGAGGAGAGGCACATCAGTAAAACCAACAGGGCGAAAATTGCATACAAACATAAAAACGTAAAAATGATTACGGCGTAGTTAATTTAATGTTTCTTGATTTGAGAAGTGGTAAACCCTTGGCGCAATACTTTGTACATTAAATATTGCGTCTGCATGTTTGCTTTTATGTTCTTGCTTGAAACAAAGCTTTCTCACTTAAACTTGTCTGCTGATTCTAAAATATATGCGTGTTTTAACACAGAGTAAAATTTGAAAATTGCACATTTTATTACTATGCGAAATTTTCAAATGCCGTCACAATGCTCATTTGTTTGCTTTCATGTAACATAAGTGTTTCCCGACTTGCACCTACACAGCATGTTTTTGAAACCAAACACACATGTTTTCTTGTTTGAAAATATACAACAGAAGTGTAACGTTCAGAAATTATCAAATTTGTAGTCCTCTTCTACCTTTTGCAATCGGGACCGGCTTCAGCGGGATTAGGTAATTTTCGATTTCAACTTCGTTGGTTTTACATTGGAAGTAAAACCAACGTACATGAGAGACATGTGAGAAATCTATTCAATATCAAAACTACCGAAAACTAATCAAACATTTTATATCATAACTGTTTGATTTTGATTTATTTTAGCAGTTTACTTAATTTTCTCTTGCTTCACAAAGATATGATGAGCTACGCCACTGACCGAAACCATAGTAGCCACGACGATACAAAAGTCACTTCCGACAATGTAAACAATTCATCGGTGCACCAACTTTTCTTTCACTTTACACGAAACCTGCAGAAGTCCTGCGGATTTTCTTTCTCACTGAGATAAATTTAGACCGTATCACGTGCATATTGAATAATTTTTTTGTAAAAAGATACGACAATTACGCTGAAACCTTGCTTATTTTAGGAAGAGCTATCTACTCACTTTTATTTCATTTTCTTGTTTATATATTTTGCTATATCGCGACTTACGCACTAAAACACATAAATCGAATATGATTGTAAACCGAAACAACTAATCAAGTTTGAGATCACTGCAGTACAGCACTATTAATCGTGTTTTAAATGGCTTTCACTGAAACCACAACTGGCGCGTACGTTTGACAACGAAATTTGACAGCTAAGGCCAGAGAGAATAAAAGCCAGAGAGAATAAAAGAGCGCGTTTTTGTTTTTTTACACTTGACAAGAAGGGCCAAGAGCCTCTTAGTTTTTTACTCTCATTTCGGTTCATTATTAATTCGACAGCTGACGCCATATTCTTCCGCACGCGACTGGGGCGCCATCGGTGAGGGATAGATACAACAGTCGTATTTGCTCATTGACCGCACGAAATCGGGACCCTTGCTCATACGTACTCGTGGCCCCAGCGCAGCTCTCAAACGAATCACCTCACCTCCTCTCGTTTTTTGCTGTTCCAGCTCCTTACGCGCTCGTCTACTCCAGCCAATGCTGATGCACGATTTGTGAAGGGAAGCACACAGTTTCGTCAAAAGAGCTTGGGGTCGGAAATGCCCCAAACAAACTGAAACTACAAGAAAAAATGGAATTACAAACCCAACGTGTCCCGTTTGCCACGCACCTTACACTTTCAGCGCGAGGAGTCTTCAA
This sequence comes from Nemotelus pantherinus, assembly GCA_963978885.1. NCBI lineage: Eukaryota > Metazoa > Arthropoda > Insecta > Diptera > Stratiomyidae > Nemotelus > Nemotelus pantherinus. Next base: position 72,759,916 of record OZ022265.1, on the reverse strand, counting down.
TGTCAATTGTTGCTTTCTTAAGCATAGTACTGAGTTCGATTTCACGTGAAATTTTCATACAAAATTTCACGTGAAATCTGTTTCGGCGAAAATTTAGCTTGAAAATAAGCAAGTTTTGTACTGTGTTCTTAGCATGAAAAGTTGCTTTGAAGTTGCTTTCGCTTCGAAAACATAGATGGCACTAAAACATGTTGTCAATCATTTCACGCAAATTTAGTTTGTGCAGTTCATTCTTTCGAGCGAAAAAGTGACATTTAGTGTTTGAATTTGAAAATTGAGCAGTGCAAATGACTCTCCAATAAGAAAATCGATCGAAAATTGAAATTCTTGACATTTTATCCGTCAAGAATGAGCAGTGTCTCTGCTTTTCTCTGTTGTCAAAATTTTCGCTCGAAAGAATGGCCAGATAATGCGGAAATGTCAAAATTTCACGTGAACTCGAACTCAGTACCAGCCTTTAGCCGGTAATCAGAGCTCGAACAACCGTGAATTCAAGTCAAAATTTGCTTTGCCTATTATCTAACGGATCAAATTAACTGCGCTCCAGCCGCGCCTTCATGTCAGCATATCGGCACGATCGATCTCCGCCAGCTTCTCCTGTACATCCAACTGCCGTCTCCAGCACGTCCGATAAGGTCTGTGGTTCAGGCCAAAAGAAGGACCACATGCTCAATTTCTTGTTTAATCGTGGTGAGTATGGCGCGGCGGAAAATTTGCTGAATGCTACATCTTGCTCAATGCAATCGCCTCGAGCTGTTTGTAGTAATACTCCAGTAGCAATAGATGTTTGAGTTGAAGAACACAAGACAGTTGCTGTGGCGCTCTTATTATTTCCACTCATTGGATTTACAATAAGTAGATTAGCTCTATGAGACCACCTCTATTAAATTTACGCTAGCTGATTTATTTCCATTTTTTAATAGAGTTGTCTTTTTTATTTTTCTTCTTTAAATTTTTGACACAATAATTTGTATCTTTTGGATACATACAGATGTAAATAGATTTTCCTTCCGTCAAAATATTCATCTTTTGATTTTCAGTACAACGTTAACACACGTCACATAGAATTATTTCATTTTTCACAAATATACTCCCATAAATAAAATCTACTATGATCTAAATAAGCTGCAAAAGAACACCACAAGCAGTTTTTCATGCATTAGTTTTCCAATTTGATGCATTCATTTATGAACCGAACTTTCCCATCGACGGCACGCACAAGCAGCAAGCTGCGGGAGACATGCGCGTCTCGTAATCTTGTAGTACTGCACAAAATATAAACAGATAATCTGTATATTGTTTGTGCAGCTCTGGATTTCCTTAAAAGGTTTCGTTCGATGCTCATGAAGCGTCTAATTGCTATTTTCCAAGAATCGCCGAGTAAAATTGGGTTCGAAAATAATGGTAATACAACTTCATATCTACCTTGGCTGTTTCTTATGGTCGTTGCTTTGAAGAAATCTTCGCATCTTTGCTCAGCATTTGTAAATTCTATTTTCCCTGGACACTCTTCAAGTTCCCAAAATTTCTTTAGTTGGTCGTTGAGCTCACTATTGGTCATTCCACAAAAAGGTATTTTATAAAAATTACTGGACACCTTTCCCAATACAATCCATCCTAATGTTGTATTTTGCAATGTTGGTAGGTCTTTATGGAGTTTGTATTGCCCCATAGGCATATAATTCTGCGCCAATCAGCATGTCAATACCTCCTGGTTTGTTGAATTGAGGATCTGCTGGGGCCATATTGGATGGAATACTCCAATCTTCTATATTCACGAATTCAAGAGGTTGATATGAAGTTATTTCTGGAATGACGTAAGCTTCAATATTCGTTTGATGTCTTGTAACTCTACATATGACAATAACGCTGATTCGATCCTCAGATTTTAATCTTGATTCTTCAATACCACTTATTCTTAGCTCGTCTTGAATTCTGGCAAGCTTTAATTTATTTCTTAATATTTCTGTCATTAGATTTAGTTGAGACCCGGAATCGAGAAGAAAATGGCACTTGACTTGATTGCCATGATTATCAGTGACCGTTGCATCGGCTGTGTCCAAGAATACATAACTGCTTTGTTCATTGCTGGCTGCTTTGCTTTTTGTAGAGCACACGTGAACTGCAGCATCATTGCTAAATTTTATTGATGCCGTGTTATTCCGTCCTTTTTCTGCCTTCCCGACGTCATTCACAAAATGAAGCAACGAACTACGTCTCTTTTGGCATGATGAGCAACTCTTCAAAGTGCAACTACCTGTTTTATGGCCACTTTTTAAGCAGTTTATGCATAATCCCAACTTTTTTGCAGTTGCTTGACGTTCTGGAGGACTGAGTTTTAGAAATTTACTACAGAAGTATATCGGATGATCACTACTGCATAACTCACATTTATTTCTGTGAGTCATCGTATAAGCATGTGCAATCTTACTATGCTTATATTTACTGATCGTTTTTATTGTTCCCAAGGCTTCAATGACTGGAATATTAATTCCAAAAAGCCTAAAAACTCTTCAAGGGACTGTAGTTCTCTGGTAAATTTTACAGATTGTTCATATAATGTATGTGTGTCTCGATCTAATTTTTTTTACTAAGATTTGTAGTAAGATTGGGTGGCATTGGTTGCGCACATTCAACCCAAAGTTCTCGAGACCAAGAACACATTCTTTAGTTGTATTTTAGCTACTTATATTTTTGCTACTTGGCTGAAATTAGTGTTAAAATATATATACAGTCATGAACTTAAGTCTACGTACGCCTGCAATTTTCATGAAAAATATTGAACTGAACGCCTGATGTCAACAAAAATGATAAGGAATAATGAAAACAATAAACTTATTTCATATCACGTCCAAAATATATATATCCATTTAGTGCAAATTAACATAAAACAAAAATAATAATATTTCATACAATAAAAAAGAACAAAAGTCTACGTACAGTCACATTTAACATTGGTTGTCTTAAAAACTAGTGTTTGGTGGGGCCTCCTTCTAAGAAAATTACAGTTTTCAATCGGCTTGGCATTGAATCGACTAGATTTTTTGTAATTTCTGATGTAACTTTGTCCCATTCTTCATGAAGAACGGAAATTAGGTCGAATCGGCTGAAACTTTACGGTTTTAAAGTTGGCGTTTCAAATGATCCCATAAATGTTCGATTGGGTTTAAGTCCGGAGATTGCGGTGGGCAATGAAGTTGTTTGGGGATATTAAAAATCAATCACTTTTTCACAATCTGCGCTGTATGTTTGGGGTCATTCTCTTTTTGGAAGACCCAAGACGGCCCTAGTCCCAATTTTTGCACTGATTGTTTTCAATTAGCTTTAAGTATGTCTAACTATTCAGCACGATCCATGATACCGTCGATAACAGCTAAATTCCCCATCCCCGCCGCCGACATGCATCCCCAAACAAGAACACTTCCACACCCATGCTTTACCGTACCAATTAAATTTTGCTTTTTGAGGCCTTCGTTTGGTTTTCTCCACACTCGTTGCCTACCGTCATGTCCGAAAATATTAAACTTGTTCTCGTTGCTAAACAAGACGCTATTCCAAAAATGTTCCTGCTTGCCTTCATGGAGTTTTGCATATTTGAGTCATTTACCTTCATTTGTTTTACAAATGAATGGTTTTTTTCCGAGGTGTCCTGCTAAAATAGTCGTTGCGGCGGAGCACTCTGCGCGCAGTTATAGGGTGTAAGTGTTTGCTCCTAACCTCCTTGATGCCTTCAGCTAGTAATTTTGACGACGTACGAGGATTATTTTGCATTTCTGCGAGTACCCTTCTCTCTTCGCGGTCTTCCACTCCTGGGTATGTTTTCAAATGATTTTGTCCTCTGGTAATTTATAATTACAGTTTGAACACTTGACCCCGATTTTTTGACAATTTCACTAATTTCACGATAAGATCGCCCTTCTTTTCTAAGGCTCACAATTAATTTTTTAACGTCATCAGAGATTTCTTTCCTAATCGGAGCCATGATCACTTTAAACAAATTGACAAATTGAATAATTTTCATCTATTATCCATACATATAAACTAAAAAGTTGTTACGATTTGGTGGCTTTTCACACAATATTCAAAATCAAGCAATCGATATCGGCGTTTTACAATGTAACATACAAAATATGACAAATTAATTGCCAACTAAAACAAGTTAGCTTCCCAAAACTTATTGTTTGGTAGAGAATGTTCACTTTTTCACAACGGTCCAATTGTTGTTTCGCCTTTTTGCTGAGACTGCGCGGTTGGCTACTGGTTGTTGTTCGACAGGAGCTTGGCCAGAAGTGGGTTGTAGTGGTGGTTCTTGCGGCAGTGCCGTGCGTCTTCATGAAGTTCTTCTTTGCCTTCGGGTCATACTTGAATTCGTTTTTTGTTCGATCAGTTATTCTTGATATCTTCTTCTTCTTCGAGTCGTGCTACTCCGAGTGCCCAATATAGAATTCGTTCCTGATTTCAACGACAACTTGTTTTTGTTGATGGTAGTTGAGGTTGCTGGTGCGCCGCTTTTAGCATATTCGAGTAGAACGGGAGTGGTGCTGAATGATGAAATTAAAGAGTCGAAGGAATTTCCAATCTCTATCTTGACTGGCTACCAAATACCACAGCAGCTGCCATCGAAGAGTAAACGTTAGGATGAAAATATGTAAGTAAATAAAATAATTAACTTTAATAATTAGTTAGGCTTGTGCGAACGTTGGGTTGCGTGAGCGTCGTGTTGCGCGTGAGCGTCGGGCAAGCTCTGTAGCCTTCTTAGTTCTTCCTGTCTTCGCTTCAACTCTCGTTATATGTGACTATGGACTACTTGCTGAACCGCTGTGTCACTTGTGATTGTTGCTGAACCACAATTTGATGTTGATTTTGTTACGGACTGACGGCGGCCGATTCCGTGCCTTTTGTTCTATGCGACCACGCAATTGGCAAACGGCCACGGAAACACCAAATTTGAATCCCGTCGAGGATTCGCCACCGCAACACGAGAACTTTACCGCATGAGGGCGGTAGAAATTGAAAACTTTTTAAAGACCCGACTAGGTCACCGGCGGTAACTAGCTAGTATTGAAAGGCACGACATGTCCGCGTCCGAGTAACACGCCCGCCCCCACTCGCGCACAATCCTCCGCCAAATCATACGCACATCACAATATTTCCTTCAGTTAAACATTTCGTGTTTTTTTCATTTTTATTGAACAAAATATATTTATTTCTCGGTTTTGTTTCACAGTAGTACTTGACAGTTTTATTTCTTTGTCAATATATATAAAACTGCGCATGGGTGATTTTATACTGCGTAAAACAATAAGTAAGAACTCAATTTTCTTTTCTTATATTTTATGTTATAATTACTTTTAAATTTGTATGACTTTAAATCGCAATGGATACATACATTTGCACTGGATAATCATAGCTATATTGACTCTAAAACAGAAATTCAGGCATTAAAATACTGGCTGTTATTAATTCCACTAAACAGTTCATTGACTCAAAATTGTCATAATTTAGTTGGATATCTACAGTAGCGGTTCGTGACATAAATATTTGGTTCGGCCGAAAAGAAAGTTATGATTTGTCAACTTAATTTTTTGGTGTTAAGAAATTTCTGTACGAACAATTAGTGTCTTATCTTAAAAAAAAAATTAAATCGTCCAGCAAGAACCACGAGGAGGTCTACAGCACTCCCGCTAGGAAAGGAAAGGAATGGACAACTGGGTATTGGTATGATTGGTAAAACTGAAAACAATAAAGAGCAGTAGAAAATCTATGCCAAGTACGAACTATGATCAAAGGGATGGTTGAAGAGATAGAAGGAATTGTACAAAATAGGGCATTGTTACTCATAACTATTACTTAAGTATATCGATTAGAAATTTACCTTTTATAAAAAATTAAAATAAATAATACGTGCACAAATCACTCATCTTGAAGCACTTAATTTATCTTGCATGCATAGCAGTGGTAAACAATTTTGGATGAGCAATCGATTTAATTTTGGATTGCGATCCGCTTATTTCACCAGCCATAATCAGGGCTTCGTCTAAAGTCTGACCAATCAATATAGAATTGCCCCAATTATTCAATCCAAATATTAAAAATGTAATTTGCACGGCGACCATTACTGATATTCAAGAAAAGGAATACCCGTTCGGTTATTTCGTCCTTACAGTCAAATCGGAAAATTACGGACAGTTGAGAAAAACAACTAATATCAGTAGTTTCATCTACTTCCCAATAAAAGTAATTTGCACTGTTAGTTTGACTGCTTATTTTATTACTTACTATTTTAATTATTGCGTCAATCAATTCATTGAAATCGTCTTTGATAATCCTGTAAAAACCGTTGGGTCTATAAATCTATTAAAATCAGAATCTAAGTTTTAAGCAAATTTAGCTAATTCTTTAACATTTTCCTAGTTGTTGGATTCTGCTATCTCATCATTGTCTCTAAATGCCATTTCCTGCATTGATAGAAAAATTATAATATTTACCAAATATCTCATCATTATCCGATTTTCTCGCACGTTTTGATTTTTTTTACTGATACCGAATTTACCGAGTAATTTATGTTTCAAAGCCGAGTGGGCATGTTCTTTCTAAATTTGATTCTTATTATGTTCAGCTTTTTTTGGACTAAATTTCTCATTTTCGGCCGTGGAATGCGTAAATTTTTAAGAAAATGTTTATCTTGATATAACATGCGATTAAACTTATTTGTTAAAAGATGATTTATTAAATCACTCTTTCTACTCACACATTCTCTAATACTTTCCGTATCCATCTCCATTGCACACTTCTCAATTCTAAATATATTCAAAGTTATTTTAATTCAAATTTTTATCAAGCAATTCAAACTCACTATTTACCTAAAAACAACTACGAAAACTACAATCTTTTAAACAAAATACCGAATCAATTAAATCACTAATATAGCACATAGCACCACCACCGTTCTACTATCAAAAGAAATGCTTTCTACTATGAGTAAACTCGTACTTGACTTTCATCCCAGTACGATCCCGTTTAAAAAAAAATGTATTCCCTTGGCCATTTTTTCTTACATTTTGCTTATTTTTACTAATGTTCGAAGAACATTAGTATTAAAATCGATTCGGCCGAAAATTCATATTTCCATATATATATATATATATATATATATATATATATATATATATATATATATATATATATATATATATATATATATATATATATATCTATATATATATATATATATATATATATATATATATATATATATATATATATATATATATATATATATATATATATATATATATATATATATATATATATATATATATATATATAGATATATATATATATATATATATATATATATATATATATATATATATATATATATATATATATATATATATATATCATCAAAAAATTTCAGTGAGATAATCTCGGGAACGCGCCATCCGATTGAGCTGAAACTTTCAGGATACATTGGTGTATATGCAGAATAGGTCCAGGTCTCTTTAAATGTCAGTTATTGTTAACCTTTTGGCGCCGGCGGCCATTTAAGTGATATTTTTAATATACCTATTATTTCGTGCACAAATGATTTTCGCAAAAATAAAGTTAACGAAATAAATTTCGAACGTGTTTTACATATGAATCGGATAATGCTTTGGAATTTTTTAACCCTATGTGTGCGCTGGGTGCCTAAAAAGAGGACGGGAAAATTTGAAAATTTTTATATTGCGATAACTTTTGACAGAGCTATTCGATCATTACGAAATTTTCAGGACATATTGATATTATTTAGTTGTAGATTTGTGTTGTGTAGCTTTTAATGAGCGTGCTGGCAACCCTGTAGCTAGGGCAGGCACTGAAAGTGAAAACCTCCAAATCATCGTCTCTCTTGAAAAAATGCCGTTTCTTCAAAAAAAAGCCACTCATATGTAAATCTTGTGCTTTGTTTACATAACCAAAAAAAAAAAAAAGATATGGTATAACGGGCACGCCTGGTAACCCTTGCCCAATTTACCTATATTTTAAGCATCAAAAACTTCTGTTCACGGAAACTCACGATCCGATGAGCAGAATTAGTTGAAATTTGCAGAATGTATTGGTCTTAAATAGGACCAGGTCTGATAGAAGTGATTTTGAAATGCGGGCGATTCTGTGCCAGTGGTGCCATCTTGAAAAACCACTAAAAAAGATAACTGTTTTTAGCCCTATAAATTCTGATTGAATCCTTCGATTTTGACGAAACTCACACTGCTGGATCTTACTTTAAGCCACGTTTGGTAGAAATTTGGTCGAAAACTTCGGTTGGAGTTGCCAGCTATGATAATTTTGGTGTCTTCATTTTGAAAAAAAAAATTTGGAAGTGAAAACATTCAAACCATCGAATATTCAAAAAAATGTCCGTTTCTTACAATAAAACCAATCTGTATACAAATCTTATGTTTTATCTACACGTTCAAAATAAAACTTTGGAAATTTCATGTCGGACAAGAACGGTAACCCTCTCCCAGTAAGCCTATATTTTTAGCATCAAAAACTTATGTTCACGGAAACTCACGAACCAATAATCAGATACAGCTAAAATTTACAGAATGCATTGGGCTTCAGTAAGACCAGATTTGATAGAAGCGATTTTGAATTGTGGGCAAGTCTGTGCCAGTGGTGCCATCTTGAAAAATTACAAAGAAAAAAAAATGCTTTTTGCCCTATGAAATGTGAATAAATTACCAGATTTTCATGAAATTGGCACAGTAGCTAAACCCAACTCTAATCTCTGTTTAATGGAAATTTGGTTGAAAAATTTGATTGGTGCTACCAGCTATGGTAATTTTTGTGTCTTTGGTTTTGAAAATTCGCTCAGGAAAATAAAACTTTTTGCACTATAACTTCCAGTGCAGTCATCAAGTCAATCAATACGAATTTCATACAATTAATGAAGCCTGTCATAAACATTATTCAGGCCAAATTTGGTTGAAAAGCCACGATAGGGTTGCCAGCTATTGTTGGTTTTGTGTTTAATTGCAATATCTTTATTAAGCGGTTTTATCGTAGAATTTTCAAATGGTAATGATATTGTAGTGACAATAAACAGCAAATATTAAGCTTTCGATTATTTGAAAAAACTCGCTGCAGGTAACTCTAAATTTCTTTATACTCCTTTAACTTCGAATGTTATATAACAACGTGAAGCAGATGTGATATATTCTTGGCTTTGATACTGGCAGAAGGTTGCCAGCACGAGTCGGTTGTGCTACTTTTGTATCAATAAACGCTTACAGTTAGTATTCATACCGGAAACATTTACAATTAAAATAAATAATCAATGTTGCAATTCGCAAAGTTTTGCAAATTTTTCGGATCGTAGCCCCAAACACCAATTTCAGTACATGTGGTGGAATATGCACTCAAAACCTGCACAATTCTTCTACTGTTCTTCGAACATTAGTGTTTCTAGCGGTTCAGGTGCGCTAGAGTTTTTTTTATTATCCACCTAAATGCGGCTGGCCACCGAGTCTCTTGCATTGTCTCATCCGTGCGCGGGGTGTAAAATTCTATACGAAACACCCAAATAAATAGCTAGTATGGAAACGAAGTCTCGAATGGAGGCTATCTGAAAAGTTTTGAGTGCCCTAGACTGTGCTTGGATACGGCCAATTTTCTTCGGCCGCGATTTCAGCCGTCGCTTTGCTCGGTTCTCGCTTGCACTTGCTAGACATGTACGCTGGGTACGCGTACGATGTGGCCGCCGTTTCGCTGGGTGGATGATGCATTGTGCTCATATGTACATATACTTGAATGAAATGATTTAGATTAAGACGGTTGACCGGCCGTCGTACGAACGATACATTTTATTGATGATTTGCTCTTCATAGCCGCGTATATTAACTAGGATTTAAATGTGATTGAGATCAAAACAGTCCAACGCAAACGGGGTATTTATCCGTTTACACACTACCGCTTCGATCCTATTTCTGTTGTAGTCCAGTACTGTATACGCGGCAAACTAAAGATTGAATGAGGTAAATATGGTTAAGAGGAAGCTATATGTTGTAGCTAACGGCTTAAAATCAATTATTCATTTTTCCTATTTTTCATAATAATTTCCTACTTATGATAATTTTCTTGGTACGGCCGGGCCTACTTTGCCGCCCCTGACGAGCCGTCACTGGATATCTATTACATTCATTAACATCTTCACAACATATGAATTTAGAATCTTGAAATGAAAGAGATTGAGTTGGATTTTCAGCAATCTCACAAATTAGTTTTCACATAAATCGAGGCAATGCGCATGAACATCTTAAACTTTGTTAATACTCCAAAATACATCTAAACACATAACAGTGTTTTAAATAATTTATCTCATATTGAATACGTCCAACATTTGTATTTACTCTGAATTTCATCAAGATATCATCAAATCTCATAAAAACTGATCGAAACACTACATTCACGAAAATTATGAAAAATGTACTGCGGTCACCACTTATGCGTCCTTTACAGCATACAGAAACAATACAACATCTTCGAAATTGTCTGATTGCGGGAGTTTTGAGTTACTAACGGATAATCTTTGCTGAATTGTTGAGCCAACTCTTCTTGATTAGAAGCGTTAAGCATCACTTGGGGCTTCTGAAATGCAAAAACTGATGACAAAGATTCATCTGTATTGGAAATAAAAGATCTTTCAGATGACACTCCGAACATTGTCTGTAGTGCTTGATGTATTCGCCCAACAATCTGCACAAGAGAGTTGGACAAAAAAATCAGATTTCGAAGATTAATAAACATTTCGGAACATTTCGGTCTTATCTGGCTACCGCAGTGAAAACACATGAATCGACAGCAGAATCACAATTCTGATTACGTCTAATGCCCGATTTATACATTGGAACGAGCGTCTCGGGTACAAGAGTAAACAAGACTCAACAAGACATTGGACGAGACTCAACAAGACATAGGGTGTATTGTTTACTTAGGATATTGCACCGTACAACACGGACCATACACCATGCACCTTTCATAGGGTGAATTGTTTACTTAGGATATTGCACTTTGCATCTTTCGACAGTTGTGAGCTGTTTTGTTCAGTTCAGGGAACGATGACTGAGGTACGGGCTGTGGCTATTGCAACTGCCTGGTGTGCGTTGAGTTATTTCAATCTGGGACACGCAAACACATGTTTGAAGTCCCGGCGAAAAATTCGAAAATTTAAATGAGCACATGCTACCCTCTCGAATCCCTTTTACTTGATGCATAAAACCGACTTCGCTTCCAGCGGCTTCGAACTCGGACGAGACGGTCATAAACACTCAGGCACAGCAGTAAAAGGATCATTATCCCTTCGTAAAACAAACAAGAGCCGACGAGCAAACCATTTACACACGCGTGCTTGCCATGAAAAACACAGCCGAGACTAGACAAGGAGACCGTTTACACACTCACCTTGTCTTCATTTGGCATTACTCGGCGAGCATGTAATTCCGGCTTAAGAGATGTTAAGGAAATGCTGGCTTTCTGACAGGAATCCCCATTATGGCATTGAATGAAAAGTCGATAAAAACTTCGAACCCTTCGCCATTGTTGACCTTTTTCGTCACTTGCCCGCCGATAAGGGTAAAACACCGTCACAATGACTTATATTTGACGTAGCACATTTTTACATTTGCAGCCATTCGACCAGTTCCAAACAATAATTATTTGAATAGCAAATTAGATGATGATGATGTTATTCCAATTTGAACACAAACTCTGTTCTGCACGCCTGCTTCAGAATTCAGATCTGATTCTTCGAAACAAATGTGCATCAGCATCCAAGTGTCTAATATGGGAACATGGATAGCAATTTCGTATCTGTGATACTAAACGTTCCTGGCCTTGATCAGAATTATTTAAATTTACGCCCAGCACACAAATATTAACATTTCTTCAATTCCTAACGCAAATCAGCAGCAGCACAGTCGATTTGTTACAATCATGCAATCAGCAGCACTGAGGAACAGGAAACTTTTCAGCGAACTTGCTACATAGCCACACAGACGCAAGAAACACCAGTGCGATTTGATTCAAAAATAACATTCCGTACAACATCAATCGGAGGCCGTCTGTTAAAGAGCAGATTCTTTTATCTGCACTGTGAAGTGTATACGGCACTTGAACCGTTACACTATTGAAACTGTTTGATTTGCAGCACTGCACCACTAAAACACATACGGCACTTGAAACCGTTGCGTTACTCGACGAATGATGCAGATACGGTGTTGCACTGTCTACTGTACACGGCACTTAAACCGTTACACAAACCGATGATTCGTTTTATCCGGTATAACAAACCACTGAGCACATACGGCACTTGAACCGCTGTGCTATTCGACGAGATAGATTGAAAAAGCGAAGGTCTCGAAGTTTATTGTAGACTGACTTTATTTTAACATTTGTACTCAATTTATACTATCTTAAAAATACTAGGAAGAAAAACTTACAAATTGCATTTTTACATTGAGTCACATGCACAGAATAATATTTGCTTACTTTATTAATGTTACAAAATATTGTCGCGTGCATATAGGTCAATAAATGAAAGCACGCTATACCAATGTCAACAAAAGTGCTTTCATGAAAGTAGAACGAATAAAAGTTGCTGAGGTACATACGTACTGTGTTCTGTATGATCTAATTTACGTGAACTTGAACGAATAAACAAAACATGCTTATGTGAAAACTTTAACTTGAATGAATGAGTTTGAACACCGTCTAAAACTACTACAATCCTAAGCCATGCGATAATCACGGCACAAAACACACTGAATCAAAAAATGAGCACATTTGAGCACGTTCAAAAGTTTGCTGCCGACCTCCAAACTCTCACTCACTAAACACCGACCGACCTTCTCGCCGATCTATCCAACGCACATTGCTCATGGCAATGGAATGCCATTAAAACATTGCCTTATAAGGCGAAACCGGGAATCGAGAAATCGATGGATGGGGAAATCGATTGTAATATACCTGAGGTGAATTCAAACATTAGCACCGCTAATTGCCTATCACTAGAAGCAACTGAAAGTAGGCATACGTGCCTTTTTCGGGGTCATCAATTTAGCTACTTATATAAAAGAAATAAAATCCTTTAAAATTACAATGATAAAAATTTTATCATATTGATTTTAATAAGAATATTTATCTTATGTTAACACGCTTTTATATTGAATTCTACTAAGTTTTTAACTGAACTATACAAAACAACTTTATATCATCCAATTGACAACTAAACTTATTTTTCATAAAACTTCAAAAAAATTTCAATAGCATACTTGATATACAATTTTTTCCTGTAGTGTGTTAAATGTCAAGTAGTGTGGTGAGTAGTGAATGTGTGAATGATATATGTGATATATGTATGTGTTTGTATATCCACAGTATCATGCATTGTTTTGATTGACGATGCTGATTCTGATGATAAAGTCGGCTGCGCAAATATCTTGTCAATTAGTGCAGCCACTAATAGTTTTTATTACTATATCTGGTGGTAAGGATTTCCCAAGCAGTTTTGTAATTCTCTTCAATAAATGTAGCTCATTTTGAGTCAGGGTACTTTAAGGGCATTACCAATTTTTGATGCAATTCCTTCAAACCCTTCGTTATGTTGTATTCTTCTAGAACTCGATCTCCAGTTTCCGATAAGATTTTCCTTAAAATTCACACGTTGCAGCACACGTTGTTTTCGTGCCTTTTTTCCGATTTCTTCTTGTTGTGAGAGCCGACAAAGCATGACAACAAATGTTGCGTTACATTGATTGTAACTCCAGCGTAAATCGCAAATGAAACGCCACCTTCGTTCATACGATTAGGTTCTAATCTGTCGAATTGTACGCTGTTTTCAAATTTAAAACAGTTGAAAATAAAGGGAGAAAACAACGAGTATAAATTACTACAATTGCTAGAAAATATAAAAATAACTAACAGAAAATTACCTGTTTGAATTTTTTACACATTATGAGGGCTTTTTCTAATTTCCTGACTACGAAAATATTCAACACCACCATGAAAAAATCAAAGCTACCAATTGAAAACTACATAGCCACCTCACGGCAAAAAATGGCGTAGCTACTCATGAACTACTTATTTTTTTAAATATCATTTGGAACAGCAACAAATATTTATTTTTAATTGAAGAAAAAGTATTAGTGTCGGATGAGAAGAATTTCCTCCATCGTAACCCGTGCGATTGCTTGCATTTGAAGCTATAACAAATCAATTGATTCACATTATTCAGGAAATAAAATATATAACTAGAATGCATATACTTTGGTAAACTTGAATTTAGGGCCCCTGGGAGTCTGAAGTGGATGGGACCACATCACTAATTTTTAGCATCTTCACGATTTTATGGAACGAGAAACTTGAATTTACCATATTTAATGCAATCCGAAATTGCCCTAATATTGGAATATCTAACTTTGCATTTTATTTCACTTAATATTTCGCTTTTTCTGCAACATTAATAGCACTTGTCACTAGCACTGGGATTTCCTGGGAATCGTGGATAAAGAATGGTAGATCGACTATATATCCTTTGTTCTCTTGAAAGCTCAAAGGTGTAGTATTAGTTGTACTTTTGGTTTGCAGCGAAATCATTGGCAGCAGGTGGGTTTGCAGTAGGGATTGATCGGTCGACAACAGTTTCGTTCGCTGGAGGTAGGCTTACAGTTGACATTTTCAAAATGCTCTAGCCTAAAGCGCATATTTGTTGAAATGAGGCAGGATTACATCATGTTTTCAAATGTTAGGTCTGTTTTTGTACGCCGTTGGACTGAACACTGAAATCTTTTATAAAAGAGCATGAGATTTCAGTTGAATCTGAGCTAGTGCTAGATCCTTATGGTGTGGCGCGAATACATATTTCCAAAATGCGCTGCAAGGAAAATATTTTTCGCGCCATGTTATTATGAAAGTTGAATATTTTTGTTGAGATACTTTATTACTGCTTAAGATGACTTTATAATCACCATCATTATTTCAAAAGCAGACAACTGTCACTTCTGGTTGTCACTTTCAAGGAAATGCCTTGAGAGCGTTGTTGTACTTATCGTGAATTTCCCCCACCACATGATTCAGGAAGTTTCAGTCCACGAACGCGACTGAAAACACACTGTGATGATGATGGACAAGATTGGAAATAGATGTGTGCCAGATTATTCCGAAATCTAAATTTAAATGCCCAAAATAATGCTAGATACTAACTCCGAATTCCGAATGCTGTTTTGGAAAAAATAATGCCAGATCTAGCATTCAAAATCCTAAAATGGCAGCAATGGTCGTGAGAGTGAGCCTGAAATTTACGCTTTTAGTCTAGCTTTATGAAGTTGTTAATTTTTTGTTGTGATTACAGTAATTCTATTATTTTTCTTAATTCTATGTTTACTGAAACATGGGGTGATTTTGTTTTTTCGGCACTCCCTACGAAAAAATATTTCGTCTTCTTCTAACGGAGCTCGATTTTTGTTGAATTTTTCAATATTTTTACTAGAAACGGTATCGATTCTGTTTTTTGTTATCGGATAAATTTGGCATCTAAATTGATTCAGTTTCCTTAACAATTTGCATATGCTCGTTATTGTAATTTAATTTCTTATCGAATTCGTGGGTTCTACTGGCCAGGATTTCGTATGGTGTAAGTTTTAATGTGGAGTGGACTGCATTATTATACATAATTATGGCTTCATTTAACATGTCGTCGTGATTTGTATCGATATTGTTTTTGTTACGTTTTTCTAAAATGATTCTCCAGGTTTCTGTTGGTTGAGTGCCACCTTTCTACATAAGCGTTGCTGCTCGTCTGTTGATGAGAAGTAAAGTGGGTTCTAATTCCGTATTGTGCACAAACATTGTAGCGAATATTTTTAATGGGGGACGTGTCGTGCCTTAGCACAATTCAAAACCAGACCGAAGTTCGGAACCAAGATTGCCAAGGTCCGACAGAAGTGGAACGACTAATGTGTAGCGATTATTAGGATGGAGATGGCCTTAGCACAACTTAGAACCAGACCGAAGTCCAGAACCAAGAGTGCTAAGGTCAGAAAGTAGAATGGCTAATGCCATTCAAGAGGCAAAACAAAAAAAAAGAATTGCCCCGAGAGCAGGGTGCCCTAGAAATGGCCGTGAAGGCCCCTCGCTTTGCTAGCTCGCTGCGGCTGGGGTGGGTTTCCTTTACGGAACTATGCCCCCTTTTGGTCCCTGGATATGTTTACATATCAGTTTGCGGCTACAAATTCATGACGGATGAATACTACGTAGCTTCCCGTTTCTTGAGAGCCAACCAACTCCATTTTCAAGAACCCACCCCAGCCGCAGCGAGCTAGCAAAGCGGCAAACCAGCATCCGTCGGGGTTGGTTAAAGGGTGCTCCGCTAATGCGGACGAGGGGCCTTCACGGCCATTTCTAGGGCACCCTGCTCTCGGGGCAATTCTTTTTTTCTTGTTTTGCCTCTTGAATGGCACTAGCCATTCCACTTTTGACCTTAGCACTCTTGGTTCTGGTCTTCGGTCTGGTTCTAAGTTGTGCTAAGGCCATCTCCCATCTTTAATAATCCGTTACAAATGCCATTCAAGAGGCGAATTAAAAAAAAAAAGAATTGCCCCGAGAGCAGGGTACCCTAGAAATGGCCGTGAAGGCCCCTCATCCGCATTAGTGGATCACCCTTTAACCAACCCCGACGGATGCTGGGGTGCCGCTTTGCTAGCTCGCTGCGGCTGGAGTGGGTTCATGAAACAATGGGGCTGATCAGCTCTCAAAGGAAACGGGATGCTACGTATTATTTCATCCGTCATAATAGCGTAGCCGCAAACTGGTGTATAAAAAATACCCAAGGGACAAAAGGGGGCATAGTTCCGTTAAGGAAACCACCCGTGGCTTTGCAACATGGGCTGACTAAGCAGACCCAGTGCTCGTGACGACGCACGGAGCCAGAAAATAGAAATTCAAAGGAGGAGAATAGGGGGTAAAACGCTGTCTCTCTTTTCAGAGGAACCAAGGGGGAGGCAGACAGTCCCGGGCCCCTGATGGTGGCAGAGCCCTGACCCCGATAGTCTGGGGTCCTCCACCCACTGATGTTGGCCATATTTCAACTAGAACAAAAATCCAAAAAGCAAAACATATTTGGCCAATATCTCTCCCTTTAAAGTGCTGAAATTCAAAAATAAGACTATTCACTAGTCATCGGCCAGCCAGGCCATGCGCGGACCCTGAAAAGCAGGGCTGTGGAGTCGGAGTCGTGCCCCTGTATATTTAAAGCGGAGTCGGAGTCGAACGCGACTCCGACTCCGCTTTAATTGTACAGAGCCACGACTCCGACTCCACAGCCCTGCTGAAAAGGCAAAGTCTTCTCGGGCTCTCACCCAATAAGAAGGCCAGTGGTTAAGTTTAATACAAGTTCATTTTATTTGAACCATTAAGGAAAAAAAACAAAAGTTACTGCTCTTACGACATCTATAAAAGTGTTTTTTCCTCTGTTTAGTTTGAAAGTAGAGCTTGATATTTGTATTTCTTTCGAAATTTGGGCTTCTTCAAGTATAAATTTATATAAGACAAACAAGCAAGATTCTACGAAGAAAGTGGCCACTATCTTATCGTCGTCGTTCAAAATCTAATAAATTAATTTGTATTTCACAATGAAATGAGCCGAAATTCATATATAAAGTTGGAAATAAATACATTCACAAACGTTGTCTAAAAATAGCAGAAAGACATATTTCATGTACATAGTAGTAGATTGTTCAGCATTTTAGTGGATCTGATTCGTTAAAATATGCAAGATTTGCTTATCCTTTATGTTTATCTGATTTTTTATTCTGAAATTTCATGTAGTATGGATAAATCAACAATAATTTTGAAACGTTCTGAATGTGAGTTCAAATTAAAGGACACCAACAAAGAACATCTACCCGTTCAGTTTTAATCATACCCTTTGATTGATTTCGTGTAGAGTAATTCAGTTTTAAAGGTATCGTGACTTGTGCAAATTTCTATCAATTACATATATATTATCATGTTTAATTAGCATGTATTCTCTGAAGAAAAACTGTCACATCCAACCAATTTTGTATAACAGATACCCAAGTATTTCCATATTTGCTTAGATGTCTGATTAAATTTTTCTTCCGAGTCATAAGAGTTGAATTGGTTGAATTGGTTGAATTGAGTCTATATGATTTTTATACACATTATGGTGTAGGACATAATGGAACAATAGTAACGAACTTAAAACATATTTCAATATACAATACTTTCTCTCGATTTTCAATAATAATTGTTGACTTTTGCTGTATCAACTGACTGGCTAATTCCTGAGATCATCGTAAAACTGCAACAACTGCAAGATAATTCATTTCTCTCCTTCGTATGTTTCTATCTATTAGCGGGGCTCCACCAAATTAATTACAAGGTGTCCAAACAGGAAAAGTTGAAATCTAAATGGCATGGCTTTCACAACACGTGAGCAAAATATAAGCAAGAAAATTTATGTGCACTAGGCCATGCGAGGCTAAGATTGACCTTCGACCAATAAATGTGTAACAAAAGTCTTTAATATAGTTATACTTATTCAATGAGCCGAATATGTTGCGGATCGGTTAGGTGTTCGCCGCAAAATGCTGCATCGATTGCCTGGAGTAACCACTCGCCCAGCCTGCTATAGTGCCGTATTAGCTTCCTGTATCATTTAAATGCCATGGTGCTTTGGTATAGTCCGGAAAAGTTTAATCCAATTTGGGGTGGCTTCTGGAGAAAATTGTCTTTTTCGAGAGTTCAAGTCTGCTGCCGCCAAAATACGACATTTAATCCATTCACTTAGGTAATTGTAGTATTCCTTTCTACTTTTAAATTTCCCCCAAACGAACAACCCAATCATAACAATCCAAAACTGTTACGCAATTACTAATTCATTTTCAAGGTAATATACAATACTTCGCATTTTGCGACACAAAATCAACGTGCATTCAACTCAAATTGATTGGAGCCAGGGGTCACTTTTCACTCAAGCACTCTGTACCGTTGTAACATAAATCCCGTTGGATTTTCGCTCGCTTCGAAACCGCAATGACTACTATAAGTCACGTCAGACTTACGGTAAATTGTTATTTTTCAAAACTAACCATATTTACAGCCAGTCCGATTTGAAAGAAATGTAGCAATTTCGAGCACGGTGCAGTGTGCGTCGAAATAATGGGTCCAGTAATTTAAATTTAAATTACCGGATGCTACAATATTTCTAAATATTATTGACATCATTTCCGTACCTTGGTCTGCTACAAGTTTTTTGGGGATGTGGTGGAGGCTAATGAAATGTCTGACTGACTTTAAAATAGCTGGCATCCCAAGTGAGTGGGAAAATCGCCACCAGAGGCGTTTTCATCAGAAAGGAGAATGTGTCACTTGTCTTAATTTTTGCACGAGGTCACCAGTTATGGATATGACAAACACTGTTTGTTTCCCATAAAATAGTCTTTGTTGCAACAAACAATATCAGTTGTTCTTCAGCGCACTTTGAACACGTCTTTTTTTGGTCCAGTCTAGTGAAAAATATTCAAAGTTGTCTTTTTTCTGATGACAACACCCCTGGTGACATTTTTTCCTGAGATGGGAATGTTGTCGTTGTGATTTTTTTTTGCAGAATGAGTGGTGAAACCGTATACAACTTGTCTTAGGCATTCGTGTTGTTAAATATGAAATAATAGTGATTTGCGAAGCACTTGAACCTTAGAGAACCTTCTATTGGTTATAATTCTCACTAAGCGGTTACACTTGTTGAGTTAGGAGTATTCGAAGTTTGATATTCAACTTTTAGTCAAAACCTCAATTGTCACCTTAATTACTCAATTACTCAATTATTCCCGGACTACACCAACTTCAACTCCATACGATTCCTTGAATAAAACACAATGAATGGATTATATCAAACTGAATATATTTTATTTTCTACTGATCTATTTTAAATCATTATGAAAGTCATATCGTAAACATAAATATCTGCTAATAACATCATATTGCACGTGAATTGAAATCAATGATTTTTGTTTACATATGCAGTATGATGCTTTACATATTTTCATTATTTAGCACAACAAAACAAATAATACTTATGAATGAAAGTGTTGCTGACAGAGTTTATTGACTGAGTTCAGGAATTTATTGTGCAGATATAAAATGCATTTATGGGTAAAAAAAAGTCAATGATTTAATAAACGTGATTGAATGTTGTACAAAAGTGCATGTGAAACTAGTCTACGAAGAATGTAAATGAAACAAATTATTCACTAGATAAGCTTTAGGCTTTATGTAGTGTATGTAGTTAAATCTAACTTATAAATACGCCTATTAATATTGTAAGAAATCAAACACGTGTCTTATGACAAAGATTCACCGGCATACAATTCTGCTTGTCTATGGTGGGATTGAAAAGTTTGTTCCTACTTAAGGCGTCAGCGTTGGAGTTGTGAACACTTTTTTGTAAATAACCTGGTAATCGAACTCTTCTAATTTCAATCTTCATCTGACCAACTTAGAGTTAGAGTTTGCGTCCTTTATGCTCATGAGCCAGGTTAATGGCTTATGATCCATGACTATCTGGAACTTGTGCCCATATAAATACGGCCTAAAGTATTTGACGGTGCAGACTAACGCCAGTAACTCCTTTTCAATTTGAATTGCCACAGTACTCCCTTCCTAGTGACAAAGTCGGCGATGAAGCAATTAAAGATGAGAAATCACTTATTTCACGATGCCGTTTAATTGTTGTTGATGATTGGATGATGCTAAATAGTCGAGGTATTGGCTATAGTTTGGTCGCAAGTAAAATTTCTTACAGGTGTAACGTTCCTGTGAAATCCTTGGCCAGGGTCATCATTTGCTATGTAAGCCGGCTTGAGTCTTTCAGGACAGACGTTTATTCGATTTTTTTAAATTTTAATGGTCATGCCATGGTTTGTGGGTCTGCTGATGACTTCAAATGGTCTTGTATATGGAAGCTCTAAAAGTCTGCGAACCGAGTCCGTTCTGAGGAAAACATGCGAACAGCTAGCGAGACTGTGTGCAGCAATCAGATTCCTTTTAATGTGATGAGCAGCTGTATGCGGCCGAAGTTTGCGCATATGTGTTCTGAGGTCCTCGACGAATGTGGTGGTCTCTGCTGCTGTGGTTTCTTTTGAGAAGAATTCTCCTGGTATTTTTATCTAGGTTCCATACTGGAGTTCCGCAGATGATGCACCTATGTCTGGTTTGAGTGCCACTCGTCACCCTAACAGGACTGTCGGAAGAAGATCGATCCATGGAGTCGGCTGTTCACAAAAGTGGGCCATCAGTGCAGTTTTGAATGTCCGGTGCCAATCATTCCGTTTGAGGCCGGCTGATACGGAGTGCTTCGTATGCTTTTCGCACCAATTAGATTCGTTAGGGCGCGAAATAAAGATGATTTAAATTGAGTGCCCTGATCCGTTGATATGGTCTTTGGTGTACCGAATCTAGGTATCCAATTTCAATAAAACGCCTTTGCTATTGTATCTGCAGAGATGTTTTGCAATGGTATCGCCTCTGGGCATGGCGAGAATCTGTCAATGATGGTAAGACAGTGCCTTTAATTGTTTACTGCCGGTAGTATAATGATGTGCAAGTTAATATGCTCGAATCATGCGCTTGGAATGTCAATGTGATCCGGTGTATTTCTGACCTTAGAATGTATTCCTGAATCCTGCTCCTCTGGCAACTGTTGTAAGTACGGGTCCAGACTGACGCGTCTCTTCTTAGGTTAGGCCAAATGAATTTACTTTTTGGTAAGTGTAGTGTTGTTTCGACACCTGGGTGCGAGAGTCCATGAACTACGGCGAATGCTTGACGTCGCATAGAACGTAGGGTCTTCTATGTCCGTTGGCTACGTTGCAAAAAACTGATTATTTGTTTAAAACAATTTTTTTCAGTCGTAAAGACGTAGCCCCGTGTAGAATATTTTGCAGCTCTTGGTCTGCGTTTTGCTCACGTTCAAGCTCTTCGGGATCTAATGTGGTCGGCATTGCGATTTCACTGCATCGGCGATGGAGTTATTTGAACCAGATATGTAGACTATTTCGGTGGTAAATTGCGAAATAAAATCCAGTTGACGCAATTATCTCGTTGATGCTTTATCGAGCTTTTATGCGAAAGCATAAATCAAAGACTTGTGATCAGTCTCTACCCCGAAAACGCGTGATTCTAAAATTTGTCAAAGGAATTGAATAGCTGCGTAAATAGCGAGCAGACTACGGTCGTATATACTGTATTTTGCCTCAGTTTCACTAAGTTTCCGCGAAAAAACTCAAGTGGTTGCCTTTCATTTTGAACATGTTGCTCTACAAACGGACCAATTGCCATGTCAGTAATATCACTTGTTATGGGCCATTTAGACAAGCGTCCATGCGTCCAAGCGTCCAAGCGTTTTTAGATTACACGAGTCAAGTCAACTCAAATCCGGTTTTTTGAAGGCGGGGCTAAGGCGAAAGTGGTCGGCTACGGTGATTGATATACCATTGACTTAATTGTTTTACTTTCGCTCTTTGTCATTTCGAGATGATAAGTGGATGGATGGATTGATATGTACATAGTTTTGAGATACAGATTTATTTATATGGAAAAAGAAATTGTAAAACTAACGAATATGATAAATCACAATTAGAATTGTTTTAAGCTTGATGACGACGATATATTAATTATGTTTAGCCGTTCGGATGCACTGTCAACTTGAAAATGATGGTTTCGATTTATGTTAACTTGTCAAATGATGATATTTCCATGATTATGAAATTTCCACGAGCCATCTTGCTTACTGCTATATTCTATTTGGGCTTATTGGTATAGTAGTTTTTGTTATTATATCAGTGGCGTAATTTGCAACTTATAGTGTGCATCTGATGAAAGTGAACAAGGAACACACAATTTAAGATAAGTTTTGAAGTGTTTCTGCGTGGCAAATCTATAATTCTTATGTTCCGGTAACTTCGAACTAAGTTATTAGATGTCAAATAGATTTGTATATTTACTTTATTTTTATTTAACACAGTTGTAATGGTTTTGCCTGCAGTGGCGGTAAACTGTTGCTAACACTGAAAATTTCCACTGCCGCTTATTTTTACATGGATTATTGCTTTGTACTGTGTTCGTATTTTATGACGGTGCTGCTGCATTTTTATCCCTTTTTAGGAAAATAAATTTTCACGTTGTGCATGCGATTTCAATGCATTCATAATGTAATGAGTTCCGCATTGGTGTTGAAAAAGTTTCGGGAAAATATCCTAAACAAAAAATAACAAAACTATAGAGCATCTGAGCCACTAGAAAACATATGTTTGATAGCCTCTACAGACGACGAACATGTTCGTCAGCTTGGCGAGCGAACACGTGCAATTGTTGTTGTATGCAGGTAAACACCTCAGGTTCAAAAAATATGTGCGCGAACATTGAAATCTACCTCTTTTCGGTTCAAAGTGATGTGTGGTGTACGGATCTTCGGCATTTGGTGCGAACGTCTGTATCGAAGTTTCAAAACATGTTTTCGGACAAAGTTGACGAATATTTTCGTCGTCTGTAGAGGCTATGAAGAAAGTGTCTTTGAGTGGGCAAACATTTGGAAAGACGATTTGAATTTTTTCCCATCCCTTGCCCAAAGGGACGGAAACCGTTTCTCCACAGCATCCCCTATAATATGAATGGTTAAACTGCTCAGTGCTGGCAGCACTTGCTCAACTAAGCAGCAATAATTCTACCAAACTATCCTTTGAATTTCGTTTTAATCCGAGCATTTTATCGAAAGTTTCTTTCATTAAACGTTGCTTGCTTCTCATAATTTAAATATTGCTTGTTTACTTTCACTGTATGGACACCATCGTTTGCTAATTGTATGGTTTCATGCACCCTTATATAATTAGAAAAACTGCCATACCAGGCAGCCCTAATATAATATCCAATATATTTTCAGTAAGCATTACGCCGCGTGTGTATTTCCTCATTATATAACGTCTACCTAACAAGTTATTATAAATCGAAGTTTTAAAATAAAATCATTTTCAAACAGCCAGGGCCCACAAACGGCTAAAAATTTAAAAAACATCGTCGTGATCAATGTTAAAACATTACTAATTCCCATTCCTCAATTTATCCCTATTTTTTCTTCCTTCCAAACAAATAAATTGGTAGCAGACGATTGGATATATTTATCCATATGACTATATATATCTTCATATAAAATTGTTTGTGTCTAGCTATTCGTATGCATTCTAATTTTTTCGTAATGGTCATGCACGTAAGGATGCAAAAAAAATATTATCCACATCATCATATAATAAAATAATCATCCACAAAACATATATTAAAATGACCATCAACGAATCATCCACACATGCTACTGAGCGAAATAAATCATTTGAAAATCTATTGTACATGAATCAGCATACTCCACCTCCTTCGCTTTAGACCCGCCTATATAAACAAAATCAAATTGACTCGTGTAAGCAAAACACGTTTGATCGCTTGGACGCTTGGACGCATGGACGCATGTCTAAATGGCCCATTAAAGCTAATATGGCGTCCATAGACGGATGCGCCAGTAAAGTTGACTGACTTACAATCCTCAAATACCGTTTCTAGAATTGATGTCCAGATAATTTTTCTTTTGTCTTTTTCCGAGAGTCTTTCAGGAGCATAGTTAAAAGTGCCTGAACATGTGCTGCGTTATGTATTGATCGGTGATAATAATTTACGATGCCAAGAAAACGACGCAATTCCGAGATGGTTGCTGATCTCTTGTAATTTGCGATTGCTTGTATTCTGTCTTCTGGAGGTCTGCCACCGTTAGCGTTGATGGTGAATTCTAAATATAATACCTTTGCTTGTTTAAAAGACCATTTGCTTTTATTTATGGATAGGATATGATAAGGCGTTCGAAAACTATCTGCAGGTGCTTTTGGTGCCCTTCGGCTGAGTTGCATGTAAATAGTCATCGACGTAGTAATCATTCAAAATAGCTAATGCTGCTTTCTCATGGGTGGCCAGATATTTTTTTGTGTTGTATTTTTTAATAAATTGTGCCAAAAATGGAAATGAAGAAGTACCAAAAAGTATGACTTTAATGCGGTAGACTTTAGGTTTTTCTTGGGTTTTTATCTGACGTTACAAAAAACACTGCGCATAGCTGTCATCATCGGCGATTGCGATTCGGTTAAATATTTCTCCAATATCGCCGGTGGAGGCAATTTTAAATAACCTAAGTTTGCATAGTGTGTTAGAAAGTGGTGTAAGCCAGTCTCGTTCAGCTAGTACATGGTCGTTTAATGAGTAGCCATTTACCTTTGCTGCAGCGTCGAACACTATTCGTACTGTTCTAGGTTTGTTTGGATTTTGCACGGTAAAATGTGACAGATAACATTCTCTTTGCCTTTTATTCAGTTCGTTGTTTCGAGCTGGCAATGCATAGCCTTTGTCCAGCAGTTTTTGAATTTCATTGCTTAATTGTCTATTATTCTGCAGTCGATTTTTGAGGCATTTTATTCCCTGCAAAGTCATAGGCTTTATATTTGGAAATGTGGTATTTTCGACTTTCCACGGTAGAGCTATGTCTTACCTGTTATTTTTTTATTTCATTAAAGTTTCGGCAATTTGGTTGGCACGCGCGTCGGCTGATGATTTTCATTTACCTGCTTACTTGTCGTAGAGTCGGAAATTTTCGAGTTTAAAATATTCTTTGACGAATTTATGTCGGTTGTCATCACTGTTCTCGCAGCACAGAAATGACATTTCCGCATTGTTTGCAACCGTGCTCAGTGATGCCACTGGACCGTGAGCTGTCCATCCCTGAATTGTTTTTGAGAGAATTGGTGTCCTTGCATTAGGCTGATCCTGTCCCGTAACGATGAGTTTCACGTTTTTGCGTCCCATTAAAAGCGCTAGTTTCGTATCATAATTATTTTTGGAATAATTGCAGGTGATATTTTTCTGCTTGATAAAATGGAATTTGTCTGCCAATATGTCGTATTTTCGATGGGGAAGACTCAGATGGTTTAGGGTTCGTACATCTTTTAAGGGAGAATACTTTGATACACATTTTGCAGCTCCAGATATTTCTGCCTGCACGATCTGCGAAGTGTCCTTGAAACGGTAAATATCTCCGGTCCATTTGCAACACAATGAAGATGTAGGTCCCTTTAACCCGAGTGAAGCCGCTATCGCTGAATAGATGAACGTAGTCGTACTGTCTTCATCTAGTACCGCTTTAACAGTTAGACATCCAGATGGACCACGTAGCCTGACAGGAATTATTTTCGATGACTTCAGTTGATTTCAGTTGTGTAAGCTGTCACATGCACAGTAATGGGCAAAGTTGGGTTTTTGTATAAAAGCTGGTGATGGAATTTCTCACTGCCACCATTCCCACTCGGTTTCCTATTGTTACAGCCACCACAATTGTATTTCAAACATCAGTAGCACGCGTGACAACTTTCAGCTAATTCTCAGCGTTTTTTTTTATATCTGCGACTTTAAATACTAGACAAAGATCTAAAGTGTGCTCCGTTGTGTTACATGCTTTGCAACTTTTGGATTGTGATGAGCATCAGGGCACTCGGGCGTTCGTTAAGCTTGAACTCATTTCTGTCATTCCGGTATTCATAGAAGCAGTTCGGGAACTTATATCGGACATGTTTTGAGCCCATTCCGCGACGTCGTCGATTGTTTCTTCTCTTGGTTTTATTTTTTGCGAAACTAAGTGTGCTCCCCATAACATTATTATGTGGCCTGGCAGTTGTAATGAAATTTGAATTAAGGTTTGAAAATTGTGAGGGTCTCGAATGACCATCAAAGGGAAACGAGTCATTTGTCCGTGCAGGACTGAGCTACTCGGAGTAGCTACGACTCTCACGTGACAAGGAGGTCGGCACATGCTGGCTGCCTCTAGCTCTGTTCGGGAGAAGTGGGGGGGTTCTTTTCCCTGTCACGTGTCCCATCAATCATCACATTTTATTCATGTGCCTATAGGACGGAGGAAACACCGAAAAAACAACCGCGATCGTATACTGGACATTAAAGTCCAGTAAGAGCCGTGCAGGCTGACCCTGACCAGGGGTACCATATTAACCACTGGAACACGACGATCACCAGGGCCGAACAACAAAAAAAAGGTCTTGGAGCTTCCTACGAAGCCAATACACGCGGCCCGTTTAAGTACGCGCGCGAGGGATCGCGGATTGGTGGCCGTTGCCGGAAAGTAAGAAAAAAGGAGTACGCACGACGCTGCCAACGCGGATGAGTTGGTCACGGAAACGGATGGAGCAATCCCGAGTAACATCGAGAAGGTCCACAAAAAAAACCCCG
The DNA here is from genome assembly GCA_963978885.1 of Nemotelus pantherinus. Lineage (NCBI taxonomy): Eukaryota > Metazoa > Arthropoda > Insecta > Diptera > Stratiomyidae > Nemotelus > Nemotelus pantherinus. The sequence continues at coordinate 72,732,532 of OZ022265.1, read as the reverse complement.
ACCGAATTTAATGAAGGAATCGCGAAAACCAGACAAGAAAAGCGTGCGCGACCATCGAGAGCTCGCCACCTGAAACACAATCACAAGATCGTTAGGTAGTTGCCATGTACTTACCTTTTCTCTCCTTCACTCCAACCACCCCTAAAAGAAGTATATAAGAAGTCCGCACCACCACTCTCACACCAAGAAAAAAAACAAGATTATCTACTCCAAAGCATCTTGTTTTATTCTATAAATTCTAGAGCTACGGCAATATAATATCATTAATTTCAATTAATTCAGGCTTTCGATTTGAGTATTACACAAGAAAAATTATGTTTTTACAATGTACCATATACAGCGTGCGCGCAAGTTACACACGATTCAAGTACCTGCTAATATGGACGTACATATCCCGGTAGTTACGGAAATATTCATGTTTTTATTAATTTTTTTTTTTTTTTTTTTTTTTTTTTTGTTTTGAACTTAAGAGAAATTAATTCTTTCAATAAGGCGGAACACAACTAAACAAATGCGAATTTGGTTATATGGTTATACTCCTAGTATCGGACATAGTAGCCTTGTTATCTAATATCTACTAAATCTGTAAGATGCTTTCCATTTTTCGTTCAACATAATAGGTAAATTCAAATAAGCTTATAAAGCAACTGTACTTCTTTTCCCCTATTTTTGTTTGTAATTAAGATATTTTGCAATGCACATTTTCAAAACTCATAGTAAAAATCACGATTCTTTCAAATAACTATATAATGCCTGCATATCACTCAATATATCTTTATGTTCTTTTTCCTTTCAAAAACCCGATTTGATAACGAAGCAGAATGTGGGAAATAACAAAAACTTTATACAATATTAGAAATTATTTAAAATATTTGGATTTCTTTTTTTGCAATTGAAAACCATATACAAATTAATATTATTTTTTTACAATTTTTTTTTTTCATTTCTTAATAGCACTATAAATTGTTTCAATGATCATTTGTCAAATGTACCTTTTTTTTTCGATTAACAATGCCATTTCTAAACACTCAATCTAGTAGATTCATTTTAAGATACATACTTATTTCATAGAGTCGTAGGATAGATCGATGTGGTGCTTAAATGTAAAATGAAATTTCGAACGTTTAAGTTACCATTACGCTTGTTGGTTTAATGATACAATGAAATGCTATTTACAAATCAGATAAACGAGTAGAAAACTTAAACCTAAATATCATATGGAGGCTAGCTTATTCAATATTTGGCAATACGGTTGAGAGCGAAATTGAGTCTACGAACGAGTCTTTGATTTGTGCAAGTCTATTTTATTATTTTCGTCCATTTCGCTTTTATTATTTTCGTCCATTCATCTGAGCTCTTGGGAAAATGCAGGAAACAATTTTAAGAAAAAATTTAATAAAAAAATACCTGAGCACAATGAAGAATTCAAGTTTGTAAATCGTTTCTATTGTTTCGTTTTCCGCTCGTGTTTCACGTTCTCTGGATATGATTCTTAAGGCAAACGAAGAAATAATGCTGCCGCAGCAACAAAATTCACATTAGGTATATGAATATCATGCATTTAACGACTACAAATCACATTCACATGTTAGTTTGCACGATGTATATATGTGAGTGCGTTTGCTGTGTTCGGAAGCTGCTAGCATTGCCAAATTTACTTATGGGTGTGGCAAATGGCGGACACCTCTACAAACTTCACAACTAATTCCCAAGCGGAACGTTCCAGTAACCTTGCATTTATATCCAAAATGTAGAATTGGTTCGCTGGATCCCAAAAGACTTCTTCTTATATTCAACGAGAACACAAATTCAGGAGAAAATTGCAACGACCAATATCCTTCTGATGTATTCATATGCGGCTTCCGAAATTTACCGTCCGTTGATGTTCAGCCTCACGATCATGTGTGCACGTACTGCCTGTACAATTGGCCGATCATATAAACCCCCGTGAATGGAGCACACGAACTGCGATGGGAATGCTTTTGCACTTATTTCCAGATTGCGGCGCGCGTTCGGATCACTCGAAACGCACGACACATAAACCAACTCACTTGGCCGCAATATGCATTTATTAGTTACAAAGAGACGGGTGTTTCCGTATCACCAACTGCGCAACAGCGTGGTCGGTTTCAAAACTGTAAATCAATGTGGTTGGGCTCTGAGCACTTCTCTTCGCCAGACATTATTCGGGCCTTGGATTATTCAGGTGAAATGAAGATAACTTTTCACTTAATGACTCAGGGTATGCACTCGTTTGAAGTGTGGAAACAACAAAAACCGTCTTCAGAACGAACTATTTTTCACAAGTTTTAGCTGCAGGTGCATTGACATAGTAAACAAATCACTTGCACTTTTAGATTCCTAAGCTGCACCAAAGTAAATACCCTCGAAAAATTCGAAGAACAACGAACGATTATCACACTGATCTTTAGTTTATTAGAGATTTACTTTCTTGACCGAACCAACGTCCGACTCCCAGTCCAGCCATCTGGCCGCTACCAAGGATTCCAAGTCACTCTCCATCGGATACTCTCAAAAGTGCACTTGGGCACGGCGTCATACCACCACGACCGAACAAGTTCCGCTATCGCCCTCGACCACCTCAAGACCCTTTGGTAGAGCTCAGCCAGCCACTTTTCCACTCGCAGTCATACAATCCGTTATGCGTTTCTGCAACAACAACGCCATGACGGCATTCCCGGACCGAACTAAGCAATGCACAAATGTCTTTACATTTGAGCTCGGTCCGAAATTGACAACAAGGCATTGTTGTTGTGGATCCGCTTCGAGCTAATTAAAAAAAATGTTCCTATAGCAAACAAAATTCTCGGACCGAATTCGACAACAATGCATTGTTGTTGTGGATCCGCTTTGCTCTAATAGAAATATGCGCATAAAGCAGACAAAATTTCTCGGTCCGAAATTGGGAATCGACATGCACTGTGCAAATTTGGGGCTCGGTTCGAAACTTCATCAAGGCATTACCGTTGGCAACTTGCCTTGACTAATTGATTTGCTCACAGCGCAAATATGAATTATCGGACCGAACGAGGAAATACTATTCGGTGTGTGCCTTTGAGCTCGGTCCGAAAATTCCAACAAAGCATTGTTGTTACTATTGCCTTGAAGAATGATATTGAAATTAAAATTCGAAATAAGGAACCCGTTACACAGTTTACTTAGAAACTTGGTGTTGTATTTTTTTCACTGCTTTATAAACGTTACTAAAATAAAAACTTGCAACAACAAAATTAGAATTCTGATTATATTAATAGATATGTACTGACCCGGATCCGTGTGCTTCGCTTGACATCCGACACCGAAGTGAAAGTGTCGTTTTCGTAGACAGTGTGATGAAGTGAGCAGATATTTGAGTGTTTAGTGTTGCCAACACTTGGGAATTAAGTTTCTCTGATCCATGAAATTCCTTCAACCACTGCCGAAATATTTTGCACCATACCACATAATTTTATAAACGTGTCTTAATTAACGCGCTTGAGCTCTCGTATCATTTTCACAATTTCCGCAAGTAATGATTCAGGTTGGCCATATTTGGTTTCCAAAATGTTTGGGATTACGCTCGAATTGCGTGCCGTACATAGCAATAATTCAACACATTGTCTTGCTTTGCCACGCAAGGCCTGGTCCAGCCGCATCAAATTTTCTTTATCCGAAAAACCACATATTTTGCCAGCTACTTTATATTGTGCAAGGAATAAGGGCCATTTTAAACACGGCGAAGGGCATTAAACTGCTCCGAACAGTTTGACGTGATAGAAAATTGCTCATTGTTTTTGCTAGGCCTTGCACTTGAGTTTCTGATTCGAACGTTTACGCACTAGCATTACGTGCCCAGCTTGCAACTCTATCTTCATTGTCCACACCATCTTCATTACTTGTACTATCTACAGATACGCAATTATTGGCCTTTTGCCTTGTTTATTCCACCTTATGCACTTCAAGTAGCACTTCTTTATTTGAAATTTGTTTCTCAAGAATTTCAATGAACCTTTTCTTCGTTTTTATATCTTGTTATTTAAGATATTATATCTTTCTGGTTGCTATCAGAAATATTCAAATTTGTTAAGTCTGTTTCAATTTCGAGAATCTCTAATTTCTTGGACGTTGTCTTTTAAATCACAAATTTGTGTTTGCAGTTTGAACCTAGAGAACGGCACTACACTAAAGTTAGATTTGATGGATTTCGCAGGTGACCGCTATATTTTTCTGCGATTCGTTTGCCCCCAACAGGGGCAAAAGGGGTAGATCCGGGTGGGCTAGAACGGGGAACGGGGTGGGTGGGTTGCCACTCGCTTCACTTCCGGAATCTACCTTCGCACCGTCGACCCAAAGCGAGAATGTGGTGGCGGGTTCACCAATTTCACGCGCATGATCTTACGGTTCTCCGAATGTACGCGCCACGCGAAAGAAAGAAAAGAAAGAGTTATTGGAAACTATAAGGCGCGATGCCACGATTTATAACACGAACCTAACCCTTATCTTCAAAAAAAGGTTCTACCATGAATGGTAGAAGTATATAAACCGTACTATAACACTTTCCCGCTTAGTCGGAACCTCACGCGAATTCAAGTATACATATCCGTCTATGTAAAATGGTTCACTTCAAACTAATGATTTACGGACACAATTGGTCTAAGTAAATAAGGTCTAAGTAAATATACAGTCTTATACTAGCTAACCTGATTGTAGTCCTAAGTTATCGCTGCGATGTCGACCGCTACACTTATCCCACGATGGGGCCCTTCGTCGAGGAACTCACGCACAACCTGCTCCACCAAAGACGCAGTACCAGAAGAATCTGCCGTACGCTCTATGGCTGGTGCCAAAATCGTTGAGCCAGAAGAATCTGCCGTTCGCACTATTGCTGTCGCCAAAATCGTTAAATCAGAAGAATCTGCCGTACGCACTATTGTTGCCGCCAAAATCGTTAAATCAGAAGAATCTGCCGTATGCTCTTTTGCTGCTGCCAAAATTGTTGAACCAGAAATCACCACAAATCGCCTTTCTCCAATATCTTTAGAGCAACATTGTCTCCTTAGTTACTCGTGCCAATTTCGACCGGTCCAAAATAGAAGGGAAAAATAGAAAAAGGAAAATATATTTAGTAACTCCTGCCGCTAGTCTCCATGTCTGGTTCCTTACCCGGTCGCCAAAAGAAGAAGGATCGCGCTTTTCGAGGCACCCCGCTAGAGCCTCGTGTCTTTCTTTTCTCCTTCTAGTCCCGGTGCAACTGTTCTTCCAGGCTCGACAATCGTACGCAACTCCTGTTGCTCTCAACCATGTACTTGGTGTGGACACTGCCTTACCGACAGTTGGTTCGACCAATCGGTTTAGTCTAGTGCCCGTCGTTGGCGCTGCCGCCGTCGTTTGGCACTTGTCAGGTGACTAAACCAAAGTGTAGAGTATGACAAGTGAGTCAACTCCTTCTATCTTCCAAAGAAGCCACTTTGTAATTGGTACTCCAGTTACCAATAGTAGGCAGAAAATATATAAAAAATATATGCGGCACAAGTCTAAACTGCTGTTGATGTGGGATATTGTTTGGCTGGCTGGAATAGTCGTTTGTAGTTTCTCTGCATGAAAGATTTGTTGTTCGAATACTGCTGATTAATGAATTGCTGAGGGATCGGGTGAACGCATCGGTTTTGATTGCCATGATAATAATGCCGTTCTTCATAACTGGTGAGATGGCTACTGTACTCGCCCCAAAAATTCGCCTGGTAGTCTGGGGTTGTACCTGAGATCAGGCGCAATTATTATTTGACCAGCGTTTATCATTTAAACTAGTCGAAGCAAAAGGCTTATAATTTGGATTGGTTTCCTTTGCGTAGAGACTTTGGCGTGGTCGGTACATCAGCTAAGTCGTTTCCAATCGTCGCCTTTGATCTCCGTTCATATCTTACTTTTAATTTCTATTTATTTCTATAGATAATTAACATCTATTTGTTTACTAACTATCTCTATATGTATTTTATTTTATTTTTTTTGTTAAACTTTACTACATTTTAACTTTACTACATTTGTTTCCGTGTCATAGTACGGGTTAGCTGTATTTACTACATTTGTTTCCGTGACAACTCACGATCGTTACTTAGTAGAGTTAACTTAGTAGAGTTTCCGAAGAACACTTTTGCAGACATGCTCGTCTCTTTCGTGGCAATTTTTCAAGACTTAACTTGTTTTTTCATGGGACTGGGCGATCCAGGCCAATTTTGTTCTTGAAATACGCATGCACGTTTTTTTCTATTCACAGTTTATTACCATCTTTTTTATATTACAAAATATACAACTCATTTGTGCATAAGTGCGAAGAAGGGTCGCACACGTTAACTTCGCTTGCATAGGGCTATACGACAGAAGTACACGAAAATCGTATTTATACAGGGCTGTACTTACGTTGTAGATTTGTTTGCGACACTAAGTTTTCAAGTTTTTCCGCTTTAAGAGGTGCAATTTTCGTTAACAAATTTATTTGAGTGTGAATGATTGAATGATGTTAACGATCGATCCGCCGTTTGGCAGATGAGCTAAAAAAACTTTCAATCATTCTACGCGCCTGTCCACTTTAGGCCTGTTGTAAACGACATAGATTCTCCACGTAAGTAAATCTACACGCACTTGTCGAATATTCGTAAGTTATCAAAACTCGCCAAGTTCAAGGAAATCTTTGAAAATTTACAATTATCGTGGCGAAACTGATCCAGCCAAAACTAACTCACAAGAAACGATCGAGTATCTGTCAGAATCTTGGATAATTAAAAACCCCGGAAAAACTCAAAAGAGTCCTAACACCTCGAATATTTTGCAATTATATTCACTGCAGAAGCGAGTACGGAAGGCGCACCGAACAGATTTTATTTTTGTTTATACTGGAACACCGCTGGCTAACGTTTGCCAAGCTGCATTATTATGGTTCTTGATACTTATACATAGACACATAGCAATTTCACCAGCGTATCACAAAAAAAAACACATCAGACAGGTGTCTATTCCAGGCAAATCCCAATCAAGCAGCTAGCAGCCATCCGAACTTAACTTTTGTAATTTCAGTCGCAAATTTCCCACAGCATCAATACAATCAACTTTCTGCAAACTTTAATCGGACAGAATCTTTTACCCGTGGAAATCAATTGAAATCACTTTCCTTTCATCTAAGACAACGTCTGTATCAAGAGCGATTCATCACTACTATCCTTAAAGCACTCCCAAGACACTTTTCCAAAATCAATTACTTAACTCATGAATCAAAATGAGAAAGAATACGCAATATGTATATCTGCACCGGAAAACCAGTTGTCGATCGCTATTCAGAACTCTCTTCTTCCGTTACATACTCTATCACGGTTCTCACTCGTTTGACTCTCCTCATTGCTTCATTCCCCCCAAACACACCACACATTGCTCATCGCATGTCGTTTCGCGAAGGAATTTTACCTTATAAGGCAAAACCGGTGACGGGAAATCGATGAACGGGGTAATCGATAAATATTCACAAGAGGTGAATAAACGAATCGAAACAGATAATGCCTATCCATAGGAGTAATGAAAAATAATTTCCCTTAAAGCCGTAGTCACACTGAGACTAAAGATGGGAGTTAAATAAACATTTGCACTAAGAATGTTTACGTAAGGTTTGGCGCGGGTTAAATAAACATTGTACCACGAATGCTTATTATAGGGCAGCGAGCAAAATGAAATAAACATTGTGCCCAGACTGTTTATTTTAAGGCAGGATATAAATAAACCTTCGTGCCAAGAAGGTTTAACATTGATTAAGAGTATTGGCATGCTTCATTCGGCTGCCTGCGTGGCGCTCGATTTTATATGAAAAGTCTTGTAAGTACATCAGCCATTGAACAACTTCTCGGTGGACATCTTTCTTGGTGGTTGTTTGCTTAAACGCTGCACAATCTGTAATGAGGCCCAACTCGATACCGATGAGATACTAAAAAAGCTTCTTCGTGGCTAAGTATGCTGCTTTTGCTTCTTAAAAGTAGCTATGCAACTTCTCCTCTTGTGGCGACGTCGTTTTACTCCAATAGAAAACAGGGTCCCACTTGTTGTCGTGCTGCTGTAAAAATGTTGCTTCGAAACCATCTTTTAATGCACCCACGTGCAACTACGTTCTGGTATTCTGCTTGTAAATTCGTAATACGGGCTCTGCTGCTAGTGCTGCTTTTAAGTTTCCGATCGGCTGTATTTCTGCCATGCCTATCTTAAATGCAGCATCTTTTCACAACAACTGAGTTTACGGTTTTGCTAACACTGCATAGTCTTGGATGATTTCGCCGAAATATCCTGTCAACCGAACAAACGTCTGTATGTTCCCTATATTTTTTGGCACAGGAAACTGTTTTCAGATTATCCTGTCCGGGCCAGCACGGTCCACCCTCTATTTCATGGCCCAGAAAAGTAATTCTAGTTTTCAAGAATTGATACTTTGACGATTTTATCTCTAGTCCAAACTGTTGTCCCTGCTTCAGAACTCTTTGGATATTGGATTTGGATAAACAATCTTCGTCTGTACATCCGAAAACAACAATATCATCTACGTAGGTTTCCATTATCCTTTTGTTTATCAACTGTTGAAAAATATAATTGACGAAACGGACGAATACTGCAGGCGAGTTATAAAAGCCAAAAAGTGCCTTCTTAAATTCACAAAGCCCCCCTTTTGTCACAAATGCTGTGTATTTTCAGCTCTGATCCTCTACATCGACGTGTAAAAATCCATTTTGCTGACCCTGGAAAACTTGACGTTCTACATTCTTTTCGAGGACGTTTTCTCCGATTGGTACAGGAGACTTGTCTCGTAACACTAATGAATTTAGTTTACGGAAGTCGACACATATAGTCTGTATAGTTTTTCTTCGCAAATACAACTTTACTAGCCACTTCCGAGCATGACTCTCTGATTATGCCGTGTTGCAGCCATTCATTTACTTGCTTTCGTACAATTTCTCGTTCTGGCGCCAATGGACAACTAGGGATTTGACAAAATGCGACGTATGAACTATTTGGTGTAATCGTCAGCTTGACAGGACAGCTTCCATAAACATTCAACGGCTTGTAGTATTTAATCAACTGCATAGCTCCTTTTTTTGTATTTAGGTGCCACATTGACATAGGCGCTACAGTACAACTTAGACTCCTTGATACATTCGTTCTTGTCTGCTTTCGTAAAAGTATAACCGTCAGATCTTCAAATGACCGTGAACTTGTTTAGAAAATCATAACCAGCTATTACATCTACATTCATTTGCCCATTAGGGAGCACTAAAAACATGTGCTCTGTATGCAATGCATCAACATCGGCTTGAGCGGTAAACTTGCCTAACACTGATGTAGCGCCGTTGCCTAATATAGAAAGTTTAGCATAACTTTTCTGAGCTCGCGTTCTCCAAAATTTTCGTTTCGAAATAAGAAAAACGTCAGCTCCAGTCTCTATTAAGCAAAATTAATTCCGGTTGTTGATTCGCATTGGTTGAATCCGTTTATCATTTACCATCATATTAATGTGAGGCTTTTGTGTATTACAATCTTTCGCCATATGTCCTGTTCCATTGCACTTGCCACATTTAGTTGCCTCCTTGCATTCAGCTCTTTTGTGCTGCGTCGAGCTGAAATTCAAATAATTCTACGGCTTGTTTCTGTCTGCATCATTTTGTCCATGTCCGGGTGCTACTTGTCTGCGTTGGCCACAGGCATTGCTTTTGTTCAATGATTGGATCACTTCATATGCTTTTATCATATCTTATGTGGAGGTAGTGTATAGTGGATACTTTAAATCGCCGCGTGATTCGACCCCGTCGGCTATGTAACTTCTTACTGACTCATTCTATATATTTCCTAGTGCTGCTATCTTACGCATCTGCGGGACATATTCATGAAAGCTCGCTGTTACATGTTTTTTGTGTGTTTTCAATTGTTTATGGATTTCTGCACTGTTCCAATGTTTGCCTAACTAGTAACGATTCACACAAAGATCTATAATCAGCGATGGTGGTGCACTGAAAGAAAAATCTTGGTAAAATCAACAATTTTTCTTCGTTGTTTTTGCGTCAACTACGGGCTATAGTTAAAACAACTAGAAGAAAATGTTTGATTACTTTTATGTACCATGACGCGTGGTTGATAAACAACGTCCGTGATGCAAAAAAAAAGTAAACAACCACAAACAATGGTATTCCAACAATATACATAGTACGAAATAGTAAATGATTACAGTCTGTGGTGTGGAATTATGTTTGTTGAATTTAACAATTGTAGAGTGGTTCGCTTACTATGAAAATTGTTGATAGTTCAATATTTTGTAGTTGTAGAGTACCACTGGTTATGTACCCAATAAATAAGCGTTTGTTTTATTAATTAGTATATTTGTATTCGGTTGCTTATAATGCTTAATACCTCTTAAAAACTTGATCCTTAACCTAACTGACACGTGGCATAACAATTCATGAGAACCTGAAAGAACGGCCTTTTCAAATATTTATTTTCGCCCGTTCTTTTGTGATTTTAATTTCAATTCTCATGCCCCGTATGCCTCGTATCATCTTTCCATCGATCGCCCGCTAGGCAGGCCCGTTGTTCTTAACAGTAGTGTTAAATGAATTGATGCTTATTTTCCTGTAGATCAACTATTTATCGTAATTATGAATTCGGGGATTCAACTGTGTTAAGGCCCCTACTCACGAGCAGTCCAAATGGCCTGAGGCCAGGCCAAAATCTCACCGTGTGTGGGAGAACTTGGATGGACTCATGGACTGAAACAACCAATTTGGATTTCCAATCAATCCAAAGTCCATGGACTCAGGGCATCGGGCCTTTTTTTGGCTCGACCGTGTGTGGAAAAATAGTAGGGCGAATTTGACAATTGATAAAATGGACTAATCGTGTGTGTTGAAGCCTCAGTCCAAACAACGTGGCAGTCTTGCTTTGCACGCTGACCTGTGACAAGCTCATTGACTGTTTCTGCGATTATTTTATTTAATCGAAAAATTCAGCATAATGGATAGTGGTGGCCATAATTTGTTTTTGGAAGCTACCGAATAATATAGGTCACATGAATGTATATTATACACTCAAAAAAAATTTGGTTTAATTTTACCCTTATAATTAAAGTTATAAATTTATATTAAAGATGTAAATTTATTAAAGATGTAAATTTATTAAAGATGTAAATTTACAAAAGTGCGTACAAAGAATATTATTCGTCTCAAATGTGTAATTTTTTTATGACCAAATTGTGTAATTTTACCCTAAAAAGACGTAAATTTAGGACGAAAACGCATGAAATTTATGTACCAAAGGCTACTTTTTACGAGTCTTTTAGGATAATAAACGCAATTTGCTCGTGAATGTCCATAAATCTGTTTAAAAAAAACGATAATAAAAGGTGCGTTTTTTGCACTCTTAGACAGGGTAAGTTTAGGTAAATTTAGGTAACTTACCCTGCCCAAGAGTGCCAAAACGCACCTAAAGAATGTTTTATCAAACAAATGACATCAAAAGGTGTCTATTGCGAACAATTTTAGGAAGTTTGCACTACTAAAGCAGGAATTTCAGCTTACCTCTAGATAAGTTTTATTTTCAATAAAATTGAAAAAATTTAATGATCCAAAAGTCAGCCCCTCAAGACAGGTAACTGCCATTACATAAAATATTACCCCAAAATTAAATATCACTAACAAAATCCTGTAAATAGGTAACTTTAAATGTTAAAAAAGGCGAGAGTCCTGTCAAATCAAGTAAGCAAAATATAAATATTTTTCTTGTCAAATACAAAAACTTTTTGCAATTCCTTTGAGTTCATAATTTATTTTAATTTGATATATTCACTATATACACATTATACACATTAACTTATAGCACTTATTGCTACACTTCTATTTAACTTATAGCTATACTTTTAATTAACTTATAGCTACACTTCTACACTTATTACACGAAAAGACTGACATTTAACTGCTGCTATTCAAAGCAACGATCACGAATTATCAGACTCGTTCAGTCTAGCCAAATCACCGTCTTTCGTCACAATGTTACATCAATAATAAGTCAAATTCGAGCAAATGATACAATTTTACAGCTTTGGTGTAAATGAGAGTAGCGAAGTAGTAAATTTACACTCTTTTTGCTAAGGTTTACAAAACACTATTTATTATTCAGCTGATATGACGTAAAAGCAAAAACTACACATCCAATGTGTAAAAAAAATTGTGATTCGTTATTTGAAACAGAAAAATGAATATATTTACTTTTATCAAAGAATTAATTTTAGACGCACTTTTTAGAGTGTATTACTTGACCCAAAGCCTGCAACCTTTTGCTAAGTACCGCAAAGTAGCGGTCAATCTTTCGTGAGGAGTGATAGTTTGACTCATATTTGTATCCTTTCATATGATAAATGGGGTGACCAACTACAGCAACGTGTTATGTGTCGACAAGTAGAGAGCTATGTGTTAATCCTCGAAAGTTTCCGTATTTTTTGTATCAGCAAAGTCAACTACTTTTTTTTTAGGTCTAATGAAATATTTTAGCAGAGTAGAAGGAACCTTTTTCCGTAGTTAGACAAATTTGAATGAATTGTGAATTACTATCAATAATAGTAAAATAAACCACGACTTTTTCTTCAACCTGCTATTGATTTGGCAAAAAATTCTCTTTCATTGAGGAAAGGATATTTGATGTGACGTGGTTGGATGTAATTGTTTGATCCAGTGTCGATAAAGAATTTTAGTAGCTCTCTACTTGTTAACTGAAACTGAAAATATGGAAGTGAAGAGCGTTTCAATCTAAAAAATATATGTCATCAAGGTGTTCGTTGTTGTCAACAGTCGGATTGTTAGTCTCGTTAGTGCTGTTGAAAGGAGTCACGTCCTTTTGGTCTGCCTGCTGGTGGTTATCTGGCTCACGTAGAAGAGGCTATGAATCTTCAAGTGCTAGATACTCTAGAAATCCTTGTTGGTCTGCGAGCACTGAGCTGCCAAATGCTTCGTTATGGATCTGTGGTACTATATTGTAGTTGTTTGTCGTAAAATGAGTGTGTTGCATTTAACTTGGGTGAGGTGGTCCTGGCTGTGGCCTTTTTTGTCCATAGCCGTAGTCTATACGTGGCCGATTGATATAGTTTGCATCGCGTGTCCGTACTGTTGGATCAACATCCAACAGGGAGTGGTCGAGGATTTAAAGGCAATATAGGTGGACGTTGATTATAAAACTGGAGTACTTGAATTATTTTAAGGGTTTTCATAAATTCTGGGTAAAACTAACGTCTCGGAGCAGCTATAGGTACTGGAGGATGCCAGATTATCGGTTGCTTTCTAGGTGGTATTTGTGGTGCGTGCTGGGAGTTGGGTTTATTTATGCGTGCGCAGCATGCAAACAATATGCTGCGTGCGATAGTCGATATTTTGGAGTTTCAAGCAAAGGTGTAGGGCTTGTGGCAAATCGGCTGGCTCTCGAATACTGAGAAGCCTTGAAAGTTCACCTCTTAACTCTCGTACAAAAGTATCTAACGCCTTATTCCTGTATGATTGGGTCATAATATTGAGCAAATCTTGACTTAAATCCATTGATCCGAGTTTGTTCAATATAAGGGATAGATGGTGATACACTGTCTGATAGAATTCGGGAATGGTGTTTGTGCCCTGGACCAATGTCATCATCTGGTACTCTAATGTTCCCAGATCGCGCTTGTCCGCGTAGTGAAGTGTAAGGCATTTTGCGATTTTATCCCAATTAAGAGGTGTATTATAAGATTGAAGGGCAATGTCGGTATACCCTACGATCTTATTTTGAATCACTGATAAAATACCGTAGTATTTTGGGGTTCCCTTTAAGTGTTGGTATATCTTTAGAATACGATCTACATACTTTCTCCAAGAGATGAATTCTCCTGGATTTCCAGAAAAATCTCTAAGACTCTTGACAACGTCGGGTATTCTATCCATATCAGTTAGATTATGATCGATACCGATATTAATGGGGACATCAACATCGTTGTTGATATCAGAAGCGGAATTCACGAGAGAATTGAAAATTTGCCTACTTTAGGCTTGTAAGGTAGTTGCAACGATTCGCGCGATGATTTGCCGTATGTCGTCACCATTAGTTTGGTTATTGGAGGCGTTGATTTGAGCGGCTGGCTGACCAGCCGGTTGACTGAGTGTTGATGAACACAAGGTCTCAAAAAAGAACGCGATAAATTTTGTTCGAAGCTTGTGCAAACACGAATACTAAACACTAGGCTTTTTGAGCCGCTGTTGTTTCACTTTACAGATTTTGTCACCACAAAACATTTCATTTTTTTTCGCTTTACGCTAATAGTTATTTGTAATGATATAATATAGGATATAAAAGAATTAAGTCTCTGAGGTTTTTTTTTAAGAATTCTTGAATTGAAATTTGAAAATATTTATGTATATATATATATATATATATATATATATATATATATATATATATATATATATATATATATATATGTATATATATATATATATATATATATATATATATATATATATATATATATATATATATATATATATATATATATATATATATATGTATATATATATATATATTATTTTTTTGTTTGAAACTTGTAATTATTAGTAATATAGAATCGAGTACAGAATCGTATCTTGGAAACAATTTTTATGACAATGAAATATAAAAATACCAACAGTGGAAGACTTCCAGTAGAAGCGTTATGCTGCTTTTTGTGGTTATTACTGCTTCCATGCATGTTGTGGGCTCATCTAATGGGCCGTTCTGCTGTTTCCAATTTGACTATTTCCTTTTTAGTCGAGCTTGATGTCTCGAGTTACCCGCACTGAACTGGGTTTTATCGAAATAATAATAATTCTGGAGTCGTTCCCAGTCTGAAGAAGGATTTTTTAAGAAGCTTTATTTGGTTAACTTATCAGCTTCTCCAGAAATATTATTTGCGCACGACTTTGCTTGAACCACCCCACGTTGGGCGCCAGTTAAGATTCACTTATTATGGTTGAGTAAAGAAAAGAATGTATTTTTCAAATCACCAAAGGTGTAATTTTTTTTTATTCAATTGAAAGTTATACATCGACTGACTTTCTTCTAGGCGTACTACATTGAATTTATGGGATTAGAACTGCCAACTTGCAGTTTCCTCGAATGTAGGAAAATGAATCTGATGGTTGTTCCATGGAGTGTAGTTTATGTGTGACGATGTTGGTGTCGTTCCCAGGTGCATCAATTGGCTGTCTGTCTGACTGAGGTGTTAGGTTGCTGAGTCGGTGGATCATTCCTGTTAAGTTAGAGATTTAACAACATCCCGCGTGGTGTTTTCCCAGGCATTGTACAATTTGATGGCCACGAGCTGTGCTAGTGACCATCAAATTGTACAAATTGTAAATTTCAAATTGTACAAATTGGAATCAATTGTACAAATTGTAATAGCCTCGCCAGGCTAGTGGCAAGGCTATTACAATTTGTAATATTTAAAAAACCATGTGCCTGCAGCCTGGAGGATCGCTAAGGTTGTATTTATACCCAAGGCAGGTAGAATCAACCATGCTTACCCGAAGGACTACAGGCCAATTAGCCTGGCTTCCTTCCTCCTTAAAGTCTTTGAAAGATTACTGGATCTCTACATAAAGCAAAGACTTGGATCTCAAGCTCTATCGGGTGCCCAAAACGCGTACATAAAAGGGAAATCCGTTGAAACGGCTCTCCATAGAGTAGTTCTCGAAACAGAACAGGCACTCCGCTACAAAGAATACACCTTGGGGGCTTTTCTAGATATTGAAGGCGCCTTCAATAATGTGCACACTACAGCCATTATGGAGAGCCTCTACGCAACCAATACCCACCCTTCTATTTGTAGCTGGATAAGCAATATGCTTAAGCAAAGGCTCATAACAGCTGAGTGGGCGGGGTCACGAATCACTAGGAAGGTCCATAGAGGCACACCGCAAGGTGGAGTTATATCCCCTCTCTTATGGAACCTGCTTGTAAATACAATTTTGGATAGGCTAGAACGCAAAGGACTCACGGTTGTGGCCTATGCCGATGACATTGTCATTTTAGTCTCGGGCAGATTTCCGCACACAGTCGGCCAGCTCATCGAGTATGCTCTGGGGCTGGTTGAGGAATGGGCAAACACCGTGGGCCTCGGCATCAACATTAACAAAACTGATCTCGTACTTTTCACAAGAAAGTACAAAATTCCTGAATTACCTCCAATCAGGTTGAGCGGCGCCAGGTTAAGCCTCAAGTAACAAACTAAGTACTTAGGCCTTGTTGTGGACAGCAAGCTCACCTGGAGGGAGAGAGTAAAATGGGCTAGCAATGCGATTTACGCCAGCAGGAGAGTGCTGGCTAAAACGTGGGATCTAAGCCCTGCCTTAACGCACTGGATCTATTTGGCGATAGCCAGGCCTATCCTTGCTTACGGATGCTTAGTCTGGTGGCCAGCAGTGAACAAGACTACCTTTGCTAGCATGGCGAACAGAGTTCAGCGGCTGGCGGCTCTCTGCACCACAGGTGCCTTAGCCTCGACTCCTTCGTCTGCTCTCAATGTCCTGCTCCATCTCCCACCGATTGACCTCTTCGTCAGGAGCTCTGCCGCAAAAGCTGCTGTCAGGCTTAGGGAATCGGGACACTTCGAGTCACGATCCTTCGGTCACAGCAGTATTGAGCGGGGGTACGCGGGTAGCACCGACTACTTGGTCCCCAATCTGTACTTCGAGCGGAGATTGTGGGGGATGGGCAAGAGTGGAATCGGCAAATGGGCGCAGCAACTCTTAGCATCTACACTAACGGCTCTAAAACGTCTGCCGGAGTGGGTGCTGCAACATTTTCCGCAGAAGCAACTTTGGAACCAGCTTTCAGGCTTCCTAATCACTGTAGTATTTTTCAGGCAGAGGTTTTTGCGATACGTAAAGCCGCAGACCTAGCATACGCCAGAGACACCACAAGTATGGAAATCAACATCTTTACAGACAGTCAAGTGGCGATTAACGCTCTGATGTCTTACACATACAAATCGAAGTGTGTACTCGACTGCATTCAGGCCCTGAATAGACTGGGCAACAACAGAAGAGACAGAATTTTCTGGGTTCCTGGTCACCAGGGCATTGAAGGAAACGAGAGGGCAGTCGCGTTAGCCAAGCACAGGGCTAGCCTTCCCCTGTCAGGATCGGTTGATATTCCTACCCCAATCCAGACAATCAAATACTCAATTGACTCCAATATAATGCAAGTTGCGACGTGCAGATGGCGTGCAACTCAGACCTGCAAGCTAACCAAAATCATGTGGGGGTCGTACAATATCGTAGCTACTAAGTACCTACTCGAATTGACGCGAACTGACTGCAAACGGCTGGTCGGCATCATTACCGGCCACTGTCTTGTAGCAGCTCATGCCATGAAAATGGGACTCCTAACCAGCGACACCTGTAGGAAGTGTCAAGAGCCGGGAGTCTCGGAAACAATCCAACACGTTTTGTGCCACTGCCCGGCACTTGGGAGAACCAAGCAGCGCTGCTTCGGTGAGCACTAGCTGATGGATCTCTCACATGTAGCAGAGCAAAGGCTGAAGGACATATGTACTTCAGTTCGCAAAAAAGTCCGGGGCCTTCGATGGCCGTTTGGACTGAACCTTCCTTCTCCGGGTCCATTTATCTGGTACCACTACGGACCAATGAGTCTATGTGTGGCCCTGGCCAGCCAGTTGAACCTAACCTAACCTATGCTCACTGCCGAACTTCAGGTCTGAGTCAATAAGGGTTCTGGCTCGCATGTAGTTTCACTGGTGGTGGTGATCACAGGTGATCACAGGTGATTTTCTAATAGTAGTTCACTGGTACCGTAAAGGTTTCCTAGATCTGGTTTCTGCTAGGCCGGGAGATGCTCACAGAAATCGTATACCGGAACTTCGCAAATCGTCTTTGCACGCAGTCCTTCGAATTGCACTGCCTCCCACCACATTGACATTGAAAAGATTGTTACAAAAAAGGTTACCCAGATGTAAGTGATTGAACGTGGTGAATTGAGTGCATACCTTGACTGTGATTCTGAAATAACTTAGAGATTTCTTTTTTTCTTTTCTTCTACGAGTCTGTCAGCCCTGAATGTTTGCACCTCCGGGATTCGGTGAATCATCCTGATTTCCGTTCTTGCTCTCGGCGGATTGTGTATCGATTAGTTTAAATGCTGCTGCAAAGGATTCAATACCAGCTGCTATTCCCGAAAACTATATTCGAAAAGTATAAAAGACGGTAAACGTCATTTTCTTCACTACTTCGAGTCGCATGGTTGCATTCTACTTATCTGGTTTACTTGTTGTCTCCCAGATCACACCCAAAAATTTGGTTCACCACGGTCGACTCGTTGTTTTTTTTTTTTTTTTGAATGTGCATTGTTATTCCCAAGTCTCAAATTTGCTTCCGAACTATTCTACAGAAGCCCAACTCAAGGTAAATTTCGCGAATTGTTAAACAAATACGACTTGCGAAAAGAAAAAGCTAAATAAGCAAAGATAACGCATGTACATATGTAAGTTAATTAATAAAAGACGTTTTTAAAAAAACAATTTAGTGCAAGACTGGTGTCTTGCGTCTTTATTATTCCGAAGTTGAAATACAAAAATTCTCTTAACCTAAAAATTCTCTTATGATATTAAACTGCTACATCAGCTTTGCTGCCGTGGGAATGGTTGCCGTGTGATTTTCATCACGTTGCATTCTCCTATGTCTGGAAATTAATACAATATTGTTGTGTCTGGTGTTAGCTCCTCCCCCTTTAAGCGCGATTGTCCTCGATCGTCAGAAGTACGGGATTTTGTTGGACTTTACGATTGGCGTATTGTATTCCATAGGTGACGCATGGGCTTCTTCATTTAGTGGTCTTGGTATCTGAGGAGATTGCTGCTCGTTACTGGAAGTACACATTTTATTAAACTGTAGTTCGTGTACTGGTGAAAATTTCGTTCCTTTTGCAGTAGAGATATCTTTCCCGTATTGTTGATTTGTAACTCTGCTAGCGCGTGCATTCCAGTAAGCCTTTGCAAGGTTACAATCGCTGATGATGGCTGTAGTGTTGCGGGCAGAATGTTGATGGAAGATTCCTCTTTCTCGGAAAACGTTTTTCCGTTGATGTTTATGGTGGTATTTGAGAATTTGACCAAGTACGTGCCATTAAGCTTATGTGATGATTCTTCAGTTGTAAGATTGCCGTATAATTCATTTAGGAGAAGGATCCCAGGAGAGATGTTATCGATGGTTAGGATGTTCTGGTCACTGATGATGTTGCAGTTGCCTTCCAAGCTGTGTAGTAAATTTATTATACAGGAACTATTACTTATATCTAAAAGATCTTTTATTTGACAAATTTAAAAGCAGCTGAAGCTTTTACATTGATTTACGATGCCTAATATCTTTTTATCTTTTCTTGATATTTTCAGAAAAAGTATTTCGTTTGCATATCTATTTTCCTTTATCGGTTTTATCAAAAGCATTTCATAAATATCATTGGTTACTATGGGTATTGTATACTCTGCGTTTGATGCTGAGGCGGCACTTGAACCACATCAGCTTGCAAAGTTTGAAAAGGAGATATCCAAGCACTTGAACCTGAACACCTCATCGACTCTCAATGCCCAAGCACTTTTACTTGTGCACCAGATAGATTTTAATTGTATTAACACACAGCTGGTTCGTGAGGAACTCAATTTATTGTTCAGAAATCACTCTTCTTATATCATTAATTCAATAGTCTTACTTCCTACATGTGAAAAATGCATCATAACATAAACTGTTACCTTAACCCAAATATCACTTCTACATACAAAATACACTTCATCAGAATCACATAAACTGTTACCTTAACCTACATACAACATTACCGCATCCAAAAAACTTCAATTAATGCATTCTTGCTGAATGCGTCAAATAGGCATATCGCAGTCAATAATTCGATCGCTGTTTACAAATATAGCTTATGACTTGTTTTCAATTTATTGTACATTGCATTGTAATGCATGTGCTTTTTGCTAAGTGCCATTTGCTATGATTTTAATATTTGGTATGTCAAGTGCTTCTCCTATAGTAGAATATACGAAGTTATCTTTATTTATCAAGTCTGTTGCCATTTTAATTTATATTTTTAATAATATTAACGCATTGACAATGTAGCGATTTATTGATTGAGAGTGGCCTTAGCACAACACAGAACCAGACCGAGGTCCAGAACCAAGATGGCTAAGGCCCAAAAAGTGGAATGGCTAATGCCATTCAAAAGACAAAGTAAAAAAAAAGAAATACTCCGAGAGCAGGGTACCCTAGAAATGGCCGTGAAGGCCCCTCGTCTGCATTAGCGGAGTACCCTTTAACTAACCCTGACGGATGCTGGGGTGCCGCTTTGCTAGTTCACTGCGGCTGGGGTGGGTTCTTGAAAAATCGAGTTGGTTTGCTCTCCAGAAAACGGGATGCTACGTATAAAATCATCCGTCATCATAACGTAGCCGCAAACTGGTATATAAAAATACCCAAGGGAAAAAGGGGGCATAGATCCGTAAAGGACACCACCCTTGGCTCTGCAACATGGGCTGACTAAGCAGACTCAGTGCTCGTGACGACGCACGGAGCCAGAGACTTGAAGGTGTTTAAAACGGGAAGGAGGGTGTCACGTTCGGAACCAACAAGTATCATGCGTGATCCGATGGTTTTTAATAAAAAAAAAAAATTACCTCTACCAATCTTCGAAGGAAAGGATGGTAGAGGGTAGCTCAGTACCAAGGAGTAACTCACTGTATTTTGAAAACTAGAGTAGCTGTCAGGGCCATAGCTATAGGGGAAAACAAGAGAAGAACGGCTCACGTAGATGGTGTCCCGACGCAACACCTACGTATGCAGCGATATTTGAACAGGCCGACAATCACGAAAAAACAATCGACAACCGCAAGGGTTAGAAAAGGGACTCGCGAACAGTATGCGCCCGTCAGGCGGTGACGACTTAATTGATGCCAGTATCTGGTCTACCGCGGGAAGCAAATACTAATACGAGGCACAACATAACACGTACTTACTGTGGATTCCGGATTTCTCCCTTGATTCGATTCAAATATCCTCCAGTTTAATGAAGCCGAATTATGGACAATGTTTGGGCATGGACAATAGCTATCGTCGAAGATTGGAGGAATTCCAACTAATCGACTCTCAAAATGTTCCCTAGATTGATTAAATCTCACTAGATTTTACGATTCCGATGGATTTCAAATTCACATCTGTTGCCGTGTTGCTCTTGCGCACGTTTGACTGATCGAAGAATGATGGGTATGACGCCTATTGACTGGTGTGTTGGGAACCGCCTCGTAACCGGAACACCAGATCACCTGAAATTGCGGAAAATAAGTCAATAGTTTTCTCGAACTAACAAAGTTGAATGGAATAGGAAGACTTACAAATCGCGAACTTGTCAATTCCATGCACACATGTTAAATTGTCCATGACCTATGTCAACAACACAGTGTAAAATGACGGTTCAGTCAAGAGTGGTACTAAAGTGTGGTTCAAAATTGATACCAAAGTACATGACTGGATGGTGTGGAATAATTTCCAAGGAATAAATTTCCAAAATCAGCTTGGAGATCAAATACCTCCCAACGGTCCGAGTGAAGCCGCTTTAGCGGAAAATGAATTTGACGAACTGCGAAAATTGGTGGAAATGGCTTTTTTCGGTTTCGAACTGGTAGGAGGTCGGACGCATCGAGACGAGACTCGGAGATAACCCAGTTTTTTTTTCCTATTTTTTTGGTTTTGAACTGAACTGTCTTGAACTGATTTGGATGTACACGGTCGGACTGTGGAGGATTGAAGGTGCATAAAGCGACAACAAGTGAAGGGAGAAAATACTATCTCGAGGCGCTGGTTAAATAGACAAGGAGATGATATCTAACGAATTCGAAGGCGGGAGTTTTATTAATTTGAAAATCCGAAGACGGCAGTGAAGAAGAAAAGTCGCAGTCGTTGCAAAGGGGTTTTATTCAAATTTTCTCTTACCATTGCTTGAATTGTGGTAACCCGTCGCTGACTTCTCGCTTTGCAGCGACGGTCACGCGGGAAATTCCGGCAAAGAAGTGAGTGGTGCCAACCCATCCCGTTCCTCGTGAGCAAAGGCCGCCCGGAATTTCCCACCCTTGGACTCGTTTCGGGAGACCAAGGATCGTGTATCGCGGATGATATATACATAGATATAGATTTTGGTAACAAGGGAAAGCACTGCCTCTCTTTCCACAGGAACCCGAGTGAGGCAGATAGCCGCGGGCCCCCGATGGTGGCAGAGCTCTGACCCCCGATGGTCTGGGGTCCTCCACCCACTTACATTGGTCTGATTATACAAAACGAACAAAAACTGAATCTAGAAAAATGGCCAATGTCCCTCCCTTAAGAAAAGACTGCTTAAAATCACGAAAAAAGAAAAACTTCAAACCATAATTGGCCAGCTAGGCGTGACGCGGACCCTGAAAAGACGAAAGAACTTCACGGGCCTTCACCCAATAATAACGCCGAGATTTGAACTTTTAGCGCTTCATGTGTAATGTATTATCATTCGCAAACTTAAACTATTTCACATGTAACCAATAACGATAATTAAATCCTTTTCAACGTTTTTACTCCGGCAGAATCGAGAAAACAATCGATATGAAATGTCAAGTCTAATTTTATCCTGACATGTCTCAAGATGATTTATTATATATAAATATAATATATATATATATATATATATATATATATATATATATATAAATATAATATATATACATATATACATATATATATAAATATAATATATATACATATATACATATATATATATATATATATATATATATATATATATATATATATATATATATATATATATATATATATATATATATATATATATATTTGGTATTAACAATCCCTTAGTATTAATTATTCTTTAAAAATGCATGTAATTTTAGTTCTTAGGTTCAATCAAAATGAATATTATCAAGTTACCGTTCAGTTCATACTGGTATGCGCTAATCATGTATAACCTATTTCATGCCGGGTTTTCAGTTGGACCCGATTATAGTTTATAAATAACAATCAGTTAGAATAAAGGATTACTTTATGCTGATCTCGCCGCACCATGAGTAATAATAAAAAAAGGGACATTAAAGTCTAAGGAAATATTAAATGGGGCTAATATGACGTGTGGATAGCCTTTAGAAATTCATTATCAATTTCTTTTAATCATGACTTAATTTTTGGTTCGAATAGATATAAATTTCACCAAAAAGAATAAAGATGCATCTTCCTTCCTTGGCTATGACAATTTTCAATTTCTTTCTCTAATAAATTACTTATTACTACGTTACACTCTACATTACCAAAGCTATGCAGAAACTCCAAATTCAGAGTTCTAATAGAAAAAAGGTATGTTTTTTCATTAAACTTTATCATAATTGTCAATACACAATCCACCTATGAGATTAATTAGCGCAACATGAACTAAATACGTAGTTATATCAAATTAAAAATGAATACCATTCAAATAATATTTGGAATATTTATAAAGGATACTTCATCTGTATGCGTTTCGATGATGGTGCATTTCACCCAAGAGTCGTAGAGTTTCTTCTTGCGCTTCTGTTTTATGAAAAACATCCTTAACCACCGCTTCTTTTCTTCCTCAGTTCCTTTCAAAAGACACAAGTTGCAATTTTTCTCCTCATTTGGCCAAATCTTGAATTGCAGGCTATGCAGCGGCAATTATAATAGTTTCAACGGCCGTAATCTTTCGAATCGAGTGCTACTTGAATTGTCACAATCGAGTGTGGCCTGGAAGTGTCTTCTTAGTTTTACGCGGATGAAGCTGAGATTAATAATACACCAACATCTGATATTTTACAGATTCTACTCTAATTTGGAACGTGAAATCGTTCAAAAAAATTAAATGCGCTGGAATTTTCTCGAATCAAGAGAATGCTTTGGGGGAATATCTAGTTTTTTTTTTGTAATCAAACCAATTCTCATTGATGCCCATCCAATAACAGATTCAAAAGTTCTAATTGAGATTGCCAGTGAGTAGTCCACGGGAGCGCGGGTTGCACCATTTAGTTAGTTTATGTACTTACATACCTGCCGGATTATGGTCTTTGCGTGTGCATAGATAATTGAATATCTACGACTGTACGTACTAAATTGTCTCGACACTGATAGCTGCAGGACGGAGCGCTCGTCACTCTTGATGCACTTGTACATGTTTTTGTCAATGTCACTAACATGCTTCGCGCAATGATAAATAATTTGAGGCGGAACGCACTCAACAAAGTAAATCACCCGAATATTTTGTACTCTTCACACACGTGATTGCATTAGTGAATGTGCTTAGGCACTTGAATTTTGTCACGACACCATATTTCTCCCTTTTGGGCCACATTAAGATAATTTCTTATACTTAACTGTTATAGAGACCACTCATGGTAGCCGATAGGATTCACCTGGTGACGTTTCAGCAACTAGTACGGGTCACAGTATCTTTACGCGAAAACCAGGAAATTCAATCAAAATTTTCAGTACTGCACGTAGACTTACAGAATAAACGCATACGCCCATTCCAGCTATAAAAGCTAACTCACTGCAGTCATCGGCATGCAAATGTTCGCGTATTTCGTCGGTTCCGCTTCTTCCTCGACTTCCATTTGGTTGCGCGCGATGAAGGACTTCAGTTTTCTATTCAGACGTTAATGTTTTGGGACACCGTAAGTGACAACGCAAACTTCCACATTTCAGTAAGTCACTTTTCTGCAAATTTATGCCACAAATAAACTCAATTCGCTCAAATAAAGCACTCCTTCATGCTCAAGATGCACCTCAACCAGTTTCCAGCTCTCCGCGGCTACGACCCCCGATTGACTGCCCCACGCTAAAAGCGACCGCCCGTCGCTACGACTTCACCAAGACTGGTCTCGAGACCTGATTTGGGACTCGAGTCAAAAACAAAATACCGTTATCATTTGTCGCTCGCCTCAAATATCCAGCCAGTCAATGTCATATCGGACTAACTGAACCTTGTTATTTTTCAAATTGAGCAACAAGTTACAGTTAGTCCAATCGAAAAATATATGATTTTCGAGTGCATTATGGTGCACGTCGAAATATTACTTGGAGAAATTTCTGCCGAAATGTCTGAATGCTAAGACAATGCCAGCTTTGGCCCAATGAATTGCGAAATTAATATTACTTAAGTCTTCCTTTATCAGTTTAATTTTGAATTGTATCTCATAGGTGATATCGCTATTTATTCTATTATCTCTTTTTACTAATTCGATTAATTCATTATTTATTTAAGTTATATTATTTATTCTTTCGTTGTATGATTAATTGATTATAACTTGTTTGTTTGAATTTTTTAATGCATCAATTAAAGTTTCTTTTAAATTGGTGAAATCCTCGTGATCAGGATTACTTGCTAGCCATTTCCAGGCAGTGCCTATAAAAATTGGCGACCTCTTAAATTTTATTGTTTTAAGTTATGTATGAGCGTTTCAATTTGTCTTAGCTCATGAGATAAGTATCTTGCAAGAGGGTTGCGTTGTATTATTGATTAGTTAATTACTTTTTCGGTTTCCACTAAAAATGTCTTACATTGTTCCAGATTGATTCGATGTATAGGTTTGAAATTTCCGTTTTGTACTCTTGTCTGTCCCAAATGTAAAGTCGCGGTCTGTGAGTTGGTAAAATCGAGGATTTGCACCTTGGCTTGTGCCAATTTGTGGGTCAATCTGAAATATTAATTACGGATTTTATCTTTATGGATAACTTTTCCAGATTCTGTTAGTATAGTAGTATGGTTATTTTCTTTTATTTTCTCTTCTTTATAACGAGGGGTTAGTTTTGAGCCTTTACGCTTATTTTGTCTGACAAAAAATATTTCTCCAACCTCATAGTCTTTTGTCGGTTGTCTAGATTTGTTATGGAATTTAATATCTTGATCTTGTTTAGCTTTGAGTCTTTCAATATTAGTTTTTCGAATATTTTCGACATCTCCAAGAGTTGCATTGGGAAAACGGCTAAAAAATAAGGCTACTGGCTTTCTACCAGTAACAGAATGAATTGAATGAATATACTCTTTGGCAGCTTTTTCTAAAAGCTGATCGAATGGACGTTGTTAAGAAAAGAGATTTACGTTTTTAGAAAACCCAATGTTTTCTCCACTAATAAAACTCACCTGAGGTTTATTGCTAAAATAACTTAATTCAATATAATGTTTTGTTTTTATAGCAATTAGAAAATTCGTGCATTGGACCTTATGTTAATTGAAGTGACTTCATATTGCTGATGCTTCATAATCAATATTTACAATTTCGCTTATTGACCAGAGTTGATGAACGAACCTTGATCGTGTGCTTCATTAATTGTCAACAATGCAATATTGGGACAGTGACCGAGCTTATGTAAATAAAGTTAAACAAAAATGTGAATGTAATGAAAATAATGCTCTGGGAAAAAATAGAAATGCGTGAAATTTGCTTAAGTTTTTGGCTTTAGCTTATATGCATATTTAACTTATTCTAACATCTTCCGCCACCTTAAATTCTCTCTCGAGAATTTTAGAATTTTGTTGATTGTTGTTCGATTTATTGTGTAGCCTTCTTTTGAATCCGTATAGGGCAGCTATTATCAAGATGATTGCTATTTATGTGTAATTTACAATATAGTTGTGTTTGTCGTGTGTTGATAGATGTTCTGGTAGTTCGGCATTCATTTGGTCCCGTACTTGGATTGTCAGTTTTTGAAGATGAGAATGATCCATGGTGAAGTTTGGTAGTGTTAGTGGTGTGATTAGGTGTTGAATTTTAATTGGATGCTTTTCAATGTGGTCCGACAGGTTTATTATGGGAGCAAACATGAAGCTAGTTTTTTCTGTAAAAACTGTTTGTCCAGAGATCATTACTGCTTCAGTACTTATTACGCAGCCATGTTTGAGTCTCAGAATTCCACTTCCCGAGATGACCTTGTTGTAGAATTGTGTGCCACAAATTATATCAACGGTAGTCTGTTTTTGTAGTATGAATAACCAATTATTTTCTGTTGATAATTGGATCCAATCATCTTGGAATGTGGTTCATTGAATCTCTCAAACTGGGAAATTTAGGAAGCATGTGTTAGCAGGCTGCTTTCGTTTGTTTGTGTTGTGTAAATCGGATGCTGTTGATTGCAAATGAAGTTCCTTGCTTCTGATTGGTGGCATTTGCTCTTTTCCATATCAGATAGTGGATAATATTTGTCACGTTGCATTGTTACTGCCAGGTATGTTGTGGACGGCTTTATTTGGACTGATATATTTTTGAAGTGAGTTGGTACTGGAGTGAGTTTTATAAGTTGATATTTTTCTGCACTTACAAGTGCAATTCGGATGTCGAAAATGACGTTTTTCGCTGTGGTTCTAGTTTTTACTGTGGTGATGCTGTAGATCGATTGCAGTGATCTTGGATCAACTGGAACTACTTGTCCTGCTGGAAGATGTTCTCGCATGATCTGCAGTTGTGTGCGAAGCTGTGCATTGTTTAGTAACAATGGATGTATTTTTTCATGGCAAGTGTTTGTCAGTACTTGCAACAAGCCTCTTGTGTTTTTTGTAGATGATTTTGTAGAGCCTCTAACAACTTTTGCAATCGCATTGCAGTGGTACTCCGCGGCACTTTCATACCACGTTTCTCAAGTGTTTTCACTAATTTACCTTTCGCACTTGGTTTTGAGGTCATCGCGGACGTACCCCACACTTGAACTGTAATGTCTTGTCTTTTCGTTATTTCACACGGCTCATAAAAATACGACACGTCCGTCTAGTTTCACTGCTGTTTATTCAATGACATCTCTCTTTGGTGTCTTTGACATTTGATGCTTACTATCTAAATGCTATAGTGAAATCTATAAGCGAAAGACGTTATCACATTTGAAAATATATATGAATTGCAAACAGTTGCTATGAAACCACGAACTTTTTCGATCATTTTGGGAGTTCGAACTGAAATTGGTTTTCCGTCACGTTTGCCATCTTCTAGCGACCCTCTGCTGTACAAAAACCACAGGGAAACACTTACACACTTCCTATATAAATTGATCATTCCGACGCAATTTCACCGAGTTTTGCGTGAATTTTAATAGCAGTTATTTATTCCAATATCAAACTTTTTTGACTTGTCAGCACAGCGCCATAAACCCATCAATTGTCAACCAATCCCAGTAAAGTTGGTTGCGTTTTGCTTGAGATTATCTAAATTTGAAACGACGCCTCCTGTCAGTAGAAGACGTGACTGGTTGCTGAGAGCTGATATTTAATTGTTGCACTGTGTATCTCTTAAAGTTCCAGTTTTCTTCTGCTCAATGAAAATGTTTCAAATTCTTCAAATTACTAAGTAATAACTATGCTGCATATGACTTATTAGAAGAACTATCGGATTCTAAGAGCGGACTACATTCTAGTAAAAGTGTAGTCTAAAGCAATTTGGTCCCTAGATTGAAAACCATGTAACGATACTTTCTAATAGCCCGAATAATTTTTTCAGCAAAATCGATGCAACCAAATATCATATTTTTAAAAGTAGTCATCGTTTATCAGCCCGTTCAATGGTTAATGATATACACTTCCTATATACTATAGAGTACTGTGGCCCAATGCTAAAGAACTGTTCAAACTAAAAAAAAGGACACCTGACTTTATAGATCTTTGCAATAAAATTTTTGTTCAGCGATTGTTTCCGTTTTCGCAATTTAGTAATTTAATATACCAGTGTTTGACGTTTGTAGCTAGCGAAGTGATTTGCCCTTAATCCATTTTTCTCTGTGAGTTGTCTTGCGCTCAGCTATGATTCATGGCCACAAAGGACACCAAGATTTAGTTTGAGTGCAAGTGGTTTGCACTAGAGGTGTGGGCATGTCACTTTTGCCCTGGTCGGAAATCTAAGAATATCCATGGTACATTAGTGTGTCAGTCTATTTTGTCGAAGAGCTTTAAAGCTTCATCGTATATGTGTTTCTTTACTGTTTTGATCTTAGAGTCTTTATGAATGTCCACATTTCTAAAGCCGGAGTCTTACTTGTCCGGAAATATATCAGAAATATTTCCGACACATTCGCACGCAGTCTCTGTCCGTCCCGGCTACACATGTTCGGAAAGTTTCATATAGAGAATATTTCACTACCATGGCTGCAAAACGAATTCTTTTACTTGCTTACGTAAATTTTACCAACTTATCGCATACCGACCGAAGCTTTATGATAATGAAAAATTGTATTATCTCGATTATGGCATTATATGACCTTCGAATCTTTTTTCTACTACATACGGTTCTATATTTCTACTCCAATTGTAGCGAAATTAAGATGGAGCACTTTAGCATAACTTAGAACCAGACCAAAGTCGAGAACCAAGAGAGATAAGGTGGGAAGTGGAATGGCTGTTGCAATTCAAAAGGCAAGTTCATAAAAAAAAGAACTGCCCCGAGAGCAGGGTATCCTAGAAATGGCCGTGAAGGCCCCTCATCCGCATTAGCGGAGTACCCTTTAACCAACCCCGACGGGTGCTAGAGCGCCGCTTTGCTAGCTCGCTGCGGCTAGTGTGGGTCCACGAAAATATGGAGTTGGATTGCTCTCCAAAAAACGGGATGCTACTTGTGATTCATCCGACATTATATAGTAACCGCAAACTGGTATATAGGGTATAGGAAAACGGGGCTTTTGTTCCGTTCAGGAATCCACCCATGGCTCTGCTGCATGGGCTGGCAAGCCAGACCCAGCGCCCATGATGACACACGGAGCCAGCTAGAAAAGTGCTAAAAGGGAAAGGGGGGATATGACTGCCTCTCTTTTGTAGGAACCCAGGTGAGGCAGACAGCCCCGGGCCCCTGATGGTGGCAGAGTCCTGACCCCCGATGGTCTGAGGCTCTCCACCCACTGACATTGGCCTGAACATATCAAAAGAAGAACCAAAAGCAGAGTGGCCATGTCCCTCCCTTGAAGACTCTACACATTGTCACAGATATGTATGTGTCATGGTCAACCATTTTGTGGTTCCATTGTGCCACCCCGTTGATAAAGAACTATTAATTAATCAAATTTAGTACCTTACTCTAAAACAGCCCAATCAAAATTTCGCTCTTGATATCACCTTAATCACTTCGTTTTTTTCTTCACGATAACACGGGTAGCTTGGCAGACACAGAGAATTCATCGTCCACTCAATTTCCGCAGCCAGTTGCGATGTTTTTTATAACACACTTTTTTCTTTTTTGCAACTACACAAGAAGCACCAAAGTAGACTTCCATTACCACGACTGTTGTACAACTTGTAAGTAAATTAAGTACTACTCAACAAAATTTGTGACTCCACGCGATTTTCGTCTAGGTGTGTCTCGACAAGTGAGGGGGCCATAGGTAGTAAACTTTCAGGTTGAGAAGAACGATTGATGGAGTTCGGGTGCTCGCTAGTTTTCTCAACTGACGGTAATGTGGTCGGAAGTTCAATAAGACGCAAGAGCTTGTCCTAAGGGTTGGAATACGTGCGGGATCCGCCAAGAACCGTTAAGTGTATCGGAAAAATGGAAAAACTGAATGAGTGTTCCTGGTTACAATATAGTCCATCGTGTAGTTGCACGTGGTTTTCTTTTTTCCCCTGTGAGAACTTCTTCCAGGGTAATCAGTTAGTTGTTACTCCGTGTCTGTGTCTACTCTGTCCCGGGGAAAAATTATTCTGCCGATCGGCCATTTTAGCGGCGGCACATTGTCCTCCTTTATTAGAATTATTGAACTTGATCTCCATTTGCTTTTGATTTGAAGCTGTTGGAGGTATTCCTTCGGCCAACCCTTCGAAAAGTCTGCTCTACATGCTTCGTCTCGGCTTGTGATTTGAATCCTTTGCTTCAGGGTTTGGTATCGTATTTAATGGTTCGCCAAGGATAAAGTGACCAGATGTTAACGCTTGTAAGTCATTTGAGTCATGTGAGAGAGGAGTCAAAGGTCTTGAATTTAGTATGGCTTCAACTTCAGTTATAATTGTGTGAAGCTCTTCGTAGGTAAGTGACGTGCTGTTGATGACTCGCTTCAAATTGTGTTTAGCGGACTTTACGGCAGCTTCTCTCAGTCCACCGAAGTGAGGATATACGATCTATAAATTCCTCTGAATAATGCTTGATTATATGGTCTTGTGTCTCGGTATCGATAAGTAGTCTTTCTCTTTAAGGTTATTACTTGCGCCGATGAAGTTGGTGGCGTTGTCACAGAAAATTTTCGATGGCCGACTTCTTCGAGCTACAAATCTTCTTAGTGCTCCAATGAATGCATGTTTGGTTAGATTGGAAACCAATTCCAAATGAACGGCCTTTGTATCGAAGCATACAAAAACAGCAATATCTGTTAAGGTGGGAATTTTTCCACGTATTCTGTAATGTACGTAAACTGGGCAGGAAAAGTCAATGCCGACGTTTGTAAAGGTCTGAGCTGGCTGGATTCTTTTTTTCCGAACAATTTAGGTTTAGCCTTGCAGCATCAAACGCATGACTTGACAACTGATTATGCAAGCGATTTGCCTCGTAGTGGCCAAAATCGCTGCCTCATTATTGCTAAATGTGCTTGTAGCCCGCCATAAAGGTTTCTCTCTTGTAACTGCTTTGCTGGAAGAGTAACAATTTTGTTTGAGTGTGGTAATAATATTTTATGTTTCGCATCGTAAGGTAATGTTGACATGCAATCTACCGCCCACACGAATTAAACCATTGTCACATATGAAGGGTGTTAATGCCGTGTGTTGATTATTTGTAGATACGGATTACAGTTTCTTTATTTGCCTTATTTCGTCAGCAAATGCATTTTTCTGGACTTCCCTTAACAAAAAATACATTGCGTATTGGAGTTTTCTGGGGCTCAGTGTGGTACTCAACACTCGGTCTTCTTTCATTTGCCTTGAATTATGTGCGAATCGTTTAACATATGCTACTATGTGTTGTAGATGTTTAAATGAATTACGATGGTTAATTGAGTCGATAACTGAGTATGCGCTTGCTGATGCCATGAGTGATGATTTTGCAGGATGTTTATCTTCCTCTACTTCGATGTTTTGACAATTCGTTCTTGGCCAACGTTTGGGTGGCTTTAGTAAAAATGGTCCGTGGAACCAGATCTCTGATTCTAACAGTGCCTTTGGTGTCGTTCCCCTTGATAAGAGATCGGCAGGGTTCTGCTTCGTGGGCACATATCTCCATTGGCTTGTTAAGGTTTTTTCTTGAATGTATGAGACTCTATTTGCGACGAATGTTTTGAATGACGTCGAGGAAGATCTTATCCATGACAGCGTTGTAGATGAATCTGCCCAAAAGAATATTTCATCTGTTCTGAGTGTTTCCTTTAATTTGTTTACTAGTTCCGCCATCAGATGGGTCGCATATAACTCCAGACGGGGTAGCGTCGTGACCTTGACTGGAGCTACTCTAGATTTCGCACATATCAAACAAACCGTAATGGTCCCTCGTGAATCGATAGATCGGATAAAAACCACCACTCCGTAGGTCCTTTCACTCGCATCTGAAAATGCGTGGAGCTGAGTTGATTTGGTTATATTTCTCGAAAACAGATGTCTTGGGAGTATTATGGCAGATAATGATTTGAGTTCTTCTCGACACCTTTGCCACTGCTGGGCCAAATCCTCTGGTATTTGGTCACTCCAGTCTAGCTTTATTTGCCACAGCTCTTGAATAAATATCTTCGCCTTAGAAATGACTGGATTTATAAACCCAAGAGGACCATAAATGTGAGCGATGTCAGCCAGAATAGTTCGTTTTGAAACCTGTTTTGTTGCGGGCAATTTTACTTTAATGGCAAACGAACCTGAATATAGGTACCAAATGAGTCCCAACAATTTGATATATGACTCAACTAAATTTTGAAAACTGGTTAGTGTTTCTCCGTCTTCGCTTGGAACTGACTTTAGTAGCTCGTGATGGTTTGCGCACCATTTTCTATGAGGCATTCCGGCCTCCTGAAGTAGAGACCTTAATTCGGTTTGTATTTGTATCGCCTCAGATAAATTATTTGCTCCAGTGATCAAAGGGTACTGTGATTCATATTGCTCAGACAAGTATTGTGGTATTGTCGTCACTAAGTACAGTGCGCATGCATTGCCATATGTTACGGTTCGTAGCTTGTAACACTGGATTGGATCTATGGGATTTTCTCTCCACAAAAGGAGTTGAAAGTACTGGTCATCGTCTGTTACCAGAATTTGCCTACACATCTTAGTAATATTTGCCGTAAAGGCGTATTTCTGCATCCGAAATCAAACCAGGATTGCAAATATATCATTTTGTATCGTTGGACCGACTTGCAAAATGTCGTTGAGTAATATGTTGCTAGATGTCCTGCATGATGCATCGAAGACAACTCTTAGCTTTGTTTTGGCACTCTCTGGTTTGATGACACAATGGTGAGTCATGAAACAATTTTTTTTTTGTATTTCGTTGAAAAAAATTGGCATCATATGTTGTAATTGAATTAGTTCATCCATGAAGTGCTTATATTATCGTTTGAGCGTTCTATCCAATCTTTTTTCTAATTGAGTAAATCTACACATCGCTATCTCTCTTCAATTTCCAGGACAATCCGGTTTTTTTCTGAAGGGTAGTTTTACCACAACACGGCCTGTGATTTCACAACGTGTGCTCTGATTGTAATAATGATCACATTTCCTTTCTAGCGTTGTCATAGAGTGATTTGTCGTGTGACATTCTTCCAGATTCCAAAACCTCTGAAGAGGTCGTCCACTGAGCTCGTACTGATTCCACAGAAATAAGACTGTTCACGTGCCGTAGCACAACCTCCTAGCACAACCCATCCAAACACCGAGTTTTGCAGGGTTGACAAGTTAGCTGATCTGACCATTAGACATAAGATCGGAGCATATGTATGTCCACTCCGAGTAAAAGATCAACAATTTTCGATAAAATTAAGGTAAAATTCAAGACCGGCTAATTTAACGTTCTGGGGTAACGGCCAGGACTCTATATTGAATGTTTGGTATGGTTGCAAGCTTGTTTCTTCAGTGATGATTACCACTTCGATGTTTGCAAAGAACTTCGCATTTCTTGAATTGCTATTTAAATGAAGAACTCCTTGAGATATTAATCGCGAGGCTCCAATTCCGCTTAGCTGAATTTTTTGTTCACTTCCTTTCCGGCCTAACCTTTGAACAAGCCGTTCAGTAACGAAATTTAATTGCGGTCCAGAGTCTAAAATGGCACGGCATTTGATTGATTTTTCATATTTGGCTTTTACAATAATAATGGCTGTGTGAAGGAACACATAATTCGGAGTCAATATGTCGGTCGTTGATGTAATTACAGTATGAGCAGTCGGCGGTTCCGTAACTGAATTTTGTTCATTTAAATTTGGAACTGTTTTTTTTTTGTTTCCGCCTCAAAGTACAATAGAGTATTGTGCTGCTTGTTGCATTTATGACACGCTTGCGACTTACATTCTCTCCTTGAATGTCCCTTCTTTAAACAATTTATGCAGTACTGTAATTTTTCACCATCTCAAATCGTTTTGCTGGCGTAAGTTTAAGAAATTGAGTGCACTGATGCATACCGTTATGTTATTTTTTGTATAGCTCACACAGAGAATTAGTTGTTAATAATGAATAGTTCGAGCCTTTTTCTTGCTTTGATTGTGATTCCTCTTTGCTTTTGCGTAGTGTTTCCAGTAACTGAAATCTGGCTTCGATGAATTTAAGGAATATATTTAGGCTGAGAATCTCACGAGGATGTTCTAGACCGTGTTCGAAGAGTCGATGCGTCTCTTTGTCAACCTTTTGTAACAACAAATGTACTAACACTGTTTGAAGTGTCTTAGCCTTGGTTCTTGATTCCAAGCAATGCCTCTTGTACAATATCAAGTAACCGCTTGAGTGATTGTGCCGTATCAAAACTTGAGACCGGTATTAGAATAATGCTCTTAAGGAATGAAGACACTATCAACAGTTTGTTGTCGTATCGACTTTCAAGAAGCTTCAAGTTTCAAGTTGGCTTCAGATATTTCTAGATGTTGTATAATGCGTTCCGCTTCTGCGGCCGATGCTCACCGAAGATGGGGTGGGTAGGCGCCATTCGCTTCCACCCCGAGACCAACACTGTACTGTCTACGGAAGCGAGAAGAGATTGACGTTTCGCTCGGATCTTTACAAGTTCTTTGTTTTTCGTTATGCTTTTCACAATTACTTATTCGTATAATATACGTCAGATTATCGCGATCAAGATCCATTCCAAACACGGATTTAGCATAAAGAAAACGTTAAATCTAACCTTTTTATTTCACAGTCCTTCCGCTCGCTTAATCACTATTACTCACTTAACTAACAATTTCAATAATAACTACGCTACCTTAAATCTTGATTGGCGAACACCGCAACCGGAACTTCATACGATAATGTTTCTTGTCTCGTCTCAACCCTTCGACTTTCGAATCCAATCAACAAAATTCTCACCGAATATCCTCACTTCTTGCACGTCTCTCAACTCCAACAATTTTTGACCGTTAATCTACCGCCGTTAATCTACCGCGTTCGCTTATCTCAGGAACCGAGAGAGAGAAAAAAATATGCTAGACTCCTCTAGGAAAAGACTTACATACGTCCGTTCACTCACCCAGCCAGATGGAAAAAGCCCCCACGCTAGCTGAGTCGCCTCGTTCAAGGTTTGGCGACATCCCGTCAACCAGCGGGATTTCCTCCGGCACTCCGTTGATTGCACTTCGTAGTGCAATACCTGGCCGTTGGACTTCTATCAGGGCATTGCACTTGACGCTTGTATGAGCAGTGTCTAAGATGATGCCCAATGCAGCCTCACACTGGGATCCACAAAAAGGCTTGGTTCACCACCTGAGGACGATGTTCAGTTGTATTAGTTCAAAACTTTCACTTTTATGTTGCGATTCTTACTGAATCGGGGTCACCAATGTAATGATCAAACTTAATACTTATTACGGTGCCCAGTGCGGTCTTATAGTTGGGTAAAGAATGAAAAAGTCTTGCGCACCAGAACCGCTAGAAGACTAATTTTCGAAGAAGTTGTCTTTGAGGAATTTAAAAATATGTGAAGACGTAATCACTTATTTGTAGTATCATAGCAACCATTTCTTCCTCAAAGAAACAAATATCATTTTCTGATAGCATTTCCTATAACACCAATGATGAAAATGTTCAGTGCTGGCAACATTTGTCCAAAACAGCAGCAATAAGTCTAGCACAACATGCTCGTGCTTAATCAGCCTAGCCTTTGAATTTCGTTTTCATCCAAGGATATCATCGACAGTTTCAGCGATTAAACTATGTCTGGGGCTGCCATCTGAAAAATTTCCAAAACTCGGAAAATTGAAATATCGGTTGCTTATTTTCTTGTAAATGCTTTGCTTATCAATACAAAATGGAAGTATCTGTTGGTGTAATATTTTTGAAATTGTCTGGTGCTTGCAAACATGTGCTAGCACCATAGCTGCTTCACGTTGTGTTAAACCCACCCTATGAATTTTGTTTCGATTGAATTGCTGCGCTGTAAGTTTTAGGAGTGAATATAATTTTAAGGATACTACCGTCTAGGCTTTTAAAATGTTTGAAACGTAAATATTTGTTGTTAATTATCATCGCAGGATAATTCCCATTGGGAAATTTTATGACAACATCGCTCGATAAAGAAATGTTAATAAATTACGGAATTCATCATAGCTGGCAACCCTTTCAAAAATTTTCAACGAAATTCTTACAGAATCAGAAATGCAACAGGGACCACTTATCACATAAATTTGGTTTTGATTTCGTTACTGCTTTGGAAGATTTTAACTTCCATAACATTTTATTACTAAAAAAGAAACACACGTCTCTTCTATGAAAATATATATTATCTTTTATTTTTAATATATTTCACTTTTACACTTCACTTAGCCTATTGTGTTTTATCATTTTGGTGTTTAGTAAAGTGATGTGTATTGTGGATCGGACCACACTGCATCGGAAGTTATAGGGAAAAAACATTTATTTTGCTGAGGAAATTTACAATATTTAAAATTCCCAAAGCTGGTGACTTTATACCAATTTTTCAGCCAAATTTCTATGAAATCTATCTTAGAGTTAGGTTCATCTACTGCGTTAATTAAGTTCAAATCTGGTGGCTAGATCGGAAGCTATAGGCCAAAAACAGTTTTTTGTAAGCGATTTTTCCAAATGGCACCACTGCCACAGCGTTGCCCGTATTTCAAAATCATTTCTATCAGACCTGGTCCTGGTTAATACCAACATGTTCTGTAAATTTCATATTGATCGCATTATCCGATCGTCAGTTCTCGTGAACAGAAGTTTTGAGTGCTGAAAATAGAGGTAATTTGATCACGGGTTGCCGTTCTTGCTTACTGCGGGATTCTGAAAATTTTTATTTGACTTGGTGGAAAAAAGTCAAAATTTATCAATAATTTGAATTTATTTTCAAGAATTAAAAATTTTTCAGGAGACTCGATGATTTGAAGGATTTTTTTTCAGGAGCCTGCTGTAGCTATAAAGTTGCCCGTACAGTCTTAAAAGTCCATGTGTGTTAAATTTTAGCCTATATCAATACGCTCTGAAAATTTCACAATGATGCATTGTTTTTCTTAGAAGCTATAAACAAAATCCTTGCCTACTTTTAGGCACTCATATTTCCAATTAGTGTGCAATCCAGGCAATATTTTTTTTCCTCGCTGTAGGGTTTTCTAGTTCAAACTCTTAAAGCCCGTCCACACTACACATACTTATATATGCGCATACAAAAGTATGTGTGTCTAGACCGCACATCCAATTGTACGCGCAAACATCTGCATATACAAGAGTAAGTGGCTCAGCTTGCGACATAAGACGACAGCCATAACACGAAATAAGCTCACTTCTTGTGAGGCCGCGAGACGGCGCTGCTGTCGTTCAAGAGGTCAATGAACACACGCGCACAGAGAAAAATAGTCAGGCTCCATCCAACCGCCGCGATAGCCGGACGCTTTATTAAATTTGTAATCTTGATAAAGAAATAAAATTTAGAGACAGTTAAACCTTGTGTTTCTATCTGCCTCATCTGGCGCAGCCTAAATAGGATTTCGAACCGTGCCTTGATATTTTTGTGCGGTTTACGTGAAAATGCCACCAAAAACAAATCCGAGTGCATCAACGCCATCACAAAGTGCCGCCACCACGTCCAGTAGTAGTAGTAGTGGAAACGTGATCGACATGGAAGCAATTTTAAACGCTATCAAAGAAAGTAAAGAAGAAATAACCTTGCAAATGGATGCAAGGATCCGAGCGCTTCAAGAAGAGCTTATCGTCGAGACTCACCAGCCTAAACGTGATTGTGAGGCAATGCCAAACACGCTAATAGCAGAGGCAAGCCAATCTGCTGGCAAAACTCAGCGAATGATTGCGCCGCGTTTCATGAACAGATTACTTTGTGATAAATTCACTGGCTCCAAATGCTCAGTCAAAGTTGACGAGTGGTTTGAGTTGTTTAACGCCGTAACATTCAGATATACGGACGACGAGTGCCTAGAAGTTTTTCCGCGTCATCTGGCAGATGACGCCATTTCATTGTTTGCTACGGAGATAGTTCCCCGAAGGGACATCATTTCATGGTCAGAGTGCCGCCAGAAGATGGTTGCCCGTTTTGGGCGTGTTGTAGCCAACCGCATAGTCGAAGCATCTGGGCGAAAACTCGACTTATACAACGACAAGCGTCGCTTGATGACGCAAGCAAGCGCTAACGACGGCATGCAAATCGCCCTTCTAACAAACGGTATGCATACAGAGGCTTTTTAGTTGCTACGAACCCGAAGACTCCCAAAGAATGGATTCAAACAGCGCTCGCCCTCGAAGAAACCAAGCCAAAAAGAGAAATGAAATCTTTTGAGTCTCATCACGGTGATATAGACAATGTTGCCATTGTCCCGCACCAGTTCAGAGCAAAGCAGAAGGGACGAGGAGAAAATCGACGAAACGGCAATAAGTCACCAAGTACGCCGTGTCCACAATGCGAATGACTTGGAATTCCCAACCAGATGCACTGGAAACGACAATGCCCAAGAGTCAATACGAATAGCACACAAATACAAGTACAACATGATGTATCTTCTGGGCCGTATTCAAACGCCTCATCGAGCTCAATGTGTGCCACTGAATACATTTACTGAGATGCATATGTGAACGAAAATTATGCTCGTGCTTTTGTAGACACAGGATCTATGCTTACAGCGATGTCGAAAGCGAAGGCTTTGGAATGTGATATATATCCCGATATTCATACTACTCTAACCGTGCGACATGTCAACGGATACACGAGAACTTTAGGTTGTGTGCGACCGATGCTTCGTATAGGAAAAGAAAAATGCCTTTGAGAATCTCTCTCACGACCTGCTCATCGGTATTGACGCTCTTTGTGTTTTCGATATCCACCTCGACAGTGAATTACGGGAAAAAAGGCAAATTTCTTTGAAAAGTGAAGTGCTCATGGCTTCGGTTGGCAACGCGAACATGCACAAAGATTTTTTCGCGAAAAACGACAACGATGTTGGTCGAATTCGAAATGCGCAGCACATCATAACCTTAAAACCAGACGCGCATCCTGTTCATAAGAAGCCGTTCCGATTGTCAATAGCAAAAGAGCGAGAAATGCGAAAACACACGAACCGTCTCTTGAAGCTCGGACTCATTAGGCATTCTAGATCGCCATACGCCTTGCCTATGTTCCTTGTCTATAAGCGAAATGGTGAATCACGACCCGTAATTGATTATCGGCCACTTAACGCACAGACAATTAGTGAACGCAAACCTTTGCCTATAATTCGGGATTTAGTAGACAGACTTGGAAAATCGGTCATTTTCTCTACGCTCGACGTGTTCTGGACGTACTGGAACCTGACATTTCATCCGGATTCAATCGAGAAAACCACATTCGTATCACCATATGGCCAGTTTGAATGGCTAGTATTACCGATGGGATTGAAAAATGCAGCTTCAGCTTTCCAGCGTGAGCTACGTCGAGTTCTGCAAGATTTCATCGGACATGGAGTGGAGTTATATTTAGACGACATAATTCTGCATTCTGATTCATTTGAGCAACATCGTGTGCTTCTCGAAAATGTTTTTCAACGACTACATCACGAAGGGCTTCGTCTTAAGCGTTCGAAATGCCGATTTTTCCAACATTAAGTTGAGCATCTTGGACATGTTATATGCAACGGCAAAGTTCGATCATCTCCAGCGAAGGTAAAAGCAGTGGTTGACTTCCCACAACCGGCAAACGTTAAACAGTTGCTGCAGTTTGTCGGAATGGGCAATTATTATCGT
This sequence comes from Nemotelus pantherinus, assembly GCA_963978885.1. Lineage (NCBI taxonomy): Eukaryota > Metazoa > Arthropoda > Insecta > Diptera > Stratiomyidae > Nemotelus > Nemotelus pantherinus. The sequence continues at coordinate 72,692,095 of OZ022265.1, read as the reverse complement.
TTAGGTACTACACGTTTATCGGTTCAACATAAAGAAAACACATCGAATTTTAACTACAATTCACACTTTATTTTAATTACGTACTCATATTCGTTATGATGCTTAGCCAATGACTGAGAGAGGGAGACGAATCACACACCTGCTTTTATTGGCTCTGGAAAATAATGACGATGAGGTAAATGCTGACGTTGCGTCTGGCATTTACATATCGTTGCAAATTTGCGGGCACATCGCGGATTAGGATGTCATATGCAGACATGTTGTTAATTTGATTTTTATGAAATAATTTGTAATGCATTTCAATGCATTTTACAGGCGTATTAAGTTTTTTTCATTGGTGAACCCTGCCACTTCAGTACCGGCTCCATAATTTGAGTATAAGTTAAAACATAACTTGGTTTACCCAAACTTTATATATTGCTTCTGACTTGTTAATTAAGCACTATGTGCTCTTTTGTTGAATGGTCGACAAATACTGACTTGAAATATTATGATTAATTAAAACTCGGTTTCCCGTAACGCTTGAAAACTAACGACATAGACGGGTTCAGTTTCAATTTTATTGTGGAATTTAGAAAAACGGATTTAAGCCAGACAGTGGATCAGATTTCGATTTCGCGTGAAAAGTTACGAAATGTGCAGATACGTGTGATATTTCGTTCTGCGTGCGAATGTTAAGGGGGTACCAAAACTACTCCCCGTTTTAAGCAAAGCCGTCCTCGGCTTTTTCCAGGTTCTTAAGGATGGTATGGATCATTGCTTCCTGTCCCACTTTCTGCAAATTTTTCGCTGTATTTTTCCTGCTACGGCGATTTTTAATTTTCAGATTTATGATGCACGATGCTGCAGATACAACCATGATGACAAGAATGGATAAGACGACCCATTGCATGCTTCGCGTTTTAATCTCTTGCTTTAGAGTGGCAATATGCTCCAGATTCTTCATGTTGGCTTGGTAAAGAAATGGTAAGGATAAAACCGTCAGGTGGTCTGTAAGGTCTATTTTTGTGTCCTGGCCGGCTCGGGAGTAACGCGGGTACTTCGCTCAAAATTCACATACAATGTATCGTTGATGATGACTTTATCTTCAAATATCAGGGGGTGAGTACCACGTGTCTGTATTGGTAGGTTGTTCCCTTCTTGGACTTCTGCGACCACATCGTTCAGGATGATGAGGCCATCGGAAATTATTTCGACCGGGTTGATGTGGTCCATGATGTTTTGCACGATGCTGTACTGTTAAGTATAAGCTGTCGGATGCATGTATTACCTGGATCGTACTTGCAGAAGGCTGTTGAAATCGCCACCTTGCAGCTTGTGACGGGTTTGTATGTTAGTTTCTGCTACATTTTGCAAAAGTGTATGTTTCTAATACTAATATTTTGTTTTCATGAATTACGGGAAACAACTGAATTTTATTACAAATGCACTTGACTTTGGGGTATTTAATAAAGAAAAATATTTGATCATTGTCTTGTGTAATTTTTAATTTCGACATGCTTACTATGTCACTAATGCTAACGTTTGCAGAGTGTTCAGCCACAAGTAAAGATTCCACTTCTCTATTATCCAAAATTACAGGGTTTATAACATTAAGCTTTTCCAACATTATCGAGTAAAATATATTGTCGAGGTGATTAATAATAGCTTTGCTCCTGCTCTGAATTACCGCGAGTATATGTCCGGAGTCCGTTGTTACCTTTTTACTAGCAGCTACACTGAAAGAAAAACTCTTGGTTGGTTCAACCATTTTTAATAGTATTGCAACGATTCATTCAAAATCGTTAAACGAACTACGGAAAATAGTTATTTTTACTATGTTAATATAGTTAATTTAACGATATAAAAGTAGTTGGTTCTGGTTATACAAAAAATATCACAACGTTCATGAAATCAACTGTTTTAATTGTTTCATAACCACGAAGAACAGTTGATAAATAGAAAAATATTCATCAATTCACTCAAAACTTCAACGTTTCGAATTATCAACAGTTTTTATGGTACTTAAACTACTTCGCAATAGTTGATTTCAGCAAACGTAATTTGGAATTATTCTACGCAAAGTAGAATGGTTTCAACATTTGGACGTTTTTCATGCTCCGAATGAAATTGTTTATCAACCACGCGTCATGGTGCATAAAAGTAATCAACGATTTTCTTATGGTTGTTTTAACTATAGCCCTAGTTGATGCAAAAACAACTAAGGCAAACTATTGATTTTTCATACTCCTCATACTCATGCTCCTATTCTATCATAGAAGTTTCATATGATACATGGCAAAATTGTGTTCGGTTTGCTGTTCGATATAATTCATATGCATGTTATGCAGTGAAGCCTTTATATTACCTTGTACGACGCTATTTTGTTCACAATACAGCGTTTTCCGCTGTGGCATAGCATTGGGCTGCGGCAAAGCGCAGTCAAAAAATTAGAATGCACTGTTTTGTATGGTAACGCGCACAATAGCTGCGGCCGAATTTGCGGCAGTGGCAGAATTTGCCAAATATCTAATTTTGCCGCACCGCTAGCGGTGATACCTACCATAGGTTGGCATCACCTTTAGGTTGAATTAAATCTGTTTGAATTAGGTTGAATGGTCTGGTGGAATAGACAAGCGATGGCTGATGTGTATTGTGATAAGCCAACCTAATCCTCGCACAACAGCATTTAGCAATACAAAAGAAAAAAAAATGAATTTGGTTGGTGCCTTGGTTGCATTGACAGCGGCATTGTCGGTGCATTGTGATTCACCAAATTCAACTGCGGCATTCACGCCTCCCCTGCCTATATTTCGTAATATGTATGGAAAAAAAGTAAGCAACCACAAACAATGGTTGGAATACCATTGTTTGTGGTTGCTTATTTTTTTGCACCACGGACGTTGTTTATCAACCACGCGTCATGGTGCATAAAAGTAATCAACTATTTTTTTATGGTTGTTTTAACTATAGCCCGTAGTTGACGCAAAAACAACTAAGGAAAATTGTTGGTTTTACCAAGATTTTTCTTTCAGTGTACCAATGTGTTCACCGTATCAGTTAATTGATTTATTTTTACCTGAATTTCCGTATTAATACGGATTTGTTGTTCACTAGCTTCTATCAATGCCTCCTCCTTGGTTTTGGCCTCGTTAAAGTCGTCAAAATCAGGAGTTTCGGCCACATATTTTAAGGCTGTTCCTAGTAGGTTAATCTGCGTGCATGACGGTGGTGGATTCGTAATGTCTTTAAGAGATGAAGGATCTGATCAATGTCTGTCTGAATAGTTGTTCGAACGTTGGCGTCAGTAAAAAATTGTAAGAAACCTAGTGTTTCGTGGGCTATAGATTCGTATGCTGTCAAGAGTTGGGTAACCCAAATCCCCGAAGACTGCTACCTGGTCAGTAGCTATAGGTATGTAATATGAGTTCGAGTAGTCCAGTATCTTTCCGTGAGTCCAGTGAAGGTTTGTAGTTAAGAAGAACCTGGAATCGAATATGTAAATCATCTTTGATTGCATTTATTTACCTGCTTGTTATTAATTAAAACAGTTGTCCCTAAGTCTTTTTCAACCGTTTTTTCAATATAAAGTTTTGAGAACTTATTTCCTATGCGCTTGTTTGTTTTCACGAAAACTTTGTCTTTTGGTTGAAATGTTCGGATATTTCTGTCTGTATTATGTCGTTTGAGCTCTGTTTCTTGAGCTTCTTTAATTCGTACTTCTATTTCTTCTCTCAATTTGGTGGGCATAGAGTTAATTACATCGATTGGCCTGCTTTTAGTAACTGAATGAATTGTTCTGTTATATTTGGCTGTCGCTGTCAATGTGAGTTCAACAGTGTCGCTGACAATTTGATCAAGCTTCGTGCACCTAGCAATTTCCGTCAAAGTAGTATGGAACCGCTCTACTTGCCCGTTAGTTGTGCCATGAAGTGGAGGGGTTGTGAAAGTATATATTTTGAAATGGTCTCCAAGCAATGATTTTATCGTATAGGAGCTAAAAGTTTTTTCGTTGTCACTAACTATAGTTTTTGTTTGATCAAATAGGTTGAGAATCTGCAATAATGGTCCTTTTATATCGATAATCGAGCGAGATTTGATTGGTATGACTGTAGCAAACTTAGAGAATTTGTCTATACAGGTTAGAAAATGTGTTTTATAATAATAGATATCGGTAATAGATATCGATGTGAAGTATTTCACCGGGTTGGGGGGGAATAATGAGTGTTCTTCCAATTTCTGGTTTGGGGGATGCCTTTGATACTTAGCCTCATGACAAACCCTACAGTTAGCAATCACTTCTTTAATCCGTTTTCGTATTTGGGGGTAGTAATAGTCCTTGAGAATCTGAAGATAATTCTCTTGCACAGATCGATGAGCCCTACTGTGCTCAGATGCTACAATCTCAGCTTGATCATTTGGATCAAATATGTCCGTGACTAACTTTTTGATATAGACAAATTTAACAGATGGAAATCTTCTTACTAGCTCGTTTTGAATCTGGCGTAAGATGTGCAAGTCCCAAAGAAGTGCGTTAACCGCGTCTGCATTCACAGCCTCTTTTAGTAGTTCATAAATGCTGTCCAGATCTTTATAGATTAGTAAGTGCCTGATTTGTTTTTGAAATATAATTTTCGTTACCTTCTTCAATTCAATTCCGGCTTCCAAAATTATTTGATTTATTTTTAAAGGCTTATAGAAAAATGTTGGAGAGAATTCTTCTGCAAACGCTCGCAACCTTTTGATTTTGGCGTTCGAATTTTTATCTGAAATTGCAAAGGTGAAAGGCTGGTGGTCCGTAAAAACATTAAACTGTTTCACGCCGTAAAGGTAATTGCGCAGTTTCTGCAGACTCCAAACTATTGCCAAAAGTTCGCGATTATTGGTAGCGTGATGCTCCTCAGTGGACGACAATGTTCTTGAAATCATTGTTATTGGCCTACCTCCCTGGGACAGAACAGCCCCTATTGCATGTGAAGATGCATCGAAGGTTAGGTCGAAAGGTTTCTCGTAGTTAGGATACAGTAAAAGCACATCTTCCGAAGCTAAAATATTCTTTATCTTGTCAAAAGCGAGTAGTGCCTCGTCATCGAATTCAATTCTTACATTTTTTGATCGGTTAGAACCTACATGTCCGTTTTCCTCACGTAAATATTTCGTTAGAGGGACCCTACACGATCAATATGGATTGTGATATTTGGATCGCGATACAAAGTATTGACCGTGTAGGGTGCTGTATTGATGGATCACGATACGAATCGCGAAAATATCCGGATATTTTGAAATCCATCAATCAATATAGTTGGATTGCGATAAATATTGAACGTGTAGACAACCGGTCATTAAATTTTCGCTAGTATTCAGTTAATTGGCAATGTAGCAAGATATTTTAAGCGCCACAATATCATCATCGATTCCCAGCAGGTCACATACTGATTGTTGCTCGGACTCTTTGCCTATTACCGGTTTTCCTTCTCAGCTAATTATTTGTAAGAAAGCTCCGCAATTTAATAAAATCCATTTGAATTAAATTAAAATATGTGTAAAAATAAAAAAAATAAAGTAGTTTTCGAAGTCTTTAGTTTCTCTATACAGGGTGTTTGGTACTCGGTGGACAATTTTGTAAGAGGGCATTCCTTGATATATTTTGAGCAAAAAATGGTTCTTCAGGATGGTCCAGTTTTCAAAATCTACGGAGTTACAGGGTCGCTAATAAAAGTGTTTCGGACCTGTACCCTGACTCACTGAAATCGTTATATTTGGAAACTAATAATCATAACGCAAAGTTTTATGGCTTGCTTTTTTATGGAATCAAATTATCTTTAACTTGATGTAACGTCCTAAATTGTTAGGTTACTGATTTTGAGATATTTACTTCAAAACACAAAATTTTGGCACTTCTACCCCGAAAGTTCTGTTTTCAATGTCGTTTTTCTCAGAAAACCTCATTGAAATATGCCATTTTAATTTTGTTTTTCATAGTCCATATTGTTGGCCACAAAAGTTCCATGCATACTTATTGTTGTGTACACTTGACACTTGACGTTTCGACACTGGTCGAAATGTCAAATATCACATAGATGGTGACTAGAGCGCCCTAATTGCACGCGGTGGTAAATACCTGGAACTAGGTAATTATTTTTGATTCGCGCAGATTTTTTTGAAAAGCTTAACTGTAATACTATTGCTATAAAAGCTCAGGATTGGAATCAATAAAGATTATTGAGTTCTGGGAAGCCAAACAACAAGCGGCACCCAAGTTTGAAAAAGGAGTTGTTTTCCTTTCTTCAAAGTTCTTAGCGAATTGCTTAATCTTTAAAGACTTAGCATAAGCGGCGACAAGTTCGCCAAAGCGAAGTCTTTGTTGGTTCGGCTCTTAGAAAAAACCTCTGTTAAATTTGCATAAGCGGCGACAGGCTCGCCAAAGCAGATAAGTACAGAATTTCTAAAGCGAACCGACGTGTAGGCAAACAAGCAAGGTTACTGCTACTTTACATTATGACTTAGATTTTACCATTTCGCAAGTAGTAAGCGAGAATAAATATCGCTTAAAAACTGTATATGCCGTAAAGTGGCCCTCGTTTTCGATCTACACTCTTTGCTTGAACTGAAAGAATTTATTAAAGGTTTTAATGCTTTATTTCAAAATTTATGAGCTACAGTTAATGTTCAAAATGGCCACCTTCATTTTGAATACACGCTAAAGATTGGTTCGCAAGCGTTCTTTTAATATTCATACGACATTGAACGCAGAATTTTCGGGGTAGAAGTGCCAAAATTTTGTGTTTTGAACTAAATATCTCAAAATCAGTAACAGTAACAATTTAGGATGTTACATCAAATCAAAGGTAATGTGATTCCATACAAAAAACAAGCCATAAAACTTTGCATTATGATTATTAGTTTTCAAGATATAACGATTTAAGTGAGTTAGAGTACAGGTCCGAAAAACTTTTCTAGACCACCCTGTAACTCCGCAGATTTTGAAAACCGGACCATATCAAGGAATGCTCTCTTACAAAAGTGTCCACCGAGTATCAAACACCCTGTATAGGCGTATCTCGCCCAACTAATTTAAATGAGAATCTTTTTTTACGATTTTGAAGCCACTCTTTCATCCATTGTTTTTGCTTTATATCACTCATTTTGCAAACATTAATTCGCAAACGTCTACACCAAACGAGATTATTGGCGTACTGACGTGTGATCCGATTGAACGTGTAGGCATTTGTGTTATTCCATCAATATTTACTTGAGTATCACGATCCAAATATCACGATCCATATTGATCGTGTAGGGTCCCCCTTAGAGGCTTCGCGATTTGAGCGTAATCTTTTATAATACGCCTGTAGTCCGATGAATGATCGCAGGCTACGAAGTGTTTTGGGGGTCTCATATTCAACAATATCACGACCCTTATCTGAACAGGCTCTTTCTTTTGCTTAGGTTATATTCAGGGCCGCCCGAATATTCTCGGAAAAATTGTCAAAATATTCCGTTAATATTCCCTAAATATTCCGGGAATATATTCCGTATTCTTTATTGATCTTAAGTACGAGAAGTATCTAATGGTAGTGGTCTTAAGTAGCTAGTAGTAGAATATACACTCAAAATCTGCACAAATCCTCTACTTTTCTTCGAACATTAGTGTTTCTAGCGGTTTTGATGCGCTAGGGGTCTTTTATTTCAATCAGATTAGCTGTTATTAAAAAGTGACTTTTCATGTGAGACTACAGTTATCAAAAGCTTGATTTAGATTGAGTTTCTGTCACTTAGGAGAAAATTAGTACCGACTTTGCTTTTAAATCAAGATTTTAATTGTCGGCTGCTCGTTCGCAGCAGTTCTACTAATCTTTTATAGCTACAATAGTATCATTCCTTTCAGTTTGTCAATTTGTATGCTATTCGCCATCACGATGAGGTTTAAAAATAAATAAATAAACTGCAAACAAGAAATGAAAATCAAACTCCAATTTTAAACACGAACTTAGTACTCGATTATTAGAGAGAATGGGCCTTTCCACACTTGTATTCTTACTGCACTCCTCAAACTGGTTTTCTGGGCAAGGGGCAGAAGAATCAAGGGGAAATCTCTACAAAAAGTGATGCACGTGGAGAGAATTTTGCATCACATTTGAAACTGAATGATCGAGCGGCAACTCACTAACCCAACTATAACCATAGTTCACGGGTCGAGAATTTTTAATGAAACACTCAAGTTGAAATGAGAAAACAAAAACACGCACACATTCATATGCATAATCGGTATATGAACGCTTCCGTTGCTGATGCACTCCAAGTGTGGAAATGGTGATTGTTGTCAAACCGGTTTGAGGAGTGCAGCAAAAATACAAGTGTGGCAAGGCCCAATAATTATTTTGCGTAACTAAGGCAAGGTTTTGAGAAAAGGCAACTTTTCAGTGGTATCTGGAGAGGAGAGAAATCTTAACACGATCGCATCTTATCAGTGTGATAACCGAGGAGGACATTAATTTTCTTCGAAAGAATTGACATTATTGAATATTTACCATGAAGTTGTTTCAAACCTGCTTTTTTGACAGATTGCCACGATCTGCAATTGATTCAAATACATTCAATTTTTGTAAATAAGCTAGTTGGTTTTTAAGCTATAGCGAATTATTCTTCAAAATACACTGTATCAAATCAACTGTGTGCCACTGTAAGTGGATATTAGCACATATTACACTAGACTACAAAGTCAACATGAATATCTTTTCTTTTCAATTTGAACGTTTTCAATTGAATAAAGTTAGAATATAAGGTAGTCAAAAATAAGCAATTTGATAACAGATACAATATACATACATTCTCCAGATCCGCCATGTCTCAAGGTAATAGTACCATCGGTCAATATTCCCTTGTCCACTAACGGAACAATATTTTCGTAGATTTGCGTCCGGGCTTCTTTCATGATTTTTGTCGGAATCATATCGGTTTGAGTTCCCACTTGATTTTTACCAGCACGCAATCGCCTATTAAAGAGAAAATGCTCAAAAATATCCCAAAAATCTATTTAATATGCCTTACCTTGAGGCATCCAATAGTTTCGCTCGAAGTAGAGCATTTTTGTCGGCTTTAGGTACAGTTGAAACACTTACTCCTCTCCAAGGTGGACGTTTTTCTTCCTTCTCGCTGATTTCTTTGATTTTCTTCCAGTTTTTAGTTGTTCTGTTGGACGGAAATTTTCACGCATAAAAATCTTTCATAGTTTATATAACCACAAAAAGTAATTTGATTAAATATATCCCGAAGTGTTGGGCAAGTTAAGAAAGAACAACGAATTTCATTAAGGTTCTGGTGCACAAGTATTTAAAACAAAATATAGGAATTTTATTGTTGATTACATTTCTTTCCACATGGCTATCTTAACTTGCACCCGAAAGAACTTCGCATGAAACTCGGTAGATACACAGTCAATGAGACACCTTAGAAAACTAACACATGAATCACAAGTAAACTTCTAGGCTCACACACATCATGTATGAAAGCAGTTGCTATGAAATTTGCAGTTTGTTGATAGGTATTTATGCGTATTTCCTAGGGGACCTCAAACCTCGCGTTATTTATTATAGACAGCAACGCCTGAAACATAACAAGCAAGGTCAATTGTTGTGGTGTGCGAATCCAATATAAAATCATTGAAATTTTCTTAGGATTTCTGCTTAAGCCTAGTACTATACTCGAGCGAAACGAAATGCCGCGGAAAGTACACTCTCATCAGTAGCGAAATAAATTGCCGACATTTACACTAGATGCAATTGTTTCAAGATTCAAAATTTTGCGCCAATATGAAAAATTGTAAAACCAGGGCACTTATTCTGTTTCATTCTCACGTTTTCTCTGGTAACACTAACACTTAGCATTTTGAACCAAATTTCCCACTTTGAAACGAACGAACAAGGTATTTTGTAGACTTAAAGACGATCCGACCTATTAAAAAGCAGCGAAATGACACTTAACGCTTTCTATTAGCATTTTCAATTTCGTCTTCCGAGTATAGTACTGAACAGCGCAGGAAATATTCCCCGACGATATGGAAAGTTGTTTTTGTATGAGATTTGACGTTAATTTCGTTTCGCGAAAAGTATAGTACTAAAGCTTAGAATAGAATAAAGTTTATTTCACAATTCAGTAACATTAATTTCTAGCTGGTTTGTTCAGTTTTTAGGACTTTAATATGAGACTTGTACTGTTAACTCTTAAAAATAGATTCATTATAAATTTGCTGCATACAGAAACTGATCTGATTTCAATTACCTGTTAAGATCAATGTAATAATTTGTGTACTTATTGTCAAATTAGACCAATGTATCGATGTTGATGTTATTTGTGCCATTTCTCATGAAGAGACATAATTGAACTACAATTCATTGACCTTTTAATCTGGCAACGTACATTTACCTATTCAAGCAAAACTGGTCATGACAACAAAGTACATTCCATTCAAGTTTATTGAAACAACTGCAAATCAGCAAATTCGAATCGAATGTACTTCAGTCAATTACTTATATGTTATTTTCGTAGATTAAGCAATTTTTGTAAAGGTATAACATAAGTGAGCTTGTACAAATATGATCTCTTTGAATAAAGACCGAAGGTAATATCAGATACTTTTGCATACTTTATTCTTTGCGACAGCTGCTTTAACTTAAGGGTTATTAGCATTTGCTTGTTAGCAGTTGAGTAATTTTTAAAAATTGCTTGACCTTTCATACACATTAAATTTAATTTTTATAATGTTATTGTTGACGTCCTGAAGAAAAACAAGGCGGGAATTTTTATTATCGCACAAGCTCTATTATTCACAAATTCAGTGGTGTGTGCATGATGTCGGTTGACTAACAACTAACTACATTACAAAAGAAAATAATTCTGGCTATTCATTAGCCATGCTCATACACATACATACAATGTATGTGAGACAATATAATAGCGTTCTGGTGTTACTGCATTCTACTCGTCCGTTAATTTGACTATACCTAACACGCCTTCTTCAAATTCGACGTACACGTACGCTGAGCAAATACTCATTCCCATACTGAACATATGTTTAAAATGCGCTGGCCCCGGTAATGCCTCTGTAAGAGCATCGGCGGGCATTTCCTCTGTTGGTATGTGTACTAATTCGAGTTTCTTTTCACGAAGCGCTTGACGTACAAAATGATATTGCGTTGAAATGTGTTTTGTTCTGGAGTGATATACTGCGTTCTCAGCCAACGCTTTTGCTCCGCGATTATCAGTCCCGATCACTTTATTTAACAGCTCAAGCAATTTCATATCAAGCATTAAATTTCTTAAATACATTGCTTCTCTAGTTGCCTCCGACAATGCTATATACTCGGCTTCGGTCGACGAAATCGCAACAGTCCTTTGTTTGCAAGATCGCCAGGTGATCGCCGCGCCGCTTAGTGTAAACAAATACCCCGTATTTGATATTCTGTCTTTTACATCTCCTGCGTGGTCCGCGTCAGAAAAACCAACAATTCCAAGGTTATTTTTCCTAAACACAAGTCCGTGATTTTGTGTTCCCCTCAGGTATCGTAACACACGCTTAGCAGCGGCCCAATACTCTTCGCCGTATTTCACATTAAATTGTGCCAATCTATTTACAGTGAACGCAATTTCGGGCCTCGTGGCGACGGTCAAGTACATCAGCAAACCGATTAACAGTCTATATGGTATTTGTTTTGATTTTACATTCCCTTGCGGTACTCCAATCGTTAGACTTGCTCGCGGCTCGCTTGGTGTATTCACAGGCTTTGCTTCGTTCATACCGAACTTTTTCAATATGTCTCTTAAATATCGCGCTTGACCTAATTTTATTTCATCGGCCTTTTGGTTGATTTTAATACCAAGACAACAATTCGCAAGACCTAAGTCTTTGAAGCTTTACTTAGTACCGTTCGAATTTCTTGCAATCTTTTCTCACTATTTGACTCATATAAAACGTCATCAACATATACAACTACAAACGTACGTTCGCTCCCATCCGTATTGTAATACAGGCACGTATCATTTGCCGTCGATTTCAAGGTCAGGTTTCTAAGTACTGCATCCAATTTCTCGTTCCATTGTCGACCAGCTTGACGTAAACCGTACAACGGCATACTTTTCCACCTTCTCGTAGTTCACTAATCATTTTACGAGCTTTCACACCAACATCACTTTCACCATCTTTTCGCACAATTTCACGCAGCGCTTCTTCGATGTATTCTGGTGTCTCCATAAATATTTCCTCGTTTAGCTCTCCGTTCAAGTACGTAGCAACTACATCTAGTTGAAACACTTGGAGATTTTCTCTCGCTACCAGAGCCATCAATAGTCTCACTGAATCAAGGCGGGCTACAAGTGCGAACGTCTCAACAAAATCGATTCCTTCAGTTTGGGTGAATCCGCGTGCGACAACTCTTGCTTTTCTGCGCTCTAAGCTTCCATCTGGCTTCACCTTGTTTCGCAACACAATTCGACATGTAATGACCTTTCTATTCTTTGGTCGATTTACTAATGTCCATGTATCATGTTTTATGAGCGCTTTTATTTCTTCAGTTATAGCCCCTAACCACTCTTGAGCTTCGTGGCTATTCATAGCCATCTCTATCACTTGAATTTCATCATCTGCGGCATCTGTGAACACTTTGTCTTCAACCTCGAACTCGTTTTCATTTTCCGCGTCGTTATCTTCATCATCAGATTTTTCATCATCAGATTTGGTGCTGATCTTAACGCATAGACTTTTCTCGGCCTTCCTCGGCTGCCTGAACGTACCATTCTCGGTCTGCCGACTCTTTGCTTTACAGTTGACATACATGTTGGTCGTGCTGGCGAATCTATACACATTTTTGGCACTGACGGTCTGTCATTCATCACATTTTCACTGAAAATGATTGGAATTTTAATTCTATTGACTTCGTCATCGTCGAAACTCTCTGATGGTTCATTGAAGTTCTTCTCGTTTTCAGTCATCTCTTCTGTCATTTCGGTCTCGAAGAATCTCACGTCTCTCGTTAGCACAACCTTTCTATCTTCAGGAACGTACACTCGATACCCTTTAGTTTCGTCAGAGTATCCCACCAGGACGCCTTCTTTGGCTTTGGGCTCAAATTTTCCTCTACCAGGTTCCTTCTGCAAGACGTACGTTTTTGCTCCGTATACTCTTAGGTTGCTTAGGTTAGGTATACTTTTGAACCAATATTCATATGGAGTGTGACCTTTTAAGCTTGCTGTTGGACATCTGTTTCTAATATAATTTGATGCGGCAAGTGCCTCAGCTCAAAATGCAGTCCGGTTTGCATTAGTAAACACCGCGCCATATCAACGTGGGTTCTATTCATGCGCTTAGCAACACCGTTTTGCTGAGGTGTGTGCGGCACTGTCAATCGCCGCGAAATGCCGTTCATTGTCCGTCATCAGACATTTTATTCATTTTATAGTCTGATTTTCAACGCGCGCTTTGTATTCTTTAAATGCCTGCAACACATCACTTTAATTTCTGAGAAATATCACCTCACACCATCGACTGTGGTCATCTATAAATGTGACGAAATATTTTGAACGTTTAAGCGACTCTGTTCTTGCAGGTCCCCATACATCGGAATGCACTATACTCAGCACATCTGAACTTCTCTGGGATTGCTTTGGAAACGGTAAAGCGGTCAGTTTCCCACGCATACAAACGTCACACGGCTGTGATAGATTCTCATTCTCTATGATTGTTCCTGTTGCTAAGCCGCACTTTGATAACTTCAGCACATCACGCACATTCAAATGACCAAGCCTTCGATGCCATACATCTACACTTGCGGCACTATCACTCACAAGATTTGCTTGTTCTACTTTTTCACACAAGAAATATAAGTCCCCTTCACGCTTAGCGAGAAGTTTTGTTTTTCTGTCCTTTTTGCGCACTGTGGCTCTGTCTTTCTCGAACAGAACACTGTATCCATGTTCTGTGATTTTTACCACCGACAGTAGATTTGTGCGTAATTCTTTCGCTAGCAACACATTGTTAAGCTTTACGGAATCGTTTCGTGTTCCATCTGCTGTCACAATATTTGCCGTCCCCCGCACGTTTACGTTAACTTTGGCGCTACTGGCTAGCAACAGCTTTTCCTTCGAAGCACTGGTACTTTCTTGAAGAATGTTTTCATCGTTACACATGTGCGATGTACAACCACTATCTAAACACCAGCGTCTCACACGAGCGTTTTCTCTTGCACCGAGCAACTGTTCAGTTGCTACACTTTAGATGCTACTCCGACCACTTCGGCTTTTGACGATGATTCGCATTTTGTATTGTATTGCTGACATTTTTCGGGACACTCAGCCGCTTTGTGACCAAGCATGTGACATCTAAAACACTTGATTCGGGAGTTTTTACTTTCTCTCGCTCTCTTCTCTGGCGCTTGGTGGAAACTTGCGATCTTCCTACCACGTCGGCTATTTTGATGCGCTCCCCTTTCTTTTTGTATCCACATAGCATCTGCCGCTTCGTCGTTCTGCTGTTGCTTCCTCGAATCGAATTCTTCTAGAACTTTGTGCAGAATAATTTCTGGACTCGGCACAGCATCTCGCGACTCCATTGAGCACTTCAGCACGTTAAAGCTCGGTGGTAAACTATTTAGCAGCATATATGACAATAACTCCGGGTTTATGGGAATATCCATCGACTCCAATTGCGCTGTGTCGTCGAAAAACTCCATTAGCTGTGCTCTGAGATCATCGCCTTCGGCCATCTTGAACGCTGATATACGCTTCAGCAGGCTCGCTTTCTTCACTGGCCCCGTGGACGCAAATTCGGACTTTAATCTGCCCCACACCTGAGCTGCCGTAGTCAACCCTTTTACTAATCACAATAAGCTCGGATCGATCGAGATTATCAAGTCGGCCTTTGCTTTCGCGTCTTCATCATCCCATTTTTTTTGTGCTATTTTCGACGCATCTTCTTCCGCTCCAGATTTTAGCACTGGTCTCAGTACCTTGCCGCACACATGCTTCCACGTACCATTTCTCACTGCCACTGCTTCCATTTGCACTGACCAGCTCTCGTAATTGTCTTTGTTGAGCGGTTTTATGTTAAACGTCGACGATGCCATCATGGAAACACTGTTGGGCCTTTTATTTTACAATTTGGATTATCGCGTAATTTTCTCGGTGCGCATCTGGGTCCATAACCTGTTGACGTCCAGAAGAAAAACAAGGCGGGAATTTTTATTATCGCACAAACTTTATTATTCACAAAGTCAGTGGTGTGTGCATGATGCCGGTTGACTAACAACTAACTACATTACAAAAGAAAATAATTGTGGCTATTCATTAGCCATGCTCATACACATCCATACAATGTATGTGAGACAATATAATAGCGTTCTGGTGTTATTGCATTCTACTCGTACGTTAATTTGACTATACCTAACAGTTATTAAATAATCAAAATTTAGGTTTACAGGTAAGCTAAGTTATCTATAATTTCCGCGGATACCTTAGAGAAATGTTCATTTATCTTATATTGCTTATCGGTATTTTCGATGATTTTATTCTGAGAATTTAAGATTGTATCCCAATCCGTGGTGGCTGGGTTTCCAGCAATCCACTTCCAGGCCGAACCAATCCGGTTTATTGCCTGCTTAGATTTGTTTTTGCTTCGTAGTCGATGCAATAATTTCGATATTACAGACTACTGATGATAAAGCTGCGGTCGTAAAATGCTCGACCTATTAACTTGGTGTTGTATTACAGATTCCATGTTACTCAAAATTTAGTCATACTGCTGTAAGTCTATGGTTTGTATAATTTTGAAGTTGCTACTGATAATTTTCCCTAATCCCAGTTTCAATGTCATTACGGGACCATTAATTTCGTAAATGTCCACTGAAGCGTGCGCAGTACCTAGGATTATCCTGAAATAGAGAGAACATTTTTCAGATGCGATCTATGGACTTTTTTGTCTGTCGTAGTGGTAATTGTAATGTTGTTATTTTCGGAGACTGTTTCTTTTTTGTAAAGAGGCTTATGTTTAGGCTTAATCTGCTTGTCAACTTCAAAAACTGTGTCCCCTGCTTGAATGTTTTTGGGCTTGATCTTCTTCTGTTATGATTCTTCAGTTGGTTCTTTTGCTTGCGTAAGATTTCCTGCTTTAAGTTTTGATTTAGTTTGGTTTTAAAGTTGTGTAAGTTTTGGTAGTTGATACGCTGAGAACGATTAAAAAATATATCAACAGGCTTCCTTCCAGTTACCGAATGAAAATAATTATTACATCTGTCGACGGCTATGTTCACTATCTCCTTGGCAGAAAGATTTGGGTACTCTTTAAGGAGTCATCTTATGATCTCGAGAATCGTTGAATGAAGTCTTGCGATTGCTCCATTCACTTCACTCTTCTGTGGTGGTGTCAAAAATTCCAAAAGGTTGAGAATAATAGGGCTGATAAAATCACCCTCGTTGCCCGAGACGAGAATCTTAGGAACCACAAAAGTAGTGTAATACGTTGAGTATCTTCTGACGAAGCTGTAAAGCAGATTTATCTTTTATGCGGAAGAATTTCGCAAATTTGCTAAATTTGTCGACACATGTAATGTACTTTTCGCCCATGTTATCCCAAATGTCTATGTGCAAAATTTCAGTAGGATACTCATGATTAGGTGGCTCCTGTAGTTCAGGTTTCGGCGGATGACGATCATACTTATTGGTATTACAGATTTCACAGTCCATAGTATACCTCTTTAGTATACCTCTTAGTTAAGGCTCTGGAACTCTAAGCAAGAACCATAAGCTTCGGGAAGTGTCTGAAGTCTTTGCACTACCGACATGTGTGATAAATCACCATTAAGACTATGGATAAAGACATCGAGAGTACGATTCCGATAGTTCTTGGTTATAGCGGCTACTGTCTCTGGAGAGTGATCCTCTGTTTTAATTTTGTTAATCAATAAAGACAGTTGATGGTTTACCGAGGTGTAATATTCATTGACACTTTTATTTTTTTGAAGCATTGAGTGCAATTGATGCTCCAATGTTCTAACATCTCGCTTATCGGCGTAGTGTAATGATAAGCATTTTTTAATATTAGGCCCATTTTCGTCAAAAATATAATACGTTGGTTGCATCAGTCACAAGCGTTAGTGGGTGATTCGGCTCGTAGTGCGCTAGGAGTGTTTTGGCCGCTAAACTGTTTTTGCATTGAATAAACGCTTCTTCAGCCTCCGGATTCCATAGAACGGGAGTTTTGCCTCCTTTTTTTGATTCCCCGAGTAAAGCGTGCAGCGGGGCTTGACAGAGAGCAGCGTTTTTAAGAAAATGTCGATAAAAGTTTATTAGTCCGAGAAATTTTCGGAGCTCTCTAATCGTCGACGGTTTTTTGTATTGATTGATTGCCTCTACCCGGGATTCTGGTACCCTTGTTCCATTTCTGTCGATGATATGACCTAGAAACTCGATCTTATTCACGCCGAATTGGCATTTGCTCACGTTGATTACCATGCCGTTTTGGCTTAGTCGATTTAAGACGGCTCTGAGATGATTTTCGTGCTCTGACGGTTCGCTGGATGCAATTAAAATATCATCTATGTAGCACCAACAGTAATCTAATCCTTTTAAAACTTCGTCCATGAAACGTTGGAATGATTGAGCGGCATTCCGTAGACCGAACGTCATGGCCGTGAACTCGTAGAGTCCGAACGGAGTGGTGACCGCCGTCTTTTCAATATCCTCCTCCGCTACCGGAATGTGGTGGAAGCCCTGACTAGATCAATTTTCATGAACACGGTTTTTTTTTGATAGATTTGATACGATATCTTCAATGTGTTTGAGTGGATATCGATCAGGGCGCGTTTCGGCGTTTAGACGACGGTAGTTCCCGCATGGGCGCCAACCATCTTTCTTTGGCACAAGGTGCAATGGGCTAGCCCACGGGCTTGAAGAGGGCCAACATATCCCTCGCTCCAACATATAGTCGAACGCGCGTCGCGCTATCTTCAGTTTCTCTGGCGATAAACGCCGCGGCTTGTTAGCCACTGGTGGGCCATCTGTCACTATATGGTGACGCACCTTATGTTTTGGACTCGGAAAAACAAATTTTGCAGGATTTGTTAGTGTAGAATATTCTTTTAATATTTTATGGATCGAGGATGATTCGGATACAGTTGAAACGCTCGGCGTATTTGAACGATAAATCTTACCCGGCACCGTAAGCAGAGTGGTTGCGTCTAGTAGTTTTCCTTTTCTCATATCTACCAGCAAGTTATGGTGGCGAAGAAAGTATGCGCCTATTATCGGGCGGGAGACATCAGCAACATAAAATTTCCATGAAATTACACGTCGAAAACCGAGATCTAATTGTTGCAGCTTAATTCCGTATGTATGTATCGGAGTACCGTTTGCTGCATATAGCTTTATCTCTGACGTTTTTTTTCTGCAGTTTTTCGGGCGAGGAACGACAGATACATCTGCCCCTGTATCCACTAAAAATGACATTTTCGTGAGACTGTCATGAACAAAAAGGCGTTTAGGTGCGTTGTCACTGGCTCCCGCCTGATGTGCCAGTGACTTTATGCGTTTCCCGTGTGCTGAAACGAGCATGGCGGCGTTCACCGCCTGGTGGCTGCACCATACTTGTGGTGGTACCAACATATTGAAAATGGCTTGCCTGGATATATGCGTTTAGCATTTTGAGCAGGAGCTGCCGAGTGAAACGGTCTACGGCATGTAGAACATGTTGGACAATGGGTTTGTTGCGCATTCGTTTTTGCGCGCATTATTTCAGATTTTAGTCCTGCGATCTCTTGCACGAGGTCTTCATATCGCGTGTCGTTTACCACGGACTCAACGTTATTCCGATATGAGACCGACGTTATCCGATCCGCTGACTCTGCTAGGTTGTCCAAGTTGGTAATGTTCGACCCGAGTATGATTTGTTGCACGTTATTCGGCAGCCGTTCGAGCCACAGTGATTTCAAAAACGACTCTGTGACGTTAGCGCCAGCCGCGCATCGCATTTGTCGTAATAATTGCGAAGGACGTTGGTCCCCTAGCTCTAGTACGCACACGAGCTTACGCGTCAATTTGTGTTGCGACAGTTCGTACGTGGACAGTAGTCGATTTTTGATTGCATTATGTTTGCCCTGTGCTGGAGGATCATTCAAAATGTCTGTTACCTGGTCTAATGTCGCGGCGTCCAGTTCTCCTATCACTATCGAATTGCGCTGCATCCGTGTTGACATGGTACGATCGGAATTTCGCTTCAACCCTGCTGAACCAACTGCGAACTTTGGTTGGCCAAAATGGCGGTAGCGTGAGTGAAACCGCTCTGACTCCTGCCACATCCCGAGATTGATCGGGCTCCGCTTTTTGTTTGCCATCCGTCGCGTCAACGAACTCTCCATTTTCCGTCATGTTCAGGTTTCGGGGTCACCAATGTGAGGAATTCCTCACCTAATATTTATCTTATGCTTTTGCCTGAAAATAGATATGTCAAAGGTCGGCTTCGAAACATGAACTATTTTTATTATCTCCAACAAATGACTGACTAGTGTCAAGACCTACAAAGTGATAACTAGATTTCATCGGTTGCACCGCATCCTTTGTGGTGAACTTGAGAGTTCCCCACACGTATGTACCACGGTACGCACTTTAACTTTTAAGAATGACTTAAATGCAAAGAAAATATGCAAAGATTTAAAAATTTTCAGCTAAGCAAGACGCTATTATCATTGATTCAAAGATTTCTTTTAATTCGGTTCAATATTTTAATCAATCAAATATTTATTTAACTATTTAAGTAAGCAAATTGCTATTTTTGGGGATTGTAGTTGAAAAATGGAGAGGCACATTTACATAAAAAATATAAACTCCATCGATGTTGCTACTGCTTGCTGCTGGATTGCTTGCATTCCTCCTTTTTGGCCAAAACCGTCAATATTTCAATTGGTTGGAAATCGCCTACTGCGGTGCAACGCAGCTCACAGTAGCTTCTCGTACAAGTCAGAACTCCAAAACGTCTGCTTTCCGCCGATGTATCAAAGGTGAATAAACCTGATCTGGTCGTCTTATGCGCTTAATGCATTAATCACTTCAGATTTGCGGCGATATCTTGCACAAAATAGAACACCACTTCTAACACGATCGATTTTTTCGCACGGGTAGTTTCGTTTACACTTATTACACGGTTAGCTGTGTTTTCACATTTACAGCCTTATTCCGCTCGGTTAGCTGTATTCCCACGTTTACAGCTTTATTCTGCTCAGGCGCCAGTTAACAACTCTTCCACCAGTATCCGTAAAAAATAATATTCTACCAATAAAACTCGCAAGACCGAGTTCAATTCTATAGGGTCGAAAGTCCGATGCCCGTGAGTGTGCTTACTGATCAATAAATGCAATAAGCTATTGGGTGCTAAGTTCAAGATAAAGGTAAATCGAATAATGCTTAGTACAGGAATAGGTGCGTGTTAGCTTGTATACACATTGACTTTCAGGATTTTAAAAAGTGTAGCTATTTTTCTTTATTTCTCTTAAAAGTTTTTCTTTCCGCGAACAGACAGTCATAGCAACAGTAGAATAGAATATTTTGCACAGTATCCGCCATTGAAGGACGAGTTGCTTGGTAGTTTACGAAGGAGAAAATGAAACAAATTACTTTTTGTCTGAGCCAAAGGAAATGAGAGAATTTGTTGATTTCCTAAACAAAATAGCCAAATGCGAATCTAATTTACGACACGCGGGACAAAATCAGATGTAATAGACTTACGGACATATTACAAATCTTTTGCTCACAATTAATGTTTTCACCCAAATATTTCTTACGTTTTGTAGCGATTTTATGAATGGGAGTGTGTCTCGCCCTAGCACAACTCAGAACCAGACCGAAGTCCGGAACCAAGATGGCTAAGGTCCAACAGGAGTGGAATGGCTGATGCCATTCAAGAGGCAAATTAAAAAAAAAGAATTGCCCCGAGAGTAGGGTGCCCTAGAAATGGCTGTGAAGGCCCCTCGTCCGCATTAGCGGAGCACCCCTCAACCAGCCTCAACGGATGCTGGGGTGCCGCTTTGCTAGCTCGCTGCGGCTGGGGGTTGATTAGCTCTCATGAGAAACGGAAAAATGGAAAAATACCAAGGGACAAAGGGGGCATAGTTCCGTGAAGGAAACCACCCATGGCTCTGCAACATGGGCTGACTAAGCAGACCCAGTGCTCGTGACAACGCACGGAACCAGAAAATTGAAAAACTACAGCGGAAAAAGTGGGATGAAATACTACCTCTCTTTTCAGAGGAACCCGGGTGAGGCAGACAGCCCCGGGCCCCCAATGGTGGCGGAGCCCTAACCCCGATGGCCTGGGGTTCTCCACCCTCTGATACTGGCCATAAAATATCAAGAAAATAAAAAAAAACTAAATCAAAAACCAGAAACTACAAGGTATGGCCAGTATCCCTCCCTTGTAAGATAATCTGAAAAAATTCACAAAAATACACTTTATCATCTTTTCGGCCAGCCAGGCCAGGTGCAGACCCTGAAAGGAAGAAAGAACTTCTCGGGCTTACGCCCAATAGAAAGGCCTGGGATTTCAACTTAACAAATCATTTTTATTCTACTTTTATCAAATGTGAAATATTTCGAGATCTCTATTTGCTATTGTTAGGTATACAAATATATCTTATATAAGACTGACTTGTTTTCTTTCGATTAAAAATCAAATATATGTAAATGAACTTGAAACGAAAAAAAAAATTATTTCTTTCCATGGAAAAATCAAATATATATGCAGTATACCTTAAACAAAAATATAACCTTCTTTCTTTCAATTGTGAAATCAATCTATATGGCCTATCTCTTAAATATACAAATAGGCTTCTTGCTTTCTAAATAGGCTTCTTGCTTTCTTTCTAAATTGGAATTCCAATGACACTACTCTCTTAAGCCCGGTCCAGACGCTAGGTTTTGCACAACGTTTTATCTGCGCAGTCAAAACGCTGCAAAAATAAAGAGCGTCCAGATGATGCAAATCTGTATTCATTTTAGCGCAGTTTTAGTGGCGTCACCATGGAGGAATTACTACTCTGGTAAATTTTTGCATGTTGCCTTGTGAAGAAAAAGAAACAAATGGAACTTCTCAAAAGAACCCGGCGTTCACAGTGGTCGAGGAAATGGCTTTTAAAAAGACAGCACTTTTCTCACATTAAATTACTGCGTGAATTAAGTGATGAACCTAATGATTTTCGGAACTACTTGAGAATGGACATAGACATATGCATTCATTTATTGGAAGAAACTCCCGTGAACATTGCCGAAGGTTTGCCATTTGCTAAAAATGAATAAAAAACGTAGCTATTCGTCCACACGTAACGAGTTGTCGGCACAATTCACGGATAACTATGCCTAACCACTTCAGTTATCGCTGCAACTGTACCGTCTCCGTACAGTTCTCAAAAATGCACAGTTTTCCTATCCACACGCAACGTTTTATTTGCAACGTTTAAGACTGTGCAGATAAAACGTTGTACAAAACGTAGCGTCTGGACCGGGCATTAAGTTTTCCTTTTTAATATACGCATATACTTTTCTTAACTTAATATTTGTTCATATCAAGCGGAATTGTAAACTATTAGTAGATACTAGTCTGGCACGTTCTTAGTCGACCGTCCTAAAATATTCTCCTACGTGATAGGCAAGCTTTTGTTCAAAGTTGAATAAAGTCAAAAGGAAAGTTTCAAATGTGACGTAGAAGTTGGTTTCAAAATTGAATAGCAATCCGAAAAGTAAACAATAAAAAAAAGAAAGAAGGATCTCCATTATCTCGCAACTTCGCTTTATCGAGTGAACGCCCTAATCATAATTTGCACCGATGCTATTTAATGACGGTGTGAAACAGGATGATCGAGTAGGCTGTACATAATATGTTGTTGTTTCTTATGCTTTTATTAGTAGCTTTGGCTCGGACCGCAGTGCATCCGTTACATGCTGTGGTTTCATGATTTTTCCATAACCGTCATTGATTCTCTGATGAATGTAGCCCAAGCGAAGAATTGCCCAAAATATTATTTATAACAGGCGAGGAAGTTCGAGGTGATGATGAAGTTAAATTACTATCTTCGCGCCTACTTAATCTGAGACTCTTCGCGATACTCGTTCAGGTTCGTAATGCCGAAATTGTCATCTTCAATAATCTCCAAGATGCACAAATGCAATGAGAACGTCTACGATCACGGACGGACCGCCGAAAATCTAATCGTTGGTCAGCATCGCCGAGTTCATTAAAACCAGGTATGTACGTATGCCTCGTGCTATTGAAAATCGTCAGCGTGAATTTATGCGATGAGGGCCCGCGCCGCGTTGCTTCGATAGGCTGCCAACTCGAACATCGTTTTAAACTTTTGTCCACTATTTTAAGTTTATCTTATTTGCAGCAATCCATGGCCTTTCCGTGCAACTGACCACACAGTCGCTGATCGTTACAGCTTCTCGAGCAAAATTTATTTTTAGGAAAAAAAATTGTACGTCCTTACAATGCCTCAAACGCAAGCACTTGCATTTGTGGCCCAGAATCGTTTTTCCAACTCTGTACTTGCCTGATCGTCTGTATTTACTAGCCACTGCGGGAAGATTTTCAAAGCTTTTTTCGTAAGGAGATGAGTTGCACACATTTAAAGGGGATGTAAGTTTACTACGATGTGGTCGCCCCATTACGTTAACACCACGGTCAAAATGTCTTATCGCTCGGAAGGCTCATAAGGAATCATATACAGTTATGCTTTTATTAGCACTGCCGACATACAATTACACTTCTAAATCGCTTTCATTGCACAATGTTGCGTTATTTAATACAAAAACACATCTTTATGTACGTCATTT
Source organism: Nemotelus pantherinus (assembly GCA_963978885.1). Lineage (NCBI taxonomy): Eukaryota > Metazoa > Arthropoda > Insecta > Diptera > Stratiomyidae > Nemotelus > Nemotelus pantherinus. Next base: position 72,668,257 of record OZ022265.1, on the reverse strand, counting down.
GATTGGTAGTGGAGTTGAATTGCAAATCTTAGGAGAGCAATTGGCAAGTATTTTATGACTACATTTTCGGCACTATTTTAGCCCGTTTTACAACCGATTTTCACTAGTGATATTCCATTCATTCACTAGTCACTTTTGATAACCCATTCTATTTGCTTCCTTGCATTCACTTTATTCATCTCATAATTATCTTCTCTATGTTGATGCACTTTTATTTCAGAATAGAACACCGATTCGATCGTCACACCCTTTTGTCGTACCCACGAACAATATTGGTTCTGGGTAATTTCATTATTTACAATATCTTTTCAAGAATTTGCCACAGATATAAGAAACGTTCCCGCCGCGAAATCAATTACAATACTCTCAGAAACTAATCGCGCACAAGAAGACAAGTATTTGCAGCTATACGATGGATCTTTCAATTTTCCGTTCTTAAATCCTAGATCGCCGAAAATTGCGAAGAGTCTGTGACCCGACAACTACCGTGTCCACCAAGCAGGCCTTTTTCTTTTCACACGTCCTCGCATCGACGACCATGTCGCCCTCCGGCCATGCCCACGATTTGGAACCGACCCCGCCACTCGCTACGATAACTCAAACTTGACCGTCTGGCCTCCGCCACGATTTACGAACGACTGTCCCGAAATGCAAATTGCACTTTGAAATGAGCGAGCGAAATTCCGTTAGGAATTTGCTCGCTGGGCAATTACAATAACAAGGTCGCATAGTACTTGCGGAATCTTGTTATTGTACAAAATTGAAACGTATTTCAGTTTGAAATCGATATAACGATTTCGAGCACAGGACAGTGTGCATCGAAATTAAGGGTCCAGTAATTTCACTTGAAATTACTAGATGCTACAGTTTTCAGAAGAATCATAAATAACTTGGTATTTTTCGCCAGATGATGTCATCATCATCACCGATACATCCATGATAGCTGTCCAAATCATGCATTGTTCTTTGGGGGACCGTATAGCTACATATTGTGGTGTTATAAAATGTTGTACCTTAGCTGGTCAATTTGTATACAATACTCGCTTGGCGAATTTAACCGCCGCTTAGCAAGAACATAATACAAAAGTGACCTTTGGAATAAACTAAACTAATGCGTTTGATTCTGGACTCGTCTTTATGGTCGCCGAGTGTTTTGGCTTACCAGTACAGACGGACTTTGTTGTGTCGTATTCCGGTTTTATATAGTAACATTTTTAGCCAATGAAAAATATACTAAAATGTATGGATTTGGTTTTTGATGTTGTTTTTAATATTAAGTATATTTGTTCTTTTCTTGGCTAAGTTAAGCCTACTGCTAATCTTAGTGCTCACCACTTTCTTGGGATGTCGCTAAAATCGCAAAGCGTATACTCTTGTAGCGTATGGGCTACGATCATAGAAGAAAGTAGACACTAATATTAAAACATTAATAAAGAAACTATTTATTTACTGAAGAACTAAATATGACAGAATAGAAATGGCGAGCGCGCTCACGGCACGACCTCGTTGGTCGGCTGCTGAAGATGAAGAGCTCGAAAGTCAAGTTCTGCGTACTGGCGACGACGACGTGGTGTGGGTACTATTGGTACCACTGTGACATGGTGGGCAACCTTGTGGTCCCCACAATACTCCTCCTCAAGTACTGGCACTGATACTTGGCGAGATGTACACATGTAGTTGTCGCTGAGTCTATGGCGGCTGACTTATCGTGGCAGGCCATGTGGGCAGAACGATGAGCTGTGGTGTAACCATCACGCTGTTGCGGCAAATAGCGCGCCGTGGGGGCGATCTGTTGTTGCGCAAGTTGCTGACGCGAAGTTTCCGATACGACGGTGTTGCTCCTCGTAGCAGCGAGTCGATGCGGCTGTCAGGCCTCGTGGCAGCGAGTTGCGGCTGCCAAGGCGACAGCCATCAGGATGTTCTTTTCTCGTTCGTTCGGGGTCACCAATGTAGCGTATGGGCTACGATCATAGAAGAAAGTAAACACTAATACTAAAACATTAATAAAGAAACTATTTATTTACTAAAGAACTAAATATGACAGAATAGAAATGGCGAGCGCGCTCACGGCACGACCTCGTCGGTCGGCTGCTGAAGATGAAGAGCTCGAAAGTCAAGTTCTGCGTACTGACGACGACGACGTGGTGTGGGTACTATTGGTACCACTGTGACATGATGGGCAACCTTGTGATCCCCACACTCTTAACATGTTATGACATTTAATGTGTTTACGTTTTAGTATACACTACACCCTCTTCATTTGGGGAAAAATTTATTTTCTGTGGGAAAGGACATTTTTTGAACTCAAATCCATACTTAACAATTTTGATTACAATTTTGTCCATTAACGGTTTTGTTTAAGTACATATGTAGCTTAATTTCGAATATTTGATTCATAAGTATTTCGTTTAGTTTTAACTTATAATACATCTCTGGTTTTCTTTTTGTTGAATTCGATACCCGAAACTACGATGGATTTAGAAAAACACAACAAAATTTATTTTCAAATTATATTCTCTTTTAGACGAGCAGGTGTTTTCACGAGAACGGTTGATTGACAACAGAACTTCTTTCATTTTTCTTCTTTTTCACAAAATAGTAGCTCGTTCGGAGCTTATTAGTACAAAATGTTCTTAGCATGGACAAGATCTCAGGCGGGAAACAGAATAACTCAAATATAAAGATATCGTTCACAACATCCTCCCACTTAAGATGATGTAGATGTGTAGATGATGTAGATACAAAATCAATCAATCTTGCTGGCTGCTTTATCGTTCGACCGCGTCTAGACATCGATATCGGAGCTACCAATTCCTCCTCAGTATCGTTGACTTCCTTTTCGTCATCATTCCTCAAATTTTCAGTATTAATTAGTTCTTTAGACGCTGGGTTACACTCTAAAGGATAAATACGCTGCAAAGGTCGCACTATTGATCCTCTTTCCGTATTTAATCGCACAAATCGAATCACCATCTCGGCTACGTATTACTTCTTTAATGCGGCCTAAACTCCAATCCAATCGCTTCTTGTTATCTTCCTCAATTAAAACAATCTCCCCAATATTGGGCTTGGAAGACTTGTGTGAACTACTAGTTGCAGGCCATGTCATACGACCCAGATATTCGCTTCGAAATCGTCTTCGAAGGGTCTCACTTTGTGCTTGTTGATGATCAGTCAGCAAGGCGTTGAAAGATTCCCCTAATCGGTCACAATCAAATATTCCATGACTTTTTCTCTGTCCCAAGAGCATAGCAGGTGTCAAAGTAACAAATTCAGCATCATCGCTCGGCATATAAGCTAACGGCCGGGCATTAATATTCGCCTCACAATCTTCGCATTAGGGTGCGCCTTAATTAAGTTTTAGAAGCCCTACTAGTCGCTCCCAGAAGCCACCCCACTAGGATGCTGCAGGTGGATTAAATTTCCATATAATGCGCTCAACGGTCCCGTACTCCAACACATAATTCCAATCGAGTTTCGATAACGCATTTGCCACACCGGAAAAATTCGTTCCACAGTCCGAATGGAATACTTTCGGACGTCCATGACGGCTAATAAATCGTCACAGAGCTTTCATAAAACACAAGGTAGATAAAGATGTGTGAAGCTCCAAATGCACCACCCGATAAACTGCACAAGTGAACAAACATATCCACGCTTTCTTGCCACTGTTTAAGTGCACAGGTTTGGCAAAGTCAGCTCCTGTTACTTCGAAAAGGACAACATTACTCACGCGATCGATTGGCAAACACGGAGCCTCGAGTCTTATAAGCTTCAAAGCGAATCTTTTACGCACAACACAATGAGATATCACTGACAGCACTGATCTTTTCCCACCGAGTATCCAATATCTTTCTTTAAGTAAGCTCAATAATATATCAGTTCCAGCGTGACAAGATCTAACATGTGAATCATGAATTAATCGCGGAACTAATAAATGTTTAATATTATCGAATACAAAAAGTCATGGTTTGAAATACGACTTTTAGTACAAATTAGTCCATGCTCGTTCTTAAAAGGGTGTAATGAAGACAACGTTTATCTTTCGGGTTATGTATATTATATATAAACCTATTTATCCACGCAATCATACGAACGGTTTTTATTTTTATTTATTAGCCAAACAAGGCATAAATACATATACATACATAAAAAAAAAAAAAAAAAAAAAATATGAAATATCTAATTATTTAAAAACAAACAAAATAGAGTAAGGTACAAATAAATAACACATAAATAAATAAATAACTAATGGAGTAAACAAATAAGTTTAAAATAGACAATAAGTAAAATAACAAGGAAATAAAAGAATAACAATTAAAAACGATAATTAAACAAGAGCTTAAAAGTTATTGTGTACAAATGGCTTGGATAAGGGAAGATTTGTAGGATAGTTTGGAAATCGTTGGGGAATCAAGGTTGCTAAAGCCATTGAAGACCCTGCAGCATCCATTCACTGGCTCATTAGCTGCATATATGGTAGAATGTGAATATTCCTTTAGCAAACGATTGGACCTGGTGTTCCTTAAGGGGATATTTATCACAAATTTACTATTAAGGAATTCAACTCTAATAACGCCTCTAATTACGTCAAATGTGAAGCAGGCCGATATCATCATTCTTCTAGATGCAAGTGAAGTTAAGTTTAAATGACCCAGTCTAAACTCATATGGCGGTAAATTTTCGAAATCGTAAGGGTTGTACAGATCTCTTAGGGCGAAAAGTAAAAATTGTTTTTGAATGGACTCGAGTCTGTTATTGTGAATTTCAAAGGCTGGGTTCCAAATAATACAGGCGTATTCGAGAAGAGGGCGTACAAGTGCAGTGTATAATGATCTTGTGGCCCACAAGTTTTTAAACTCCTTGGCACGTCGTTTAATAAAGCCGAGCTGCTTATTCGCACGGGAAAGAATTTTGTCGTAGTGCAAGGTGAAACGAAGTTTCACATCCATCACAACACCGAGATCAACAACGCTATCAACGCGAGTTAATAAGTTGTTGCCGAGAAAGTAGGTATTCTGCGTAACCATGCATTTACGGCTAAAACTTATGATTTGGCACTTATCAATATTCAGCGAGAGCTTGTTTATATTGCACCACTGAACAAGAGAATTAAGCTTGGATTGAAGGAAAAGTACATCAGATTTAGATTCAATGGTGTGGTAGAGTTTGAGGTCGTCTGCATAAAGTAGGTGAGGAATGTTTGACAGGACGTCAGATAGATCCGAAATGAATATGTTAAAGAGAAGTGGGCCAAGATGACTACCTTGTGGAACACCAGAGGTAGCAAATATATTTTTTTATAAAATTCCTTGAAATTTAACAAGTTGTATTCGGTTGTGGAGGTAGGAACTGAGCCAGCTTAGTAAAGATCCGGTAAGTCCGAATTTGTGCAGCTTAAGGATCAATATAGAATGGTCAACTCTGTCAAAAGCTTTGCTAAAGTCAGTGTAGACTGCGTCAATTTGATAGCCTTTTTCCATTTTACACAAAACGTCCGAAACTAGGATTGTCAAGTTTGTGATAGTTGAGCGACCTTTTCTAAAGCCATGCTGTTGCTCATTCAGACGGGAGTCAACTAGTGGGGAAAGTTTAATGTAAACAATTTTTTCAAAAAGTTTTGGAATGGAAGATAAAATGGCAATGCCCCTGTAATTTTCGACGCAGCGTCTATCGCCATTTTTGAAAATTGGTGTAACATATGAAAGTTTCCAACAGGATGGGAAAACACCGGATGAAAGCGACCTGTCAAAGAAAATATGCAGGGGTGTTATTAGCTGCTCTACACACCTCCGTAGGAAGGTCGGCGGAAGAAGATCAGGACCAGGGCCTTTGTTGCAATCGAGCTCCAATATAGCTTTACGTATTTCTTCGCGTGATATTTTAATTTGGCTGAGAAAAGTGGTTGGTGCTGAATTAGAAGGAGAAACATTTGAGTTAGATGGGTCTGATACAGTGAAAATTCTCTGGAAATTATCTGCGAATAAATCGCAGATATCTTTAGGAGAAGCAGAGGTGATATTATTATAGGACATTGACAATGGATAACCAGTGACTTTCCGCTTCATATTTACAAAATCAAAGAATTTTTTTGGGTCGTGGATTATACTTTCACCGGTTTTCTTAATATAATTGGCATAAGCATCGCGAGACTTTGTCGAGAATTCCTTAACTACTTCATTATAAGCTTCCTGAATAGTAGGATTGACATCAATATTTTCCTTTAATCGTTTATATAGTTTGTTTCTATGATTTCGCAAATGCCTAAGTTCCCTATCAAGCCATGGTTCAGACAATTTTTTCTTTTTTTTAATCTTAGGTACATATCTTTCAACGGCGTCAAATATTTTATCGTAAAAAGTGGAAATGGTTTCCTCAAGATCTAGCGCTGAAAGAGTATTCGTCCAATCTATAGAGTCAAGTACATGGTGAATACTTTCGTAGTCAGCGTTAAGAAAGTCATATACAATTGAATTATTGTACGTTTTTAAGTAAATAGAATCAGGAGTGGGAAGTTCAACTGATAGTGCAGTGTGGTGTAAACTATTTGAAAAGAGATGCTCTGCATCATTAGTTGGACTTACCACTACTTCGTCATAGGCGTTTGTAAACACAAGATCCAACCAATGACCGTTTTGGTTGGGAGTTGGAGAGACTTGCTGCAAATCGTTGCCATAAAAAGTACTCGCAAGGTTGAAATCATTAGAATCTGAGAGGTTAACAGGGAGAAGAAATGCGTCGTTTTCATCGGGGATAAAACATAAGTTGGGACGATTGAAATCCCCTAGGAATATTATTTTGTCTTTTTCATTCAGAGACGTTGTAATGGAAGATATTAATTCACAGAAATGGTTGTAAACTGATTCGTCCGATCTGGGTGGAATATAGGCCAAACTAATATAAAGGAAATGGTTATTCAAAGAAACACGAATAACAAGGTGTTGAAACAATACATGGGGGGTGGTGTCAATAATCTCACTTGAAAGTGTGTTGCTAACCGCCAGCAAAACCCCACCGCCTCGCGTTTGACCTGTGGAACAATAGTCACGATCGCTTCTGTAAATTGTCCAACTGCTATCAAGGATCTCTTCATTCTTATGGGAATCATTTAGCCATGTTTCTGTGAAGGCGAGTAAATTAAAGTGGCAGGATTTTGCGTCAAGATATAATTTATTTAATTTCCCTCTCATACCACTACAATTGTGGTAAAAGAGTCTGAGTCCATTTAAAGAAGGTGTTATGTTAGGATAAATGCCTAACAGAGTTGACTGCTTTTCGACGAGAAGCAGTTGTCATCAAATTGTCAAAAGAGGCAGTATTCGTATTTGCCTCTGCGGAGGCGACATAGGTAGCCAGCTGTCTAGAGGGTAAAGAAGAGCTAATATTGGCTACGTTGTTGTTTGTATTTTGAAGGGAAGAAACGGAAGCAACAGTAGGACGTAGTATTAATGGGATGTTACGAGTATTAGTAATTTGAGGATTTTGAATGGATGGAGATTTGCGGGTATTAGGAACATTATTTGAAATACAATTTTTTCTTACAGTATTAGGTACTTTCTTACGGCTATTGTTGGTCCTTCGATTCTTCCAGGGAGAAAATGTAACGCCATTCCAGTCGAATTTGCAGTTACTTCCGTCTAAACTCATGAACATCCAGGGAAATTTTGAGGGAATGAAAACCTTGTATCGTTTCTGTGAGTTGTGTTTCCGTTGTGGTAGTTTGGTGATAAAATAATCATTGATGTGGAGTCCAGCTTCGAGGAACGTATTCAGCCATCCTTGATCAGCAGTGGGAGGAATACCTTTGACGAAGAACGCTAATTTGTCGGTATGGAAGCGTGATCCTTCGTATTGGCAAGTTTCATTATATTTGTTTATTTTTTTAATGCGACTGTCCCACTCATTTTTCGACCAATATGTACCAAATTTATATATTGGCTTGTCTGCAGTAGAAGTCAATTCTTTGATAGGAGACGAAGCCATGTCTTTTGTAGTCACTTTTGGTATGTTGCTGTTAATATCGGCCATTGAGAGCTCATGGAGAAGCGAATGTTCGTAAATAGATGGCTGATTATTTATGTCTTCTAATGGTTTTTCACGCTGATGCTCAAAGTGTTCAAGCTTGTTATTTATATTACTTAGTTTTAGTGATTGTTCCACGAAAGCATTTGTTAGCAAGTTATTCTGCTTATCGAACATTGAAGAAAATTTTTGCTCAGCCTTCTCGAGCATATTTGTAAAGTTTACTTGGCGAGAGCTGCTTGGGACAGAATTGGCTGAGATACTTGAAGATATAGTATCTAATTTGCCATTCAGGGAATCTATTCTCTCTTCTAGTGCGGCAAGGGACTTTTCAACGCCAATGTTGCTGTTGTTGTTACTCTTCGAAAGAGCAGATGAGAGTACATCAAAATGTTGCGAAATGTCCGCCAGAATATCTTCGTTTGCTCTAGCCTGAGCTTGATGTTTGAATACGAGATGGTCTTTTTCAGCATTTAGTGTTCCAATGTAACTGATTATGCTGTCGTACATGCTTTTCATCAGCCGTTCTACATTTTGACAATCTGTGCATATGAAATGGCGTTCTAAGTATGGATGGTACCAGTCCCGTGGAGCACCCATGCATGCGCCATGTAATTTCCGATTGGAGAACGCCTTGCAATGCACAAACTTCATGGTGTTGTCGAATGCGAAACAGTTCTCTAAGCTGCACTTGAAACTCATGATTGAACTTGAACTGCCTAGAAGTATGCAATTTTTTACGTAAAATGTATCACGGACACGAACCGATTAAGTGAGGTAACAAATGTATGTAGCTTAATCCCACAAAAGCACAGCTTGGCGATATTTGCTGTATTTCAAGTTGAAATTAATCAATTTTTGAATGTTTATAAGCTGAACTTGATATTTATGATTTATTAAAATCGAAGAATATAAGTCAAAAATGTTGTACACTGTTGGGATACGAACCCGCAGTTCCTGTATTTAAGAGCCGACACCGTACCCACCGATCCACTATGATTCACGTAAAAGCCGATATGAGAAGCTGATATAAATGTCCGAATGTGTGGATACAAGGTTGATTGAAATTATTCAACAGCTTTTTTTTTTATATGAAATTTATAAAAATTGTCTAGCAAGTCAAAAAATACTTCACACGGTTCAAAATTGAACCCGCAACATTAGTATCCGAGAGCCAACACTGTAACCACTGGACTACGTTGATCGATGAAAGGGGCTAAAGGTAGAAAGGATATAAATGTCTGGTAAGTAACGCACTGGGTTTATTGAGAAAAATGTAACTGTGCAATTGAAAATTTCTTTGAATGTGCACTTTCGTACCCGCACAAGACGAAAAACTTGATTTTGCGACACACACAGCCCGCACGGAAGTCAAATGTTTGCAGCAAAATAACCCGGTTGGATTTTCGAAGCTAATCCGTAGACGTCATAGAAAAACACAGTGTTTCACGGCTGCAAGCAGACATTTATTTGGGGGATTCCCGTGGAGTTCAAAGTTTTATTTAAAAAGGCGTATAATGCGAAATTTGGGTGACGAAACAGGTTAAAAATATTTGTTAAACACTGCCGTGGGCCACAACCTCAAGGTTAAGCACTTTCGAAGAAGTATTTTAGCGTTTATTATGTAATTTTTAGTGATATTTTGCACTCCGATAAGTACGCACTAGCCACTACTCTTGACAGCTGACAGTTGGACTACATACCTAGGTTTTAAGATATTTTGCAAAATACAACAAATGCCAATAATCCAATTCACACGATACGGAGATCATGACAAAACACTTTCGTCTCTCTTCGGCTATTTCCGTTTCGTTGTGCTATTAAACTTCTGCAGGCCATAAAACAGGAAGATCATACAGCCATTGCGATCCCTCCCACCATCTACACCCGCGCGATGCCAGATCTGCTGGATTCTGTGTCCCCGGAACGTGATGCCAAGACTCAACTGCCGTAAGTGTCCTAATCTATTTAACTCGATTTCCTACGAATACTGCCCAAGGTTCTTCACGTTGAATCCATGCCAGGACTGTAGTGTGTGAAGTCCGACCAGAAATAGCTCTCTAAGTGCCTCCGCACACGGGTCGACATGCAATCGAAGCGGGAGCGACTCGAACTCGAAACGTCATAGGCGTCACACGCGAAGTAGACAATTATTGCTAGGAAACTATATTATAAATTAATTGGAAACTATATTATAAACACTTCACTGTTTCTTAAATAAATATATACGTGCTACTATTTTGTGGCAACATAATTAAAATATACATATATAGGAAAATTCCATGTAGAAGCATTCGGCTCAAAAGGCTTGGGCAGTATTCATGTTGTTTATCCAATAATCAATAGAAAATCTAGACTACTAGTTACTAGCAAACTGCTGGTTAAAAAGATGTTAATACAGCCTATTATATTATATGCCCGTCTAGTATGGTATCATTGTCCATAATGACAAAAAGGCAAATTTCAGTTAATTCAGAACATGCGCCTTAAAATTATTTTCGATAAGCCTCTTCCATAGCTTCAACTAAACTCATCCACAAATTTTCAATTTTGAAACCAATCATCATGATTATTGGCAAAAGAAATGCCAAAATCAAATTTTTCATAGTATGTTTCAGGCTACGCTAAAATTCACATATGAGGTTTCATACTAGTTTCTTCTAAATCATTCTTCCGTATCAAACAACCTAGATACTAGATACAAGACTACATAACGTAGCTGTTAAGATATCTCTAAACACTATACTGTGCACTTATGATAGCCATAATAATACAAGTATTATATAACATTACATTATGTAACATCAACCATAATAATGCAAACATATAAAAAATTCATACGTGATATATTATCAGAAACGCTCATATTTTTGCATAGAACCAATCATAATAATACATGATATAAAATAATTAATAATGCATAAATTATACAAAAAAACACTTTCATATATTTCGAAAAAAAATATCACCCGTCTAGCTTGATTTTTCCCGTTCCAAACACTTCCAGTGAGACGAGTGCCTTTCGAGTCGCAATCTCACCGAGTAAGAGTCGAGCGAGTTAATGACTAACATTCTTATCCATGAGAAAATAAAGATAAGCACATGGCAGAAAATGCCAATGATAGCATTCTAAGTAAACAACATCGTAACATTATCTAAATATGGAAATATTGAATAAGCGATAATGTGAACATGAGCCCATGCAAGCGTAAATATGATAACGCATATGAACTCATGGTATGAAGATAAGAATAGACGATAAGGAAAAGATATAAATACTGCATACGAGCATTGTAGCGGCATTCCTAATTCTTAGTTGTACCATGATTGTTACTTCTACTATAGTATCTGTCATGGACTAAAGAGCTATAAATAAAGGAATCATTTATTTGTTAACCAAGTATTTTATTCTTTATAAAGTATAGGTGAAGCAGGTAAATTAACTAGCGCAAGTCGACCCGTGTGCGGGTCTCCATTCATTTGCATTGGAAATCGAAAGCAGACAGAGTCGCTTCGAGTTCGAGTCGACCCGTGTGCGGACGCTCTAACTGTTCACTGGGAAAAAATTATTTTGCAAAAAAAGTCTAGCTCAAATCGTAGCAGCCAGTAACTCCAAACGAGGTATCGTGATTGATTTCACTGGGGCAACTCTTGCTTTAGCTGCAATCAATCGCACTGACACGTTATCATCCTTAATGCTTTGAAGAAATACCACTGCAGCATATGCAGCCGAGCTCGCATCACAGAATACATGGAAACTGTATTCCGTTTTATTCATATCGATGTCCAACCACCTGGGAATTTCGATGTCGAACAGGTACCGCAACCTTTTTAGCCATTTTCAAAATAAAAGTTCAATCTCGTCATCATTAGGCTCACCGCACTTTAAACCACATTTTCAAAGGCACTGCAACGACACAGGGCAAGTAAAGCCAATAGGATCAAAAACACGTTGGGCTGCCGAAAGAATTGTACTCTTCCATAAGACACCATCCGCTTGTTTAACAATGCCACTTAGATTATCTCGATTCAAGAACAATTTTTCTCGTCTTAAATCCCACATAAGACTTAGTACAGGAATGCACACGCCTCCCTTTCCACTAAGTTGTGTAGGCTCCCACCCTCGCAATTCAAATGAAGCAGTAGATAGTAAAGTGTGTTTTTTTTTGTTGAATAAAACACATACAAAATTATGAAATGACCAAAATTTTTTTTTATTTGCTAGGTAATTTCTTGGCAGTTAACCTATAAACACAATTTCTGGCATATGGCCACCACGACTATTTTTCACAAATGTCATTCTGCAGCTCCAATTTTCGACCACTTTTTGAAGTATTTGAGGGCGTATATCAGCAATGACACGTTGAATATTTGTTTCTAAAGCGTCAATCGATTGAGGTTTATCCACATAAACCAATGACTTCACGCATCCCCACAAAAAGTAATCGAGTGGCGTTAAATCGCAAGAACGCGGAGGCCAATTCATCGGACCAATTCTCGAAATAATGTTGTCGTTGAAAGTTTCTTTCAACAACTCGATTGTTTCACGTGCTGTATGGCAAGTGGCACCGTCTTGTTATATCCATATCTTCAAAATTTGGCCACAAAAACTCATTGATCATGGTTCAGTATCGATTTCCATTCACGGTAACGCGTCGTCCTTCCTCATTTTTAAAGAAATATGGACCGATGATTCCACCAGCCCATAGACAGCACCAAACAGTACATTTATCAGGATGCATCGGTAATTCTTGAACGACGTGTGGACTATCTTTGCTCCAAATGCGACAATTTTACTTGTTAACGTATCCATTTAACCAAAAATGGGCCTCATCGCTAAAGAGAATTTTACGGTAAAAAATGGATCTTCGTTCAATTGATTTAACGACCAATCACTGCATTCACGGCGCAAACGATGGTCGTGTGGCTTCAGTTCTTGCACCAATTGAATTTTGTATGGCACCAAACCCAAATCTTTACGTAAAATTTTCCATAAAGTCGATGGACAAAATGCAATTTGCTGAGCACGACGACGAATCGATAAATTGTCGTTTTCTTCGGCACTGGCTGCAACAACAGCTATATTTTCTTCTGTACGCACTCTTTTCATTCTTGTCGGTGGCCTGGCAGCCAAAAAAGTGAATGTAGACCGAAATCTGGTAATTACGTTCTTTATGGTGGTCTCTGTCGGACGATTATGTGCACCATAAAATTCACGAAGTGCTCTATAAACATTTTTAATTGAACACTGATTTTGAAAATAAATTTCCACGATTTGAAAACATTGTTCTGGAGTTAACCTATTTATGATAATTTTCCAAACAAAACTGAGTAGAAATGCCACTTTGAGCTGTCAAAACAATTGTCATACAATAAAACGACATCCATCGGAAAAACAAACCTTCTAAAAAAAACCCTTTATTTGTATAGATTCCTTTTTAAAAAGATGTAGTGAAAACACATCTGGCAAACTTGTAACACAGTTATCTACATAGAACCCTCAAAAAAGTTTCGTCAAAGTTAATGCCTGCACATTTCTCCAAATGATTATCAGTTGTTGCGCCAAGTACAAAAGGACGACAATTAACTCCAAATACCACGCGACCATATCTGTAAGTTTTAGTTCCACCGTTCTTGTCTATCCACAAGAATCTCAAAAAATCTCGATCTTTTTCATGGACACCAATCTGCAGAAACGCTTTACGTATATCTGAAACTACTCTGATTCGGAACTTTCTAAGTCGCAACAAAATCACAGGAATGAATTCTATATAATGCCCGGTCCAGACGCTACGTTTTGTACAACGTTTTATCTGCATAGTCTTAAACGTTGCAGATAAAACGTTGCGTGTGGATAGGAAAACTGTGCAATTTTGAGAACTGCACGGAGACAGTACAGTTGCAGCGATAACTGAGGTGGTTAGGCATAGTTATCCGTGAATTGTGCCGACAAATCGTTACGTGTGGACGATTAGCTACGTTTTTTATTCATTTTTAGCAAATGACAAACCTTCGACAATGTTCACGGGAGTTTCTGACTGAGTTTATTGCCTTGTCCGAAAGTATTTTACACATACAAGTATTTTCTTTTGTGATATATCCCTGTAGCTTCAGTAAGTCATTCAGCATACGATTCGTAACTACTTCTAGGTAATGGTAACTAATTACCAAGGTAACCACTTCCAATATAATTTCTGCATTACATTTAACTCATTATGTCATAGAAGGTAATGTGTTGTGATTGTATTCTATACTAGTTACGGAAACAGTTACATTGGAGTGCTTTCAGAAGTGATGATAGAAAATCAGTTTAGTAAGAGATATGCTGTAATATATTACAGAAAAGGTGATATTGTAAGGTGATATATGGTGAAAACTACGTAAATAGTAAATAATCATCTCGAAAACGTACGAGTATGCGTGATGGAAATCAAAGTCTAATTCGGAGTGTAGCACACCATTGACGCTAATTCGTTTAGTTGAAAAATAAATAAGTACAAAGTTTTTACAAAATATATACATAGATTTCATGGATGAAAAAAGACAAGCAAAACAGCAAATATCACTGTAAATTTAATAAATTTTATTTATCAAAACAAGGATATAAAATCAAAATATTCCAGCATTATTCAAAATACACTATTTTAAACCTATATTTCAATACAAAAATCGAACACGCGTTTACATCACTTGCACAATATAACTCGCACTGTTGAAAAATACAATTTTTTCGGAACTGCGTACATAAGAATTGCGCAGTATTTGAATAAAAATTTTGGCCACGCAGCCTCACTTGCTCGTAAAAATAAGCAACAAGTTGCCTACTGCATTACTTTTTGAGAAAGGTAATGCAGTGGGTAAGTTGTTACTTGATCGCTTACTCGATAAACTCGATTACATTGTTAGTAATGGAGCTTCGTGAATAATGTAGTACTTCCAGAATCAATTCTGAAGCAACGCCTTGCCATTTTTCTTACAGGGATGGTTTCACTAATTCCAATGAATGAATGTATGTGTCTATGTCAATTCTCAAGTAGTTCCGCCAATCATTAGGTTCATAACTTAATTCACGCAGTAATTTAATGTGAGAAAAGTGCTGTCTTTTTAGAAGCCATTTCCTCGACCACTGTGAACGCCGGGTTCTTTGGAGATCTTCCATTTCTTTCTTTTTCTTCATGAGACAACATGAAAAAATTGACCAGAGTAGGACTTCCCCCATAGTGACGCCACTAAAACTGCGCTAAAATAAATACAGATTTGCATCATCTGGACGCTCTTTATTTTTGCAACGTTTTGACTGCGCAGATAAAACGTTGTGCAAAACCTAGCGTCTGGACCGGGCTTAAGATTCATTCCCTTCTCCAAACAATCATTCAACGCAGGTTTGTTTTTCTCTCTGGCCGAAGCATCGAACACAGGACGAATTCTTGTTGTACTATTTTATTTTATAACTGGTCTATGCGGAAGATAGTGTGCATTTGAATGATCATGATCCACTGTGATCTGCTCAATAATTCCACTTCTTTCCCATTTCTGGAAAATTTCATCATAACTCTTTAACAAGTTTTTTCTTTGCAACTTGTCAATAGTGCTCTCCAACCTCTTTTTCGCTGTCTCAAAATTACTTGGTAGAGGTGGATGACCTTTTACCCAAGGCAATCTAACTACATATCTGTTGTCGTGGTCAATGGAAACTGTTTGTTTAAAAAAGTCCAAAGCATCAAGAACCCTTTGCTCTGCCGTCTTCTTTTCATGTGGATCAGTTATGCCCAAGACATCTAAATACCATAAATGAGTGATGGTGGCACCTTTATCCAAAAGCGAATACACACTCATCGTCACATTGCATAGCTCCGAATCATCCAAATACCT
The DNA here is from genome assembly GCA_963978885.1 of Nemotelus pantherinus. Classification (NCBI taxonomy): domain Eukaryota; kingdom Metazoa; phylum Arthropoda; class Insecta; order Diptera; family Stratiomyidae; genus Nemotelus; species Nemotelus pantherinus. Next base: position 72,652,363 of record OZ022265.1, on the reverse strand, counting down.
CACTTTACCCATCAACGACAATCCAAATATGGTTTCCATGGCCACTAAGCTACAATTCAGAAAAAATATCTTGCCTGTATATAACTTTCCTGCTATATCAGCGCCAAACAGAAGCTCCACTGGTCCTGAATTATTGCTGTCACTTAAGGTAATACCCAACTCCTCAATCTTTTCTTTCCAGGGACCATTCTTTATCAGTCGAATGTCGCTGCATATTGTCGACTGCTCCAAAGCTTCAAATTTATGCAATGAATTGCCATTTAAATCATATACATTATGCCAATGCTCAGCAGAGCTCATACTTTAGATATTTGGTTTCATTATCCTATAACTATTTTAGATATTTTGTTTGAAAATCTAAAAAATAGAAATGCCTTCTTTCAAATTCACTTAAAGAACAATTTGAGTTTTTAATAAATTAAATCAATGTGGATTACAGCTTAGTACATCACATAAAACTAGCACAAGTTATATTAAAAACAATTCAACGTTTTTCACAACCAATCAATTGATAACTCTCTATGTAACCCAAAATATTTTTTTTTTACTAATTTCAAACATTTTTGTCTTAACCTACTTTGTTTTTAAATTTTGATGTGGTGTGTTTGATGTCAAGTAGTGTGGTGAGTAGTGAATGTGAGAATAATAAGTGTATATGTTTGTGTATCCATAATACTACCAAAGAGAGAATGTATAAGTTTTTCTCTTCTTTTCGATTTCAGTCCAAGGGTTCTGATAACATCACTCAAAACATAGGATCGCTGGAATCCCGTATCAATCAAAGCTCGAACAATCTGGTCACACTTGACACCTCATAATCTTATCTGCAGGGTTTGCAAAAACACCTGAGTATTTGCATGCGACGAAAGTGCTTGACTCTGCCCTGCAACGTTTCGGCGATGGTATTCGACGATGTTGTGCACATTGATTTACAATGCGCTCGGTGACATCACCCACATTTCAAAACAAGTTTGCATAATTTTGCACGATGCCCAACTTGAAAACATCGAAAACAAGCTCCCTGATTGGTCAGCTTTCTCCTTTTATGTAGCAACGTCGAAATATCTGTTTTCCTGAAATTTTCCGTGAGATGGCTGCCACTACAAAATATACATTGCTGAGATTGAGAATTCACCAAATCGGCTGCTGTTCTCGTAACAATTTCCCTCCTATTGGGTTTAATATTCCGCTCTTTCGGCTGATTATTCTAGAACGTATTCGAGGATAAAGCAAGATGTTGCTCGTTGTCTACTTCTCGCTTGATGAATGCCATCAAGCTCAACAGCCGATGTTCCATTGGCGCGGAATTATCAACATTTGATTTTGTAAAATCGACAGATCGCTGCCACACATGCCGTAGTTGACTTGTAAAGCAAAATTCAATCAATGGGAAATGCATCGCTGCGCATTTGTCCGCGGTTACACCTAACGTGTCAAGAGCCTGCATATGGTCCTCCAACTTGTCGTACAATGACATTAAATCGAAATTGGTTTTTGTCACTGAATTCTGTAGAATAATTTTCAATAATTTACGCACATAAACTTCTATCTGAAGATAGAACGCCACCAAAACGTTTCAATTCAATTGTGGGCAGCTTATATTTCCGCCGTCTAACAGTACTTGATGCCTGACTAGCACCATTACCTTCAGCTGCCGACTCCGCGGCACTGTGTGCGTCGGTCTGACGACCTTGAATTTGTCGTTTTACTTCAAAGTATAGCCGGAATTACATTGCCATGCAGTGCAGTGCATTGCACTGAAGTTTAGAGCTCATGTAATTGCATGTGGCAATTCACATTAACTGCAGTGCAGTGCAGCGGACTGCACTTCATCGTTTAAGCTAATTTCTAAAAACGCTGCAGACTGCATCAGCTGATATTCGTTTGAGAGTAGTTGACCGGGCAAAAACTATTTAAATTGAGGCGGAAATTCCATTCCAGGCATTAAATTGTAAATGGACGAAAAACAGATGCAGAAAATCTAAATATCAAACCTCCACAAATCAATTTGACTTTCATTGTCAGAACACTGCACTGCTTTCAATGTGCTTTGCAATGTGTGCACTGCTTCGGCACCGCGCTGGACTGCAGTTTACTGCACTACACTGCATGGCAATGTAAAGCCTGAATTATATTGAAATGCAGTGCAGTGCCGAACCAGTGGACGCATTGCAAAGCACATTGAAAGCAGTGCAGTGCTCTGACAGATAGTTTCAAATTAATTTGTGGAGGTTTGATATTTCAATTGTGCATCTATTTTGATTATTTAATATGTTGAGAAAACAATTAATGAAAAGAAAACTATTTGTGTTAGCGGGTTGTGCTATTTATAATAATTTGAGATTATTGAACGGAAGAAGAAAGAGGATTTGGACGAGAAGCTATAATTGCGAAAAGCAGCGTGAGCTTCATGGATTTTACACGAAAATTTTCCAAATACTCAAAGAGGAAAATGACATTGAGTTTAGGAAATTTATTCGGATGGGTGTTGTGCTGTTTAATCTGATGTTGAACTTGTTGCAAAACAAGTTGACGAGACATTCTCCACGGAAATCTATTTTACCAGAATCCTGCCTTGTAATTACTTTGATGTAAGTACTCATGAAACTATTAAAAGGGGCAGGTTTAATTTTTAATTCCCAATTTTCAGGTTTCTTTTTCAAGGTGCAAATTTCCAAACAATAGCTTGGATGTTCAGAATAGGAGCATCCACAGCTCGTAAAATTGTTTTGGAAACTTGCGAAGCTATTTGGGAAGAGATGCATGGGTTATATCTTGCACCACCTAGCAAATCGGAGTGGCGGAAGATAGCGACGGATTTTATTTCGATGACTGGACTACCAAATTGTGTGGGTGCAATAGATGGGAAACATATTGCAATGAAGTGTCCTCCAAATGCCGGATCAGTATACTATAATTATAAGAAATATCATAGTATTGTTTTGTTAGCTGCTTGCGACAGCAATTACTGTTTTACAGTTGTTGATATTGGCGCATTTGGAGGACAGAGTGATGGCGGTGTTTTTAAAGAGTCCTCATTTGGGAAAGCAGTATTGGAGAAAACTATTGATTTACCTGAAGATGAGAACTTGCCCAGCTCCTATGTTAAGGCATTGTTTTGCTTTGTGGGTGATGCGGTGTTTCCATTGAAAACAAACATAATGAGACCTTATTCTAGAACGCCTCTATCAGAGAATGAAATTGCTTTCAACAATACTTTATCCAAAGCTCGTGTTAAAATCGAAAACACATTTGGGATAATGACGATGCGATGGAGAGTTTTGCTGAATACTATAAGTTGCTTCCCACACAACGCGGAACAAATTGTTAAAGCTGTGGTAGTACTACACAATTTTGTGAAAATGAATAATAATGGAGAATACTGTCCTGTAGAATACGTCGACAGTTTTAACGATGACACTAGAGTTGAAGGATTATGGCGGAAGGAAGTTAAACATGCAGGTTTTTCAGAAGATTCAATGCTCCCAGAGATGCATTTGCAATCCGAGACACCTTAAAAGAATATCTTGCGAATGCTAGAACATAACATAAAACTTTCGAACACATTGTACAGAGGTTTTAATAAATATGCCAGTTTTTTTATGAATAAATTTTTATTGTTGTTTTTATTGAACCTAATTTACCACTTAAACTACCAATGTTCTTATGGACTAATTTATACTACTTACATAAACTGACATAAGCTTACTACTAAAATTGCTGGCTTGTTGATGGCATGTCACGTTTAGCCTTTGCCACCTGCTCGCTTAGCTTCTGTAGCACTGTCACCTGGAATTTGTAGTGATTTATATGAATGAGAGTGCTGCTAGGCCTTAGCACAACTCAGAACCAGACCGAAGTCCGGAACCAAGATGGCTAAGGTCCAACAGAAGTGTGAATAGCTGATGCCATTCAAGAGGCAAATTCAAATAAAAAAAGAATTGCCCCGAGAGCAGGGTGCCCTAGAAATGGCCGTGAAGGCCTCCCGTCCGCATTAGCGGAGCACCCTTCAACCAACCCCGACGGATGCTGGGATGCCGCTTTGCTAGCTCGCTGCGGCTGGGGTAGGTCCATGAAATAATGGAGTTGGTTTGCTCTCCAAGAAAACGGGATGCTACGTGTTATTCATCCGTCATGATTACTTAGCCGCAAACTGGTATATAAAAATACCCAAGGGACAAAAGGGGCATAGTTCAATTAAGAAAACCACCCGTGGCTCTGCAACATGGGCTGACTAAGCAGACCCAGTGCTCGTGACGACGCACGGAGCCGGAAAATTGAAAATCTAAAGAAGGAAGAAGCAGGAAAAATGCTACCCCTCTTTTAACCCGGGTGAGGCAGACAGCCCCGGGCTCCCGATGGTGGCGGAGCCCTAACCCCGATGGTCCGGGGCTCTCCACCCTCTGATACTGGCCATGTTTCAAAAATAAAAATAAAACTAATACCAAAAACTGAAACTAATACAACGTTGGAAGTTACTATCATTACTATCGTTACTATCCAATTAAAAAATCTAAATCTGGAAAAAAAATAACGAAAACACTATTTATTAATTGGCCAGCCAGGCCATGCGCGGATCCTGAAAAAGGAAAAGAACTTCTCGGGCCTTCGCCCAATAAGAAGGCCAGAGGTTTAATTTAATACAAATTCATTATTATTAATTACTGTTGTTTACATTTATATTGTTCTTGAAAATCAAACAGAACCAAAAAACTGTGTAATTTGGATCATTTATCGTTTGGTTTCATTCATACTGTTACGATTTTTACTTTCGTTCCAGTGATGAAAAACAGAGAATCATTAATTTTAGGAAGGATTCGCATATCCGGTTCTTACAAGTCTAACTATAAAAACTAAATCAAAATTTAGTTCCCAGACATATGTATATATCACTTGTCCTCATTAAAAGTCAAACTAAATAAAGGAATGATCATAAAACTTTCTCTCAAAAGCCCACTTTCTAGTACCTTACATTTAAGCATTATTTAAAATAATGAGTTATTTGCACTTCGCCTTCATGTTAGGCTATAAAAATATTTGTTTCATTACTCACAATTACACAAACTTTGATCAAAATTTGTTTTTTGTGTTTTTTTCCCTGTTTTTGGTATTTAGTATTATTAATTTTGTGTCATTTAGGAATGATTTGAATCAAACAAGGTTGTGTTTGATAAGGGTAGTCGGTATCTAGCTCATAATTTTTAAATCTCCAATAAACCCATTGAAATAGATATTACTCGTCCTGTGTTACTCGCTATGAAGCAAGACTCACTCAATGATTCAGACGGGAAAACAATTTAGAATTTAGGAAAAATTGAAATTTTAATTCGACTTGAACATGCTGGGCATTTTTGAAAAATAAAGAATAATAATATGCATTACAATTACAATACACTACAATTATCAAACTAAATTATAATATTGTAAATTGTAGATCCATCAAAAAAAAGGAATATTAATAATTGAATATATTTTTTTTTTCATTCAATATAATATATAAATTCCGGTAAGCATATAGCGCAGTTGTTTTCCGTAATCACGTTTATGATTACTAATCGACAGGAGAATGCATTAAGACTCTATAGCAAAAGCAACAGCACCTTAGCTTATGGGAAAAACGAATTTTAAGATAAAAAAAAATACTGATGCATACCTCTTATACATTCATATGAATTTACTGAACATTAGTATGTGTAGTAAGGTGCGATATAGAATTCATATACATAGTTTTATAGTTTAGAACAAATGCATTATGCAGTGCGAAATTTCTCGAGATTTTCAAAATTAATAACCACCAGTAAAGTTAATTGTGATAAGTGTTAATTCAAATGAGCAATATATGTTTAATTCCAAGCAAGCTTTTAGATCCAGCTTAATTGAATCAGCGATATTTGTTGTTTATCAGAGCTTGTTAATCATGTTGTAATCCTTCCGTGATAGTCAAAGACCAGTCTTGACATCCTGCCAGCTTGGATTGTGAAATAAAACTCGAATACTATTAAGTACCGGGACTATGGTTCAAAAAGACGCAGCACGGTTATAAAATACACGTTTATTCAAAGGTTCAAAGAAGACTGAGTAACTGAGTTATGTTAAGTACAATATGAGAGTAGTAGTAGTAATAGTTCAATATAAAATTCAGAGTAGTTTATACATACAAAGAAAATAAATACAAACAAAGTAGAACATTATGATGAATTCATTTACGTATTTATTGGAATACAAAATTAGCAATCTAATTTTGAACATCTTCCGGCGGCCGGTAATGTGAAGATATTTCTAATGGATAGAGAAGCTGGATAGGTCTCTTGAAGCTGAATCTGTTCGACAATCTGACTCGGCACGCTCGTACTTTATTGTCGCGTCCAGGAAATAATTCTTCTATTACAGCTAAGTGCCACAATGTACGCGGTAGCGCTACATCCTGCAATAAAACGACGTCACCGACTACTAAATTTGACGACTTCTTTGGGCTCTGGAGATGTAAACTTCTTAACTGTAGTACATATTCCTTATACCATCGTTTCTTGAAAATCGATATGCTGCGTAATCGCTCCTTCCAGTATTGCCGAAGCTTATTGGCAGAAAGCTCAGGTGGCTGATTTTTATCTTCATCGTCATAGTAGGAGCATAGGAGAAAGTGGGCAGGCGTTAACGGGGATAAATCAAATGGATCTTCTGATAAATATGTTAAAGGTCGCGAATTTACAACGCCTTCTACCTCCGTTGTTAAAGTCTGCAGTTACTCCAAGTTCAATGTTGATCGACCTACTGCTGCCTTCAATGCATTTTTGACGACACCTATCATTCGTTCCCAAAAACCGCCCCACCAAGGAGCACGTTCCACTATGAACTTCCAAGTTATCCTCTTATCACTGAGAAACCCATGAAAACGTTCATTGTTAGTTGCCATGCATAGCTTTTTTATTTCGGCTGCCGCTTTCTTAAATGTAGTTGCGTTGTCAGAATAAATCACCAAAGGTACACCGCGTCTGGCTATGAATCGCCTAATTGCTCTCAGACAACTTTCCGTTGTTAAATCGCAGGTAACTTCCAAATGGATAGCACGTACAGCAGCACAAGTGAACAATAAAATATACACCTTTTTTCGATTAGAGTTCTCCACGATATATAAAGGACCAGCAAAATCCAAACCAGTAGTTTCGAATGGTCTTGACAGAGTGATTCTCTCACGAGGAATCGGCGCAAAGGGTTGAGATGCCGCTCTACCCTTCAGTACCTTACAAATTAAACATCTCCTCATAATTGACCGCACTAATTGTCGACCTTTTATAACCCAATATTTTTGGCGCAAAATCGTTAAAGTAGTAGAAGCACCAGCATGAAATGATTTTTCATGTATGTCCATAACTATTAACCACGTTACATAAGATGATTTTGGTAATATTATCGGGTGAACTATTTCTTCCCTCGCTGATAGGAATCGAAGGCGGCTTCCAACGCGTAAAATTCCCATCTTTTCATCCAGAATTGGATTCAACGTTAAAATATTGGAACTTAACGGAACATTTTTCTTTTGACGCAACAATGCAATTTCGCGTTCCCATAATTGGGTTTGCGTGTCTATAATCCAATAAGTAGTTGCTCTTTGAAGTTCCTCTGCTGATAAGCATCCGATATGAGATGGTCTTTGCTTAAATAGCTCGATTGCTCGATATACATATGCTATTACCCGCAATAATCGTTTCCAGGAGCTATATTTCCTTGGTTCGATAAACGTTTCCTTCTCTGTGGCTATTAATGTTAAACTTAAATCGGCTTCAGTTGAAGCAGATAATAAAGTCATTTCAGTATCGATAGTTATTTTTGGCCAGTAACTATCATTTTTTCTTAACCATGAAGGCCCACTTTTCCACAGAAAAGAATCGACAAGCTTCTTAGCCTTTAATCCGCGCGTGACTAAATCGGCCGGATTATCAATTCCAGGACAATATTTCCAACATCTGATATCTGAAATGGATCTTATTTCTTTTACTCGATGCTCAACATAGGGCGGATTTCGGCGTTTTGATCCTAAAATCCAAAAAAGTGCAATTTTCGAATCGGACCACAAAATTTCCTCGTCGAATTTCATCCTCCAATTTTTCCGTAGGTATACGAGCAATCGCGCACCAATTAACGCTGCAGTTAGTTCAAGCTTTGGAATAGTTAATTCATTTGAAGTATCAGTTCTGAGAGGTGCGATTCGGTTTTTCGAACAGATAAATTGAGAAGCTATTTGCCCATCTTCCGATATAGTTCGTAAATAGGCCACGGCTCCATAAGCTTGAGGACTGGCATCCACAAAAATGTGTACTTCGTAGCGGATAGTGTTTTCAAAATCACTTAAACATCGTGGAATAGATAATTCGTTCAAGGCATCAGTATCGGATATCCAGGCATTGATAGAATTTTTCATTTCGAGAGGTAATTCGTCATCCCAATTATATTGCACGCGCCAAGCATTTTGAAACATTATTTTTAACTTGACAACCCAAGGACCTAATAGTCCTAACGGATCGAATATTTTTGAAATAATTTTAAGTAATTTGCGCTTAGTTAGCATCATTTCCCAAGCTGTTATTTCACTCTTTATATTGTCAACATCGACTATCAGCTCGTCCGTAGAGAGACACCACCATTGTCCCAAAACCTTTTTGAGTTGCGACTCTGAACTGGATACACCCGTTTGAGAACGTACAAATTCACTATTAGCCGACCATTTACGCAGGTTCATACTGGCGCTTTTAAAGATCGCACGAGCATCTCTATAAATTTCAATAGCTTCTAGCTCATTACCGCAACTAATTATTAGGTCATCCATATACAACGAATCTTTAAGTTTTTCAATTACATTTGGATAAATTTCTTTATTGTCTTGCAATACTTGACGAATGGTCGCTCCAAGCAGAAAAGGGCTAGACGTAATGCCAAAAGTAACTCGAGTCATTCAATAGGACACAATCGATGGAAGATCACCACTAATAGATGTTTCATCAGAAAACCATAAAAACCGGTGACTATCTCTATCAGCTGGATTCAACAAAATTTGCATAAAAACTTTCTCGGTATCCGCTGTTAAGGCTATTTTCCCGCAACGGAAATTCAATAAAATTTTCCAAACAGTCATTAAGCGATAATTCATTAGGAGCACTCGCTGATGCGTCAAACACAATCCTTACTTTAGTTGTTTCTTTGTCTTCGCGGTATACCGCTCGATGTGGCAAATCATATATTCGGTTATGTACGTTATCGTTAGGAACAGGCTCGTAAAATTCATTACAAAACATTTCTCTCATACAGGCGTCGTATTCCGTTAATTTATTTTCGCGGATTAGCTTTCGAATCAAACTTTTCAACCGAAGTTATGCAACAGCTTTGTTATCATTTAATGAGCCGCAATCACTTTTCCAAGGAAGAGACACAGAATATCGATCGTTGATTTTCTTTACTTCGATTAAGCTATTAGAATCGCTTGTATCAATCGTTAATATACCTATTGCTTCTAAGTCCCAAAATCTTTTGGCATTCTCATTACACACACACAAACTGAGTGAAGCAACTTGGTTTTGACAGCTCGGAGACTCGTTTAACGCAGGGCCCTGCAATGTCCAACCAAATTTGGTTTCAATAGCTGTTAGCCTGTTTGATAAACGCACAAATTTGCCTGTAATAATTTCCCAGTAAACATCAGCGCCAATAAGTATACTTATGCCATTTTCAATATCGCCGTGATTAACCGAGTCGGCCAACGATAGGTCGGCACACAGTGCGCCTTTTATTTTAGGTGCCGGCAACACATCAGCGCAAATATCCGGCATTTCCACTACTTCAATAATTACTGGGGTAGCGTCTTCATATTGACTTTTTAACATCAGCCTAACACAGCTATAAGATTTGCTGGAACTTAGCACAGCAGTCCCGAATGGAATGACACTTAAGCCACGAGTTCCGATTACAGACAAATTCAGTTTCTTAGAAACACTTTCTTTAATAAAAGTTAGCTGACTACCTCCGTCTATTACCATACGAATAAATACTGCTTTTGATTTTTCAGTCCTCGATGCAAACACACATGCAGTTTGCAAATATACAGTGTTCATTCTCTGAGTAGCAGCATATAAATTTAAAACTGGTTGCAGTTTCGATACATTCGCTGCTACGATGGAATTGAGCGAACTAGCATCTGCTTTACTACCACTAACAGAGCTCTGATTTGTTGGTGTTTGCCCTTTCGAGATATAATTTGGATCACACATACTTGTGGCGTGGCGATTTTTACAACTCTTGCAAACAATATTCTTTACTTTACAGCTTTTTGAATTATGACCACGCTTGCAGCAGCGGTAACAGCGCCTGTCTTGCTTAAGAATTAATTTTCTTTCTTGCAGTGATTTGGGAGAATCGCATTCTTTCGTTTAATGACCAGAAGATTTTCACAAATTTCACTGGTTCCTGCAAACAATCCAACTGCAGTTTTAATAAGCTTCGAATTAGCTTGCGAATGTGTGTGTGAACTAGCCTTTGTGTAGCGCAAATTTGGCTGCAACTCCGCGGCTTTCTCCAACGATTCAATTTCTCTTTTTAAAAATTTGAGTAATGATTTCACTTGCTTGTCACCAATACATTTCAGCGAAGATGAACACGCCGTAACAACAGAAATCGAATCACTTTCATCTTTTTTATTGCTACAACACTCTTCAACTCTCTCATCTAGGTTATCGTAATAGCGATGAAATTCAACTCTTAAATCGTTAGGCAAGCAACGTAAGAGAACACCTTTTAACATGACGAAATAACTAGATGTTGGTATACCGAGGGTTTCTAACGAGCGTGTAGCTGTTATCACTGTATTGTAGAGTTTCCTAAGCCCAGATATATCAGATTTGTAGGCAATGGAACGAACAGCCAGCAGTTCCTGCATTGTATTACCAACTATTTTTCCTGTATCGCCATATTCTTCTTCAAGCAGCAATATAGCGCTCTCATAGCATGCTTCCGACGGAGTGAAGCCCGATATTGTATCAGCCGCTCTACCACATAGAGCTGATTCCAAATAATTGAACTTATCAATTACTGAGGTCAGGTTATTCTCATGCATCGTTCTGAATTGCTCCCAGAACGGGAGCCAGTCTTTATAGTCTCCTGAGAATTTTTTCAGCTGTAATTTTTGCAATTTCGTAGCGTTATTAAATTGTTTCGATATCGATGCAACAGGTTTAGCTGCAGCGTTTTCAGCTGATCCCGTTAGTTTTTCTTGGATTCTATTCACCTTTTTTAAGCGTATTTCGACACGCGTCATGGTAGAAATAGCTTTATTAGAATATTCTGCTGCTGTTTTTGCTTCGTTATCACAATCTTCCGATTTGATGGTGTTTCGTAACTCCTGATTGGCTTTTTCTAAATTTTCATGCGCTGCCTTTAAACGTTCTAGATATACAATCAAGTCTTCCTGGATCGTTTCTAACTTCTGTAAGTCATCATTAGGTATTTCCAGGGATTGAAGGTAGTCTAAAATGTTTTTCGTTAATTTGGTCACTTGGCCACGAAATGCAGCTCGAGATGCGGCGTCCATGACGATCGTTAATCCAACGTCTTCTTTCTTGATTCAACCGTAGCGTTTACTTACGTTTATCGTTCACACCATATATTCCCGGGAGTTTATCGTTCACACCGTATATTCCCGGGTTTCGGCACCATGAAATAAAACTCGAATACTATTAAGTACCGGGACTATGGTTAAATAAGACGCAGCACGGTTATAAAATACACGTTTATTCAAAGGTTCAAAGAAGACTGAGTAACTGAGTTATGTTAAGTACAATATGAGAGTAGTAGTAGTAATAGTTCAATATAAAATTCAGAGTAGTTTATACATACAAAGAAAATAAATACAAACAAAGTAGAACATTATGATGAATTCATTTACGTATTTATTGGAATACAAAATTAGCAATTTAATTTTGAACAGATCGTGATGTCGTTCCGTTCACGCGTTCAACTAACGAGTTCAATTGGCCTGCATAGTGCTGGAACGAAATAAAGAAAGCTTGAACTGACCTTAAGACGAAAAATCCCAAAACGAGCTGAATTGTATGTCGTGTCAGTTGCACATTCTCGAAATTTCTAGATGCAAAATCTAATCCATGGTTGGTGCTGTGAATCTCATATAAAGTCTCAGACAATAGAAATGCAATTTTTCCATGGGCAGGTATCAGGTTCCAAGTCAATCTAACTTTGAATCCCGAAATCGGAGTCCCGTTTCTGATGAACCTCCCGCACACCTTCGGCTACCACTTCTTTTGTTCTCAGCTTCAAAATAATCCGTCATCATCAACTGATGCTTCACTCAGTTAAAAAATGTGAACAATTCACCAAGTTTCTTATTGATCATGCATTCAAGAACCAACAAAAATGTGGTGAAGTCACGCGACAATCAACTTCAATATGGTGTCCTAGTTGACGCTGGTGTCATGGATGCGTTGCCGAATTTATGAACTCCTTGTGTTTGCAAACGACGTCGCACAATAGGCTCTTCCGATTCTGGGCCAGCTACTGACGATTCCCTTGTCAAATGTAATCCTAACTATCACGAAACCGTTTGTAGTTGCCCTTGTCGCATACGAATCTGATTTGACCTTCGATGAAATGAAAACGACCTCGTTCCCGCCAGAACGCTGTTCGGATAATACAGCTGCCACGATTTGCAATTTGTAATATGATTTCGCTCATACAGTCCTCAGACAAATCGGGTAAGTTTAGACGACTTTGAGTAGCAATTTAAAAGGAAAATCATCCACTGGAATTCCGCTGAGTTAGTTGCATTGGAGAAAAGATAGTTCTACCACATGACATTTTCATGTTTACATAAAAACAACATTGCTTTCTGCACTCCACTGCAGTTTGACTGCAGCGATTCAGTTTTACACCCTTCCATGAAGATCCGTTTCCACTCGGTTGTAGTCATCACAGTGAATGCACACATAGGTTTCTTCTTGGGTTATTGCTTTGAACTTGCACTTTTCACTTTCAATTTACCAATCCCACCGGTTGAAACATATCTTTGTCGCAAACCGAAGTAAATTGTACCCGAAACAACCTTCGTCTTCACTTTCACATAAAAAAAAGTGCGATGATTTGCCGGTTCGAAGTTCACATCCGGGCATTACGAGAAAATCCTCCTGTACACTCGAACTACAACCAAAACGCCCGAAAGCCGGCGAACACTCCACGTTGACCTCTAGTCGTCACGACGACTCCACAAAGCCCGTCGCCTTCGACCGCCTCACGCTACGACGATCCCAACTTGACTGTCCCGAAACGCACATTGCATTTCGAAATGAGCGGGCGAAATTCCGTTAGGAATTTGCTCGCTGGGCAATTACAATAACAAGGTCGCATAGGACTTGCTGTACCTTGTATTTGTCCAAATTGAAACGCATTTCAATTTGAAACAGATGTAGCCATTTGGAGCACGGGACAGTGTGCATCGAAATAATGGGTCCAGTAATTTCAATTGAAATTACTGGATGCTACAATTCGTACATTGCCTTTTGTCATAAGATTGGTGGCTGACCACTAACATTTCCTTTCAGCGTTACACATTATTTTATTCATACTACGGTCCACCCCAGGAAAGCAATCAAAGGAAATAAACATAGGTGGTAACGAAAGTCAAAACTTCTTTGCATATTATTTACGTAAGAATTTATAGTAAGGTGTATTGAGAACACCATTCTGCTTTCACTTAAGATTCAATTTCTAAATTTTCAAAGAAATCATTACGACTACCTAATCACTAAATGTAAATTACCTAGAATATTTTTGCCGGACCACAAACATGTTACGAATTTTAACACTTCGCCCAACTCTAATACAATCGAACGGATTTGTTTGCTATCCGTGAAATAAATCTGAAGAAATCTAAAGAACAATAGAGTGGTGGCAAACACAGCAAAAATCATGTGGAATACCACATTTATAAGTATGTATGTTTGCTGTAATAATATAATAATTATATGATAATAAATCCATTTCACAAGATGTGGTGTTGTAGCTGTTTAAATATGTAATGTGGCATATGTCAAGTAGATCTGTTATTTGGATGCGAGTCTAGCAAACATATTCGCGCATCTTTACAGTTTTACTTTTGATTTTTTTTTCTTTTCATCAATAATTCTTAAATATTATACAAATATCCGTGGTTTCGTATATAGTTATTATTTAATGGGTGTGTGTGTTCTAAGGAACACAAAAAAAACTGTGAGAGCAATTCTTATAATTCTTTCTCAAATATAATGTCATGCCACATGAACCAAATAAACCAATTATCGTTTTCTTACTTTTCTTGAGTAATAAAAGTTTCAGGAACACAATGGTGTTTTCAAATAACACCAAAATTTTATTAAAACTGCGTCGTGTCTACAACAGTGTGTGCAAAGGAACTATCTCAACTACGTATTTTGGTGTAAACGAACTTGGCATATTGTAAATTCGGTTTCTTTTAAGCTTTCATTTTGTTCTCCGATCCAGATTGAAACCACGCTGACGTCACGCCGCCAAATGACCAATACGTAGGTGTCGACTTGAATTTTATAGAAAGTAAGTTGCCTTTTCACGAAGAAAACTACCCGACACCGTTGTGATGCGAATCGCCAACCGATTGATATGCGGTCCTCAACTATGAATTTCCAATTGATCACCATTCAGATCGAACGCTGTCTCATCTCAAATATTCATCATACGAGTTTGGACTTAATCCAGCACAACAGATACACATTCCAGCAATCAGCAATCAATGTATGAGCACGTGGTCAAGCATACGAGGGATCCAAAAGTTATCGTCATCTACGAAGCGTTTTCTTCAGATACAGCTATCAACGGACAGCTTAGCTCTCTTCCAAGGACTGCGGTCGTGATTGAATACGGCTCCACGCATTCCGCCGCTTTTTTAATTGTTACCCGTTTCCAATCGACAGATGTTCAGTCGAATTCGATTCACTTGCCAATCTATTTGTGCTGGGTATCCCCTCTTGCCGCGAGGACTCCAACTCACATGCCACAAGCGCAGTGTTCGATAGCTTTTCCAACTTGTCCCATAGACACAGCACTGCGCACGAAATTGCGCGAGAGCACAGGCGTACAAATGCTAGCTGACCTGATGCTACTCCGGATGATCTCCTTGAGATATGAAACCTATCAACACCGAAACACGTGAACTGGCCGATGCGACTGCTGGTCGCGAAAATTGCTTTGAGCTGGGAAAGGTTTCCTTTTCAGAATTTATGATTCACGTTAACCACACTGTTATCTTTTCACAATTCCAGACTTAGTTCTTTATATGAGGGTGGTTCAAATATGATGGAGACAAATGCTTTAGATGGCGCGCATGCATGTTTTGAAGGTCGTGGCTTGAGTATGTGATAGCTGGGTCCCTTACAAACAGTGTGGCATAGTTTATGTCGGAGCGCATGTTTCACGCGCGTGCTAACGACCATAAGTGAACGTCAAGTGCCGACCGCTGTTGCGCAACGTATTTTCATTCGTTTTTTAGTGTGGTAAGGCGTTAAAAACACGTAAACTTTTCTGCGTTTGCGAAATCAGTTTGGTAGTGAGTGCCTGAGTAGGGCTGGTGGTTAAATGGGCCGAAGCATTCAAGGATGGCCGCGAAACCGTCGAGAATGAGCCGCATGATCGTCGACCGCGAAACAGCATCACACCAGACAAAACTCGCCGCGTAGAACAACTCATTTTGGAGGACCGTCGGATGAATGTTCGAGACATTTTGGCTGAACTCGGCATCAGTATTGGTAGTGTAGAGTTTATCATCCACGAACGCCTTCAATATCGCAAAATAACGGCGCGATGGATTCCTAAACTGTTGAACTTCGAGAAAAAGTTCGAGCCCTCATACCGCGCGTCTCACGCTTGATACAAAATTGGAATTGGGATGGGAGGTACTGGAACACCCTCCCTACAGTCCGGATTTATCACCCTGCGACTACCACATGTTTGCACCACTGAAAGAAGCCCTCGGAGGTCAAAGATTCAACAACGAAGACGAGGTAGAGGAGTTCGTGCGCATATGGCTGTCCAAGTTGCCCAAGGAATTTTTCGATACCAGCTTCAGAAAGCTTCCGGAAAGGTGGAAAAAATGCGTAACTAGAGAGGGGAACTACCTAGAAAAAATGTGAATTTTTGTAAATTTTTTCGATAATAAATAAATGTGTCAGAGCATTTGTCTCGATCATATTTGAACCACCCTCGTACAGCGTGCCCTGGTATCCACTACAGATCACTGTCCGACCACATACACATTTAGATGATGGTAACTGAATTTGACACTACTTTCTAATTAGTTTTATTATCACAGCTCAGGCGGACATGGGTTTATTTCTTGGGGTATGGTTTTAACCTCCATCTTTATCACTTTTCAGGCTATGCGTTTGAAACCTTGACACCTATCTTTTGTAACGCGACGCCTATTTACTACCGTGTGTGCCAAGCAGACCTTTTTCGGAATTCTCCGTTCTCGTGTCGACGAGTCTGCCGCCATCCGGTCGTGGCCACGATTTTCTAGCCCACTTCTGTCGCCACGACGACCTAACCAAGACTGTCAGAAATGCCGTATGCGCTTCGAGTCGAGCGAGTAAGATCCCGTTAGAATTCCGTTTGATTTGAGATCCCAATAACAAGGTCGCGTCGGACTTGCAGTAAATTGTTGTTTTTCAAATCGAAACGCATTTCCGATTTGATAAAAATGTAGCGATTTTGAGCACGATACAGTGTGCGTCGAAATTAAGGCTCCAGTAATTTGACTTGAAATTACTGGATGCTACAAATTCCATGAAATTTTCTGGAGGTAAATGCGCTTGCTCCAGCTGCACACGCAAGCTGTCGCAGAAGGCTGCTTCTGCGGAGGTAGTTTGGAAATCATCTTTCAAACTCCTCATTAAGTTTAATAGTTCGTCGTTTGTTTGTCTTATTTGTACCTCTTCATTAGCACGCCGGTGCCTCCTTGCGCGCACACTGCTCGATGAGGACGATGGCCTAAATTCGGGGTAAGATGCACCTCCATCTACCTCATTTATTGACATTGATGCGTTTCTTCCTCCCCTACGATTGTACTTTCACCTATGCTGCCACCATTGAAGACTTCGTCGAAATGATCCTCCTCAATTATTTCCTCAAAATATCTTGAGGCAGCCTCTTCGTCGTAACTGCAGTGTGTACTACAAGATAATAAAATTATATTCCTATATTGTAATGCACTGTATTTCAACTTACTTTTTATTCACACTGTTGCACTTATCCATAAACGACAGCATTTCGCCAAATTTGTAGTTGGTACTTGTCGCTCTCTCACTACCACTTCCAGACGGTAGATTTTGTTTGCGCCTTAATCGCATGTAGCGGTCCTTAATCGCCCGCCACCTTTTTTTTGCGTCTTCACCTACAAACATTTGATTAATATAACACACAATATTTTTGAATATATAAAATACCTGTAATATTTAGCTCCTTCCCGATTTCCTGCCAAGCTTTGTCTCTTTTCTCGTTTTTTTTTTTATAATCTCTATGACTTTTGTCATATAAATACGGTCTTCCTCTAACTTTTTCTATTAATTGATCCTCCATTTTCGAATTTAAATTGTTCTTCCCCGGCCAACGACTCTCAAACGAATGTCAGCTGATGCAGTCTGCAGCATTTTTACAAATTAGCCTAAACGATGCAGTGCAGTCCGCTACACTGCACTGCACTGCAGTTAATGTGCATTGCCACATGCATTTACACGAGTTCCAAATTTCAGTGCACTGCACTGCACTGCAAGCCAATGTCAGGCTTATCTCGTATCAGGCTTATCAGGCTTAATTCAGGCTTATCTCGTATCATACGAGAGACAGCTATTCAGCTCTGTCTGCAACTCCTCTTCGGTGACCTCGTCTAAAAGCGTCTGGTAGAGCTGTTGGTTGCCGACAAGAGATTATTCATACCTTTGTTCAATCACTTCCCAGACCGCAAAAAGCTTCCCATTATTAGGTTGCTTACTCTGCAGCAAGGTTTCAAAATCACCAACTCATTCTGTAAATGCTCCCCTGAGCACAGAACGGTTTTTTCTTAAACGATCCATCGTTGCCGGGTCTTGTCACGGTCGCCACTAATACTTAATTCGATGCCCGAAACTACAATGGATTTAAAAAACACAACAAAATGTATTTTCAAATTATCAGACCTCTTAGACAATCAGGGGTGTGTTCAATGTGCATGCTAGAGCAGGTATTAGCTGCTATTTTAGCAGCTCTGGCTGTCCAATGTCACGAAATAGCTACTTTCTGATGCTTGCTATTTGGCAGTCGGGCTGTCCAAGATTCCGGCATAGCTGCTAAGGTAGCAGCTATTGGCTGCTCGCAGTCTGGAGGATAGCAAGAAAGTAGCTAAGGCAAAATGGCCGTGCGTACACAGCTGACATGCAGTTTAAACGTCATTTTCAATTGGAAATTGAAATGAAAAGAAGTTTTTGCGCTTTTGTGACGCAGGAGATGAGGAATAAATTTGAAAATAGTGACAGCATAAATTAAATACGGGTTTTTAAACACTTAAACTCAACTCGAGTTTTAAGTTGGCTTGTACACTTGTACGCAGCTCATCTTGAGTTTTTAGAAGGCGAGCATGAAGCGTAAAAGGCCGGGTGGACTGATTCCTGTATTATCAAATTTTCAACGATTACTTTTTGCTCTTTTTCTCATATATGGCGTCAAAAGCCGGAAATAAGTGACACGTTTTAAATATTGTTGCATGCACGCCAAACGAACCGTATGACGCTGTGGTGACGCCAGAAAAAGCTAGAAATGGTAAGAAAATACTCGACATACATCACATACATGTATTTCATACATGTATTCAAACAACGAAAACAATCTATGGATAAAACGTAGAATAACCCTCTAGAAATTAAAAAGGGAACATCTCAGAACCCAAACCATGAGTCAGATCTCACATGGCAACGGAAATTCCCAATAGTCTTTTCGAAGTGGGATCGAGAACCCAAAACACATTTCTAGAAAGGCCTAGATGTAGGCAATAGAAATTTATCTCACCAGACCGGATATAAATACCGCCGCGAAAGGTACTAGCAGGCAGTTAATAGTGAGTTTTGGTACAATGCGATAGATTGTACAGAGTTAGAAGCGAAAGTTTGTACAAGCGAGTTAGTAGAAAGCGGAAATAGCGGAAAGGCTGTTACTTTGAAAAGCGATACAGCGAATTAAGTATCCGGGCGCGATTAATTAAAAGCGAAAAAGTGTTGAATTGTAACGCGAAATTATAATAGTGCGATCGTAAAGTGTTATCGATTTAGTGGTTATAATTATTTGTGTGTTAATAAAAGTGTAATTAGTGTTGATAAAGAAAAACTGTTTTATTTCACGAATGTGAAGAATATCGAATCCACGGAAGGTGTTTTAACGGTAAAACACAACAAAATGTTAGGAAAATCTTAATGGATTGTGCAGCTGTATGTTGAAAACTCTTAAATTTTATACAGTTTCCAAAGTGCAATGGAAGTATTCAACTGATCCACGAAAATACAAAAATTACAATAAAAAAATTGAATCAAAATTATTTTTGAATTTCCTGTGTAAAGGCTGCCTTCGTAGCAGCTCTTGGCTGTCCAATATCCATAGCTGCTTTACTTAGCTACTACGAATTTTGACACTTGCTAAAGTGATGCTATGCTATGCTTTTGGAGCAGCTATAGCATGCACATTGAACACACCCCAGGTGTTTACACGACAACGGTTAACTGACAACAGAACCTCTTTCATTCTTCTTCTCTTTCACAAAATAGTAGGTATGTTCCCGTACTTTCAGTCACTGAATTTTCCTGAATCATGTGGTGGAGGAAATTCATGAAAGTACGAGAACGCTCTCATTGCATTTCCTGAAAATTGACAACCAAAAGTGTCAGTTTTCGGTTTTTGGAAAAACAATTATAGTGATTGTAAAGTCATCCTAAGCGGTGATAAATTATCGCCACAAAAATATTCGACCTTCATAGCAAAATTACGCAAAAAATATGTTGCTTGCCGCGCACATTTGAAACTAATTACTCGCACCATACCATTTGACACTTTTCAGTATTTTTCAGTAGCTTAGACCCTACTGAATTTTACTGAAAGAGGGGCAATTTTCAGTTTTCAGTAAAACGGAGCACGGGAACGGTTTCATTGCAATTAATCGCGATTAGTCGCAATTAATCGTAGTACGGGAACAGATCTAGTAGCTCGTTCGGAGCTTATTAGTACAAAATGGTCTTAGCATGGACAAGATCCCAGGCGGGAAATAGAATAATTCAAATATATAGATATCGTTCACAATACTTTTCAAATATTATTTTTGTAATTTGGTATTCTTGCTTGAAAAATAATAATAATTTCATAAATGTTAATTAAGGTGTGAATGTATGGAGATATTCGTCAATTTTGTGTTAAATAACAATATAATTACAATGTTTATACATAAATATGCTTTTTTGTGTTTATTTTTTCTATAATATTTTCATCTTTTTGGTACTTTAATGAAATCTCTTCAATAAATGATTGTGGCATTTTCTGTTTGCTAGTATATACGAGTCAACAAAATTTATTTTTAACATTTTTTTTTTTTTTTTGATGTGGTATTTTTTCTTTGCTTTTGGTTTTTTTTCTATGTTTTTAATTAAAACTTCTTTAAAATTCAACGAGTTCACTTATATATTTGAGTATTTTGTGTATTTAGTTGACCATTCTTGGGTTTCGAAAAGTGCCATCGATAAGCTGTGTAAAATAATAAATGTTTTACTTTAAAGTTCAAAAGTTTATTTCGTTTTCCAATTTTGTTTTATTATTTTTTGATTTTTTGATGATTTGATTTTTTCTTTCATAATTTGCATTAAACTCATCCTGTTTCTCAGCTTGATTTGTAGTTCATTAATGTAATTCAATTGAGTTATGCTTTCAATTATTCTCTTTGGGGTTTTGTAAATGATTATTTTCATCGGTTCATTTTGTATTTGAATGTTTTGTTGAGTTTTGTTGAGTATGCTTTTGAACTTCTCTATATTAGATGTGTTAGGGATCTTGTGGCTTTTGTTTCGGCGCACATTTGATATCTTTTTTTCAGTTATGTGTGATGCCAGCTTCTCCAATGGTAAAACTTATTTTGATGGATTATCTCTGCATCTAACTGAGATCTTACTATTTTCCATTATCACTCTTGGAATAATCTTTATATTGAATTTTGATTTCATAAAATTTTCTATATTAGCGTTGAAGTTGCTGTTACATAAATCTGCTTTCATACGTTTTATATTGTGGGTTTGTTTATGCACTTCTGCAGACTTTCTTTTATTTTTCTTCTGCCTTTTTTTCTAGTTTATGACTATTTTTCTTGTACATGGTAATACTCTTTGTCATTGGTTTTATTCTCCTGTGTTGGTTTTATATTTGTTAATGCTCCTGAACTCATATGGTTCATGTCAATACTTTGCACTGCTTCTTTAATTATTTCTTCATCATTGAATAGTTCGTTTGTTGGACCTTCGACTTCAATCGATCGGTATTAATTTAATGCTTCAGTTTCTGTTTTAATATTATCGATCATCTTTTTATTTGTGTTTAATAATTCGAAATGTTTTCTGCTCTCTTCTTGAATTATTGAATAGCTTATATAAGTTTCCGGCGCGATTTCGCTCTGAATATCTTCATTTCTCTGGTTTATTGTATTTTTTCCAATTCTTTCAGGATTATTGATATTTCTATAATAATTTCTGAAGTTAGTGTTTTGGTTTGCTGTATTGTTTCTGGAATTATAGTTGTTTCCATTATTCCTGTTGTTATTTCTATAATTATTGCTTTGGTTTTGACTATAATTATTATGTTTCCTATATGACCGTTGTTATTGTTAAGTTTTGCTAATCGGAAAATAGTCTAAACACGTCCGAATACTTCAAGCAGTTTTATTTAGACCAAGAGTAAATGTATGATAATTCTGAACAAAAATATAACGCTTACTGCGTTCGCTTTGCAGGTATGGATATTTCAACACGTCCCCTCAAAGCAATAAACAAAGAATTATTTGTAAAAACCCATCATGGACGTTAGTCCACAATGTTTTTACTTACAAAGGTTTTTAGTTAACAAATCTGATATAATCTTATTAGTAGCTGCATACTGCAATACGATCTCATCATTATTAGCTAGCTCCCTTATGTGGTGATATCTGATATCAATATGTTTGGTTCATGAGTGATGAACAGGGTTCTTCGCCAGTAACTGTGCACCTATATTATCACCGTAGAGTAGAATAGGTGAATCATAAGTGCACACGCCAAGCTCACGAACAAGCTTTTTCAGGAACAAGCTCACGAACAAGCTTTTTCACAGCCTCTTTGGCAGCTGCAGACATTGTCATGTATTCCGCTTCAGTGCTGCTGAGGTCGACCGTTGTTTGGTTTTTGCACTCCCATGCAAATGCACACCCTGCAAGGTAGAAGGAGTATCCGGTATAAGGTTTCCTGTCATCGGTACTTCCGGCCCAATCTGCATCTACATAGCCTTCTATGGCTTTTTCGTTCTTCTTATAATGTAGAGACAAATCCATGGTGCCCTGTAAATACCAAAGTATGTGCTTTGCAGCTTTTTCATGTTCTATCATGAAAAAGTAGCTCAAAAGTAGGAATTATTTTTATGGCAGTCTCTACACTCAGAAAAAAAATTTGTAAAATTGGGGAAAAACATTGTTAATTCATATATTGTTCACTATGAAATGGCGCCATAGAGGTTTCTCTATGAATTAACTACTACATAGTAATACGTGCGTGAGTTGTATTGGCAACAATTTTTTCTATTGAATCAACAAGGGCTGCTTGTAATTTTGAAGCCGCGAATAGGAAATCCAACAACTAAAGTGGATCGTAATAACATGGAAAGGAAAGTGTGGCTGCATACTTAAAATATGAACAAAAATGTCGTAAATCGACTTAAAATACCAATGCAAAAAAGACACTATTTAATGCTTTGAATAGTTGAAAGACCCAAGAATTTCGACAATTTAGAATTCTCGAAATTTTTTGGGTTCTTCAACTATGTAAAGCATTAAATAGTGTCTTTTTTGCATTGGTATTTTAAGTTGAGCTTTTTGAAACATCTTAACATTAAAATTATGCTGTTTTGTGTCTTATTGCTGGCAAGCAACAGCTCTTTACAAGCTTTATCGCGTATGTTGTCTAATAAGTACGGCGAGATTTTGGTCTTAAATGATGCCAATTTCGCAAGGAGCAAATTTTCATTTCCTGGGGCTGGGTGTAATAGCCGGAAGTTGATATGTATCTGGAATTTAAATTATAACACAATTTGAGTCTGATTTTAACAAAACTATCTACCTATTTGATGTCCTTCGGTATCTTTATACCCTTGGCCATGCTTTAAGATTTATTTCTATCTGCCTTAGAAGAAAAGAATTCTTCCATTGCTTTTCCACTTGTTCCCAATCACTGCAGCTATAACTAAAGGTAAGTAACAAAAAATAAACTATTCAGCACACCGAACGACACACACTGCATGCACTACAACTTACATATATGCGCGATTTGTGTCTCGAAATGAATGCTGCTGAGATTTAGTAATGATCAAACAAAAGAAAAGAAATTGAAGTGCATCTATTCAAATCAACAGATCAAGTAGTTGATTTGTGTTTATGACTAAAATAACCGATAATGCATGTTGTATATACAACATACGTATTGAATTTACATTAGTCGTTTTAATTCCATAAAATTCGTTGTTATTATGAAAGAAACAGCAACGAATATACAAAAAGGCTGTACGTTTATTATGGCCTGGTTTTTACATTGATAATTCTTGATTTTACTATGCGACTTTTTTCTGAGTGTAGACTAAACTCAGACATCTTGGCTTTGTCTTCTAGCGCTTGTAAACTAGTCTCTAATTCTTCGGTGATGTCGCACTCTTGTTGGACGTCTTCCGCAGAATATTCTTGTTTACCAAGCTGTAGCCAGATTTCTCCCTCCAATATCGCTGATACCGCTTTGAACTTTAATTTGATATCTAAAACATCAGAGTTTTCGTCATTAAAATTGCTGATTGTTTTTCTAAATTTTTCTTTACGTGCCTGTAAATCGTTCAATTTTTCTTTTAATGTTTCAAACTTATATAAATTCTTCGAACTTTTTCTTAAATTTCTTTAAACTTGCTCGTTTTCTAAGATCAAACCTCCTAAAGTGTCCATACATAATTATTGTATGACTGGAATTTTACAAAAAGGAACCGTACATTCATGAATAAAAGTTTTAAAATTCATGTATCAAAACATATATATTGTTTTTATTATTTCTAAACGTCTATACTCCTATTTAATCTTTTAGCTACATACTCCTTCTTCTTTTTATTATAAACATAAAATATTCCTAATACTAGGCAAAAAATTGCTGCTGTTGTTAAAGACTGCTGATACTCCTGTATCACCGTTACCTCCTCTGTCGAGCAATTATTTCCTATCTTTGAGTTCCCGTAGTCTCTTCTGAAAGTACTCCTTCTGCTGCCCAAAAGCAATTCGTATTAGTCTGTGTAATTCCGCTCGTTCGCGTTTTAATTTCGTCTTTCTGCCTCCACCTGGCCGTCTTGGTTTGGGGATGGTGTTCAAAATATCTTCTTCAGCCTTCCTTTTGGTAAACTCTTCTATTCTTCTAGGCCTGGGTCCAGGTGTACATATCGGTGTTGGTCGATAGTACGATGGTGTAGTTGTTACCGGTTCAGGGACGTATTCTTCCTGTTCCAATCGCTCCTCTTCTTCTTCTTCTTTTTCGTTTTCGCAGCTGCCTAGATGCTTACTGTCGACTCCAAAATTCGGTTTCGCAGGATCGCCATGAAATATACAAGTGTGGTTGCCATGAAATATGTGTTGGTCGTCAGATGGGCCTCTAAATGTTTCTGATTCAGTCCGGGTGCAATTTGGTTTTCTACTGCTGTGAGAAAAGTATTTGATTTAATCCAGCAGTGGAGAGCAAAGTATTGTCAGAATTCAACCTACCAAAGCGGCGAGGCCGCAGTTATTGATGGCACCATGTCTAAGCTAATCTTAAACATTTGCCGTGCTTAATTTTGCTATGCAAGTATAACCTCGCAAGAGCAGAGATTCAGAAAAACAACTGTGTTCAGTACGTCTACTCAAATGAATCTATTTTTTAATCATTCTTACAACTCCTTATATACAATTTTTACAAACATAACTTAACCTACTTTATTACCTAAACTCAGCATGCCCTGAAATAAATCATTAACGCATATATTTTCTCATGACACAAAATTCTACATGAATCACATGTGTTCTACTTTCTCACGCTACACTTGACCAATATTTCTAGCGCCACTCAATCAACATGTACAAGATCTATCGCCATGTGCGCTCATTCATACTGTAACCAAAATACATAATATTTGGGTCGCGTGCCATGGTAACACATAATTTATATCGATCGCAACATGACTCTGCATTGCATTCGAATATACCATATGGCATGGATATTCACGGTCGCTACTCGGAAACCTGATATGGTCAGTTGAGCGCAAGTGTATAGCATTGTACTCGACCTACATGATGCGTGTGGTCTGCTATTACGTAGACAATGTTAGTGAATTGCATGGTGTTCTATTTTGATTTATTTGTTTTGATTGCTCTGATTTGATTTATTTAATGCATGTTGATGGTATATCATTACAGTGGGGATCTTTATTTTTTTGTGCGAGTTTGCATACTGAATGCATTATATCTGGGCGCGTTGACAGAGCTAGATACATGAGCTCCGCAATGATAGATTGATAACTTTTCACATTTGCTTTGTGACAACTTTTTTTCTAGGCATGCCGGGATCCATTGGTGTGGCAACTGGCTTGCAGTTTTCCATATCGTATTCAAGAAGTAGATTTTTAATGTATTGCTTTTTGCTTATCCTTATTTCTCCCTTTGCCTCTTGATGATGGAATTCCATTTCAAGGAACAGGTTGACTGGCCCTCCATCGACCACGTCAAATGCCATAGCGATTTAAGATTTTATTTCGAAGAGATTTTTTATGCTCGAGCTGGCTAGTAGAAGATCGTTGACAAATACCGCTATGATGTTAATGTCGCTCATGATAATTTTCGTGTATACACAATGGTCATTTTTGGTTGGAAAAAATCCAATCCTTTTTAAAACTTAGTATAATTTGAGGTTCCGCTGCCTTCCGCTTTGCTTGAAACCATATAAAGATTTGTGAAGTTTTAGAACACTCTCTGGGTATTTTCTATCCACAAATTAATTTTGGTCTACCCCTTCCAATTCTTTGTGTTTGTATAGCTTGATCGGATAATTCTGAGTCCTCACCGGGTGCGCTGAGCTCATCTTCACTGTCATTGTTATCAAGGTTGTGTTTTTCACAGCTGGTTTGAATACCGTTTACTTTTTGCCCATCGTTAATACCGTTGCCAATTAGACTGTTGGTATTGTTGAGTACGTTGGTGACATCTGGCACAAATACCTCTGGATGACTAATTGATGGAGCGCATGTCTGTCCGACCATGTTCTCATGAAACAATACGTCTCTGGCTTCGAAGGCTCGTCTGCTGCTTCGATTATACAATCTACAGGCATTAGACACTGACACTCGTGAATAACCCACTAGACAACAATTCTGCCCTTTTGGCTCAAATTTGCGTCCATGCGCTTTATTTAGTGCAACTGCATGGTACCCAAAAACACAAAGATCCTTCCCGTTTGGTTTCCTCCCATACCAGGCTTCATATGGCGTTTTATTTGAATTAAAATTTTGTCTGACCTCATTTTCGCAAAGAAAAGCATTTCTAGCTAATTTATCAATAATCTTCATTTCTTTTAAATACGTGACCTGGCACCCATATAGTTTCAACATTCACGTCCCTATTGCTACATAGTAAACTGAAAATTTCTTCCGTAATTTTTTTTTTGTATTTTCTTCTAATTCTATACAAGCTAGATTTGAATCCGTTAAAATTGCATAATTCTTAATACTGGATTCCAATCCAAATTCTATAGCCTTTTTAATTTCAACCAGCTCAATATTTACTACTGTTGTCCTATGTTCTAACTTGTATTGTTTTGCAAACATATTTTCTAGCTTAATAATAGCACACCCTACTCCTAAAATACTTTTAGATCCATCACTTAGAAATATACTTTTCCCTTCCCGTTTTATTTCATCCATCAACTCCTTCAATCTTATATCTAAACACTCCCTATCAGCCTTATCAAAATCCTTAAATACACCTTTTTTTTTACTAACAACTTTGAGATTCTCTGGACATCTGCTATCTCTACTATCTTTAGCTCTATCAAATACCTCCTTAAACCTATTTTATATTACTTTATAATTAGATTTGGCCTGGCTATTCGCAACTTCTACGTACAGGTTCGGGTTTTCTACTTTAATTTACAACAGCTCCCGGGCCGATAGCAACTCAGCTCTATATTTACTCGGCAACTCATTAGCCATTGCCATTGCAATCACATTTGCAGTATTTTGCAGCACCCCCAGACATATTTTCAACATTTTGCATTTACAGGAATCCATACGCTTATAGAAGTACTTTGGAGCAGCCCCAAAATTGGTCATCTGCGCTTCAATTTTGGCTCTATATAATGACTTATATGCTAGTTAACTCGTGGCAACATCTAAACCTTTACTTAGTCCTGTGACTATTTTCAATGGAGCATTATACTTATTATTGTCTAATATCTTGCTGTCAAGCGCATCTTTAACAGTGAGCATATTGTTTAATATTACCCCAAGGAATTTCAAGTTCTTTACCCATGCCACTCTGTTATTATTTATTTGAATCCTGCGATTGAACATATGATTCCTATAGAACATTATTGTGTTACATTTGTTATAATTTACCGGAAGATTTAGTCTATTACATAAGTTAATAAAAATATTTGTCGCATTTTGAAAGCTATTGAAGCACTTATCTTTATCTCTGTGCTCAGCTGCAATTACAAAATATATTATATTGTGTAGCGATTAAAAGGATGGGATTGGCCTTAGCACAACTTAGAACCAGACCAAAGTCCAGAACCAAGAGTGCTAAGGTCAGAAAGTGGAAATGGCTGCTGCCATTCAAGAGGCAAAACTAAAAAAAAAGAATTGCCCCGAGAGCAGGGTGCCCTAGAAATGGCCGTGAAGGCCCCTCGTCCGCATTAGCGGAGCACCCTTTAACCAACCCCGACGGATGCTGGGGTGCCGCTTTGCTAGCTCGCTGCGGCTGGGGTGGGTTCTTTAAACAAAATGGGGTTAGTTTGCTCTCAAAGAAAACGGGATGCTACGTATTATTTCATCCGTCATAATACTGTAGCCGCAAACTGGTATGTAAAATACCCGGGGACCAAAAGGGGGCATAGTTCCGTAAAGGAAACCACCCAGGCTCTGCAACATGGGCTGACTAAGCAGACCCAGTGTTCGTGACAACGCACGGAGCCAGAAAATTAAAAATCTACAAAAGGGAAAAAGGAAAAAGTGCTACCTCTCTTTACAAGGAACCCGGGTGAGGCAGACAGCCCCGGGCCCCCGATGTTAGTGGAGCCCTGACCCCGATGGTCTGGGGTCCTCCACCCACTGATACTGGCCATTTTTATCAAAAATCAAAAAAAACTAATAAACAACCAGAAACTAACTATATAGATGGCCAGCATCCCTCCCTTTAAAGTGAAAAGCTGAAAGAAAACTAAAAAAAAATTCACAAAAAAACTATTTCATGATAGGCCAGCCAGGCCACGCGCAGACCCTGAAAGGAAGAAGAACTTCCCGGGCCTTCGCCCAATAAGAAGGCCGTGATTTAAGGTTTACCAAAACATAGTGATTTTATTCAGTGAGAAATAAAAAAAATAAGAAAAAACAGGAAACTGTTTACAAGTTCAAAATTCTTTTTTTTTCTTTTTTTTATGACTTTCTATTTTCTTTTTCAAGATCTTAGCGGAATATCAATTCGTGCTAGCAACATCGACTCAATACTAATTACTATCAAGCTGAAATTTGGCGCCAAATCCCCCCTTGAGAAACAATGCCATATTATCTCAAAATTCATTCGCATATAATTTTAGATCCGGAATATAGTTGTTTGAATTACTTGCATACAAGTGTATATAGCACGTACTATTTCTTATCTATAGGAAGCAAAGATAAATTTACCATAACAAATATGTCACAATCAATTGAAAAGCAAGTATCCTGCCTTCGTAAATCCTTATTGTAATATCAACCGAATAGCCTGGTCGATATTTTTATATTTCTAAACTATATATTTCTAAATCACGCCTTTCTTAGTGTACGGTGTATCTCTGTTATCGTTTGTGTATAGCCAATTCAATTCAATTTTAGCTTTTTGCACAATTTCAGTATAGTTCTGTTAATAAATTGAACTTAGAAATGAAATGATAGACATAAATGCTAAACTTTAAATAACGTTAACATGTGATACAGGGTCTTGAAACGGCATTCGACCTGATTTTACTCCTTTGAATATTAATCTAAAGTATCATAATCACTGTTGAAAAATTTTGTTATTTTATTGGAAACCTAAACACGAATTGATTCCATTAAATATGCACACACCCTTAATCATTACGTCAGCCATTAACTGCAGTGAAAGTAATATCAGTATCAAAATTCCAAATATGTTTTAAAGCCAACTAGATCTATATCAAATCGAATTAATTCAATCAAACTTGTTTTAGGTAACTCTACATAATTAGATTTCCGGAATTGCATTTCAAACGACTGGGCTGACATACCTTGCTTTAACAGTTTCAAATCACCAAAATTGATCACTAATGACGTAATCGACTGTGAAATGCTCGCACTAAACCTCAACGAAACATGAACATACGGATGTAAAAATGTCAGTAGCAAAACTTGTTTCATTCCATACCATGCAAAATCATCTGGCACCCTTTGGTTCTAAATATTCTTGGTAGAAATCTCAAAATTAGTGTGTCGTAGCAGCGAAGTTCCATTGATGATCCTCAGTAATAAGGTTGCACCATAATACTACAGTGGGTGTACGTTGTTGTGATGCATGAATTATCTTCGATTCCGCGAGCCTTTTCCGTCATCTGCGAGCGCACCTACGTACCTACTAGAAATCTGCTCATACCTGTTATGAATTCCTAGCAATCTTCGTTCGCTTTGGTTATGCAAACCTATGTGTGGTGATCCCGTGCTGGAACATTTGTATTTTTCTCTCTTTGAAAAATGACATGTCCGGGCTAGTATAGCTAATTCGAAGTATGGACATTCTCTGACGCTCGCTATCCGCTTCCACGAATCTCATAATGGAATTGAATACACATAATATTCGGAGATATAAAAGTTTAGCGTATTATCCCGCTACAAAAGCTAGACGCTTTTCACCCTTCCAGCCATGTACCCGTCGATACACTTCCTATCCGAACGCTCATGATTCGCCTTCGAACTAATACACTTCTGCCGGAATTGCACACGTAAGGCAGTTATTTGTCTTTTCTTTATTTAGCGATGCACATACCACTTTCCCACGCGCTTCGCAATACATGTCACAATACAAATTGATACTCATACTCGGATATGAACGAACGCAAGATCTAATCGCGCACAATCGTTTCCACTTTGTTCATACACCTTCAATTCCACAATACATATGGTTCACTATTAGCAGTTCAATCTTTCTATTACTTCACAAATATCTCTGTGATACCGAATGTTAATAGGCACTTTCGTTGAAGTTTTCGATGATCCGAATTTCCGAGGGCAATACACTTGAAAATCTTCTTATTCGATACATTAGCCAAGTCCATACCGACTATATGTCGCTAAAGTTTACTTTGCACCTCTTTTCTTCTTCATTTTTCGCCGCCCGACACCCAAACGACACGTCGCTCCTGCGACCATCCAACGACTGTCCATAGCCAAGCGCCGCATCCTCACAGCCCAGCCGCAGCATCGCAATTTGCCATAAACAATTTACCGTTGATACGGTAAATTAGTTTTGAAAAAATGAATTTTTCGAAGCGACATCGCTTGTGTTTCGATTTGTCGAAAACAAGGTGCCGTAAGAGGGCAAGTAGAGGACTTTTGATACAATGCGTATCAAAAGTCGTTTGCCGTGAATTTTAGAAACAAAATTCAAATGGGCAAATGCTACAATTGTCATTATACTCTTTATGAAGTGAGGCCGTGTATATGTTGAAGAGGATCGGGCTAAGTACATCACCCTGAGGTAATCCTATCCCCACCTTGAAAACACTATCACCCAGTGTCAATGTTCTATTGCTAAGAAAAAACATAATCCAATTTATAAATTTTGGAGGAATATTAATCGATATCAATATGGTTTGTAGGATCTCCGCATCTACCCTTTCATAGGCATTTGATATGTCCACAGTTAACAATATTACATTAAATCCTTTTGCCCTCCTGTCCTTAATATAATGATCTATTGAATTTAGGCATGTTTGTGTAGATCTACCTTTTAAGTAGGCATGGCTATCATTCGGTATGTATTCCAGGTCGATTCTGCCAATTACTCGACTGATTCTGCCAATTGTTCGACTGAATTTCCCGGAGTGCAAGCCAAAATTGCTTGAGTTTGCTCGGGA
Organism: Nemotelus pantherinus; assembly: GCA_963978885.1. Taxonomy (NCBI): domain Eukaryota; kingdom Metazoa; phylum Arthropoda; class Insecta; order Diptera; family Stratiomyidae; genus Nemotelus; species Nemotelus pantherinus. The sequence continues at coordinate 72,620,663 of OZ022265.1, read as the reverse complement.
AGCTGCTGCAACCACATTGTTTGCAAGAGTTGTTCACCTACATTATCACCACCCAATTGCTTCATATCTCGAAGCAATTGAGAGGGTTTTTTGTCTCCTAACGTCATACTTTTTAACAAGTGACTCAATTTGCTAGAGGCACTTGCCGAAAGTCTATTTATGAGGGCTTCTTTAAGCTCCTCATAAGGATGTATTGAGTGAGGCGTTTTTATTAAGTCCCTAACCACGTGAAGTTCATTCGTACCTAAAGCAGCTAGTGTATAAAAATATCTCGTTGACGAGACTCTAATGCCGGCTAAATTGAATTGCCCCTGGAGCTGGTCAAACCAAAGGTCCGGATCTTCAGCCCAAAATGGAGAAGGCTTAATGGCAGCCGCGTTAATTTGATTATTAAAAGAAGGCACTTGGGAAAAATGATTTGCCGTTAGAGTCGATGGTTCTAACTCCTCGTTAATCGACATGTTAAATGGCTAATGGAGGTTAACTTCAAATGAATTGATAATTCGTGAATTAGACCGTTATGTATCGAAAATTGCAATAATGTTGATGATAATAATTTCACCAACTCTCTTCCCTAGCACTTGAGAAGTTTACAACTGTTTACGAACTATGCAATTGGTAATGATATTACACAAAATACAATATTAAATATTTCAAATCACTTCGACTATAATGTTGTTTACGTTAATTACTGACTTGCCTTATTTTCACTAATGTTGAAATACTCGAATTCCTTTAGTTTCTCGTTATTCCTTCTTGCTATTCGAATTCCTCTAATTCTTCAATATTCTGGCCAATTCCAAATTCAGCATTAATAAGCCACAGCTCATTGCGTTTCAATCGATTTAAGGCTCGAATTCAAATCCGATCAGGCACTTTTTTCGCGAGAAACAACTAGAACTCGGTCGCAGACGGTCGGCCCTAATGCCAGTAGTATGTCGCCATATGCACTTTGTAGCGTTTTTAACTTCACGTCGTTACTGCTACTACTGCAAATCAGTCATCGCTCTAGCGAAGTGGTTTCTTGTAACGAATCTTCTGGGTATTTCCTCCTCTCTTACGTTCCGTTGCTCGGAACCTGCTATGTGAGCAGGCGGAGTAGAAAACGTGAGACCGATCGTCTCAGAAGGTTGCTAGCTAACTCACTGGGTCATCAATTTAGCAGTAGTATTATGTAAATTAGTATTAAGTAAATATTTCACTTTAATAATATTTTTTTTAAATGAATGTTGAATTTTATTTAATTAAAGTCAATATTTTACAAATTACATTTTTTATAATTCAACATTATTTACCTAAGTTCCTTTCAAGACTGAAAAAAAATATTTTTACAATATTATTTTTCAAACGAAAATCAAGCTACTAGACTACAATCCTTTTTCTTGACACTTCCCAGGTGCATAGGCAGTGTATCAAACCAATGTCCACTTATTTTATGTCCACTGTTACTTATTGTGTTTATGACACTCTTCCAATTCCCAGCCTCTCTAGAATTTGTCATTGTTATATCAGGAACAGATTTGCCCTGTATCATATTCGCACTACTTTTATATGTGAAGTTTCCATCATTCAGAACCAATAGCCCAAAAGTATTAATAATTTTTTCTAACTTTCTTCCCCTTGCATTATGTACATGATCACCCCATTTTCTGTTTCTGGCGTTGAAATCCCCTCCCACTAGATACACTTCAGTGTCCTATAAATACGTCCAGAACTTTCACAAAGCTTTCTTCGAAACATTGATTATTATGATTTGGCGGTACATATACCGATCCAATTATCAAATTTTTATTTAAATTCAGGGCTCTAATACTAATCATTTCTAAGTCTGTCGGACATCTTACAACTGTAAACTTAATACTATTGTTTATGAATATTGCCACACCACCACCATTACTATCTTCTTTGTTCTTGTATACTCCTTTGTATCCTAGCACCAGATTTACTATATTAAAATCCTTTGGTATTAATGTTTCCGACAGAAGTGTTATATCCACTTTATTCATATTTAAGTATGTAGTCAGACTATTTAAATTTATCCTTAACCCCTGTGTGTTATGTTTCATTATTTTAATTTTCTTACTCATTTTAACTTATCTATAGTGTATCGTACAATCCACTTTCTTTTATATCCAATTCATCCTTATCTATATTTACATTTTCACAATTCATATTCACAATTTTACTATTAACAATCTCCTTTTTTCCTCTTACTCCACTCTCCTCATCTGTTTCTGCCAACCCTTTTTCCATTGCTATTTTTATCATAGATAAATTTTTTTCAATTTCTGTCACCTTAGTCTTAATAGCTGCTTTAAATACTGTATCTAAAGGCTCTTCCATTCTATTTGCTCCGTGAGTCAATCTCTTTGGTAATACGTTATGGCCAACCACTACATTCCTATAGCTGGTTCTGTGAAAAATTTTGTTTGCATTTACGTTATCGTTTCTTACGTTTTCATTTCTGGTGTTGTTTAGAACCGGGAATATATCTTTATGATTTAGATCCACCTTTCCCAAAATTTTCATATGTATTCCTTCCATATATCATCTTTTTCGCTTCCCCAGCAGAGACATTCAGTTTCGACGCCAACTCAGGGGTATCTTTTTCGACCGCCCATTTCTTACACTCGCGACTTCTTGCATTATGCTCTTCAGAATTGCATAGAATGCAATCTTCACTTTCGCATACTTCTTCTCCACAATTCAGGCATCTTCTGGTAGTGCTCTTGCACGCACCAGCGAAATGTCCCAACCTACCACAGTTATAACACTGCTTAGGTCTTTGAACATAATATTCAACCTTGATTCTCAAAAAATCAAGCTTAATGTAATCCGATATTTGGTCCCCTTCAAAAGTAATTTTTATAGATGTAGTCGGAATTAGCACCCCTTCATTTTCCCTATCCTTCCTCATGATTCTATACATTTCCTATATTTTACTGTTTTTTAAGTCCACACCATAAATATTACACGGGAACCCCTCTTCTACTAGTTCCTTAATATTGAAATCAACCGGTATACTCTTAATGATACCGTACTTAAGCATAAAACCGTTCGGTATAAGCAGTCTGAAGTTACTAAGCATGCTTGACTGGTTGTCCATGAAATTGTTTGCTTCATTGGCGTTTTGAAAATATACATTAACCTTATTATATCCTACACTTTTGCAGTCTTTAATGCTCTCTAGATTTAGATCTTTCTTTATTTTGTAAATCGTAACCGGATCCAACCTCACTCTTTTTCCGTTTTGATCTTTAGCTATCATTAAAACTTGATACTCCTTCAAAGCAACTGATCTATACCTGTTTTCAACTTTGTTGAACTGACTATTTCCTATCATTCCAGTATCTACATTCTGTCTAATTTTTCAATCTTCTACTCTTATAGCTTTCATATCATTATTCTCTACAGGTGGTAACTCTTTCATCGCCCCCTTTGATACCATTGTCAGAGATTCACTATCTGACACTTTCTTTCTTTTTGCTCCAGCTCCACCATTCGTGGGGGAGCTGACTGCACTATCCGGAGGCTCCACCCTCATCCCTATCAATTTCCTGTTATTATCCTCTGCACCAAATTTCTACGCAACTCAACCTACTGCGCACTTAGCCTCTAGCCTCCACCACGTGCAGCCCAGAGAAAGAAACAATTTGGTAATGTAATAATGTATCAGCTTTAGCAATTATGTATATATTTAAATTACTTCAAAATGCTCAACCACTTACTGTGATTATCCTATCTTACCCGCGGAAACAAATCACACAAGGAAAACCACCTCACATCCTTTTTCACTTTTTAACCAAAATGGCTGCCTATTAAATTCGCAGTAACTAGCACTATCACGGGATATCGACTTATCTGGTGGACAGTGGAATAGGGAATCTCGATCACCTCGTGTTACATCGAAATCCATGGATGATGCTTCTGACGACTGTTCGCTTTTGTTGATGAAAGCTTGCCACCCGTCTAGCATGCTTGACTGGTTGTCTATGAACTTGTTTGCTTCATTGGCGTTTTGAAAATATACATTAACCTTATTAAAACCTACTGTTCTCGATTGAATCACAAACTCCCGTTGAGTTTAAAGTGTTTATTCAAAATGTATTTAGTTTTTTGACATTAACAGAATGAACATTTCGTTTATTAATGTATAAACTTTTTCTCTGGTGCGTGAATGAATCAATGACTCTACTTATTCTCCTTTTCTTTTTCTACCATTGGCACAATTTTTACAGTCTCTTACAAAAATTCAAAAAACATATAGTCGCTCACAAATTAAATGTTATTGGCGCAAATAATTTAAATGACTTCATATTGTCTAAATCGATGGCGGCGAAGATTTACTTTCAATGTTAAGTATAGCTAGTTTTGAGACTGGGCGTTTGAGAATGCTTTCCTGGGTTTTAACGTCAGCTGATCTGATAACTCCATCTTTTCCTTACTAGACTCGAATAACTCTTCCACGTCGCCACTGACTTCTAGAACATGTTGAGTCGCAAATAATCACCAAATTATCTACTTCTATAGGTTTCGTTTTGTTGAACTACTTGGATCGTTTAGTAAGCTCAGGTAAATACTCTGCTACCCATCGTTTCCGGAAACAATTCTTCAATTGCTGGGAGATGCGCAAGGCATATTGTCTCACACGATCCAGATGTTTGAGTCGAATTCGTTTTACCTAATAAAAAATGATTTGGAGTCACCTGAAACTGGTAAATGAGTTAATGGTCGGGAATTAATTATATTTTCAACTTCTATTAGCAAACTGTTGAGTAACTCTGGCCTCGGTGCCGCTTCCTTTAGTGTAAACGATAGAACTTGTTGTACGCTTCTAACCAGTCGTTCCCAGCAACCTCCTTCATTGGGGTTTGCGGGACAATTGAATATCCATTCTATTCCAATGGAAGACATTGCAGCTTGAATACGGTCGTTATAAAAAAACTGTTGATCCCGAAGCTCCCTTTTTACTCCCACAAAGTTTGTCCCATTGTCTGACCTAATGCAAATCGATACTCCACGTCGGTTGACAAAATTACGTATACACAGCAGACATGCATCGGTCGAGAGATCGACAGAAAGCTCCAGATGTATAGCTCTCGTAGTCAGGCAGGTGAATAAAGTGACCCACCTTTTTTCTTGTCGCCTTCCAATTGATACATTATAGGGTCCAAAGTAGTCCAGCCCAACATAAGTAAATGGACTCACGTATGGTGTTAATCGGTCTGGAGGTAACTGTCCCATTATAGGCACTTTTGGAAGTGCTGTACGAATACGGCACAAGTAGCAATTAGTTTTAATGTGTTTCACTAGCGATCTCAAACTAGGAATCCAATATTTATTTCGAATTTGGGCTATGACGAGTTCTTGATTTTGATGATGAAATTTTTGATGAAAGTAATCCACAATAAGTTTAATGAGTTTGTGTTTAGTAGGCAGTATAATTGATCGGCGTCCAGACATTGGTAACACATTGGCGTAATTAATTCTTTCGTGTAGCTGAATGACACCATATTCATCAATATACGGAGTTAATTGATAAATGGTGGCTTCTGTTTCAGTAACGGCGGTATGCAAATTAAACTCGTCCAGGTACTCCGCATCCCATTCTTCCTCGTCCAAACATTCCTCGTTGGTATATTCCATCTCATTAGAGCCCGAATCACTTGGTATCATATTTTCCGATTCACTGGTTATTAAAGCGTCTTGTTCAGTGTTCAAAGGATCTTGACTGACTACAGGAATAGCTTGCCATCTCCTCAATCTACCTGCCTCAACAATTCCATCATATGGAAGCTGGGATTGTTAACAATCCGGGATGTCTCTAACGACATATCTATCATTGCCTAAACTTTTATGAATAACAAAGGGTCCGCGGAACTTGGGAATAAACTTCTTATTCTGACCTGGGGTAGTGTCAACATTTCTCATAACCACATATTCCCCCAATTTGAACTGCCTAGCCGGCTTATGACGTCGATTGAAGTATTCAGCGTTATAACTTTGAGACTTCTGAATATTCTTAGCAGCGGATTCTCTAACTCGGTCGATCTCAACACTTCTAACATCAAATTTGTTTCCCAGATATTCACTTATTTCATCAATTTCATTACCTCGTTGATCTACTCCAAAAAGTAGGCGACTCGGAGTATGTCCGGTAGTGGTGTGAATGGTATTATTGATAGCATATTCGACAGCGGCCAGTTTTGAAGACCAATCTGCATGATTTATCTCTTCAGTCAGTTTTGCTAACATATTTTTGAGAGTCCGATTGACTCTTTCGACCTGTCCATTTGCCTGCGGAGATGCGGTAGCTACTTGCACATGTTTTATGTTGTTACGTCCCAAAAATTCAGCAAACTCCAATGAGGTGAAACACGTACCGCGCTCTGAGATGATTCGGTTAGGTCGACTATAATAGTTGAAATATTTACTAAGGGCTGCGGTAACTTCTTTGGTGCTTGTACTATTTGTCGGGTACAATTTCCCATGTTTGGTAAAGGCGTCAACTACTACCAGTATATGTTTTCTTTTGGACCTCAAAGAGGGCAACGGCCCAAAGTGATCGATGTGCAAGGTATCAAATGGCATTGACTTCTTGGGTATGTTATACAAATTCCGTTCTGTAGAACTCGCCGGAGGAGAATACATTATGCATGGTATGCAGTTCCTAATGAAGTTCTCAGTCTTGACTCTACTTTTCGGGAACCAGTATCTAGTGCAAATTTTTGAATGAGTCTTATCCACCCCTTGATGGCCAATGAGTTCGTGAATCCTTCTAATAATATTCTCTTCCATTGCAGCGGGTACATATAATAAGTGACCTCCATCATCTTTCTTGCGGAATATTACACCATTTAGCAGTTCATAATTATCAATTTTCTCAACTTGGAGTTTTTCTTTAAGATGCTGAACCACCACATCTTGTGCTTGAGCGACTTGTAATCTGTAATCGACATCCTCATCGGTAACAGCGGCTATTATGGGGTTCCGACTTAGCGCATCCACGTGGGGCATTCCCGTTCCTTTTCGGTGTTGAATGACATAGTCGAAATTTTCAAGCTCCAAAGCCCACCTGGCAATTCTTGGATTCACTTGTTTGCGGTTTAATGTTAGCGTCAACGAATTGCAATCAGTTATTATGGTGAACTTAATTCCTTCTAGATAAACTCGGAACCGCTTTAGAGCATAGATGATGGCCAATGTTTCCAACTCAAAGCTGTGATACTTTGATTCGGCCGCTGAAGCAGTTTTTGAATAATATGCTATCGGATGAAGTCGTTTATCTGCCTGCCTTTGCAGTAATACCGCACCAAAGCCCAATGAACTTGCATCGGTATGTAGCTCTGTTTCATTCCGCGGGTTGTATATTGCCAACACAGGTGCTTCTGTCAATAATTTTTGGAGTTGCTTAAAGGCACAACTACAAGCCTCGGTAAAGTCATAACGAGCATCTTTACGCAATAGATCCTGTAAAGGTTTAGCTATTCTTGAAAAATTAGGCACAAATCTTCGGAAGTAGGAAAATAGACCTAAGGTTGATTGAACTTCTCGAGCGTTTTTCGGCAATTGTAAATTTCGAATAGCTGTAAGATGGGATTGACTAGGAGCAATACCACTTTAAGTTACTTGATACCCTAGGAAGTGCACCTCAGAAAATCCTATCTTGCACTTAGCCATATTTAACTTCAGACCGCGGAGATTTATTCGATATAAGACTTCCCTCGAAAGGTTACAATGTTCCTCAAAGTTAACTGATGCTAACATGATGTCATCCATATATATGACAATTCGCCTTTTCTCGATTAGGTCCCGGAAAATGGTATTAATGAATCGTTGGAACACTGCTGGTGCGTTTTTAAGCCCAAATGGCATTCGCGTATATTCATATTGCCCACTCGGAGTTACAAAGGCGGTATATTGAATGGAAGACCCAGCGACTCGGACCTGATGGAACCCGCTCTTGAGATCTAACAGTGAAAATATTTGTTTTCCCTCCAAGTATTCTAGACAGTCTTCTATCAGAGGCAGCGGATAGTTATCTCTCACCGTCAACTTGTTTAGACCGCGATAGTCGACACACATCCTCATGGTTCCATTTCTTTTCTTGACCAAAACAATAGCAGAAGCATACGGGGAACAGCTTTGCCTTATTATTCCTTCATTGAGTAGCTCGTCAGTAATTTCCTTGACTTTCTGCTTTTCCATCACCGATAACCTTCGGGGTGAGCAATGGAAGGGTACATCGGAGGTCAGATGAATTTTCATTTCAAAGTCCAAAGGTTCCGGAATTATTTCTCTTTTCTTGTTATTCATTATTGTTAATAACTCTTTGTGACAATCAGGCGGCAATTTAAAATCTATATCTGGGGATACTTCAACTTCATCAATCTCTATGTTAAAAATTTCATTTATTAATTCAGATTCGGAGGTGGTAGACTGAGGTGGCAGCGTTAGTTCATTTTTTCCTTTCTTTACTTAGTCAAGATTCTCTAATTTCCTTAAAACACTATTTCGAGCACGGAAACACAAACATTTCTTCATTTCAATATTCTCTTTTATTTGGAACAACGTGTTTTTGTCGTAATGGTAACATCGGACTTTAACTAGATGAATATTACTGTGATTTAGGTAATCTCTCCCTAAGATCAGCGGGAACAGCGTTTTTCTTTCATTAATAACATACAACTTAACCGGTATATCTTCGTCTTCGGCTTCGACACTTCCGCATAAATCGATTAGATTCCCACTTAGGCCTCGGTACATCGGACTCTGCGGCTGAATATTTATCTCAGTCGGTACTAGGGTTGAACTAATCAAACTGATTGGACTACCCGTATCAAAAAGAGAAATACATTTGATTGTTATTCCGTTTCCGTGCTCAACATTTTGAAACAAGACACTTACCATATTTGTGATGTTGAGACGACTTGTCTGTTCTTCGGTTTCATCGATTGCTGCAGCGGCTACTGGAATATTCGGGGTGGACATCCTAGCTCGGCTAGCGTTAGTAACAGTAGGTGGAATTCTTCGGCTGTTGGGACATTCGTAGTGATCATGTCCCAGCTTCCAACAATTAAAACAACTGCCCGGCGGTCTCTTCGGATGGGGACACCGATTCTGAAAGTGTCCCATCTGGCAGCAGTTGTAGCATCGGGTTTCCTCATTGTTTATTCTAGACTGCGGACTTCGGAAAATATTCGGACTTCGGGAGACAGTCGGACTTCTTGAAGCATTCGGTCTTCGGAAGATATTCGGGCTTCGAAAAACATTCGGACTCAAACGATTTCTCATCGGGCTTCGGTTTCTTGATACATCTGATCTCGAACCTTGTAATGATGGAACTCGGAATCTTTCTTCTACTGGTTCGCAGCTTACCTGCCTGTAATAACGTATAGCCCTGTACTTCAGCTCCTCAAATGTTCCTGACCCAATTAGTACCGAAGGGTCATAACCGCTACTTCTGACCAATCCTATAGTTATGTCAACTAAATCAGTCTCCGGTACATTTCCCAACTGAGCGATTCCATGCAGATTTAATATGAATCGGTGTAACGATTCATTTTCAGGATTCCATCTGGCTTGGCGTAATCTGCCATATATTTCTTCTAAGCTGGTCGAGGCGGAAAACTCTCTTATGAGTAATTCTTTAAGTTCTTCATATGATCGAGCCTTTACTGTTCGCAAGAACACTTTGGCAGTGCCAGTAAGGGACCTCCGCAAATAAATAAGCCTGTCCTCGCTTCGGACTCTGGCTAACCTCAGGACTTCCTCCAAATCCTCAAAGAATCGGATGATATGTTGGAAGGCATTGTCTCCTGTGTACTCGGGTAGAGCTGCCTGCAGCTCTAGAAAAGACATCTGACGTCTTTCGGATACTAGTGCTTCTTGTTGTTCGACCTCTGGCTGATGAATTTCGGCATCACCTATCAATGCGGCTATAACATCGGCTGGCATCGGTAATCCTTCTCTTCCCATCGGCATCTGTCTAACTTCTTCATGGTGCCTTTGTTCATTTCGACGAACATTAACTATGTCTTCGGTGACTTCCCTAGTTGCCTTCCTAACTGCGGCCTCCAATTCAAGCACTTCCAGTTGTAGTTTCAATTTCTTCTTGGCACTTTCCAACGTTGACAATTCACTACACATATTCCCCCTATCTATGGCATCATCTTCTGTTCCATAATAATCCACTTTCCACTCACCAGCTCCTTCTCATCTGTCATACGCATTTCCGACAGATGCGGCATATCTTCTGGTTATATCCCCCTCTCCAACAGTAGCTGCGGATCTCCTTAAGTTTGTCATGCTTCCCACGGCGGCTATTCTTCGTTGACATCCTTGTATATCATCAGCAACATCAATACTTCTGCGTCGGCTCAGAATAACTTCGGTAGCAGCGGTTAATATTTTGTGCTCAGGCACTGCACCACTAACAGCGGCATCTACGCATCGGCTTGGCATGTCTTTCATGATGGCGGTTTCTTCTCCTCGGTTCATCTTCATTTCTACAGCAGCGGCTGCATCTTGATCATCCATACTCAGTGACCGCGGCGTCTTCGCTTCGATTCGCTTCAATTTCACTGGCAGCGGCTTCGTCTCGCGAGGCTGGTGCCCCCTCGGTGGCGGCGGCGTCACCACGTCGTACTCGTGCCATTTCAATGGCGGCGTCGGTTTCGGGCATGCGGCTCGGCATTCTTACTTTTGGAACCGCACCCTTCTTCAAATTTGAGCGTTGACTCATTTTCAGCACTTTTGGGTTACGACCCCACACCTGAAGTTATAATAGCTTCTATTTCTAACAATTTTGTGTATTACACAATATATTTCTTGTTCACTATCTACGAATTGGTTCTGCAATCTACGCTGGTTGTCTGACGACTGCCGCCATCATCGATTGGTGTTGCCCAGTGTACCTTTTTGCTGCTCGCTGAGGGTGCGATCGGATTCTGCTTACTAATGTCCAACGAGTACCGATTATTGCCCATATCATTAGGCGATTGTATTCCACGTTTACAAATGAAATATTTCCTGATTGGGCCGCGGCATCAAACACTAATCGCATTTTATCCGGCTTGTTAGGGGTTTCTAACTGCAAAATGTGGTAAATACCATGTTTTAGAATCTGTCTGTTTTGCTTCTACTTTTGAGAGTTTTCTCGCATATCCGGTTTTAATATATTCATTAATTGTAATCTATATTCTGCAGCAAACTTATCATTGACTTTCATTTTCCTTTCGATGCCCTCCAATCGGCGCATAGCTGTACTGAAACTATCTGGCAATTTAATCGAATCAGACTTCCATAGTAGACCCGTTTCAAATGGGTCACCAAGTCGTTTGGTTGTTAAGTTCATTATTTCAAGGGCTCTTTTATTTTCGTTCGAGTCTAAATTAATAACTTTCACTGGTAAACTTTCGATGGAAAAATAATCATCTACCATTTGTTCAATTATATCTAATTGTGAATCCCCAGCAATTGATTGAACTACCATTACTCGTTTAGAAGGAATTTCCTGGCTATCGCTTGTTGGTCCATACACAATATATCCAAGTTTAGTTTTTGTGACGATCGGTTTATTTGGTTGCATGTAGCACTGTTGGGATATACCCAGTTGACAATTGTCCACTCCTATCAATATTTTTGGCACTGCATTAATGTAGTCTTTTATGTTTAGATTTTCAATTTCTTTAAAGAAACGCTTCAGTTTTTCAATATCCAAAGTTTACCTTGGCAAGTCTATGTTCTCAACAGTTTGTACGTTTCGTACATAATACTTTTGGTAAGTGTTATCAAAACCACTAACTTCTAAATTTACTGCCATAGACGGCTTCGTACTTGTGTAGCTTTGGAACCACTTTAACGTCAGTGGCTTTTGCAGGCCTTTGAGCCCCAACTTTTGTGCTACGTCATAGTCAATAAGTGAAACGGACGATCCTTCATCTAAAAAGGCAAAAGTATCAATACTACCATTTGGGCCGTACACTTTCACGGGCAGAATCCTAATGGGCCATTTAGATAGACATCCATGCGTCCACACGTCCATGCGTTTTTAGATTAAACGAGTCAAGTCAACTCAAATCCAGTTTTTTTAAGGCGGGGCCAAGGCGAAAGTGGTCGGATACGATGATTGATATACCATTGACTTAATTGTTTTACTTTCGCTCTTTGTCATTTCGAGATGATAAGCGGATGGATGGATTGATAAGAGGATGGATATTACACGCTTGCAACGATGGTTTTTTTTATTTTCATATTATTTGAATTATAATAATTATAATAATTAATATTTGAAAACATCGTCGTGATCAATTTTAAAACATTACTAATTCCCATTCCTCAATTTTTCCCCATTTTTTTTCTTCCTTCCAAACAAATAAATTGGTAGCAGACAATTGTATATGTATATTTATCCATATGACTATATATACCTTCATATAAAATTGTTTGTGTCTAGATATTCGTATGCATTCCAATTTTTGCGTAATAGTCCTGCACGTAAGGATGCAAAAAAAATATTATCCACATCATCATGTAATAAAATAATCATCCACAAAACATATTTAAATGATCATCAACGAATCATCCACACATGCCGCTGAGCGAAAGAAATCATTATAAAATCTATTGTAGATGAATCAGCATACTCCACCTCCTTCGCCTTAGGTCCGCCTATATAAACAGAATCAAATTGACTCGTGTAAGCAAAACACGCTAGATCGCATGGAACCGTGGACGCATGGACGCTTGTCTGAATGGCCCATTAATAAGAATGTAGATTTTGCAGTGTTCACCTTGTAATTGACGCGTAACTTACTATTTTGAATCGAATCTGTCGGTATTTTTTCATCGTGCAAAGTAAAATGATGTTTGCGTCGACAGTTTTTTATTCCGCACACTTTTGCTTTCCTGCAATGAGTCAAGGAGTGATCACGGCCTAGGCACGCAAAACACAATCTATTTCTCATTACCAGTTCCCATCTCTCTTTCACTGACTTCGTACGGTAATCTTCACAAGCGTAAATTTTGTGCGGGCCACTGCATATTTTGGCAAACAATTGATTCGTTTGCAAACAGGCTAAATTTGTTTTGGTCACTATCCCGACGATTGACGTTCGACGATAAACTATTTGACGGTAATTTGACATTCGACTGTGAACTGACATTATGCGGCGAAGTGGAATGAAACAGTGGATCCGTATGTGATGGGGTACAGTCGGTTACAAACAAAAGTAATTTACCGTTCTGATCTAACCATTCACTGATATGAGAAATCGTTGGAAATGGTTTTATATTAATGGCGAACTTGGCCCAGTCTATGCGATAATTCAGTGGCAATTTGCTGAGTAGCTCGTCAATAAGTGTAGGGTTGGCCATATGATGTTCACTCTTGAGCGTTTGCAGAAAGGCTGCTAAATTTTTTACTTTTACTGCAAATTGTATGACCAGTTCAGGGCAAGCGTCAACTACAGGCTGGAGTTGTTGGACTTTTAGTAATTGACTCCTTATGAGCAAGTCTGGCCGTCCGAATGTAAATTCTAGAAGAGATAAAACCTCATTGACGTTTAGCGGATGTATTAAGAGAGAAGCAACAGTCTCTTTGGCGGTTCCTTGTAGGCATTTTTGCAACCGGATCGTATTTTCCAGCTGAGAATAACCAAATGTCTTGGTTGTTTCATGGAAAGTGTTGATGAAGACTGGCCAATCCTCTGGCACTACCGTGAAGATCATGGAGTCTTTTTATGGCATAAAGAAGCTCAGAATGCGAATCGGTATGGGCAGCAATATTTGGCATGTGGTTTGTCATCAACGGCGTGTAACTATGTTGGTTGGCAGCTTGGTTTGTTGGATGAACATTATCAATCGGAATTTCTGTCGAAATCGGTTCATTTATGGCCATTGCGTGAGGTGGGTTGGGCATGGAAAATGGCGGCTGGTGATGTGTGAGGCTATGTGGGTTTTCACCCGTGTGTGGACTTTGTATTATGGCAGCCATTTGTTCGTCAAGACTGTTTTTATAATCTTTCAATGACTCTGAGTCAGCTTTTACATTGAAAACACAATGGTTTTTTTAACATTCACTGTGGTTCTTTATTCAAGTGATAGATATAATTCTCAAAAGCACTTTTACAACAGACGCCGGTAGTCAACAGACTGCCTCGCGATGCGTTATTAACGGCGTTAACTGGCGGTTGGTCGAGACTAGCGTTTTCTGCTTTTGGCTTTTGTTGCACCTTACAGCTCGGCCAACCTGACAGTCGATCGTCCTCGATCGGGGAATTAATTGTTTTGGATGTGACATCGGGACCCGCGGTGGTGACATCTTCGTTATCCAGATAAGCAGCATCCCATTCATTCTCGTCTAACCATTCTTCGTTTTCATATTCTTCATCTTCACATTCTTCATCTTCGTAGTTGCGTTGCTCAACACCAACGGGTATTTCCTCAATGGAACTGTTTTGTACTATATTGGGAAGAATTTGATTAGTAGCGGGGTTTGCTGTCCATCTCCTCAATCTGCCGGCCTCTACAACACCTTCATAAGGGAGCTGTGATTGTTGACAGTCCTGAATATCTCTAATAACATATCGGTCATTGCCTAATACCTTGTGGATAATATAATGACCGCGGAACTTAGGAATTAATTTTTTGTTATAGCCAGGTGTAGTATTAACATTCCGTATGACTACAAAATCACCATATTTATAGAGTCTAGCAGGTTTGCTACGCCGACTGAAATACTCAGCATTCTAACTTTGAGACTTCTTAATATTTTCTGCGGCAATTCTTCGGACTTGGCTTAGATTGGTTTGTTCCCTGTCAATTTTTTCCTCTAAATATTCATCTAGTTCACTAACTTCAGGGCCCCGTTGATTAATTCCAGAAAGCAATTGACTGGGAGTATGGCCCGTGGTGGCATGGACTGAATTGTTCATCGCGTATTCAACCTCGGTTAATCTCAAGGACCAATCAGCGTGATCGATTTCATTCGTCAATTTGCCTAGCATGGTTTTCAGGGTTCTATTGACCCTCTCAACTTGACCATTAGCCTGTGGGGACGCAGTAGCTACTTGAATGTGGTATACTTTGTTTCTCCCCAGAAAATTAGTAAAATCCAATTAGGTAAAACAAGTGCCTCGGTCCGAAATGATTCTCCGCGGTCTACTATAGTAACTGAAATACTTATCCAAAGCAGCGATAACTTCTTTTGCACTGGTACTATTGGTTGGGTATAGCTTTACATATTTTATAAATGCATCAACGACTACCAGACTGTGTTTCCTGTTTGATCTCAATGAAGGCAAAGGTCCAAAATGATCCACATGGATAGTGTCAAAAGGCTGCGGTTTCTTCGGGATATTGTGTAAGTTTCTCTCATTCGTACTGGCAGGGAGAGAATACATGATACACGGAATGCAGTTACTTATAAATTTTGTTACTTTGCTTCTAATTCCCGGAAACCAGTATCGGGACTTTATTTTTGAATAGGTTTTATCTACTCCCTGGTGGCATATTAGTTCATGAGTTGTTCTAATGATATTGTCCTCCATAGCAGCGGGCACATATAACAAGGGGTTCTGACCATCTTTCTTTCGAAATATTAGTCCGTCAATAAGCTCATAATCATCTAAGGTGACCCTCTGCAATTTCTCTTTCAGTTGATTAATGCTTTAATCTTGAGCTTGAGCAATCTGCAGCCTATAATCAATATCCTCATTAGTGACGGCGGCAATTAAAGGATTTCTACTCAGCGCATCAACATGAGCCATTCCGGTACCTTTTCGGTGTTGGATCTTATAATCGAAATTTTCCAACTCTAGTGCCCATCGAGCAATTCTCGGATTAATCTGGTTCCTGTTTAGGGTCAGAGTCAATGAATAACAATCGGTAATAATATTAAATTTGATTCGCTCCAAATAGACTCGAAATCGTTTCAATGCGTAAATAATTGCGAGAGTTTCCAACTCAAAACTATGATATTTCGATTCGGCGGCAGTAGCTGTTCGAGAATAGTAGGCAACTGGGTGAAACTTTTTGTCGGGTTGTCGTTGCAATAACACAGCTCCGAATCCCAATGAGCTAGCGTCCGTAAGGAGTTCAGTTTCATACATCGGATTATAAATGGCCAACACAGGAGCTTCGGTTAACCATTTTTTTAATAATCGGAAGGATTCTTTACAGGCCTCTGTAAACTCAAATCTGATCTCTTTACGCAACAGTTCTTGTAAAGGCTTGGCTATCCTAGAAAAGTTCGGAACAAATCTCCGGAAATAAGAGAACAAACCCAAGGTTGATTGGACCTCTCGAGCGTTTTTGGGCATCTGCAGTTTCTTAATTGCATCTAAGTGTGCCTGACTAGGATCAATTCCGCGTTTGCTCACGTTGTATCGGAGAAAGTTAACTTCGGAAAATCCTTTCTTACATTTTGACAAATTTATCTTCAAGCCGCGTAATTTTATTCGATCTAATACTTCAGTAAGTAGGTCATAGTGTTCATCTAGAGTTTTAGAAGCCAACATGATATCGTCCATATACATCACTATTCGTCTATCTTCAATAAAATCTCTGAAGATGGTATTTATGAACCTTTGGAAAACAGCTGGCGCATTCTTTAATCCAAAAGGCATCCGGAGGTATTCATAATGATCGTTCGGTGTCACAAACGCAGTGTACTTTATGGATGATTCTGCCACTCGGACCTGATGGAACCCATTTTTGAGATCCAATACCGAAAATATCTCCTTTTCTTCCAAATACTCTAAACAATCCTCTATCGGCGATAAAGGATAATTGTCTCGCAGTGTTAATTTATTTAGGCCGCGGTAATCGATACATGTAGCTCCATTTTTTTTCTTCACTAGAACGATGGCAGATGCATATGGTGAACTACTGGGTCTAATGGTTCCCTCTTTTAGCAACTCGTCAGTGATTTCTTTGACCCTTTGTTTCTCCACAGCGGACAGTCTCCTCGGTGAACAATGAAAGGGAACATCTGAAGTTAAGTGAATACTCATCTCAAAATCCAAAGGTTTGACTATCTTTTTGTCACTATAAGAAGTAATCATCGACATTATTTTGAATCTGATTTTCAGCGGTAATTTAACATCAATATCTGGACTTGGTTCTAAATCTTCTATTTCGATATTAAAAACCTCAGGTGCAACTAATTTGGACTCAGACACAGCAGATTGAGGTGGCAGCGTTTTTTCAATAATACCCTTACACACTAAATCAAATTTAATCATTTTTTCTAATACATTCCCCTGAGCACGGAAACACACATATCCTGACTTTTTTACGCTTTCATTCATTTCTTTCAATTAGTTCTTATTATATTTACAACTGCGGAATCGCTTTAAGTGAATGTTGCTCTTTGTTAGGTAGTCCCTTCCAAGTATCAAGGGAAACAGCGGTTGATCTTCGTTAATTACCAACAATGATATCGGCGTTGCTTCGATTATAGCTTCCACACTCCCACAAATGTCTATGTAGTTTCCGCTTAAACTTTGGTAACGGGAACCTTGTACACGAATCGGGACCTCGGTTGGTAATTGCGATTTGATAATTAGACTAATCGGACTGCCAGTGTCAAAGAGAGAAAAGCAATATATTGATATGGGTCTGTTTCCGTGCTCAACATCTTTAAACAAAACACTTACCCTATTCGTAATGCTGAGTCTAGACATTCAAACCTCGGATTCATCGGCCAATGCAGCGGCCATAGACGCATTGGGCGTCGACGTTCGACCTCGGAAAACGGCTGCGGCAGATGCTGGAATCTTCCGTGTGTTGGGGCATTCATATTGGTCATGCCCCAACTTCCAACAATTAAAACAGCTGCCCGGTGGTCGCCTCGGATATGGACATCTGCTTTGAAAATGTCTGTGTTGACAACAATTGTAGCAACGGACTTCTTCTGATTCGGTACTGATACGTGAACTTATTCTTATTCTCGATAATTCGGGACTGGTACGGCGGGACAATTCGGGACTGGTACGGCGGCTCATCCTGGTATTTTGGGACCTATTTACGCCTCTTCTGGCTATTCTCGCTTCGGGCACCCGGTATCTTTCAGCTAGCGGTTCCCGATACACCTGACGATGATATCGGATCGCTCGAAATTTCAGCTCGTCGAGTGTTCCAGATCCTACTATGATTGAGGGATTATGCCCGCTAGATCTTACTAGGTCAATAGCACCAGGTCCACCTCGGATACTTGGCCCAACTGGGCTACTCCATGTAGGTTCAAATTGAACCGATGTAGCGACTGGTCCTCTGGATCCCATCTCATCCGACGCAACCGACAACACACCTCCTCTAAGCTGGTGGCAGCGGCAAACTCCGTTATCAGTTTCTCTTTCAGCTATTCGTATGTCCTAGCTCGCGTCGTCCTCAGGAATGCCCTCGCTGTACCTGTTAATGACCGTCTTAAATAGATCAACCGCTCCTCACCCATTATTCCAGCCAGTCCCAGAACTTCCTCCATTTCCTCGAAAAACGTGGAAATTTGTTGGTAGGCATTGTCCCCATTATACTCAGGGAGTGCTGCTTGCAATTCAACAAAGTTGATTCTGCGCCTTTCTGGCTGTAATACATCTAGGACTTCTACCTCGGGCTGGACTACTTCCGCATCCCTAATCAACGCCGCGATGACATCAGCAGGCATAGATGCACTTCTCACAGTCGCTGGCTGTGGTCTGTTTGCTATTTCGCAATAGCTGTTCCTTTCCGGCTCGCGAACCTCAGCTTTTGCTCGTCTCACTGCGGCTTCTAGCTCTAAAACCTCTAATTGTAATTGAAGCTGCATCTTGCAATGCTCCAACCGTCGAATTTCCTCCACATCCTGTTCACTTTTCTTGATTTCCACTTTAATATCAGCGGCATTACCTTTTCTCGGCATCGTAGCATCGGTTCTGACAAATTCCTTCACTTCCTCCCTAGCAGCGACGTAATTCATATTTGACACTGTAACCTTGTCCTTTCCAACCAAATCCGCTTTATTATTGACATCGATAACATCGTTTCCAGCTATTTGTATGACAGCAGCTTCTTCTATTGCATTCGGTATTTCCTTCGCGGCAATGGCGTCGAGTCTGCTAGCCATCATATGTTAGTAGCAGCGGCGACCTCATATGCTCGATGGCCTTGCTCCAGCTTCATGATAGCAACTTCCATGATCACTTTTCTAATTCCATCAGCATCGGCAACATTATCTTCGGGGTTTATCACGGCATCAGAGGCTTCACTTTCTCGGTAATTCCGATTCGGCTTCATGGCGGCGGCTTCTTCAATTGCGCTATCTGTTTCGTCAGCGGCGGTGATGTCTTCTTCAATGATAACCATGGCGGCGGCGGCAGCGACTTCACTTATCTGCTGACCATAATTCGGTCTCGTAGCAGCGGCTTCTCCGAATACTCTCTCTGATCTATCAGTGGCGACAATATTAGCAGCGACAGCGATATTAGCGCCGGTGGCATCAGCAGCGGTAGCATCATCGCCAAGCATACACATGGCGGCGGCGGCGGCTTCGCCTGCTCGATGATGCTGATTCGGCCTCATGGCGGCGGCGGCGGCTTCAGAATTGACTGCGGCTCCCTTCTTCGGGATTGCTCCTTTCTTCGACATTGAACGTAACGACATAGCTTGGATTTTATGTAGACCCCACACCTGATGTTGAAAACACAATCGTTTTTTAATATTCACTGTGGTTCTTTATTCAAGTGATAGATATAATTCTCAAAAGCACTTTTACAACAGACGCCGGTAGTCAACAGACTGCCTCGCGATGCGTAATTAACGGCGTTGCCCAATTTACTTTTCTTACTTCTTGGCAGGGTGCGTTCGGTATAGGAGCATCTGCTTCTGGCGGTTGGTCCAGACTAGCGTTTTCTGCTTTTGGCTTTTGTTGCACCTTACAACATTATTGCCGACAATTTTTAACTCCTGCATTTGCGCAGCCAGTGTATTTTGCAGGCTTTGAAATTGTTTTGAAATATTGTCGCACATTACCTGAATTTGGCTGTCCATTCGACTGGATACGGCGGCCATGATGGAGTCAGCGTTGGCGATGGTGACGGCGTCGTTAGTACTTTTGTGTACGGCACTATTTGGTGATTTTTTGGCTATGTCTGGCGAAATTTCGAGCAAGTTTTCCAACCATGGCTTTTTTGGCTGGTTCGCTACAGTGGCACGGCGATCCTTTTTAGCCGACATTTTGGATGATACACTGCGAAACTTAGATCACTTGCAGAGAACAAGGCTTGTTCTCGATTGAATCACAAACTCGCGTTGAGTTTAAAGTGTTTATTAAAAATGTATTTAGTTTTTTGACATTAACAGAATGAACATTTCGTTTATTAATATATACACTTTTTCTCTGGTGCGTGAATGAATCAATGACTCTACTTATTCTCCTTTTCTTTTTCTACCATTGGCACAATTTTTACAGTCTCTTACAAAAATTCAAAAAACAGATCGTCGCTCACAAATTAAACATTATTGGCGCAAATAATTTAAATTACTTCATATTGTCTTCAATACCTACACTTTTGCAGTCTTTAATGCTCTCAAGATTCAGATCTTTCTTTATTTTGTAAATCGTGACCGGATCCAACCTCACTCTTTTTCCGTTTTGATCTTTAGCTATCATTAAAACTTTATACTCCTTCAAAGCAACTGATCTATACCTGTTTTCAACTTTGTTGACCTGACTATTTCCTATCATTCCAGTATCTACATTCTGTCTAATTTTTCCATCTTCTACTCTTATAACTTCCATATCATTATTCTCTACAGGTGGTAACTCTTTCATCGCCCCCTTTGATACCATTGTCAGAGATTCACTATCTGACACTTTCTTTCTTTTTGCTCCAGCTCCACTATTCGTGGGGGAGTTGGCTGCCCTATCCGGCGGTTCCACCCCCATCCCTATCAATTTCCTGTTATTATCCTCTGCACCAAATTTCTACGCAACTCAAAAAGTACCTACTCCGCACTTAGCCTCTAGCCTCCACCACGTGCAGCCCAGAGAAAGAAACAATTTGGTAATGTAATAATGTATCAGATTTAGCAATTATGTATATATTTAAATTACTTCAAAATGCTCAACCACTTACTGTGATTATCCTATCTTACCCGCGGAAACAAATCACACAGAAAAACCACCTCAAAACTTTTTCACTTTTTAACCAAAATGGCTGCCTATTAAATTCGCAGTAACTAGCACTATCACGGAATATCGACTTATCTGGTGGACAGTGGAATAGGGAATCTCGATCACTTCGTGTTACATCAAAATCCATGGATGATGCTCTGACGACAGTTCGCTTTTGTTGATGAAAGCTTGCCACTTGTCTAGTTTTCGATGCCGTAGCGATGGAAAAAGTGTACGTACCTCGCTACGTTCTTCACTTGACATATTCACAATGAAGCCGAATACGCGGTGATGAGCCAGAGATAATTAAGTGACTTTTGGCGGAAAAAACACTTTTCTGACGGATAACCTGACCAATTGTTGGTGCATCTCACTATGGACGTTCGCCAATGCCATTGAACTGATTAGATTGTATAACACGGAGTTTTTCTAGGGTAACGTAATGAAAAATGTCGCAATTTTTCACAGTCTGTTTTTGCAGGAAGAGGCGGGGGGGGGGGGGAGGGGGTACAAAAATGCACACGTTCGTCCACTACCTACTTGGTGCGCAAAACAAAAACACAAAATGTACCGTATTTGCGCGACGTTTGTACCACAGTCAGAGAAATTATTACAAGGCTACTAGTTCCACAAGGTCTTGAAAAGTAAGAAGGCTTGTTAGAAAGTCATCTTAGAAAGGGTTTGCACCAGCAACCCAGGTGCGACGTTCTCCGACGTTATTCCACAACCTTTATTGTCTATTTGTTTCAGACTGCAGTGCTTACGATGCAAAGATTCCAGTTCCCGAACACACACATGCTGCAGCGCATCTCACACATTTTCCAACTGCAAATTTCATCCTGAATTTTCATAGCCCTTCGAACTTACAGTATTGGCCTCCATGCTACGCAGGGAAGTTCTACTCGAAAATGATGTATGCAGCGCTTGATTTAGGGGCGGAAAAGTAATTATCACTTAACTAAATTACGTCAATCTTATCGAATTAGCGCCACTTCACATATTCCTTGACAATCACAGTAGCACTCTTCGTTGAACACATTCGTGAGGGACTCGAACAATTTCGCTATTACATGTACACATTAGCCTTTGTATCTTCCAGTTAGATCACCAGTGTCCCGTCACGCGAAAGGCGACCGCCCGTCGCTACGACTTTCCGTAGACTGTCCCGAGCTTTGATATTGGTTTCGAGACGAGCGCAAAAACGATCCCATTAGATTTCGCTCGCCTCGCAATTCGAAACAAGCAAAGTCAAATCGGACTAACTGTAACTTGTTATTTTGCAAATCGAACAACAAGTTACAGTTAGTTCGACTGAAAAATAACTTTGTTCCAAGGGCCCTACAGTGCACGTTGAAATAATGTATGCAGAAATTTCTGAGTGAAATTTCTGGAAGTTACATGTTTTATAAGACCATTCTCTTCTAATAAGTAAAAGGCCTCTCTTAAATTTTCCACATTTCTACTAACACAATACCGGCTAAGTTTTTATCTATACCGTTTAAAAATGTTTTTAAAATGACTGCTTCATTGGCTTGTGGTGAAAATGGAGCAGGTTTATTAATGTCAAATTCATACTTAGTATTTAGTTTATCTTAAATATTCCGTAAAATATAATACTCCAAAGTTTTCGTTCTTCAACTGGTCCCATGATGGATTCGAACCCAACGTTCTGACTGCCTGTAGAGCCTGTCCTTGCAGTTTATTGATTATGTACCACTGAAAAACGTACTGCTGCATACTTGAATTGTCGTTGAACATCGGCAAGATGATTTCCACTTCCCGGATGAAAGGGGATAGGTCATAGTCCTTTGTTCCAAAAAATGGTCTAATTGCGGCGGCTTCCTTCATCAAATCCGATGCTGTTATAGTAATTTGTGTTCCCTGGTTATCTTCATGTCCACTTCCTTGTTGTGGTCGTGGTATTGGAGCCATAATCGTTATTTGATTAATTCTTGTCGAATAACTTTTCATTTCACAAAGCAAAACTTCAGTTTGTTTGTATGTTGCTTTTTTCTTTATAGACTGTTTTTTTTCCGTATTTTTTTTTAAAAAAAAAGTATTCTCACTAATTGTAATTAGAATTTTCACTTTATCATTCTTCGTTTTTTATTACTTTTTTTTATTTTTTTAACAAAACCACAAACTGTTTTTAAAAGTAGTTTATATTTAACTATAATCACTTTGTCAATCTTAAGATTTAATTATGGTCACTGGCAAAGAGTTTAGTTTTTTTATTCACTCACTTTGCAAACAGTTTTAGTTTTAATCACCACTCTTCAGTTTTGGTGAGAGTCACTACCAAATTATAAACTCACTTTCACTTTTTCCACTTATCTATGGATGAAGTGGTTACCGACTGCGCCACGTTTGTACGTGTTTACTTTAGTACTTAAAAAAAATTAAACACCGTGAGTTTAGTTTCAGACCTTAGCTTTATTACGATCAATTAGCGACTAACTAACTAAAATACACTTCTTCCACTTATCGACTACCTGACCTAGATAATAATTTATTGACGATCACTGTTTGCTTAAACAAGTGATCAGCATAAAAATATTTCATAACGGAAATAATGCAATTTGGATTAATGCAATTGAATTGTGCGATTGTATTGCAATTTCCATGATTGCATATATGATCAGAACAGATGATCAGCATAAAAATATTTCGGTTGAATGTGCAATTGCCTTGGTGAAATGTCCAATTGCAAAGTTGCGAAATTAGATTGACTTGTAATTAGGTTATTAAAGAATCTTTATTTTTGGTTTCATTGAATCTTTATGCCGATCAATCTATGCTGATTCGGATTGATGTATCTGGTATTGGTGGTGGAAGCGGTGGTGGCGATAGCGTCGGCATAGTCCATCTTCTTCTTTCCAGAGGGATGTCAGGGGCTTCGCAATTTTCGCGTAGTTTCTTATGAAACGGCGGTAATACCCTGACATGCCTAAAAAGGAACGTAAACCCTTGAGTGCCTTAGGTGGAGGAAAATCTACAATAGCCTTTACTTTTTTTGGATAGGTTTTAATCCCATTCTTGGCCATGACAAAGCGTAAAAATTCAATTTCTTCCTTAAAAAAACGCACTTATCTAACTGTATTTTTAGGTTTGCATTTTCTAAAATTTCCAGAATTTTGACAAGATTTTTCAAATGTTCTTCTTCAGTTTTGCCAAATATAATAATATCATCAATATAAATATAGCAACATTCCCCGATGACTTCTCTCAAAATGTTGTCTAGCGCTCGTTGGAAAATAGCTGGACCATTTTTTAGACCGAATGGTACGCGAACGAACTCAAATTTTCCATTGTTTACCGAGAACGCAGTCTTCCCGATATCGATTTCCCTAAGAGAAATTTGGTGGAAGCCACTCTTTAGATCTAAAATGGAAAATATCTTATTTTCCTTAAATGTTTTCCTTCCTTAAATGGAAAATACCTTATCTTTAGAAATGACCGAGACTATGTTTGCACTGGTCAATCAAGAAGTGGTGGTGTCTTGCTCGCAGTTAAAAACACTCACTCAAGTGAACTGGTAAACTCTGCCTCGCACAAATTGTTCCAGCATATATTTATCCGCGTTTCAATTGACAATATCTCGGTTTATATTGGTTTATTTTACGTCCCACCGAGATCTGACGAATCAGTGTACAATTATATATGCGACCAAATATCTTCTTTTATGGCTTCTCGTAGGCTGAAGATAAAGTTATATTCTTGGGTGATTTGAATCGCCCGAAGTTGCGTTTTGTTACTGATATGTCTGATGATGGTTTCATACCAGTAAACTCACTTGAGTCTTCTGATTTTAACCTTGTGAGTATGTTGTATGGCCAACCAAAATGGTAATTGGTTAGACTTAATCTTTACAAATATTTATGACGATGTAGTGTTTAGTCCAACAAATGACGCAGAGAATCTCTTTTCTAATAGTTTTCACCTTTCCGCTCTTACAGTTGAACTTTCCACTACAGATTGGAACATGTTAAGTACATACACTAATACAATTGTATACGATTTCCATAATGCTGATTATGATAGCATTCACAATTTCCTTGACAATGTCAATTGGACAAATGTGTTTATGTGCCATTCCCTTGATGATGATGTAGCCATGTTTTATAGAATAGTTTTTGACGCGGTCGATAAATTTGTACCTAAGATAAGGAAAAAAAGGTAAACTCTCTGAACCTTGGCTTGGCAGGACTCTAAGACGTCTGAGAAATCACAGAAACAAACTTTACAAGCTAATGAAGAATCAAGTCGACATTAGCCGTCGTATTAAAAAAGAATATGATTTAATTGCTCATGAATTCTATACTAAGTCTCACGAAGCGTATGACAGATACATTAGAACTACTGGGGAGAATATAATCCGCGACCCCTAAAAATTTTTTGATCTTGTTAATATGAAGCGGAAAACAAGCGACTACCCCTCTTGTCCAATGAAAATTCGATGATGTCTTCTTCTCCTCAGGAGATCTGCGACTTTTTTGCTGACCATTTTCAAGAAGTTTTTGGTCCAGTTAGCATCCCAACATTGTATCGATTCCCGGGTGCGCCTCAAACAATTTTTGCTGAAGATATGACCGTATCGAGGAATGAAATATTTACTGCCATTATGGAGCTTGACAGTAACAAGGGCCCTGGACCTGACCTCCTCCCTCCTTCTTTTCTGATCAAGTGTGTAAAACAACTGATCTCACCCCTTCATATTATATTCAATATCTCTCTCTCCTCTGGGCTATTTCCTTCGTATTGGAAATTTTCTTACATTAAACCAATTTATAAAAGTGGCGATAGACGTTTTGTTCAAAATTATAGAGGCATCACCATTCTATCTGCTATTCCCAAACTATTTGAAAAAATTATCTACTGTAAAATTTCTCCTCTGGTCGACGCTCGACTGAACAAGCAGCAGCATGGATTTAGGAAAGGTCGTTCTACTACAACTAATCTTATGGTGCTTGTTTCTGATGTTTTGTGCAAAATAGAGAAAGGTGCTCAAATTGACGCAGTCCATACAGACTTTAGCAAAGCATTCGACCGAGTGGATCACTCCATTTTGATCCCCAAGCTGAAACCATTCGATTTGCAGGATCTTTACTAAAGTGGCTAGGCTCCTACCTCCACAACCGCTTGCAATTCGTGAAATTCCAAGGTCTTATTTCTAAGAAAGTCGACGTTAAATCCGGTGTACCTCAAGGAAGTCATCTTGGCCCTCTTCTTTTTAATATTTTTATATCTGACATATCGGAGGTTTTATCTGCTATTCCCCATTTACTATATGCGGACGACCTCAAAATCTTTCATGTCATCAGGTCACAATCTGACGCGAACTTTTTTCAGTCTAACCTGAACTCTCTAGACCATTGGTGCTCCGCGAACAAGCTCCCTCTTAACATTACCAAATACCGCGCAATTAGCTTCTCTCGCAAAACTGCACGCGTTCATTATACGTACCACCTCAACAACACGGCACTCAGCAGGGTTGACAACATATTAGATCTCGTTGTCACCCTGCATGAAAAGCTCCGCTTCAATCTTCATTACGATAGAGTGCTTTCTCGAGCAAGTAAACAACTTGATTTCATTAAGCGACGAGCCAAAGAGTTTAAGAATCTCTGGGTTACTAAATCCTTATATATTTCACTCGTGCGCCCTCTTCTTGAATATGCGTGCACTATCTGGAACCTGGCCTTCGAAATTCACAGCCAAAGATTTGAGTCTGTTCAGAAGCAGTTTTTACTGTTCGCTCTGAGACATCTTTTCAACCCTTATGATTTCTGTAATCTACCACCTTGCGAATATCGCCTTAAATGTATTAACTTGTTACCCCTTGCGTCGAGAAGATTAATGTTATCTGCCTGCTTCAGCTTTGATGTCATCAGAGACGTGGTTAATTTCGCCTACTTGAAAGAAAAGTTTGTGCTCAATCGGCTCCTCAGAGTCACTAGATCCCGACGACTAGATCCCTCATTGAATACCAACACAACACAACATATGCAGCAAACGAGCCAATAAATAGGTGCTGCAGGCTATTCAATAGCATGAGCGAGAACTTTTCCCCTACGATATCTAAATCAACTTTAAAAAAAAATATTATGAAGGCTCTCTCTTCATAGTCTCCCCCTTACCCCCACAATACTTATATAAATACATGTATTGCATATTTAATTTAAATTTAAATTCACTTAATTATTTGTCATTTGCTATTATTTGTCATTTGCTATTTATTACTTTATTTGTTATCTATTTTTAACTAATTTATTTATGGGTAATTTGCTCTTTATCGCATGTCATCCATACCCCTAAGCATTAAGCTATATATTTTATGTCAATGTTTTATTTATTGATTATTATTTATTAATCTAATTGTTTCCTTTTTTATTTGTTTGTTACTTACTTAACTTGTTTGTTTTTACTTTTTTGTTTTTACTTTGCTTACCTTTCCATTTTACTTTTACTTTTAATTTTATATTTTATATGTGATTTTTGTACCTTTTTTGGTGAATAAATAAATAAATAATTTTTCTCCGAGGTTTGCCAGAACACCATTTATTTCGGGAATTGGATAGGTGTCTGGGATAGTGACGGTATTTAACTTCCGGTAATCGATTACTAGACGATATTTCTTTTCGCCAGATGCATCGTCTTTTTGGGGAACTACCCAAACTGGCGATTTATAAGGTGATTTAGATGGTCTTATAATTCCATCCTGTAGTAGCTTAGCTATCTGCTTTTGGGCTTCACCTTTAAGGGCCATCGGGTAGGGATATGATTTAGAGTAAACTGGTTCATTGGTTGTTGTGCGAATTTCACCTTTCACCCTTGTGGTGTATGTCAACTTTCCGTCCGGCTCAGAAAGAAGTTTTGGGTGCCTTTTTATTACATTTGCCAATTTGTTTGTCTTTTCTTTGTTCAGGTAAGAGGCTCTGATGTTGTTAAAGGTTTGTGACATATGCTGTTTGAGTGGAATGTGAACATTTGATAGGATCGCCATGTTGTTATTGTTTGTATGGAGAACTGCCTTAAGTTTTTTTAGTGTATCATTTCCTATTATGCCATCAAAGGATATCAAGCTAGGAAGGCTTTAAAATGTCAACTTATCTGTAAATGTGCCAAGAGGTTGTATTAAAGAATGGTGTGTTATACGAATATTTCCACCGACGGAATTTGCAAAGAAGTGTTTATCGTTTGGGATAGGGTTTCTTACATGACGAGGGTGGACGTAGTTGCTGTTTGAGCCTGTGTCTATGAGAAATTTAAGTACCTCTCCGCTTCTGGATGTGTGCTCGAAATAAGGAAGCGAAGAGCGCTTTAATCTAAAAAATATATGTCTTTCAACTGTTCCGAGTATTTAGGTTCTGGATTATTGTTTGAGTCTATATACTCCTCCAGCGGTTGGTCATAGTTTTGTTCTTCGTTATTTATGTTCTCTGCATATTCTTCCATTATCTTGTCATTGTCGTCAGTTGTCTCAGTACAGAATATCTTTTGTATTGTAAGGAGCGTTATTATTATGACGCGAGCTGACGGCTTGGTGTCTAAACAAAGACTGAAGAGACTCTCTACCCATACACACACAGCGGCGTAGCCCACTTCACGCAGCGTTTGACTCGCGTGGTCCTTCCACTCGGGTAGAATGTCTTTGCAGCGGCGTTCAGGTTGGAGACGGATTCTGCCTTATAGCTTGGCCAACCTGACTGGAGATCGTCCTCGATCGAGAGACTATTCGGCTCGACGACTGTTTCAGCGATGTTAGCTACGTTGTCCGTGATTTCAGCATCCAAGTATTCGGGATCCCATGCGTCTTCATTCAGCCACTCCTCATCCTGGTATTCTTCGGTGTCTGACTCTTTCTGAAAATTTTGATCTACTGGGGAATTTGCTTGCCATCTCCTCAACCTACCCGCCTCAACTATTCCATCATAGGGTAATTGCGTTTGCTGGCAGTTTTCAATATCCCGTAACACATATCTATCATTATCTAATACTTTGTATATCATAAAGGGACCACGGAATTTCGGGATTAGCTTCTTATTGGTTCCTGGTGTAGTATCAACATTTCTAAGCACGACAAAATCTCCGACATCATATGTTTTTGCAGGCCTACTATGCTTCAGGAAATATTCCAAATTGTATTGCTGAGATTTAGATTGGTTTTCATCTGCCATATTTCTAATGTGCTGTAGGGATCTTTCCTCCGACCCGACTTTGTCCTCTAAGTATTCCTCTAATTCACTGACAATATTACCTTTCTGAACTCTGCCAAACAGCAGTTGACTCGGAGCAAATCCAGTAGTAGCACTAACAGAATTGTTCATAGCGAACTCGACCTCTGTTAAACGAGCAACCGAATTTGAATGATTGATTTCCTCGGTCAGTTTTCCTAACATACTCTTCAAAGTTCGGTTAACACGTTCTACCTGACCGTTTGCTTGAGGGGCTGCAGTGGCAACTTTGATGTGTTCCACGTTATTCTTTTGCGAAAATGCAGCGAACTCTGACGATGTAAAACAAGTACCTCGATCCGAAATAATACGCCGGGGTCGACTGTAATAAGTGAAGTATTTTTCCAAAGCTGCAGTAACTTCCTTAGAACTAGTACTGTTTGTAGGGTACAATTTAACATATTTGGTGAATGCGTCCACTATTACTAATATGTGTTTTCTTTTGGACTGTAAGGAAGGCACAGGACCAAAATGATCAATATGTATCGTATCAAAAGGCAGCGGTTTGTTAGGAATGTTGTGTAAATTCCGTTCAGAAGTACTTGCGGGTGTTGCGTTAAGTAACTTGTTTATTCGTAACTTATTTATGACAGTTCTCTTATCAGACTAATACTTATAATCAAGTACAGTGCGGTCTAATAATATTATTCTCATGTAATTCACAATGACTTATACATCACTTATACATCATCTTCCCTCTTTACATGATGATGATTTTATATATTTATAGAACATGTAATGCTTAAATTATACTTAAACATCTAGTAGCAAAGTCCATACAGACAAGTTTAAGTTTGTCGTTAATTCATTTTCCAAATATATATTCATGTTAAATTTACCTCAATTTCAAATAAATGTTCATGTTTCAAATAACTGTTCAAATAACTGTTTTTGTTTAGGTTTACGACTTATTCCTAGCGACTAACGACTTATTCCTTCATGTTTCAAATAACTGTTTTTGTTTAGGTTTACGACTTATTCCTAGCAATCTTAAAATTATCTGCTCTTTGAGTAGCAAGTGTTTGTGTTTACTTCATATTTCAAAATAACTCTTTTTGTTTAGGTTTACGACTTATTCCTAGCAATATTAACATTATCTGCTCTTTGAGTAGCAAGCACGAAATTTATTTAGATCACATATTTGAGAATGCGCCAATTTCCTTTACTTCAAAATATTTCGGTGATTTTACTACGCGACCATATCTCGTAACATCATTATTATTTTGAACTTTATTTAAATTTTGTGCATTGCTCTCATTTCTAGATTGATTGGTTTCCTCAGCTTCATCATTAGAGTTATTTATTTCATTTGGATTTAGTTCGGCTTCTCCCATACCATCGTAAGGACCAGTTTTTCCACCGGCAATAATTGGATTGTCATTTCTTACTATAGGTTTATTAAAGGATTTTCTTAAATGTATTGTATTTCTTCTAATAATATTATTATATTCATTTCTAATGAAGTGCGACCGGGGGTTTCCATGTGATCCTACTACAATGGCTGGTTCCCACCTGTTTCCATATATATATGTTACATTATCTCCTGCCTTTAAGAAAATTTCCTTTCTTTTCGCTTTTTGGTCATGATATTGTTTCATTTTGTGTTGCCGCTCTTCTAATTTTTCCTTAACCCCCTCACAACATTTTGGATGTAGCAATTCTGTTCTAATCGGTAAGTAAGTTCTAATATTTCTACTCATGGCTAACTGAGCCGGAGAATACCCTAAACCAGGTATGGGTGTGGCACGGTATTCCAAAAGTGCTTTTTCAAACGATTTACCTTCTTCATTTGCTTTTCTTAAGAAAGTTTTGGTTATGTGAACTGCCTTTTCTGCCAATCCATTTGCTTGTGGATATCTTGGGCTTGTATGTCTAAATTTGAAGTTCCATTTTGCTGCAAATTTTTCGCACTCATACGAACTAAACGGCTGATTGTCCGCTATTACTGTTTCTGGCACGCTATGTGTGCTAAATATGCTCTTCAGCGCCTTTATGATGCTCCAAGATTTTTTGCTTTCTAATGGTTTAATTTCTAACCATTTTGAATAATAGTCCTGAAAGACCAGATATGCTTTCCCTCTGTAGTCTGCTATGTCACAGGCAACCCTTTGGAATGGATACTCAGGTATTTCGTACTCGATCATCGGTTGTTTCCGGTTTCCAGCTATAAACTTTTCGCATATTTGGCAATTATTGACAACATTTTTATGTCTTCGTTCATTTTCGGCCAATAAAATAACATTTTCGCCCTAGATCGTGTTTTCGTTATTCCTAAATGCGCTTTGTGTAACCATCCTAGAGTTTGTTTTATCATTCTTTTAGGAATACACATCCTATCTTCAAAGAACAGTAGTTGATCTTCGTAATATATTTTGTCTTTCAGGGGCCAGTATTCTCTAATACCCTTGGGTATTTTATTTTTTGCTTTTGGCCAACCATTTTTACAATATCTAATAAGTGTCTGCAAGTCATCATCTGCTCGAGTGTATTTTGGGAACATTCTTTTCTTTTCGGAACTTATATTTACTTCATGTACTACATCCGTAAATATGGATTGAGTATTTATTGTTTCATCTGGTGTAGCATTTCGTGACAATAGATCTGCTACATGTAAATCCTTTCCTGGAATGTATCTGACTTTTATCTTATACTTTAGAAGTTTTATTTTCATTCGTTGAAGTTTGAGTGTATCTGTGATATATCTTTCTTTATTAGTGAGACCAAAGGCTTATGATCTGTTTGAATTGTTACCGTATGCCCATAAATATAGTTATGGAATTTATTACACGCATATACTATACCTAATAGTTCTTTTTCTATTTGGGCATAGTTAATTTCACAAGGAGTCAAACTTTTTGAAGCATAGAAGATTGGTTTGTTATTTTGCATCAGGCAGCACCCCAGCCCATTCTTGGATGCGTCTGATTGTATAATAATTTCTATATTTGGGTTAAAACAGTGCAGCACTGTAGATTTACTTATAATAGTTTTTTATTTTATTTAGAGTTTCCGTATGAGACGGTGTCCAAATAAATTCCGTATTTTTTCTCAAAAGTATTCTTAGCGGTGCGCTCACCTCCGCTAAATTTGGAATGAATGGCCTAAGAAAGTTTATTGTCCCTAGAATTTTTTCTAGTTCTTTTCTGTTTTTCGGAGGTTCAAGTGAATTAATGTCTTTAACTCTATCGGGGTCTGGTTCTAGCCCGTTTTTACTAAGTATGTTACCTAAATTTTTTACTTTTTCAACGCAATACTGCAATTTACGTGGATTAAATTTAACATTGATTTCCTTTGCCCGTTTGATTACATTTTCTAGATTTGCATTGTGTTCCACTATCGTTCTTCCTCCTACCAATATGTCATCTATATATATAAATGTTCCCGGCAAGTTCCCAAAATACTTCATGTTCAATTTTTGAAATTTTTCTGGTGCTATGCTAATTCCAAATGGGAGGACATTAAAATCATATGCTCCCCATGGCGTACTAAATGTTGTTAGGTATTTACTGTCTTCATTTAGTTCTACTTGCCAAAATCCTTCTTTTAAGTCTAGCACTGTAAAGTAACTGCATCCACTCATCGTCGACATAAAATCCTCAATATTTGGTATTTGGTAGTGCTCGTGTTGGATATGCTGATTCAACTCCCTTGGATCCAGACATATTCTTAGCGTTTTGCCCGGTTTTTCGACTACCACCATATTGTGTGCCCAAGCACTAGGGGCTTCTTGCTTAGCAATTATCTTCCTTCTTTCCATTTCCTGTAAAGTTATTTTGACTCGGTCTTTTAATGCTAAAGGTATTCTCCTTGGAGGCTTATGAACCGGTTCTGCTTTTTCATTTAATCTCAATGTACATTGCTCCGGAAACCTACCTATGCCTGAAAATATGCCCTGGTTTTCATTAATAAATTCTTCTTTGCTTATTACTTTCATTTCATGGACTCTTTTTATTAGTCCTAAACTAACGCACGTTTTTAATCCCAATATAGGTTTAGATCCTTGTTCTACTACTACATATTTTGCATTGATTCTGATTTTTTTGTAAGTTGTTGGTATTGTTATTATTCCCCTATTTTTCACCAGAAATCCACCATAAGCCTCTAGTTTAATAGGAACGTTATCTATATTTTTTTCGATTTTTAATTCCCTACAGATATTCAATGGTATTGTATTTATTTCAGCTCCAGTGTCAAGTTTAAACTCAACCCACTTGTTTTTCAGCTTTAAAGTCTCTACCCAGTGTCGCTTTGACAAATCGATTCCACTTTTCAACCGATCAATATAGAAATTTGAGAGGCTTATAACACTATCGCTATCATTTGCAACAATATTTCTTATCTTTTTGGACTGACTCCACCTGACATACCTTAGCATAATGGTTACTTTTCCCACATTTAAAACATTTTTTGCCAAAGGCTGGACAATTTCCTAATTCGTGCTTGCTATTACATTTCCCGCAGTTTGTTTTCGATACACATCTATTTCCATATTTTGATTTTGACCTAAAAGAATTCTTGTTTACATATTTCTTAGATAAATTACTTTTGTTTGTATTAATTTCATTGTTGATACTTAAAATTTCTTTTTCTTGTTTCTGCATGATCCTAGTTTGGTTGTTGGTTATTTCCGCTATACGTCCCATTTCAATCGTTTTTTCTATTCCTAGGCTATCAGTTTTCAAATATTGAGCCTGCACGTTGTGGTCCGCTATTCCGAGCACTATTCTATCTCTTAGCATTTGACCTTCATCCACGAACTCACAGGTTTTTGCTAGCTTTGATAATTCAGCTATAAAGTGGTCGAAAGGTTCTCCTTCTTCTTGTTTCCGAGTATAGAACTTGTATCGTTCATATATAATGTTTTTTCGCGGGTTGCAAAATTCCTCGAACTTTGCTTTTACGATTTCTATGTCATCTTTCTCGGCTGCAGGGATCCCAAAATTGTTAAACAGTTGTACTGCTTCTTCGCTTGCGCAGCTTAAAAACCTGGCTAC
Organism: Nemotelus pantherinus; assembly: GCA_963978885.1. Taxonomy (NCBI): domain Eukaryota; kingdom Metazoa; phylum Arthropoda; class Insecta; order Diptera; family Stratiomyidae; genus Nemotelus; species Nemotelus pantherinus. The sequence goes on along the minus strand of OZ022265.1, from coordinate 72,586,281 downwards.
TTGTACTTTTCCTTCCTCCTTATCTGTTTTTGTAGCTGTGGCATAGATCTCGTAAAGCTGTTTAAACTTTCGCCACTCTGCGCTGATGTTGCCTGTCAGTACTAGGCATGCGGGTTTTTTATAATCCATATTTTTTTATATTGATCACCCACTTTCATTATCTTTAATACTCTTTATATGCTTTCACTTTTCGTGAATTTCACTTTATTTTCTGTATTTCACTATTTCACCATTTCACCACTGGTTTTGCTGTTTTTACTATCTTTCTCCTATCAGTCGACCGGCTGCGCCATGTTGCGTTAAGTAACTTGTTTATTCTTGTAACTTCTTTATGGCAGTTGTTCAGTTCCTGAACAAGTTGAAACACCAGAATGCTAGAATGCATTCCATTAGCATATATTTTGTAATAGCTTCATATCTATGTTTGTATATTTTTTAAACTAGATTTCATGTACTGCATGCATGCATTTGTTTCATTACGCTAATTATTTATGACACCTGGTTTTGCGGTCAATATTTCATGTTTACATGTTCTTCTTTCTAAATTTACGTAAGTGCATGCATGCATCGGTTCAATATATTTCATTGTTTACTATTTTCGTGATACGCATTGCATGGGTCAATGTTTTCATGCTTGCACATTTTTTCATACATCGTTCGATACATTCATTGTTTTTATTTTGATGACACACATTTTATGCGTCAGTTAATGTAGGAAGTTGAATTGTACGGTTTTTGTTTTCAAGTTCATGTGTTTGCAAAATGCTTTATTTTGCAGTAATGAAAATTGTATTTTGTAACCATTGATATTTGTAACTAGGTCAATAAGCTTCTGTAATGAAAATTGTGTTTTGTGACTAGGTAAATAAATTTCATTATAAATAGGCTAAGATTGACAGAAATAAATGTATTCTTTTGTAGTCATTCAGCAGATTCAAGTGTTTCATTTAGATTCGACATCTTTTCCCAGTCTTTCCACCTTTTCCCAGTTTACCCCGGTTTTGATATATTCTACAACCATTGAATATATCAAAATTTCCTTCTAATCCTCAATAATAGCTGGTGTGGCTAGCATTTGAGGATTATCCTATCCCACTCGTGTTTCGCGACTGGAATTTCTATTTTCGGTGTGCAGAATCCATTCTGCGCCGAAACATTGGTCCGTCGAGCCGGATATTGTTTGCACTTAAGTTCTTAGTTTTGTTCTTAACTGCAACAAGTCCGTTTTTTTCCATTGGTTGCTGCGTTTTTAATCCTGAGCATCGTTTCCAACTATCAACGAAGGAGATTATCTGGACTCTGGCGGCACTCAGGTTCCGAATTGTTTGTTCCTGACTGCTATCATTGGAAATTATTGTAGAGGATTGGCGGCACTCAGGTTCTGGATCTATTTGTTCCTGACTGCAGCATACGAGCTTTCCGTGGAGCTTACCGTCGTATAAAGACACATTTTCATCCACCTAACTCTTAAATATGGATATAAATTCACTTCTAGAAGATCAACAGCGTATAGCTGGGTCTCTGGAAAATTTGGAGAGGAATCTAAAAAAGGACACCGCATCTCGGAAGGATGCAGGCTACTTTGAGAAAAAACTGGAAAGTATTGAAAGTCTCTGGGAAAGATTTAAATTGAACCACGTCAATCTAGAATCCACACTTGATTCATCTCATAAATATTTTGAGAATCGTCTGTGCGAAGCCACAAGACAACAGTACGAGAAAACAAAAGGTGTATACGCTGAAGCTCAGAAGCTTCTTACCCTGCCTTCGAACCCTATCGAAGGATTATCTAAACCTACAATGTCAACTCCATCAACTACTGGAGTAATAACAACACCTTTAACTATGACTCCTAACATCCAGGGGTTCGTTTCCAACGCTCCAACCGAAGCGATACCAATGAATACATATCAATATCCCTGGCCACCAAGCAACATGCCAAGACTGCCAGCAATAACCATTCCCATGTTTAATGGTGACTTCAAAGAATGGAGAAGATTTTTTGACTTTTTCAAGACAGTCATACACAACAATTATAATCTAGGGCCAGTCCAAAAAATGCAATATCTGCTGAGTTACCTAGATGGAGAGGCCAGAAGTTCTGTATCTCACCTACAATTAGATGCTTTAAACTACGATACTGCTATCATGATACTGCAGGAACGCTTCTCAAACAACAAGAGAATGACTATGGCATATCTTGATTCAATTTTCGACATTAAGAAAGTCGAGCACAGAAGTGCAGCAGGAATAATAAATATGTTTAACGTTTTGCGCAATTGTTTAGCCGCACTAAAAAATCTGAATTATGATACAGATCAATGGGATCCGATTATCATACATATTGCTTTACGGAAGCTCGATCCCGAAAACTTTCGCATGTTCGAAGACTCCTTAAGCAACAACAAAGAAATGCCATCACTAAAACAGCTCTACGATTTCCTTTTAAAAAGACATGAAGTTTTGACGACAATCAAGCCACAGACTCAAGAACAGCATGTCAAAAAACGAGCTTTCGCTACGATGACAAAGCCAACTTGCACATTTTGCAAGGAGCACCATCTTATATATCGCTGCGAAAAATTTAAAGATTTATCTACTGACGAACGCTATAAATTTATATCATCGAATCAATTATGCAAGAATTGCCTGATTCACGCCAAAGCTACAAAATGCAAAAGCACACATAGATGCTTCGAGTGCAACAAACCGCACCACACGCTTCTGCACTTTCCCAGCCTCAAAACCGTGACATCCAATGTCGCTACTAACGAAGCTTGCCAGCAAACCAAGCAAACAAATGCCAAGGAAGCAAGCATAAATGTTCTACTTCCAACAGCTCTAATAAATGTACAATCAAGTACTGGACAACCAATTCTACTACGAGCCCTCATTGATCAAGGTTCTCAATCATCCTTTATCACTTCAAAGGCAGCAAAAAGGCTAGGTTTAAAAGCTCAAAGCATCCTGGCGACTATTAGCGGTATTGGTGATGCAGAGTCATCAACCGTACGTGGCAAACTTAATATGACAATAACGCCACATTTTCGATCGACATTTGCTCTCCCAGTCGAAGCGTTAATTATGCCTAAACTTACAACAATATTACCAGAAGACCGAGTGGTACTACCCAAACTTAGTAATATTCTAGAACTAAAGTTAGCAGATCCTAGTTTTGCATCCCCAGGAAGGATAGATGTAATACTTGGAGCGGAGATCTTCGAAGAAATAATCGAAGAAGGCTTGAGGAAACAACATCCACTATTAGCACAAAAAACAAAACTTGGCTGGATTTTATCAGGTAAAACCATGTCCAAGACTAAGAAAGGTGCAGTCAAAATGATATCTTGCATTTCAATGACCGAATTCCATAAAACTGTAGAAAAATTCTTCGAAATGGACAATGATAGTGGAGAAAGAGAGCTTTCAATGGCTGAGATCCGATGCGAAGAACATTTTCAAGCCACACATAAAAGAGACACCCAAGGAAGATATATAGTCCAACTCCCATTTAAAGATGAAAGGAACTTAAAGCCACTTGGAGAATCTAGAGTTAAAGCTTTAGTACGATATAAGCAGGTCGAGAAAAGGCTAGAAAAGGATCCAGGATTGAGAAAAGAGTATCAAAAGTTTCTTGAAGAATATATTGAACTCGGCCACATGGAAAAGGTAGCTCCGTATATCGGCGATACCAGAAATGTTTTCTACTTACCCCACCATCCAGTTCTAAAAGAAGACAGCACTACGACAAAAGTCCGAGTCGTATTCGATGCATCAGCAAAGACAGCAGAAGGACCCAGCCTGAATGACTTGCTATATACTGGAGCTAAGCTACAGCAAGACTTAGCTCAAATTTTACTAAGATGGAGAAAACATAAATACGTATATACCGCAGACATTGAGAAGATGTTCCGGCAAATCCTTCTGACAAGTCAACAAAGAGACTACCAACGAATTCTGTGGAGAGACGAAAAAACGCAAACAATAGATGAATATCGTTTAAACACAGTGACATACGGTACAGCCTCGGCCACCTTTTTGGCCGTAAGGTGTCTAATTCAGTTAACAAGAGATGAAGGCAAAGAATACCCGTATGCGTCCAAAGCACTTCAAAATGATTTTTATGTTGATGACATGCTTAGTGGCGCAGATTCGAAGAAAGAGGCAATAAGATTGCAAAAAGAGGTTACATGCTTGCTGAAAAAAGGAGGATTCAACCTTAGAAAGTGGTCTAGCAATGATGCAGAATTACTAGCAGCTATTCCTGAAGAAGCAAGAGAGCAAGGACTGCTTCAAATAACTGAGGATGCATCTCTCAAAACATTGGGAGTCCATTGGAATCCAGGTCGAGATGAATTTCAATTCAAGATTCCGAAATTCGAAAATGAAAAAAAACTGACGAAACGAAGACTTCTCTCTAACATTGCTACCATTTACGATCCGCTACAATGGCTAGCACCGGTCACTATACGAGCAAAGATATTAATGCAAGACGTCTGGAGAACTGGCGTAAATTGGGATGAACAGCCTTCCCCAGAGATCACGAGCCGCTGGAACTCTTTCGAGGCAGATCTAGGAAGCTTGGAAAAAATAAAAATTCCTCGTTGGATCCAATATACTTCCAACGCTAATTTAGAACTTCATGGTTTCTGCGATGCCTCAGAGGCCGCCTACGCCGCAGTTGTCTATAGCAGATCGATAAATGAATCTGGGACTATCAGAACTACCCTACTCTGTGCTTAAACTAAAGTCACACCCTTGAAGTCAAAGATATCACTGCCACAACTTGAACTAAATGCAGCTGTTCTTCTCTCAAATCTGCTTCATCAGACCATCAATTCTATGAACATGCCAGATACACCAATTTTCGCTTGGAGCGATTCGATGATAACATTGGGTTGGCTGAAAAAAGAACCATCTTCATTAGAAACTTACGTCGCTAACAGAGTCTCCAAAGTACAGAGATTAGATGGTGGGAAATGGCAGTGGAACCACGTAAAATCTGATGAAAATCCTGCCGATTGCGCCTCTAGAGGGATAAGTCCGAAAGAACTTCAGAATCATAGCTTATGGTGGAACGGTCCGACTTGGCTGCTCCAAAAGACTAATATAGAAGTTCCTCTCAAAATGGTGTCGATGAGTTCAACAAAACAGGGAGTAGAAATTTTAGAGCGTTACTCTAATTTACAGAAGCTGATAAGAATCTCCAGTCTCTGCCTCAGATTCGTTCATAACTGTAGCAGGCCACGTCATGAAAGGAAAACAGGCATTTTACAACCGGATGAACTTAAAAATGCACATTTAAGAATCATACTTATGGTTCAACAGCAGGAGTTTTCCCAGGACATAGCTAATTTAAAGGCGAACAAGGAAGCCAATACTAATATACGGCCTTTAAATCCTTTCATAGATGAGCTGGGAATTCTTCGAGTTGGCGGGAGACTCCGAAACGCAAACATTTCGCAAGATACCAAGTTTCCTATTCTACTACCGCAACGTCATCATATAACCTATTTGGTCGTTAAGGAAGCTCATTTAAAAACCAACCATGGATCACTTCAACTCGTCAGAAATTATATACGGATGAGATACTGGATAGTGAATGATCAGAAAGTTATCCGATACGAGATCCATCGATGCATAACCTGCTGTAAATTTGCAAACAGACCCAATGAGCAAATAATGGGCAACCTACCCGCAGTACGTATCACTCCATCAAGTGCATTCACACATTGTGGTGTAGACTACGCGGGGCCTTTCAGTACAAGAATGTCTAAAGGACGAGGATCAACAGTTCTCAAAGGATACATCGGCTTATTTGTTTGTATGGTGACGAAAGCTGTCCATTTAGAGCTCGTAAGTGATCTCTCGACAGAAGCTTTTTTGGCTGCTTTCAAACGTTTCATCAGTCGAAGAGGACTTTGTCAGGAAATATTTAGTGATAATGGGACCAATTTCGTTGGAGCAAACAACAAATTAGACAGAGATGTCCAAGAAGCCATTGAAAGATCCACGAGCGATTTGGCACGGATAACAGCAAAAGATGGGGTCTCCTGGAAATTTATACCGGTCGCTACACCGCATTTCGGCGGCCTATGGGAAGCCGGAGTAAAGTCAGTTAAATGGCATATTAAACGAGTTTTTGACGAGACCAAAATAGTTCCGACTTTTGAAGAATTCACAACCATATTATGCCAAATAGAGGCCTGTCTCAACTCCAGGCCAATCACTCCGTTGTCTAGTGATCCGAATGACTTGGAGGCACTGACACCTGGTCATCTGTTAATCGGCCGCCCTCTGTTGGCTCTCCCGGAACCTGATGTTACAAATAGAACACTACATGAACGTTGGCAAATACTCACTGCAATGCATCAGACGTTCTGGAAACGATGGACCACTGAATATTTACACACTCTTCAACGGCGTACGAAATGGACCAAACACGAAGAAAACGTAAAGATCGGAGAACTAGTCCTAATAAAAGAACGGGACATACCAACAACCAAATGGCCATTGGCGCGAATCTACGAAGCACAACCAGGGTCAGATGGTAAGGTACGGACAGTGACAGTGAGGTACAATGGCAACAAATTTAAAAAGGTTGCTACAATCAACCTGTGTCGTCTTCCTGTTGAGATCTCAGAAGATAGTATACCAGGGCAAATACAACAATCTGATAAAAGACGATCTCATGTCGCATTGCTTGCCAAAACACAGAGTAACTCAATTCAAGCGAACCCTCAAAAACGAAAAAATGAAGGAGCAGAAATTATCATAAAAAGTAAACAGCCTAAAAGGGTTCGAATTGCGCCTTGCACTTGGGCAACAAAACTAATAAATATAGCACTGCTAGTGTTTTCGCTATTAACATTGGGCCTAGCGAATTCTACGAATGCCAATTACGATATTATTAGACCTAAAGGCGGCTTTTATGTTGAAAGGTTAGGTAATGTTCATGTCTTACGCGGAAACTTGAGATTTGAAGTAAGTCTTCCCATGGAGACAATTTTGCAAGATGAAAAGAATGTTATATCCAGTCTAAAAGATATTAGAAACATGTGCCATCGAACAAAAGATTTATCAGGAATCACACATTGCAATACACTAATCCAACATATGGAGACAAGGCAAGTGGAAATCCTTGGCCATATTCAAGAAATCAAAGCCCTTCCGATTTCTAGGCAAAAAAGGGGTTTATTTGGTAAACTGCTCACAGCCGTTTTTGGAGTTAATGACGAGGTTTACACTGATATAGATACCTTACAAGAAAATCAGCGAAATATATTTGAAACTGTAAGCCACCAAGGTATGTTGTTGAGTACGAGAATATTGCAGTCAAATAATGCAACGACGAGTAAACTAAAAAATTTCGGCGAAAAATTAAACCAAGTCATCGATTCGATCAACGATATGAAAAAATGGTACGCACAAATTGACCACAACAGACTTTCTATTCAAGTAGTCTCAACGTACCTTACGGCGATGGATTATTACGATGAAATAAGGTTAAAGTATTTGAGATTAACAAGAGCTTTGTATGGACACGAAAGCATCATCAATTTCATTTCTTTGAATACCATCAACGTAATGATACGAAACATCACACAAAAAATTGGCTCCAATTTCGAAATTCTACGGAGTCCGCAAAAACGAATAACCCTGAAACGTAATAACGAAGGGGTCGCAGTTTACGGTTATTTCACAATAATCGAGAACATCAAGTATGAGTTAATTCATGTAACCGCAATTCCGCACAAACAACGTGAACATCGTTACACCATGATTGCTACTGGACCTCCAACAATAGCGGTAAACTTTGACCGACAAGTCTATTTCACTTTGAATCAGGAACAGCTAGCAGCATGCAAGTCCGAAGAGGAGCTACTCATTTGCTCACCGGGAGCCACCGCTAACATGTTTACGAAGCCTAACTGCATCCTGGATGAGGTTTATAACAGGCACAATAGAACTATGTGCCCCACCTTTAACACTATCAGCGAACGTACGTTGTGGAAGAAACTCAGGATGAAGAATACTTGGCTATTTGTTGCAGATCCGCCAGATCCAGCTCACTTAATATGCAATGGCGAGCGGCAAGAAATCATTTTAGAAGATGTAGGAATAATACGAATAGCTGCGAACTGCATAATAGAAACCAAGGAGATTACGCTTCGATCATCGCTCAATGAAGAGGTAGCAGTTCTTGGATCATATATGAAGGAAATTTCACCTGATAAGTTCAATGCTGATACCCAACAGCCAGCATCTGCGAACTTTGAGCCAATTACAAAAGTATCACAGCAGCTGTTCATGAACGATTTTGCCAGCATCCAAGAACCAAGAACGACATTTCAGAAGATTAAGAGGCACGCAGTACCGGCGATGTCTACGATATTTGTGACTTTGCTTTTGCTACTAGTTGGGAATTTGCTAAGAAGGAGATATCGAGCCTGCGTACTACGGATGAAGAAGACCCCTGAACCAGCCAATGAATCTTCGAACGCAGCGATTTCACTGAGGGATCGATTCAACAACGTTATTACTCGCGCCCGCCCAACATGTTCAGTTCCTGAACAAGTTGAAACACCAGAATGCTAGAATGCATTCCATTAGCATATATTTTGTAATAGCTTCATATCTATGTTTGTATATTTTTTAAACTAGATTTGATGTACTGCATGCATGCATTTGTTTCATTACGCTAATTATTTATGACACCTGGTTTTGCGGTCAATATTTCATGTTTACATGTTCTTCTTTCTAAATTTACGTAAGTGCATGCATGCATCGGTTCAATATATTTCATTGTTTACTATTTTCGTGATACGCATTGCATGGGTCAATGTTTTCATGCTTGCACATTTTTTCATACATCGTTCGATACATTCATTGTTTTTATTTTGATGACACACATTTTATGCGTCAGTTAATGTAGGAAGTTGAATTGTACGGTTTTTGTTTTCAAGTTCATGTGTTTGCAAAATGCTTTATTTTGCAGTAATGAAAATTGTATTTTGTAACCATTGATATTTGTAACTAGGTCAATAAGCTTCTGTAATGAAAATTGTGTTTTGTGACTAGGTAAATAAATTTCATTATAAATAGGCTAAGATTGACAGAAATAAATGTATTCTTTTGTAGTCATTCAGCAGATTCAAGTGTTTCATTTAGATTCGACATCTTTTCCCAGTCTTTCCACCTTTTCCCAGTTTACCCCGGTTTTGATATATTCTACAACCATTGAATATATCAAAATTTCCTTCTAATCCTCAATAATAGCTGGTGTGGCTAGCATTTGAGGATTATCCTATCCCACTCGTGTTTCGCGACTGGAATTTCTATTTTCGGTGTGCAGAATCCATTCTGCGCCGAAACACTCTCTTATCAGACTAATACTTATAATCAAGTACAGTGCGGTCTAATAATATTACTCTCATGTAATTCACAATGACTTATACATCACTTATACATCAGCGGGAGGAGCATACATGATGCAAGGGATGCAGTTTCTAATAAATTCCTCTGTTTTTTGACGACCTCCTGGGAACCAATATCTGAGTTTAATTCTGTGCCACGTTTTCTCCACACTCTGATGGCCGACTAGTTCATGAGCTTGCCTAATGACATTAGCTTCCACAGCCTTTGGTACATATAACAAAGGATATTCACCATCTTTTCTCCGAAACACAAGTCCATCAATCAGTTCGTACTTGTCCACTGAAGCCGAAGTAATCTGGAGTTTGTTTTTGAGCAATTTGACAGCAGCGTCCTGAGCCTGAGCCAATTGTAAACGATAATCTATAGTTTCATCAGTGACAGCGGCAACAACTGGTGCTCGACTTAAAGCGTCTACATGAGGCATACTAGTTCCCTTTCGGTGCTGAATGGAGTAGTCATAATTTTCCAATTCCAATGCCCATCGTGCAATCCTAGGATTTGCTTGTTTTCTCATCAATGTCTGAGTCAAGGAGTTACAATCTGTAACTATTTGAAACCGTATTCCTTCTAAACAAACGCGGAAGCGACGTAATGCATATATAATCGCAAGAGTCTCAAGTTCGAAACTATGATACCGTGATTCAGCTTCAGTTGCTGTTTTGGAGTAATAGGCCACAGGGTGAAATCTTTTATCTAACTGCTTCTGTAATAACATAGCTCCGAAGCCAATGGAACTTGCGCCGGTATGTAATTCTGTTTCATGTTGCGGATTATAAATAGCTAATACAGGTGATTCAACTAATAACTTTTTCAACTTCAAGAAGGCAGAGCAGCATTCTTCAGAAAACTTAAATTGAGCATCCTTGCGTAATAAGTTTTGTAGAGGTTTCGCTATACGCGAAAAGTTGGGTACGAAACGTCGGAAATATGAGAAGAGGCCTAAAGCAGATTTGACTTCACGAGCATTTGCTGGCATATTTAATTTATTAATGGCAGCCAAATGTGTTCTGCTAGGTGCGATACCCTTTTTCGTTACTTGGTACCCTAAGAAATCTATCCTCGTATGACCTACTTGACACTTAGCTATATTCAGCTCTAGACCTCTATTTTGGATTCTTTCGAGGACTTTACTCAACAATTGACAATGTTCTTCTATGGTTTCAGTGGCCAACATTATATCGTCCATATATATAACAATTTCTCCATTTCCTATTAGGTCTAGAAACACCTCATTTATGAACCGCTGAAAGACAGCAGGAGCGTTTTTCAGCCCAAAGGGCATCCGCGTATATTCATACTGACCTACTGGTGTTACGAAAGAAGTATATTTTCTAGAGGTTTCAGCGACACGTACTTGGTGGAAACCACTCTTCAAATCTAGTACCGAAAAGAATTTTTTTCCTTCTAGGTATTCTAAACAATCTTCTATCAGAGGCAGAGGATAATTCCGGAGGAAAGTCCAATGGTTCCTCTTTTAATCCCTTGGCAAGAATATACTTTTGTTTAATAATGGATAATAATTTATGTAATTCCTCACAAGAAAGTTCTGTGTTAATTTCAGGAAGACCTACGGGTTCATCAATTTCTATTTTATAAATATCACGCAAATCTATATTTGAGGTGATTAAGGCAAGCTGAGTTGGCAGCGTTTCATCAAACTTTCCCTTACGTATTAAATCAAATTTCATTAGAGTATTCAAAACACCCGTCCGAGCACAAAAAGAAACACCAATTCTTGACTTGACCTCTGTTTTTATTTGTAGTAAATCTGTTTTTGTATAAGCAATCTTTTCCATGGATTTAAGATAAATTTTATTTTGGTTCAGGAAATCTCGGCCTAAGATCATATTGTATACAGAACTGCAGCTATTCATGACATATAGTTTTAATGTGGTCCTCCTTCGGCGATAAACAACGGTGGCTATTGTGGTTCCCTGTATTTCGATGCGATTTCCTCCCAAACCTCGATATGCTGATTGCTCTGGATCTAATTGCACAGATGTCGGTACTACGGCTCGACTAACAAGGCTGATCGGGCTGCCGGTATCAAACAAGGACAGACAAGTGGTGGATTTGTGGGTTTCTTCGTGCTCAGACGTAGAATTCAAAACAAGACTTACCAGGTTAGAAACATCTAATCGGCTGTTCCAATTTTCCTGTTCTTCATCGCTCATCAGGTGCATCGACTCGTTAGGGGTGGACCTATTCCAAACACTATTCCTCTTGGCAGCAGCAGGATCGAGTTGTGGCCTCTTCTTGGAATTTCGGCATTGATGTCTGTCGTGTCCTGTTTTCCAGCATCTGAAACAGCTTCCAGCTGGTCGCTTCTCGTATGGACAACGGGATTGGTAGTGCCCTATTTTCAGACAATTAAAGCATCTGATTTCACTATCTTCTTCAGCGGGCTGATTATTTAACGGCGGGATGGTAGCTGGTCTTCTGTTAGTAGACATGGATCTGGCAACAGGCATAGCGGACCGGGTCGTATTCCATGTGCTCATGCTAGTTCTTGCCGATTGGCGATTGTTACCCACGGAATATGCTGTGCTCGGCGTCGAACGGGCTGTTGTAGCTTTCCGAGTTATTAGCGTAGCGTACCGATGCACTCTTTGTTTGAGCTCGTCGACAGAACTACTACCTAAAAGCGGCGTGGCATCAAATCCGCAGGTCCTTAATATTTCTGTGATGATGTCCACGATTTCTCTGTCGCAAATGTTTCCGACTTTAGCAGCGTTTTGAGCTCGTAATATAAAGCGATGTAGCGGCTCTTCTGGGTGATTCCACTGCATACTCCTCAGGTGCCTATAAATGTCCTCCAACGTTGTTACTGTCTGAAACTCATGAATCAATTCTTCTTTAAGTTTTTCGTAGGTGTCGGCTCGTGACAACGATAAATGTTCCTTTGCAAACCCGATGAGAGCTCGTCGGAGATATAAAAACTTCTTGTTTTCTTCTATATCTAATAGCTTCAGAATGTTTTCAAAATCTTTGAAAAATTTGCTAACTGGCTGCTGTACGTTCTCGCCAGAAAACTCTGGTAACACTGAATGAACATCTCTGTAATCAACTTTTGCGCCGGCCACAGATTCTTCTTTTGCTCTCATGCCTGCTGTAGCCACTGGGTGAACATTACAATTCCCTTTTCTAACAGCTACAGTCTTTTTATTACTATCACTGATCATTTTACTTACAGTTTGAGCAGCAGTGGCCTTGACTTCATTTGTATCCGTGACATTAATGTTCTCATCTTCCATTTTGATTTGATCAGCTAATACTTCCTTAATAGCTGCCTTAATAGCAGCGGTAACAGTAGCAGCATCGGTGGCAGCGGTGACTACTTCTTTTTTGACAGTACAAATGGTGGCATCTGTTGCTATGGCGTCTGTTGCTATGGCATCTGTTGCTATGGCATCTGTTGCTATGGCATCTGTTGCTATGGCATCTGTTGCTATGGTGACTGTTGATGTAACAGCGGCGGCGTCTGTTGGTGAAGCAGCAGTGGCGTCTTCTGGTGTAGCAGCGGCGGCGTCGGTTGGTGTGGCGGCGGTGGCGTCTGTCGATGTAGCAGCGGCGGCGTCCGTCGGTGTAGCAACGGCGGCATCTGTTTCTATGTCAGCATCTGTCGATATTACCACGTTGGCAGCCATCTTGGCTTTCTGCCATGCGATATACGCACTTTCCATCTTCATGATTTTATCTTGTAGCAACATGAGCTCATGCTTCTTGTTCACGAGAGCTATCTGTCGGTCGACCACTTCACTCTCAATCTCCATTCGTCTGATTTCTCGTGTCGCATCCTCTTCGTTCCACTTGATGTCAGTCGCATCAGAATGTGGCGACTCGCATTCTTTGGTCAATACCAGCGTTTCGCACTCGCGATTCTCGGCACTTGCACCCGCGTCTTCGAAATTTTCGTCAGCCGCGGCCGCGGTCACGATCTTTTTACTAGATTTCTTCGACATTTCGCGTGTCTTTTACCCCACACCTGAGTTGTAAGGAGCGTTATTATTATGACGCGAGCTGACGGCTTGGTGTCTAAACAAAGACTAAAGAGACTCTCTACCCATACACATACAGCGGCGTAGCCCACTTCACGCAGCGTTTGACTCGCGTGGTCCTTCCACTCGGGTAGAATGTCTTTGCAGCGGCGTTCAGGTTGGAGACGGATTCTGCCTTATAGTATTTTGTTGGGTATGTGGACCTGTTGGAAGGCAAGCGTTTTCGAAGAGGTGGTGGGTTACTTGGTCGATTCATATAGTTGATGTTTCTTGATCTCAATGAAGGATCGACTTCCATTGGTTCCGGCCTATGTTGCGGCTTAGGAGGTTGTTTCCAGGCGCTTTGAGAGGTATTTTGAAAGCGTGGTTGTTGATACTGTTGATGTGGGTTTTGCCTAGAAGGTTGTAAAGCTTGAGGATTCTCTTGTAGTTGTGGATAGAATTGCCGTCTAGGAGCTGGTATCGGCGTAGGTTGAAAGTGATTTGAATTTCTACGAAGTGGAACTGGAACTGGTATTTGAGAAACATTTTTGTGTTCCAGTCTGTAAACAGTTAGCATGGTGGACTCAATAATCAATATTTTGTAGTTTTAAGCAAAGGCTCTCCAATACTCAAGAGTTTTTGTAACTCACCCTTAAGTCCCCGAACGAATGTATTATGCCCTTTCTCTCTATAAGATAGAGTCATGATGTTTATTGACTCTTGACTCAATTCCATTGAACCAATCTTATTAGGTATTAAAGAGAGATGTTGGTACACCGCTTGGTAAAATTCAGGAATTCTATTTGTTCCTTGCACCAGAGTAGTCATCTGGTATTCTAGGGTCCCTAAATTGCGTTTTTCCGCATAATGAAGTGTAAGGCACTTCGCAATCTTATCCCAGTTAAGTGGTGTATTATAAGATTCAAGCCCAATACCCGCTTGTCTTACGATCTCAATACGGATCACCGAAAGTATTAGGTAAGACTTTGATGTTCCTTTCATGCGGTCATATATTTTTAAAATCTTATCTACACTCCTTTTTCAAGAGTTAAATTCTCCAGCATTTCCAGAGAACTCTTTTAGGCTCTTTACTACATCCGAGATCTTATCCATGTCAGACAGATCTCGTATATTTTCATTGTTGATGGCCATATCAACATCATTATTAATATCACACGCGGGATTAAGTAAAGAGTTGAATACCCTCCTTCTTTCATTTTGTACTGTTGTTGCCACCAGCCGTGAAATGTGCGGCATCAATTGTTCATTGATGGCATTTCGTTTTCTGGGGGTGCTGGATGCAAGTTAGGAAGCTCCAGCATTGGTAGCCTAAGAAGATTATTTGGATTTGTCATTTTCAATGATAACTAACCACAACCAATATGTTGAGATTGTTTAGTGAAAAACTGATTTTATATTACTTCACAAAGATTTTATTTTAACACCAGCAAGCACACACAACTTCTCTGAAGGAGAGCACAAGTAAGAAGAAGGTAAAAATGAATAAATACAAAAATGGCGTAATTCATGTTGTGTTAGTATTACACACAACTTCATATGTGTCAAAAGGAAGGCGCGAATTTTAAATTATTTCAACACTCTCACCAAATTTTCCCTTCCTTTCATACAATGAATAATACATTTTGAGTGCAATATTTCAATGCGAAAGTATCAGCAAGACCTTATTGACGATTGACAACTCCAATTAGTTTTACATTCTGATCGAATTTAGTTTTTACTAGAGCCTATGTAAAAATGTCTGCCAATTGATTTTCTGAATAAGTGTACTTTAAATTTATGACTTTATCGTTATATTTCTCTTTAATAAAGTCATATCTGATGTTAATATGCTTGCATCTTTTATAATTATCTGAATTTTTAATAAGGCTAATTGCACTTTGATTATCAATAAGTAAATCTATCAACACAGAGCTCATGAATATCTACCAACAATTGCTTTATCCATAAGATCTCCTTTGTTGCAGAACAGGCGGCCATGAATTCTGCTTCTGTCGTTGATAGAGCAACACTTTGCTGTCTTTGAGTGTTCCATGTCACTGCAGCACCATTCTTCAATAGAACGCTTCCTGCAGTAGAGCGGCGCGTATCCATATCGTTTGCATAGTCCGCATCACAGTAGGCTATAACTTTGTCACTTTCTACACCGGAATAATAAAGCCCATTTGTTTTGGCTCCAACTAAGTATTTTAGGATCCATTGTACCGAATTTCAGTGGCTACGGTTGAAATTATTAAGAAAACGACTAACTGAGCTTACTGCAAACATGATGACTGGCCTACTACACACCGCCAAAAACATAAGAGATCCAACTGCTTCTCGATACGAAACATCTAGGCAATATGTTTTATCGTCTTCTCGTTGCAAAACTGTGTGAGGGCCTGCTGGCACAATAATCGGTTTGGCATCTTGAAGATTAAATTTTTCTATGATTTGAACCGTGTAGTTCGATTGATGAATGAAAATCGTAGATTTGCTTCAATTTCTTTCGATTTGTAGACCAACAAAGTTTTTAGGTTCATCTATAATGGTAATATTGAAGTTTGGACTGAGATCTGAAAGTATTTTATTTAAAGCATGTATATCTTTTGATAAAAGCAAACCATCATCAACATAAAGTAACAAGTGAACTTTCGAACAGTTAATGAAACCTGTGTATACACAGCGATCTGCATAGCTTGACTTCAAGCCGTACTTTCTCAAAATTTTATCAAATGTTGTATTCCAACATCTCGGAGCCTGCTTCAATTCATTTAAAGATTTGTTCAGTTTACACACCTTATAAAGCTCAGTATTCAGCCTTTCTGGGACTGCCATAAATATATCTGCTTTCATTTCTCCGTAAAGAAATGCAATTTTCACGTCAAACTGGATCATTTCATAATCATGCCTCGCTGCTTCTGATAGTAGGATTCTAATTGTATCGTACCTGATTGTCGGAGCAAAAGTTTCTTCATAGTCAATGCCTTCCCTTTGCGCAAATCATTTCGCACACAATCTCGATTTAAATCTGGATCTACTTCCATCTTCCTTTGTCGTGAAAATCCATTTACATCCAATAATATTCATATCATCTCGTTTATCAATTAAATTCCAAGTGTTGTTTTCCGCATGAGACCGCAATTCCTCTTTCATTGATTCCGTCCAAAGATCAGCATATTTTCCAGTAATTGCTTCCTTATACGTTTTCGGCACGTTGAGCTCTGTAACATTTACTACAAAATTATCGGGTGGTCGAAGTGTTTCCCTCGGTCGTAAATTTATTGTTGGCAACTCACTTCCTTGAATATTCTTTTCATTTGCTTGCACTTTCTTATTCTTAATATTACTATTTTCAACAGTAATTTCTCCAGCTATTGTTTCTTGTGACTCCGATTCTCCTACTTCCAGTACTTTTGTCCCTGCTATTTCAGGTTCTTTGGTCGGGCTATCGTCATCAGAAATTTCAATAAATTTGCTAATGTCCACATACTTGTTCTCCATATTGTCTTCGTCTTCACTGCATTCACTTTAATTAAACAATATGTCACGGGAAATTGTTACGGATCTTCTTATTTTATCAAATAACCGGTAGTTTGTCGAATTTCCGTCGTAGCCAACTAGTATGAGTTTCTGACTTTTGTAGCGAATATGTGATTGGGAAAGGCCTTAGCACAACTTAGAACCAGACCGAAGTCCAGAACCAAGAGTGCTAAGGTCCAAAAGTGGGAATGGCTAGTGCCATTCAAGAGGCAAAACAAAAAAAAAAGAATTGCCCCGAGAGCAGGGTGCCCTAGAAATGGCCGTGAAGGCCCCTCGTCCGCATTAGCGGAGCACCCTTTAACCAACCCCGACGGATGCTGGGGTGCCACTTTGCTAGCTCGCTGGGGCTGGGGTGGGTTCATGAAATAATGGGGATGGTTTGCTCTCAGAAGAAACGTGATACTACTTAATATTCATCCGTCATGAATACGTAGCCGCAAACTGGTATGTAAAAATACCCAGGGACAAAAAGGGGGCATAGTTCCCTAGAGGAAACCACCCATGGCTCTGCAACATGGGCTGATTAAGCAAACCCAGTGCTCGTGCAAAGCACGGAGCCAGAAAATTGAAAATCTAAAAAGGAAAAATGTGGGAAAACGCTGCCTCTCCTTTCAGAGAAACCCGGGGGAGGCAGACAGCCCCGGGCCCCCCGATGGTAATGGAGCCCTGACCCCGATGGTTTGGGGCAAAATTCAATCAAAAAAGCTAATACCGGAACTGAAACTAACTATGTATGGCCAGTATCTTTCCCTTTTAGACAAGCTGAAAAATGCTGAAAATCACACAAACTATTTAATCATTGGCCAGCCAGACCACGCGCGGACCCTGAAAAGAGAAAAGAACTTCTTGGGCTTTCGCCCAATAAGAAGGCCGAGTGCTGGGATTTAACAAAACATATTGTTTTTATTCAGGACCATTAAAGAATCAGTTAGAAATTCCACGTAAGCAAAAATTCTCTTTAAAGATTTTTCTTTCTCTTTCCTATATACAGGTTTGTTATATATTTATATTGATTTAAGTTTCAAAAACATTGTAAATTAATATTGATATTTCTCTTTCAAAAAAATGTATAAAGCAGCGCTCATTCTAACTTAAGCATTTTGCATTCAAAGCTTTCATTGTTATTTGGACCATAACGCGAAATCAAAATTACTTGATCCATGCACAAGAAACTAACTATACTGAGAAGTGGAGAGAGGAAAAGTTATGCATAACCATTGTCTACTCGTTCGACACAATGGATATAAATTCCTTAATGACGTTAAGTGGCAGTAAATTATATTTCCAATACCATGAAATTCTTTGCACGGAGTTTGCTCCGCTGGTGTTTTGTTCGTTTACTTAGTTTTAACTCAAAAGTATCGCGAATTTAGTGTTTTCCATGTGTACGGATCGCAACTAACACCTTCTTCATTCGCTTAGGGCCGCTAAACTTACATACGGATTCACCGAGATTTATTGAGATTATTTCTATCTTTAAACTTAATAATTCAATTTAGTTATCATTTAAGGTTGTACAAGAATCATACATCATCAAAATTTCTGGTGTAGTCAAGAGCAGCGTAACGGAAAAATGCCAATAAATTAAGTTATATGATAAAGATGATATAGGGAACTCAATATCAGTAACTCATAGTTACAATTCATCTAAGGCCGTTCAAATTAGCTAGTATAGTCTATTTATAATCTCTCTCTTATGGCAAAGCCCAATATAAAACTCTTTATTCGACCATTATCAAAATCCACACATTTCACTAACGATTATCGACTTCATCAATAATTGTAACATTGTGTTTATATAAAACTTCTTGTCTGTTCATCACAAATTTTATGATAATTACCAAACTATTTCATACATACGGTAGTCGCCTTGAAATATATATGTCCACATCCACTTCGTGCATCAAGTTCCCCAGCATTTTTGGTTATTATACCGCCATCATCGAATATCAATTGTATCCATGACAAATTACCTTCCTACATAAATTACGCGCTGGAAAACCTATCCGTCAAACCACTGATAAATGCGCACATCTCCTACTAAATGGGCTACAAAGATGGGCACGAAAGCAATCATCGGTACCGTATAAGATGTGTTCAGGATTTCCACACACATTGAGGCTTTGAATCTTTGGGATAATACTTGGCTTCTGGTGTTGGCATTCATGCGGTTGCTTCGTCACATTAACAATATGGATGGTTCCCAGCAGCCTTAGCTCAGCCAGAAGCAACAGTTTCTCGCCGACTGTGGTTGGATGGCTGGAGCACTGATGGCGGTAGGTTGATTGCCATCCTACGCAGCTGTCCCCACAGCGAAGAAAACGCCGATGCAAGTTTGACCCCACTTCAAAACACGCTTAAGCATCGTGTTATTTTGACACCTACACGAACACTTGGGTGTATGGGAGTCATATGCGCACATTATCTGAGATTCAGTTCAATTTCTTTTGTATAGTAGTATATCAATTACTTTACCGGAATCCCCTAATTATCCTGATTTCAACGTCACGCCAGATGTACACCAAGGTATTCTTCATCGAATTGATGTGCGTTACTCAACGAGACTAGGTCAAGTATGACGGATAAACTGTTACTCACACACTTTAACTCACGGCCGTGACTCATAAATGAATTACAGAATATTTCTATTCCCTTGCACCCAAATTTGACATGCATAAACCTACAGTTTCCTAACGCCATCAATAAAATGTTTTTGGTCACTGAGTAATTATCAAACTTTCCAACTGTATTTTCTGGTCGCTAAATCACATTGGTTACCCGTCAAGTGATCTTTTTATTATTCACTGGTGGTTCATGTACACAAATGCCACTTCTAGTGCCCCCAAAATTTAAAACCACCATCACCGAACTTGTCGTATTCCAGGACCGAGAATTATTAATAATGCACATGATCTGGTTGTTAATGGAACTGGTTGCACAATAAACACCACGAATAAGTAAGCCATCCCGCGGGCGTTCAGTTCATCAAAAGCATTAGGTATATATCACCAACAAGCTGCCGAATGATCAGAAAGCCTATTTATCAATTGCACCTCTCATTCACTTGATAGCACTGATCAAATCCCCGAGATATCACTGGACCTTATTGATCAACTACACTGGCGTCCGAACGATTCGATCAGCCGCTTAATGATAACTCGCCGATCGAGCCGAAAAGTATCTTTTGAGTGAATTGTGTCTGTCTGTATTGAATAGTTGGCACTTGAATTGCGAAGATTGAGAGCTTATCTGCGACCAAAGCACGTTGTTACCGCGAACAGAATCTTCTTTCAGGGAACCGATAGTAACTCCCGCACTCCGACCCACATGTCAGCAAGGAGAACTTCTCGCGGCCACGACAGACCAAAACCGACCAGTCGCCACTGCGACACCCAAATGACTGTCTCGAATCGATCGCTGCGTCTCGAGATGCGCGAGCGAACAGCCACAAGAATTCCGTTAGGAATTTGGTTGCTGAACGAATTTAATAATAATGTCACTGGGGACTTACGGGATCTTATTATTGTTCAAATTGAATTTCGTTTTCAATTTGAAATTGCTGTAGCGACTCCGAGCACGTATAGTGTGCGTCGGAAGTAAGTGTCTAGTAATTCCTCTGGAAATTACTGGATGCTACACTTTTTGCAGCTAACTTGCTTCGTTTTTGCTTAGGAACATGAACATAGGCTCTCGAATCGAAAATTTGTGAGACAAATCTGGTTTTCTTCCAGTCCACTTTTCGTATGGGGTTTCTTTGGAATTGCATGATGTACGATTAAGTAAATAAACTGCCGTGTTCACTGTTTCAGCCCACAAGTACTTAGGCAATTTTCTAGCATGTAACATAGAACGCGCACATCCTTTCATATTTAAGTATTCTTGAAAAAGTTCATTTCGAAATTCAGCCTCGTTGTCAGCACGCAATGTTTTAACACTAACACTGTATTTGTTTTCAATTAAATTTATAAAGTTTTTAAACGAAGTTAAAGCATCGGATTTATATTTAAGAAAATTTACCATGCGAAAATTAGAATATCCATCCTTGAATGTAATAAAATATTTCGCAACACTAACTGAACAAGTGTCCATTGGACCGCATACATTAGTATAAATTGTATCGCCTTTCGAATAACAATAATTCACTCTGTGTTTGAATGGACGTCTATGTTTGCCAAAGGCAGCAGCTTCACAGAAGATTTCATTAAAAATATTAATTTTTACACCTTTCACGAGATTTGTCTGCACCATATTCCGTATCGCGTTTGCATTTATGTGCCCGAGTCTTTCATGCCACATCTTTCAATCTATAAAGCTACGTTTGCTTCAAGTGTTTCTGCTTTAATAAGCATTTTATACAAATTGTTTGTAGTACGCACAGCACACGCAACTACAAAGCCATTTTCACTTATTTTCGCGTATTCACCTTCTTTCATGATTTTCATATTCTTCGACGTAAGAATACCATCCGCAAATAAGTTTTTACGAAGGTGTGGTACGTACCACACATTTGCCGTTTGCCGTTTATTAAACATTTTCACTGTTCCTATTCCCTTCACAGATAACTTTTCATTATTACCCAATGTGACATATTAATTAATGTCGTCGTATTCGTTGAAAGTGCAAAAAAACTCACGGCGAAAAGTCATGTGAGCAGACGCTCCACTATCTAAAATCCAAGTATTAGCTGATGATATTTCTAGTGCACCATCATCAATTGTATTAAATGCAGTTCCCTTTGCATTTGAACAGATTTTATCTGTAGCACGCATACCACGTTTAGGCCAATGACAAACAGAGCGGTTTTTGCGAGGCGTTTCCCGAGAGGAAAACCGAGTCGGTATAGTCGTACATTACTTTAACATTGTGATGACACACACCGCGGTGCGAACCGCCTCTCGGTTTCGGAATCACGTCGGTTGATGAGAGAAATGACCCACCGACTCGTTTTTCGAGCGTTTTTCGATGAGTTCATTGCTGCGTAGTCCGATCGAGCTGAAATTTTCTGGATGCATTGATGAATGCATGGGATAGGGGAAGGAAAATATGACACTCTGACGTAATTTGTAACTAAACCGACTCGATAAACGCTTCTGAAAACCGCTGTGTGTGGCAGCCGACGCGCCAAACCGAAGCGTTAAACGCTTCGGTGAAACCGAACTGTCTGTCATTGGCCTTAGGTGCATAACAATCGCGTGCAAAGCAACCTTTTGTTGCAATTATAACATCTGACAATGTATTTCTTTTTGCATTTTGTTGTTGTAAGCGCTGTGGGTTCATCATATTGATTAAAGCTGGATTCCTCATCTAGTAATCTTGACGTCAGATTATTTATCGTTTGTCTCTGTTCATCCAGCGAGAGCCATGCTTGTCGAAATGTTCTGTATTGTTCTGTATTGTATATCACCGCAGCTATATCACCGCAGTCACGAAGTTGTTGTGCCATATTTTCGATTTTGGCAATGTGCGAGGAAACTGAGTCACAACTTGTCATTTTGTATGCACTGAATTGTTTCATTTCACTTTTTTTGCCGTAAATCGCATCGAGCTTTTCAAGTATTTGTTTTGAAGTCGCACAACTTTCTATAAGAGTAACTTGTTCAAAATCCATCGCTGATGTAATTAGAAACATCGCTTGAGCATCTTTTGCTTCGTGCTTCTTTTTCGCTTCATCGTCTTCGATTTTCAACTCTTCCTTCACTGTATCCATTAGCCCTGTTAAATTTCGCAAATATCCATCCGAATTGGTCGCTGAGTCAACTAACCCATCACGTGTACATTCATTAAAGCAACTCAACTTTCAATATCTAGCCAATTAATATACCATGAAAAATTACTCATAAAAAATTCTAGATTTTCCAGCTTGTGTAAAATGCATTGTAATCAGATCCACATTAAATTGAAAATCAAGTCAAATATGATTACTCGATTACGCCAGACTGTGTAGTCAGCATTTTTTTTGTATCAAATATTGATTCCACCAAATGTGAAATATTTGCAAATTCAATTTTAGTATGTAAGCACTTTTGTACCTATAAAATAAGTAATGTTCTGGCAAATAAATCATTAGTATTTTTGAAAGCAATAAGCTAAGCCTTCTTTATTACTCTTGTTGAGGCTGACAGGAGGTTGCGTTTCAACAAGAATCTTTGTTGCACTGGTTTTGTACTAGGGTAACATTTCTCCATAAGATTGTATAGGTTTTGTACCTAAGCAATCAGTCGCGGATTTCTTGTTACAACCAATTCGCATAGTTGCACTGGTTTCTGTACCGGGGCAACGTTAAAGGGATTGTATAGGTATTGTACCTAAACAATCGTTCGCGAGCGGTATTCATCGCTATAGAAAAAACATTGGTGACCCCGACGTGATTACCTTGGTAATCATTCAACGATTTTATTTGTAACGTTTGTAACTTGGCACAAACAATCGTCGGTTTTGCTCGATCATGGAGGCTGCAGAACTACTACACGAGCAAGACAGTGTTGGCAACAACTTGGAAAGGTTGCTAATCAACTTCAACAAGGACTCGATCCAACGTAAAACTGAAGAATACGTTTCGAAACGCCTTGAATTTGCAGAGAGCTACTGGTGCATCATCCAGGGAAATCACGCTAAGCTAGCTCCATTAGAGAACGAGCTATCTGACGAGCCGTATTTCCAAAACAAATACTTCGAAAAACTACAGACGGTGTATAACACTTTGAAGG
This sequence comes from Nemotelus pantherinus, assembly GCA_963978885.1. NCBI lineage: Eukaryota > Metazoa > Arthropoda > Insecta > Diptera > Stratiomyidae > Nemotelus > Nemotelus pantherinus. The sequence goes on along the minus strand of OZ022265.1, from coordinate 72,562,616 downwards.
GTCTACTGCTGCAGCAGAAGAACGAACTAAATCAGCAGCTAAAAGCATCCAAGCCTTCATCATCTGCTCTAGGGTCCGAAGTCACAGCACCAAACCCACGAGAAAACTACGATGATGGTCGAATGGTTTCAATTACCAACCAGTCAACTGTGAGCGAAGATATTACTAAATTGATTCGCAAACAAAAGGCGCTAATGAGATTAACGACTCATCAGCTTGAAAGCATCGAATCTAAGTGGGAAGAACAACACCCGAAGTCCTATTACCTTCTGAAAATCGAAACGTTGCAAAAACATCGCGCAGAATTGCTGGAGAACGATCAACATATTTGGGAGCTTTCATCGGAAACAAAACCCCTAGGCTACGAAGCCAATCTGTTCTACACTCTGGAATTGTGGGCTCAAGATGTAATCATCCAATTACGACAGCACATTGACGAAACGCAGAGCAGCGAAATAGCTCCAAGAGGTTCCGTGAAACTACCAAAAATCACGGTTCCAACATTTGATGGAGACTATTTGCGATGGACACAGTTCCATGACTTGTTTCTTCAACTGGTGCACAATCAGCCAATAACAAACATCGAGAAGATGTTTTACTTAACTACGAACTTGACTGGAGAAGCTAAGGCTCTAGTACAGCACCTACAAGCGTCTGAAGAGAACTATCAAGATGCGTGGAACATTTTGAATGCTCGTTACAACAATAAACGATTACTTGTAACAGCATTACTCAACAAGCTGCTGTCACAGCCGACAATCCATGTCGAATCAGCACAAGCTATAAAAAATCTACATGACACAACAAATGAATGTCTGTTTGGATTGAAAAATCTGGGATTGTCCATAGAAGCTTGGGACCCTCTCATAGTGCATGTAATGATCAAAAAGCTGGACAAGAATACTCACGTAATGTTCGAACAATCTCTCAAAAATCCAAGGGAGTTGTCAACAATGAAGCAGTTTCTAAAGTTCCTGGAGAACCGCTTTCAATCATTAGAAGCTCTTGGAACTAAAAATGCGAACACTTCGAGAAACTTTGAGAAACCAGGCCAGCATAAGAAAACGTCGCTTGTCGCAGTTCCAGCCAAAGGGAGCTGTGTACTTTGCAACAGAAATCATTCATTATACAATTGCAATGATTTCCGATCTCAAACTCTACAACAAAGACGAGAAGTACTTAAGAAACATCAACTTTGTTTCAATTGTATGAAAGGAGGGCATTTCTCTTCTCAATGTTCCGGACAAACTTCCAGAAGATGCCACGAAAAACACAACACGTTGGTGCATCTCGAAGACATTGAGAGAAAATCTGTGGATGGTAACCATCCGAGTAAGCAACTGGACTCTAATAAACCGAGCACCAGCAAAAGAAGCCCAAGTTTCAAAGATTCCACCATGGCTTCCTCCAGCGCGAAAGCTATAACGTTAGCAGCAGGTACAGAAAGGCCAGGAAATGAGCACGTATTGCTTAGCACTGTCCTCGTTAAGTTGAAAAGCAGCAAAGGAATTGAAGCCGAGTGCCGAGCAGTGCTTGATTCAGGATCCCAGTTGAATTTCATTACTCAACAAATGGCCCGGCAGCTAAATTTATCAGAAACTTTTGACCCTTTGAATATTCAAGGCATTGGCCAAGCACCGCAGCGTACACAAAACCGGGTAAGCTTTGAGTTGATATCCAACACCCTGAACTGGTCAATTCAAGTTCAAGCCCATGTGTTGCCGCAAATAACAACACTTCAGCCATCGCAGCCAGTAGACATCAAAACCTGGTCCATACCTGATGGGATTCAACTGGCGGACCCCTCTTTCTATCGCCCAGGAAAGATTGACTTGCTCCTAGGAGCAGAGCATTTCTTTGCGCTACTCTCATCAGAACAGATTCAACTAGGAGATGGCGTGCCGATGCTGCAAAATACCAAGTTGGGTTGGATTATTGGAGGAAAAAGCATAAAACCACCATCGACCTGCGGCATATGTTCAGAAGAGACGCGCAGCCTAGATGAGCAAGTAGAGAAATTCTGGAGACAAGAAGACCCTGATATTGTGAAACCATCCTTTTCGACATCAGAACTTAAATGCGAGTCGCATTTCGCACAAAACGTGAAAAGAGATAGCACAGGCCGCTTCATAGTGAAACTCCCCTTTTCAAGCGATCAGACAACTCTTGGAGAGTCAAGGCACATTGCTCTCAGTCGTTTCCATGCAGTGGAAAGGAAATTGATGAGAAATCCAGAATTAAAACCTCTATATGTTGAGTTCATGAACGAATACCTCAAGCTTGGACATATGGAGGAAGTTGATTTAGAAAAAATTGAGGCTCCATATTACATCCTGCCACATCATTGCGTCATTAAACCCGAAAGCACAACTACCAAGCTGCGTGTGGTTTTCGACGCATCCATGAAAACATCGTCAGACGTATCGCTCAACGAAATTTTATATACTGGACCTACCATTCAAGACGAACTCTTCTCAATCTTGTTACGATTTCGATTGCCGAAATACGCTTTCACTGCGGATATTGAGAAGATGTACTGCCAGATAAAAGTTGATCCTGGTGACAGAAAATATCAACTAATCTTCTGGCGAGATGAGCCATCTGCGGAACTTAAATGTTATCAACTCTCCACCGTCACCTACGGATTGAGAACGGCTCCATATCTAGCCACAAAGTGTTTGCAACGATTAGCAATTCAATCAGATGGGGAACGCCCGTTGGGAGCCGCTTCACTTAAAAGAGACTTTTATGTGGATGACGTCATCACTGGGAGTAACTACCTTCCAGAAGCCATGGAAATTCAGGCTCAGTTGATTCATATTCTTGAGTCCGGGGGATTCAAATTACGGAAATGGTGCTCCAACCATCCTGCTCTACTGCAAAACATACCTACAGAAGACAGGGCACCAGAACTAGAATTTTCTGAAAACGAGGACTGTCATGTCAAAACTTTGGGTCTGAGATGGTTACCGCGATCCGACGAGCTCTCTTTCAAAACTCAGTGGAAGGAAAAACGACCGATAACTAAACGACGTGTATTGTCAGACATTGCTCATTTGTTCGATCCACTTGGGTTAATGGCTCCTATTATAGTCAAGGCTAAAATTTTCCTGCAAGAGCTATGGGCGCAGCACTTTGACTGGGATGACGAGTTACCAGAAGAATACACAACCAAATGGATTGCTTTCTTGCAGAATCTCAGCAAACTGACAAGCATAAAAATTCAACGGCATGTGAGTGCTGGTCACATTCCGCAGTCGATGCAGCTGCATACCTTTTCGGATGCTTCAGAGCAGGCTTTAGGCGCTGCTATCTATGTGAGGTCTATGTTCCCGGATGGACGTATCATAGTGAGATTACTGTGCGCTAAGTCCAAAACTGCCCCGAAAAAGAATGTCACAATGCCGAGATTAGAGCTATGTGCTGCAAAATTAGCAGCAGTTCTAGCGGATCGTGTTAAGAAGGATCTAGCTTGGAAACACAGCTGCTTCTATTGGACGGATTCTCAAATTGTGTTGGCATGGCTACATGCCCCGTCCTCTTCACGATATACATTTGTCGCGAATCGAATAGCTGCAATACAAGAAGTAACTACGGCAGATCAATGGTTTCATGTCAGTTCGGCACACAATCCTGCAGATTTAGTGTCTAGAGGAACTACATCCGAACGATTAAAAGAATGTGCGTTATGGTGGTATGGACCACTTTTCCTTCATGGAGCTGAAAGAGCATGGCCACAAAAACCTGAAAATTTGACTACCGATTTAGAGGAACGACAACCAAAAACGATATTAGCCTCGACCACCGCGAGTTCTGTACTGGACAGTATCAATCATCGCAATTCTTTTGATCACCTGCAAAGAACTGTCGCTTACATGCTGAGGTACATTAAAAACAGTCGACTAAAACCAAGCGAGCGCGAAAGAAATCATCTAAATGTCAACGAGTTGAATAATGCTTTAATTGTCATCACAAGAGAAGTACAACAAGAAGGTTTCGACGAAGAATTAGCACAACTCAAGAAACATGGACATGTCAACGCCAACAGTAACTTACTTACACTCACTCCATTTTTGGATAGAGACGGAATCATTCGAGTAGGCGGCAGACTGCAAGAATCTGAGTTAGCTTACGACGCTCGGCATCCGATTCTCTTACCATATAGCCATCAGATAACTAAGTTGATCATTACGCATATTCATAATACAAACCTGCACATAGGCCCTCAAGCACTATTGGCCTTGACGCGGCAGAAATACTGGCCCATCAAAGGAAAAACCATAACCAGATCAATAGTTCAAAACTGTGTTCGCTGTGCCAGATTCAAGCCAAAGCTTTTAAAACAGCTCATGGGAAACCTGCCGCCTCCCAGAGTCCAGGAAGCTAAAGTATTCTATAATACCGGCATCGATTTTTGTGGGCCTTTTTGGATCCATTTCAATGCAAGAGGAAAGAGACCACAGAAAAGCTATGTGGCCATATTTTGTTGCTTTGCGACGAAGGCTGTGCACATAGAAATAGTGAGTGACCTTAGTACCGACTCCTTCATAGCAGCTTTAAAGCGGTTTATCAGTAGACGAGGCAGATGCCGCAACATTTATTGCGATAACGCAACGAACTTTGTCGGAGCTAGAAACCAATTCAAAGAAATCGAAGGAATAGTGTACAGCAAACACGCACAAGAAAAAATTATGCACTTCTTCACTAACAAGCACACAGACTTCCATTTTATTCCTCCTAGGTCTCCTCATTTCGGTGGGCTATGGGAGGCCGCCGTTAAATCAGCAAAGACCTTATTTCAAAAAGGTGTCGCAGCTGCGTCACTCACTTACGAGCAACTCCAAACAGTGATGGCAGAAATCGAAGCAATCCTCAACTCAAGGCCACTTACCCCAATGTCCGAGGATCCAAATGATCTTGCTGCATTGACGCCAGGCCACTTTTTGATCGGAGAGCCACTAACAAATATGGCAGACCCTCACGCCTATTCTACAAAAGGATCACTGAGTAAAAACTGGAAACAAGTATCCGAACTCCGAAGCCAGTTCTGGCAAAGGTGGTCAAGAGAATATCTATGTGAGTTACAACAACGTTTCAAGTGGAAACAGCATTGTGACAACGTGGAAGCCGGTACTATGGTTATCATGAAGGACGACAATCTTCCACCACTGAAATGGAACTTAGGACGCATAATCAAAACTATCAAAGGAAATGATGGTTTGGTACGCGTGGCAGATGTCCAAACTCGGTCCGGAGTGCTCAGGAGAGCAATACATACACTGGCACCTTTACCTGTTGACAGCTACAGTACCGATAACTCAGAGCTGCTTGATTCGATAAATACTAGTTCAAACCTTCAAGACATGGAAGAAGTCTCAAACCACGACGGCGGAAAAAGAAAATCATCACACGACAAGGCACCTAAAAGAACATGACGAATCACTTCTCCAGTAAGTCTCCTTCTGTTGGTAGGCTTAATATTACCAGCATTCGCCATGAACCCAGTTACTATTACCCCGTTCAAAACCGATCCAGGATTATACTTTGAAGGTTTAGGGACAACTCACCTTTCTCCTAACGATTGGAGTATAGTCGTTTATTATGAAATGGATTTCTATTGGAAGGAATTAATAAACATAAAAAACGGCATACAAATACTAAGCAAAATTTGCAACTCCACAAGGAAAAGTGAAAACTGTCGGCCAAGTATAACTCAGTTCTCCATCACGATGTCAGGACTTGAAAATAGCAATGAACTCCTTACCCATGATTCTGAGCTAAGACTAAAACGATCACCCATGGACATTGTTGGAAACATCGCTCATTCCTTATTCGGAGTATTGGATTCATCCTATGCAGAAAAAATGTCTGACATCATAGGCGACCTGGAGAAAAATCAGCATCATTTGCAACATTTAATAGAAAATCAAACATCGATCGTTGATTCGACTATCAACCTGGTCCAGAGATCCACAGAAATGATGCAACAACAACTACAAGGTTTTGAGCACTACTTAAATCAAACAATATTTCAACTGAATGAAATAACGAAGGAAGCTGAAGAGCAACGCGCTTTGGGACTGTTCAATTCATTGTCAATACGACTAACCTTAGCAATAGCCAACTTTCAACGAATACAATCAATTATACTGAGCACAATAATAGACACACATCATAGTCGAATTAACCCATTGCTACTAACACCAAGGCAGTTGCGACAGCAGCTAACACTCATCAAGAATAGTCTGCCATCGACACTGTGTCTACCAACTGGAGGGTCCAATCTTTTAGAACTATACAGTCTGATGTCCATCGAAGTTCGAGTTACGAAGGCGCAGACAATATTCCGAATTAAGATTCCACTACTGTTGAACAAAAAATTCAATCTATTTCGAATCATTCCTGTTCCAGTTTTTGTGAACAGCTCGTTTCTGGAAATCGAACCTTCATCGAAGTTTTTATTAATCAGTTTGCATCACGAAGACTACTACTTCCTGTCTGAGCCAGAATTAGCCACATGCTCTCACGTAAGATCATCCAGCTACCTCTGCAAGCAACTTCATCCGTTATATCGAAGAGGGTCATCAGTCGGAAGCTGCGAAGTTGGATTCCTCACTAATTCTCTGTGGCTACCCACATGCAAAATTATTGAAAAACACAATACTTCTCGATGGATACAGCTCACTAGCCCAAATCATTGGATATACGTTGCTAGAAATGAAACCTTAATACACGTGGAATGTGGAGATTTTATAGCCCAACACTCCCTCATAAGATCTGGAATACTCAACATCAGTGGAGACTGCCTCATTAAAGACGACTCAACAACCCTCTTGGCACGTTCTGTCTATTCATCCAAAACGCAAACATCTTACACACCTACAAAGGACTTGACTAATCTTGGAAAACCATTCAAGGCCACTGAAATCAAGTATAAGCCGCAGGAAATTCACCAGATTTCGCATGAAATCAAAGACCTGCAGGTCCAAGTGAACCAGCTACTTGCTACAGAAGCATCTTTCCCCATCAGCCATCACGACATCCATCAGTTCAGCATAGGTTACATAGGTCTACTCATCGGTCTCATACTCCTCATCTATCTTCTATGGAAACGTTTCGCAACAAGACGCTTCAATCCTCCAATACCGGCTCCTCGACACAATAGCCAACCGCGAGTACAATTCACCGTAGCACCAGAAACAGAACGAATTGTTGAACTCAATGTTCAACGAGGGGGAGGATGTTAAATTTCGCAAATATCCATCCGAATTGGTCGCTGAGTCAACTAACCCATCACGTGTACATTCATTAAAGCAACTCAACTTTCAATATCTAGCCAATTAATATACCATGAAAAATTACTCATAAAAAATTCTAGATTTTCCAGCTTGTGTAAAATGCATTGTAATCAGATCCACATTAAATTGAAAATCAAGTCAAATATGATTACTCGATTACGCCAGACTGTGTAGTCAGCATTTTTTTTGTATCAAATATTGATTCCACCAAATGTGAAATATTTGCAAATTCAATTTTAGTATGTAAGCACTTTTGTACCTATAAAATAAGTAATGTTCTGGCAAATAAATCATTAGTATTTTTGAAAGCAATAAGCTAAGCCTTCTTTATTACTCTTGTTGAGGCTGACAGGAGGTTGCGTTTCAACAAGAATCTTTGTTGCACTGGTTTTGTACTAGGGTAACATTTCTCCATAAGATTGTATAGGTTTTGTACCTAAGCAATCAGTCGCGGATTTCTTGTTACAACCAATTCGCATAGTTGCACTGGTTTCTGTACCGGGGCAACGTTAAAGGGATTGTATAGGTATTGTACCTAAACAATCGTTCGCGAGCGGTATTCATCGCTATAGAAAAAACAAGCCCTTTTGCTTTAAGAGCACAGTTCAGTTGGAATCGCCATTGTCGGTCATTCTTTCCAGCAAACTTGGGCATTGCTTGGCTGAGAATTTCCATTTTCGAGCTGTGCGTTTCACGTGCACTAGCAATACGGTGAATTGGAAACGAAATAAAATCAAATAAATACCTTTGTGAGCAAACGTCCAAGTATAACTTTGAATAGGCACGATCTGGGCCCATAACCTGTTGAGATTGTTTAGTGAAAAACAGATTTTAGATTACTTCACAAAGATTTTATTTTAACACCAGCAAGCACACACAACTTCTCTGAAGGAGAGCACAAGTAAGAAGAAGGTAAAATTGAATAAATACAAAAATGGCGTAATTCATGTTTTCTTAGTATTACACACAACTTCATATGTGTCAAACGGAAGGCGCAAATTTTAAATCATTTCAACACAATAGAATATATAAACGCAACTAAAATTTTCGAAGAGAGTAGAAGATAATAACTATAACCACGGTTTTCAAAAAATTTCACTGCAAGATATCACAAGGATGGAAGACTACACTAAATGATACTTGGCAAATCTAAACGTCCAGAGGTGTAGGTAAAATTTAACGATCACCAATTAAACACGACAATAAATTTTTCAAATTAGCGGAATATCAAGATAGTATTTCAAAATTTCCCACACACAGTAAATAAGTAAAAGGTGGAAGTCATAATAATTGGCAGAAATTTATAGGCGATGATTAAAAATATCGGACCTAAATTGATCATAAATAATTCACCCACCAATAAGGATTTTGTTAATTCAATGAGACACAATGTTTTCACAATATGCACTTCACAATTTATCTTAACTATGTTCAGATCACACTTTTCTTCTCTCTTGTGGTAGTAAATGTTTCTTACTGGATAGTAAATAGTCATAATATTCAATATGTTTTAAATTTATTTTCATCCCAGCAAACACAAAACTACTTCTAAAGTGCTGCAGAAGTCGTGAGTAAACCCGTGAATGCTTTTAATGCTAGAGATAGCATTTTACCCCAAAATTCACCTATTTACTTCATATTAGCCGCGTACGTGTAATATGTTTTGTTTCGTGGTTTGTCGTTTCCATCCCACAAATAGGAAAAGGACAAACGATAGGAATAGAAGGAGTGCAAAAGCACTGCTATACTACTGCTGAAGTGGTGAAACAGCAGCAGGCAAAATATACTGCTGTACTACTGCCTTAGAAGCAGTATAGCAGGACATTGATATGGCTGCCCAGCTATAATGTCACCAATAGTATATTCGCATTACTTTGCATTCATGCCATCACATTTGCATTACTTTGTATTCATGTCATCTTTAATTAGAGCAAAAAAGACCTGTTTTAATTATAAATTTCAAAATATTTCACGTACCACTTGCGAAGTATGATTTGTAGCGATATTGAAAATGGAAGTGGCCTTAGCACAACTTAGAACCAGACCGAAGTCCAGAACCAAGGGTGCTAAGGTCGGAAAAGTGGAATGGCTGCTGCCATTCAAGAGGCAAAACAAAAAAAAGTATTGCCCCGAGAGCAGGGTGCCCTAGAAATGGCCGTGAAGGCCCCTCGTCCGCATTAGCGGAGCACCCTTTAACCAACCCCGACGGATGCTGGGGTGCCGCTTTGCTAGCTCGCTGCGGCTGGGGTGGGTTCTTTAAACAAATGGGGATGGTTGGCTCTCTAGAAAACGGGATGCTACGTATATTCATCCGTCATGAATTGTAGCCGCAAACTGGTATGTAAAATACCCAGGGACCAAAAGGGGGCATAGCTCCGTAAAGGAAACCACCCAGGCTCTGCAACATGGGCTGACTAAGCAGACCCAGTGCTCGTGACAACGCACGGAGCCAGAAAATTGAAAATCTAATAAAAACGGAAAAAGGAAACGCGCTACCTCTCCTTTACAAGGAACCCGGGTGAGGCAGACAGCCCCGGGCCCCCGATGTTAGTGGAGCCCTGACCCCGATGGTCTGGGGTCCTCCATCCTCTGATACTGGCCCTCAATATTCAAAAATTCAAAAATCTACCAAAAATACTGAAACTAAATGTTGGGCCAGTATCCCTCCCTTTGAAGTAAAATGCTGAAAATACCGAAAAGATTCACGAACAAACTACATTATTATTTGTAGGCCAGCCAGGCCAAGCGCAGACCCTGAAAAGAAGAGAACTTCTCGGGCTTCCGCCCAATAAGAAGGCCAGGGTTATCGTTTAACAATTCATTATTATTGATTCGCTTTCGATGTAAATAATAATAACATACAAAAAAAATTATCCGAACATCTCATTTCGTCATTTTTAAGTTATTTTAAACTCACAAGAGGAATTGCTCAAGTGGCAAATATTATTGACTATTATGGATATGTGAGACCAACTTAATTCGCTTAATGGCAATTGAGAAGAGTTTGGACATTTACATAAATTTCTTTTCAATTAATTATGTTGTTGCTCATTTTCAATTGAATTCATCAATTCTAGAGTCTTTGCATCGCTCTCTAGTATATAAAAGCAGACTATTCTTCAAAGTTTTCACAAGACCAAAAACAAAAAAAAATCAAAAGTTTCTTTAATATTCAATAATACTATTAATATGGCGAAAATCAACGCAAATCTAATGTACTCGAAATGTAAAGCCAATTTGGTTGCGAGATAGCTGGTACCCAGTACATACTACAAAACAACTTAAATTAGTAACACCTTACAAATTATCAGAAATTGTAAGGAAAAATCCTAACTTTATCCTTAGACTAAAATTTTAATTGAATATATAATTGGTTATCGCATTATCAACTATCACTAATTGAGTTTTACATTCCAAGAGTAAATCAAATCTTTCCGTAAGAGTTTCCCAAGAAGAGTACAAATTATCGCAATTCCGATACGTCTGTCATACCTAAATTGACTTATAAGTATTACAACTATGTTTTATTACTATTTTTACGATAGACTTAACGCAAAGATGAGCTCAGATGAACAACCCGCAATACTAGCTGTATTAGGAAAAACTGGGAAAGGTTCGAAGCGGTTAGAATATACCAACACGGTCCCCAAGCTTGCTCATAGCATATCCCGATTTATTTACGAGCCTAGAAATTGGAATTTCTCACAAAATTCGCCCTATCATACGCAACGTGAACATCTCACAACAACCGCTCCATATTCAAGAATAGGCAAGTCAGTTTAAAGTCTTTCACAAGCTTGAACACCATATTTTGTACCTCATAAGTCTATTTCATCGGCACAAACGAAATCTATCAAACATCAAGTGCCCTCCAAAAATCTCTTGACAAAAAAAATTCCAGAATACCGAGATGCCTGCTTTAAGAACCACTCAACTAGGCTTCGTCATGTCAATCAACCGACTACGACACTACTAACAACAATGTGTACAAGGCACTAGGCAAGTCAACGCAACTCTTGGCAACGCAACTAACCTCTTCAATCTAGCCAACGCCCTATTCTCAAATCAAACGAAACTAGCAACGTGAACAAAGTCATAGTCTGAATTGCACCGCTGTAACCGTCAAAGGTATTGTATAAATCCAATGGAATATATGCAATGTATCTACTGGGATAGGTGCCGGCTAACGTCAAATCAGGAAATTATCACCTAATCGGAAAAGGAATGGAGAGAGAAAGACTACGACGAACATTCCGACACTTCATCGATGAGTAAAGTTCCCAATTTTTCTTGTTTCTTTTCAATAAACGTACTAGTTACCTTGACTGTTAATATTCTCGACAGTCCCATGCTAAATTCTGAAACATAAATTTAACTTTGAGCTCATCATTCTATTAAGTGAGTTTCTTTACTCTTACACAACTATGTCATCTAACTGTTAGGAAAAGTTGCAAACAAAATGAATGGACTTAATTTCTTATAAGAAGAGTTGTCACGCATAATTGATGCATATTACGGTAAGTACTTTTCACAGTTTGGTTCGCTCTTTACTAACTTGAATACAACCAATATTTCGTTTAAACTAGACATATCCAAAATTATGTCTGCGAGACGACCATGAAAATTTAGTTCAAAATTTAATCAACTAGTATCTAGAGTTTGATTTATTTTGGATTTTAATTTGCTTGCAAATCACTCTTTTGTTTATGTGCATTTGTAGTATTTAATAAAATGAACCTGGCAAAGACATTACAATTGTATATAAGAAAATCTGCTTCTTAAACTCTCGTCCCCGCCGACGTATGATACTTTTCGCTATGATTATGCAATTATAGCTTGATCACAACGGTTTCGTAACACGTTTTAGTACCCCCAATCAAAAACATGGCATGGGTTTGGCATATCAAAGAGGTTTCGCACTTACAGTTGACCACGTAAAAATTATTTCGCGATTACAGTTGACCACGGACCTCGTCAGCAGCAAGCAATATTAGTGAACCGACTCCGACTTGTACGTTTTGGATTCTCCCACCTTCGCAAAATCATTCACCATCAGATTTAAAACACCGTTCCGGACAAAGATTGGCTTCGGTATTGATAGTCCTGCTTTACTACGACACATTAGTATGAGTAATTCCAGTGTGGCTTGAGAATGCTAGAAAGCTCAAACCATCGGTAAAGTCGGATTAGATGGTAATATGCGGTATTCTTTCGTGTGGTTGAAGTTGTAGATGATATTTCAAGAGAACATTTTTTTTTTCCACACCAATCATCTCTTATGATCACCTAGAATCATTATTTCCCTCTTGAGCCATTTTCGCGTTCAGTTAGAAAGAGTTAGGAAAGCTAGTTGGCATGTAGCTCGATGAATGTTGCACAGAAAATGTTACTATAGTCGTTCACTAGACGTCATACGAACGCGATCACTGTTTGCTGACGTGCGGGCAGGCGTTTACTTCCACTCATATAGCAGTCTCATTATTATTTAAAAATATTTCAGTTGGCACGATGTAATTAAACACATCACTACAATATGCACGACAAGTGGTCAACGAAAAATTTGCTCGCTCCTCAGTTTCCTCAATTCTCATCTAGATCGAACTGAAACCAATGCATTCGCGAATCCTAAAGCGTTTCCCGAGCTAGATACACGGAAATCACGCAGCGATCGAAAATTTCTAAGGCAATGTATGCACACTGGAAACTTTGGAAGAGTACCATTTACTTACTGCGTGCTGTTGTCCATGTTATCTACTAATTAGAAGTTCGACCATCCAATATGCACCAATTGCCGTTTAACGTGTGGTTGAAGTGGGACGCGTCCACTCCGAATCGGGTCACCAGATGCAAGCACAATCACCAGTCCGATTCGCCGCCGACGCTCTCGATGATGACCAAACCGAAATGTAAATTTCCATATGATTACAAAGAAAATCCTGTGCTCCTGTGTTTGACCAGATTCCAAATGAGACGGATGACTTACACCAAACTTTTTCTATGACAGGCAGATTATCCCAAGCAATCGTTCTTGTTACAGCGCCGAACGTAGATGAAAAGACCATTTATCGAAGGTGCAGGTATGTGTTTACAATGCTACCTCGACCAACAAGTCCTGGTGACCAGAACATCCCGACTATATATCACTGACCACGAATGAAATAGCACTCATGTTGATGCACGTTATGTTAATGCATGAATGCTTGTATACAGCGATGTGCCGCCAACTCGGCTACTGTCTCCGACCACCACTTTGAATCAACTGCCACGAATTCAGCCTGCCAGTTCGCAATGCGCGTTCGAGCCGCAAAACAAGATCCCGTTAGAACTTGTTGCTACTCGAATTCAATAACAAGGTCGCCGGGGACGTACGGGACTTATTATTGACTCAAATTGAAATATGTTCAATTTGAAAAGAAAATATGTAGCCATTTCGAGCACATACAGTGTGCGGCGAAATTTCGTGTCCAGTAATTTCGGTCAAAAATTACTGGATGCTACAACACAGATCTTTCCACAAGGGCAAGTGCGTGGAAAGAGCTGAAGGATGGATGTAATGTGTGAAAGACAATGACGTGAACAGGTGATCAAGTCTTTTACTATCCAATCTTTTAGATTTATTGCGTGAACTAGTGAGCAATTAAAAGGGGTAAATATAATTGTAGGAAATTTCGTGAACACGTATGCTAAGTTAATGACGAAAGTATCTTTGATAGAGGAAATGGTGAACCAGGTGAACATCTCTAGATACTTTCTAATTGGGGCAGGAGTGACACCTGAAATAGGCGCAAATGGACGATCTCCAAATAAAATTTGGCAACAGGTCGTGAACTGGTGAACTCAGTGGGTCTATCACTTAGTGATGTCTTTCGCGTGAAAGACGCCCACTGATCGTCCATTTTGATCGGCCAGCTGGTAGTAAGCACCGCCGATCTTCTTAATTACCTTACTAGGTAAGAACTTCCGGTTCAGCTTTGCATTGTAGTGCGCGGCTGCGTCACTTTGCCGGAAGTTGCGCCTGTAGACCACTTCGCCAGGCTGGTATGTAACCAACCTGGAACGAAGATTATAGGCCTTGGCATTGCGAGACTGGGCTTTGGTGGTGAGGTCGCGGATGGACTGGCGTAGGATTGCCAGGTGGTCAGGAGGTGGCAGGGTGGTCTCGTAGTAGTAACTCTGGCGGCCGCGACGTTCGTCGGTCGCGAAACGTTAAAATTAACGACAAGGCCGGCTATGCAGCTGCCAATTCTGCACCGGCTGCATAAGAACCTGATGAAGAATGGTAGATTAGATGTCAGTAAGATCTATTTAAGTGTTTTGATCTGTGCAATTATGCACATTGACATTGATTATTTGCTTAAAAATTCGATAGAATTAATTCCAATTCAATTAAAACCAGAATGTTTTCTTACCATAGTTCATATGAATCGTGATATATTTGAATCTGTGTGACATTCCAGGTTCAAACGAAAATTGAATCACAATGTAAGTACTAAGTGGCTTCAAGTCATTAATTTACGTTATTTTTCACAAGATGAAATGAATGTCGTCGATTTGCTTCCTATTGTCAGCACTTGATTGTTATTTTGAGTTGCTGACAACTTCTGTTTCTTTTTTTTTCTTAGTTTTATTGTGAGGGGAAGAGCATGAAGTTGTCAGTAGCATGTTTTTAATGCGGAAGGTTCTAATACATTCTATAAACCGCACCATATTCGGTTTATAGAAACTAGCACTATTTTTTTTTTTTTTTTTTTTTTTTTTTTTATTTGTGAAGACTCTATTCCAAGTATATATAGTGATATTAGAATCTCAGGTGCATGTGAGTGTAATGCTAACAACTTCATGGACTTGCATATATCGAACGCTGTGAATAGAACGAAATGTATGAAATGTTGGAGTTCAAAAGCATATTATACATAAATATAGATATAAATAATCAAAAAAAAGAATTATTGGATGCTACAGCTTAGTTAATTGAAATATCTTGAAAGAAAATGTAGTGAACTATGTGACCATGTTTCAAGATACGGAGGGAGGATAACAAAGAAGGAGTAATTAGGGAATGGAGGTGCGTGAACTCGTGGACTAATCACCTCGGAGCTTTTTCTGGTGCTGCAACCTCCTCAAGAGCTCCTCAATGGCCCAAAATGTGTTTTCCACTTTATGAAACCTATTCCACAGATCAGGGAATTTCACCGGGAATAGGCTGAAGTTGTGGGACCTGGAATGAATTGTTTGAGGAGGGGCTTTTGAAGGGTTTAGGGAAGTGGTGCTCTTCTGGAGCGTAATCTGCAGACCCTTCAAGGCAGATATACGGCCACTGGAACGACGTCCGTGTAGGACCTTCTTCCAGAAGAGGCGAAGTCGAAGAGTGGAGCGTTTCGGTTTGTGAGTGACTGCTGGAGGAGGATCGACGTTCGGTCTCACTTTCTGGCGCTTAGGTGTTGGTGCTGCATCTGAGGAGAGTCCGTGCATTTTATGTGGAGATAAATGCGATGCAGTAGCAGGGGTGGCGTAAGGCGGGTGCCCAGTATCCACATCGGGAGCTTGGTGATCGGGGAACCCGAGCATCTCGTCGGCATATGACTCACGTCTGCCGATCTCCGCCTCAAAATCTTCTTCTCTGAGGACGGCTTGGCGAAGCAACCTAACAGTGGGAAGGTCCAAGAATAATATGCGCCGTTGCACGCTGGGTAGCAGGTTGCGGCGAAGGATTCTCACGAGCTCGCCATCCTCCATTGGTCGGACCATGCGGTCGGCTAGCCGGAGCACATCCGAGTGGAATGTGTCGAATGACTCACCCGGTTCTTGATAGCGATTACTTATTTGCTCCAGGAGATCCTCATCGCTAACGAAGTCCCAGAACCGTTCTTCAAGTGCCTCGCGTAGTGAGTGCCAGTCGACACTTCCGTTGCTCCGATGGTATCTCCAGAACCAGTCGGCCGCAGGCCCAACAAACAGAAGATGAGCGTGCTGGCAGAGAAGATGGAAGTTGCCATCGAGTGTTTGCCGCGTGAGTGCTTCCACTCGAAACACAAACAGCTCGATGAGCATTGAACTTTTCAGCCCGGAATATCTCAAATTCCAGCTGTTGATGACATTGGGGACCCAGTCATTGAGTGGTGGAAGATCTTGTCTTGAAAACATACTTTTGGCTGAAGGGTTATCAAAGGCAAATTAGAATTGGAACTTGAATTGAATTTTCTAATTTTCCAGAAATGATGACGGAAGGATTAATGCCACTACAGTAAAGTTAGATGGAGAAAACAAATTAATTATAATAAGGGTCCAATTCTTCTAATTCAAAAAAGTGAAAGATGCTAAAGAGCCTATTACTCTGACAAGCACCAATCCAGAAATACTAAATAATAGCTGTGTTTAATGAGCAGTTCTAGGTTGAGCTGGGTTGAGACATCTCAACAAAATGTGTTCTATGAGCAATTCGGCTGCTCTCACTTGCCCGAAGTTGCTCTGATTTGTGTTTCATGAGCATGCATAGGATTTATAAATCCATAGGATTTCGTGCTCTCAATTGCTCGAACTTGCTCTACTTTTTTTGACAGCTGCACTCCTAAAACTTGCCTTGAGATGCTCTGCTTTTTTTTCGTGCTCATTAAACACAGCTATAATTGAGGAAAAATTCGCATTAAATTAACGCGGGATAAGCACAAAGGCTAGGTTGAAGCATTTCAATTAGTTCATAGAGGTTAAGTATAAATTAGTATAAATAAGTATTTTATAAATAAGTATTTTATAAACCTGGCCTAATCATTGGGCTAGACCCGATCAGAACCCCCTCATCAGGTCCGCTGGCTGGCTGGCTGAATTGAAACAAATGACTTAATGAAATAAGTTGCGTTAAACAAATTAAATTTTGCATTATGAAAAAAAAATTACGTTTAAGTTGGGTCGCATCCAGAATGGAAACGCCCAATGAGGTCTGTCCGCCTCCCCCGAAATTCCCAAGAAAAGAGAGGAGCTAGGATATCAAAACAAAAGTTGCAGTTGTCCAACACATGACAATCCCTCAAAGTACCGGTCGAACTGACGGGACGCAATAGTGGCAACACGCCAACCACACGTAATCCGAACATCAGTTCGAACCAGACCCGAAGAAATTGCCCTATGAAAGACAACTCCAAGTCAAACGTTGGCGTAGCTTCTAACATAAAGAGGTGCAGGGGCCCTTTGGACAACTCGGACTGGTGACTAGCGATACTACCAGACCCAGTAAAATCCAGAGTAGTCCTCCAGGTTGCACCCAGAGCCTAAAGCTCAAAAGGACAACACAAGGAAGCTAATGCCAAAGGTATACTAAAAGGATATTGACTCTAAAAGGATAGGATTGGGAAGGATGTTTGCGGCTAGTAAGGAAGAGCGAGCAATGCAGGTCTTGATAAATGGGTTTTGTACTCTCGAACGAAGTAATATGGAATCGCAAAGGAGGCGATTCTAAGACCTGCTAGTGAGAATGGAAATTTTGGGATTTAAGACGTAAAGTCTTGAGGGGAGTATGAGTCGAAACTCATGAGTATTTTCTCACTTTGGTGTGGGTTGCCCAAAACAAGTTTCGAGCCCCACGTTGGGCGCCATTTGTAGCGATATTGCAAATGGAAGTGGCCTTAGCACAACTTAGAACCAGACCGAAGTCCAGAACCAAGGGTGCTAAGGTCGGAAAAGTGGAATGGCTGCTGCCATTCAAGAGGCAAAACAAAAAAAAGTATTGCCCCGAGAGCAGGGTGCCCTAGAAATGGCCGTGAAGGCCCCTCGTCCGCATTAGCGGAGCACCCTTTAACCAACCCCGACGGATGCTGGGGTGCCGCTTTGCTAGCTCGCTGCGGCTGGGGTGGGTTCTTTAAACAAATGGGGATGGTTGGCTCTCTAGAAAACGGGATGCTACGTATATTTATCCGTCATGAATTGTAGCCGCAAACTGGTATGTAAAATACCCAGGGACCAAAAGGGGGCATAGCTCCGTAAAGGAAACCACCCAGGCTCTGCAACATGGGCTAACTAAGCAGACCCAGTGCTCGTGACAACGCACGGAGCCAGAAAATTGAAAATCTAATAAAAACGGAAAAGGGAAACGCGCTACCTCTCCTTTACAAGGAACCCGGGTGAGGCAGACAGCCCCGGGCCCCCGATGTTAGTGGAGCCCTGACCCCGATGGTCTGGGGTCCTCCACCCTCTGATACTGGCCCTCAATATTCAAAAATTCAAAAATCTACCAAAAATACTGAAACTAAATGTTGGGCCAGTATCCCTCCCTTTGAAGTAAAATGCTGAAAATACCGAAAAGATTCACGAACAAACTACATTATTATTTGTAGGCCAGCCAGGCCAAGCGCAGACCCTGAAAAGAAGAGAACTTCTCGGGCTTCCGCCCAATAAGAAGGCCAGGGTTATCGTTTAACAATTCATTATTATTGATTCGCTTTCGATGTAAATAATAATAACATACAAAAAAAATTATCCGAACATCTCATTTCGTCATTTTTAAGTTATTTTAAACTCACAAGAGGAATTGCTCAAGTGGCAAATATTATTGACTATTATGGATATGTGAGACCAACTTAATTCGCTTAATGGCAATTGAGAAGAGTTTGGACATTTACATAAATTTCTTTTCAATTAATTATGTTGTTGCTCATTTTCAATTGAATTCATCAATTCTAGAGTCTTTGCATCGCTCTCTAGTATATAAAAGCAGACTATTCTTCAAAGTTTTCACAAGACCAAAAACAAAAAAAAATCAAAAGTTTCTTTAATATTCAATAATACTATTAATATGGCGAAAATCAACGCAAATCTAATGTACTCGAAATGTAAAGCCAATTTGGTTGCGAGATAGCTGGTACCCAGTACATACTACAAAACAACTTAAATTAGTAACACCTTACAAATTATCAGAAATTGTAAGGAAAAATCCTAACTTTATCCTTAGACTAAAATTTTAATTGAATATATAATTGGTTATCGCATTATCAACTATCACTAATTGAGTTTTACATTCCAAGAGTAAATCAAATCTTTCCGTAAGAGTTTCCCAAGAAGAGTACAAATTATCGCAATTCCGATACGTCTGTCATACCTAAATTGACTTATAAGTATTACAACTATGTTTTATTACTATTTTTACGATAGACTTAACGCAAAGATGAGCTCAGATGAACAACCCGCAATACTAGCTGTATTAGGAAAAACTGGGAAAGGTTCGAAGCGGTTAGAATATACCAACACGGTCCCCAAGCTTGCTCATAGCATATCCCGATTTATTTACGAGCCTAGAAATTGGAATTTCTCACAAAATTCGCCCTATCATACGCAACGTGAACATCTCACAACAACCGCTCCATATTCAAGAATAGGCAAGTCAGTTTAAAGTCTTTCACAAGCTTGAACACCATATTTTGTACCTCATAAGTCTATTTCATCGGCACAAACGAAATCTATCAAACATCAAGTGCCCTCCAAAAATCTCTTGACAAAAAAAATTCCAGAATACCGAGATGCCTGCTTTAAGAACCACTCAACTAGGCTTCGTCATGTCAATCAACCGACTACGACACTACTAACAACAATGTGTACAAGGCACTAGGCAAGTCAACGCAACTCTTGGCAACGCAACTAACCTCTTCAATCTAGCCAACGCCCTATTCTCAAATCAAACGAAACTAGCAACGTGAACAAAGTCATAGTCTGAATTGCACCGCTGTAACCGTCAAAGGTATTGTATAAATCCAATGGAATATATGCAATGTATCTACTGGGATAGGTGCCGGCTAACGTCAAATCAGGAAATTATCACCTAATCGGAAAAGGAATGGAGAGAGAAAGACTACGACGAACATTCCGACACTTCATCGATGAGTAAAGTTCCCAATTTTTCTTGTTTCTTTTCAATAAACGTACTAGTTACCTTGACTGTTAATATTCTCGACAGTCCCATGCTAAATTCTGAAACATAAATTTAACTTTGAGCTCATCATTCTATTAAGTGAGTTTCTTTACTCTTACACAACTATGTCATCTAACTGTTAGGAAAAGTTGCAAACAAAATGAATGGACTTAATTTCTTATAAGAAGAGTTGTCACGCATAATTGATGCATATTACGGTAAGTACTTTTCACAGTTTGGTTCGCTCTTTACTAACTTGAATACAACCAATATTTCGTTTAAACTAGACATATCCAAAATTATGTCTGCGAGACGACCATGAAAATTTAGTTCAAAATTTAATCAACTAGTATCTAGAGTTTGATTTATTTTGGATTTTAATTTGCTTGCAAATCACTCTTTTGTTTATGTGCATTTGTAGTATTTAATAAAATGAACCTGGCAAAGACATTACAATTGTATATAAGAAAATCTGCTTCTTAAACTCTCGTCCCCGCCGACGTATGATACTTTTCGCTATGATTATGCAATTATAGCTTGATCACAACGGTTTCGTAACACGTTTTAGTACCCCCAATCAAAAACATGGCATGGGTTTGGCATATCAAAGAGGTTTCGCACTTACAGTTGACCACGTAAAAATTATTTCGCGATTACAGTTGACCACGGACCTCGTCAGCAGCAAGCAATATTAGTGAACCGACTCCGACTTGTACGTTTTGGATTCTCCCATCTTCGCAAAATCATTCACCATCAGATTTAAAACACCGTTCCGGACAAAGATTGGCTTCGGTATTGATAGTCCTGCTTTACTACGACACATTAGTATGAGTAATTCCAGTGTGGCTTGAGAATGCTAGAAAGCTCAAACCATCGGTAAAGTCGGATTAGATGGTAATATGCGGTATTCTTTCGTGTGGTTGAAGTTGTAGATGATATTTCAAGAGAACATTTTTTTTTCCACACCAATCATCTCTTATGATCACCTAGAATCATTATTTCCCTCTTGAGCCATTTTCGCGTTCAGTTAGAAAGAGTTAGGAAAGCTAGTTGGCATGTAGCTCGATGAATGTTGCACAGAAAATGTTACTATAGTCGTTCACTAGACGTCATACGAACGCGATCACTGTTTGCTGACGTGCGGGCAGGCGTTTACTTCCACTCATATAGCAGTCTCATTATTATTTAAAAATATTTCAGTTGGCACGATGTAATTAAACACATCACTACAATATGCACGACAAGTGGGCAACGAAAAATTTGCTCGCTCCTCAGTTTCCTCAATTCTCATCTAGATCGAACTGAAACCAATGCATTCGCGAATCCTAAAGCGTTTCCCGAGCTAGATACACGGAAATCACGCAGCGATCGAAAATTTCTAAGGCAATGTATGCACACTGGAAACTTTGGAAGAGTACCATTTACTTACTGCGTGCTGTTGTCCATGTTATCTACTAATTAGAAGTTCGACCATCCAATATGCACCAATTGCCGTTTAACGTGTGGTTGAAGTGGGACGCGTCCACTCCGAATCGGGTCACCAGATGCAAGCACAATCACCAGTCCGATTCGCCGCCGACGCTCTCGATGATGACCAAACCGAAATGTAAATTTCCATATGATTACAAAGAAAATCCTGTGCTCCTGTGTTTGACCAGATTCCAAATGAGACGGATGACTTACACCAAACTTTTTCTATGACAGGCAGATTATCCCAAGCAATCGTTCTTGTTACAGCGCCGAACGTAGATGAAAAGACCATTTATCGAAGGTGCAGGTATGTGTTTACAATGCTACCTCG
This sequence comes from Nemotelus pantherinus, assembly GCA_963978885.1. NCBI lineage: Eukaryota > Metazoa > Arthropoda > Insecta > Diptera > Stratiomyidae > Nemotelus > Nemotelus pantherinus. The sequence continues at coordinate 72,540,622 of OZ022265.1, read as the reverse complement.
ACCAACAAGTCCTGGTGACCAGAACATCCCGACTATATATCACTGACCACGAATGAAATAGCACTCATGTTGATGCACGTTATGTTAATGCATGAATGCTTGTATACAGCGATGTGCCGCCAACTCGGCTACTGTCTCCGACCACCACTTTGAATCAACTGCCACGAATTCAGCCTGCCAGTTCGCAATGCGCGTTCGAGCCGCAAAACAAGATCCCGTTAGAACTTGTTGCTACTCGAATTCAATAACAAGGTCGCCGGGGACGTACGGGACTTATTATTGACTCAAATTGAAATATGTTCAATTTGAAAAGAAAATATGTAGCCATTTCGAGCACATACAGTGTGCGGCGAAATTTCGTGTCCAGTAATTTCGTACAAAAATTACTGGATGCTACAGATTGACGCTTGACGTATGGGCAACTCAATTTGATTTTTGGGAAACGATTTGAATTGCACCATCTGGTCACCGTACTGCCAAACTTATATATTTACGGTTCCGTAAATAGGGAACCGTAAATATATAAGAGATTCATCAACGTGTCGGAGAACTACAACAACTAGACAGCTTGTTCAGAAGTTTAGCAGTAGTGCAGCAGCATGTATAATCATTGAGAAATAGAAAAGATAAATACTCATTAGAAAATGTATAAACACATGGAAAAGTTTTTACAACTGTATTCGAAAGTGCTGAACGCACGTTTGCTGGGATATGAAAATTCCTTAATATTCAATTAATGTGTTCAATATTTTTTCATAGTATGTGTTTATTCTTTAAAATGATTGAAATTTATGGTGTATATAAAATTGCACTTACATTAGCAGAAAAATTTGTACTTTTTCCATTTTAATGTGGATTCGTGCCAGAGCTGTGTTAATAATCCTGGTGGTTATCCTTTTTAACAAACCTTTCGTTCTAGTTACCCGGGGGCCTTCCACGCTGTAGTGCTGCTGTTCAATGGACTGGTTACCACTAGTCCCACGATACTTAAATTCTTGGATCCCGTCGTTGAGACTTTGGATCACTTCACTAAATTAACTTTTTTTACTTTTAATTTACTTTAAGTGAATCTTAACATCACTTCTAACACTGCCCCACATTGGGCGCCACTTAATAACTCTGGGTAGAGTTTATTAAAAAAAAAAAACTTTATTGTATCGTGGTACAATCGAACTGAGAGAGTTACAATATTATTCAATTAAATTTATAGCTACGTTTTGCTGACGATGTCGCTCGTGTATTCTTGAAGTAAAAGCCAGGTAAGCTGCGCGTGTTATTTCTGCTATCGATGGATTTTCGTTCGATGCAGTGAATTGCTGATGCATTCCTCCCGGTATTTATGATTTTGAAATTGATTCGTTGTTAATGTTTCGTTGTTAATTCGTTGAAATTGATTCGTTCTGATGCGCTAGGGTTTTTAACATTGAACACTGTTATATCCTGATATTTATTTATTCATTTACGGATATTGTCCTTTTACATTCTATGAAATTATAATAAACTTAAATTATAAGAATGAATGTAGCTAGCATTGCAAATTAAATCTAATGGCGATTTCTAAATAAAAAAGAAAGAATAATAGTAAAGTTAAGACTATACCTAAAAACTGGAATAGTTCAAAAAATAAGGAAAACATTGAGAATCGAATTAGTTGACTGAATATAAGTTGACTTCAACACTTTGAAAGTAGTCGTAGGCAATTCTTTTAAAAATTTGTAACTCAACATTAAATATATCCATGTGATCCCACAGCATGCTACCAACCCTTTTAAGCCTTTCTATTGGCGAATTCTGACTGTAATTCGTTTTACTTTTACTTAAGGAAAATATAACGTTACTTCGAGTTGTTCTCATAGGAACTCTTAAAGGTAAAGCATTTAAAATATCGGGAGCATCTAAGTTATTATTTAACACATTAAATAAAAATACAGCGTCAGTAAAAAGTCTCCTAGCCTCAAGTGTGGTTATGTTCAAAGTTTGCATTATTACGGGGTAGTTGCTAATATTTTCGGATGGTAAGTGCAGCTTGAAACCTATGTAGCGCAGAAATTTATGTTGAACTTTTTCAATGGTTGCAATGTGAGCTTTATAAAATGGACTCCAAATTACTGAAGCATAATCTAATTTGCTTCTAATAAGTGAGAGGTATAAAGTTTTCAATGTGTTAATGTTTGCAAACTTCTGCGTATTTCTAATTAGAAATCCGAGTAATCTGGTCGCCTGTGTGGAAACTTCGTTAATATGGTTCGAGAAATTCAAACTTGTGTCGAATCGAACTCCAAGATCATTTGCAAATTCTACACAATCAAGCGGAACTGTGTTAATAGTATAACAATGAGAAAAATTATGCTTTGTGCGATTGAATTTTATATATTGACATTTCCTGACATTTACTTCTAATCCGTTCTGGACACAATAATCATAGAACCTGTCTACATTCGTTTGCAAGATGCGTATGTCAGACTGTGAAGCTATTGCTTTGAACATTTTAAGGTCATCTGCAAACAGCAAGTACTGGACGTTGGAAAATATGTGCTGTATATCGTTGATGAATATCAAGAACAACAAAGGACCTAAGTGCGAGCCTTGTGGTACTCCAGAAGAAGGGAAAATGGGATTTGAATAGTGGCTATTAATTTTTATAATTAAAGAACGATTACGAATATAATCACTTAACCAGGACAATAATGTACCACCTACTCCAATGTTTAGTAGTTTTCTAACTAAAAGTTCCCAATTGATCTTGTCAAATGCTTTACTTAAGTCAGTATATATTGAGTGAACTTGAAGAGATGACTCAAAGCTTGTAGTTATGTAATTATGGTAGAACAGAAGGTTAGTGACAGTAGATTTCCCCTTGGAAAACCCATGCTGATTTGGAATAATGAGTGGTCTTAATATTGGTGTCATGTGATCAGTGATTAGGCTTTCGAAGATTTTTGGGATTGTGGAAAGAATACATATTGGACGGTAGTTTTCAATATTACATTTATCTCCTGATTTATGGATTGGAATAACGTAAGAAGACTTCCAGGCACTTGGAAAGCAGCCTATTGATAACGATTTATTAAAAATGAGCATAAGGGGCAAATATAAACTGTTTGCACAGTTCTTAATGAAAATTGGTGGTATTCCGTCAGGCCCTGCGCTCTTGCTTGTATCAATGGAATTGAGTTTATTTAGGAGTGATTCTGGCTCTATGTGATATTGATATAAATTAACAGTTGAGTTTACTTTAGGAGGTTCGTATTGCGTTGGACAATTTACATAAACTCTCGAGAAGTTAGAGGCAAACATATCGGCAATGGCTGATTTAGTTGAGCTGCGTGCGTCGTTGAGATACATACTTGATGGAAGAGAGCAGTTTTTCCTAAGTGAATTTATATAATTGAAAAAGTATTTTGGATTTTTAGGAATCTGAGACTCAATCTGACGAAGAAAGTTTTGATAATCTATTTTTAATAATACTTTACTTTGTGATCTTAAATATGAAAAGTTGTTATAATCTTGAAGACTTAGCGATATTTTGTAGTTCAAATGCGCAATTTTTTTCTCATAAATAATTTTTCGTAGATCAGCTGAAAACCAGCTGGGAAAGCTACAATGATCGTTTATGCGAATCACTGGAACAAATGTTTCTATATGTTGATTTATGATGTTGTAAAATTTACTAACCATATCATCAAGTGAGCTACTATCGAGCTCAGCAAGCCAATTGATTTGTGATAAATATGCACCTACAATCTCGTAATTGGTTTTTTTGAAATTAAAAACGTAACGATATTCTGATTGCTGTCGACCCCCATCAAAGTGTGGAATTTCAACTTTAACATCGAGAGCAGGATGAAAATTATCTAAGGGAAGCAGCGGATTGTCACAATTCGTAACGAGCACACGTTCGTAAGAAGAGAAAATTAAGTCTAGACGTTTATTAGATGAATTAAAAATTGAATTGTGCTGATAAAAGTTCAGAAATGAGAAGTCTTCAACTACGTATGAAGATTTGTCGCAGCTACTAGTCCAATATTTAAAGTCCCAGTTAAAATTTGGTAAGTTGTAATCTCCAGTAATGATATAATTTCCTTTCGGATGTAGTTGGGAAATCCGTAAAACATCATCGGTGTGCTTCTTATAATTATCAGAATCTGAATCGGGTGGCAGATATACGGTGGAGACAATAACTTTCGTTGAGTTTAGGTGAATGATGACAAATAGTTGTTCAATATCCTGATTATAACAAGGAATAAGCTCTGATGTAAAATTTTTGTGTCCAGCAATTAAAACGCCCCCTCCTTTTCCTTTGGTTGAAGTAAGGCTGTCGCGATCCCGTCTGTAGGTGACATACTTCGAAAATCCTAGCTCTGCTGATGTTACATGAGGCTTTAGCCACGATTCCGTAAATATAACAACATCATATTCTATCAAATTGATTGAAGTACGTAAAGTGTCGAGTTTTGTCGTAAGGCCCATGACATTTTGATAGTACATGGTTAATGATGGTTTTTTGGCGCTGTATTTACTATTTTTGGAGTTCCATTAATGTGCTTGATGGTGGCAGATGGATTAGATTTCCTTACATCTACAAGCTCAGCATGCAGTTTGTTCCAATATTCCCGTTGCCGTAGCGTCCTATCCGGGACTATATTGATATTTTTGGATTGTAAAGCGTCGATAACTTTATGTTTCCCACGCAATATATTTAAAGCCGTATCACAGCTTGCCGTGACTACTTTCATCGGTCTTATGACCCCCAACTTAGGTTTACCGAGTCGAGAAACTATAAGATCGGATTTGGCAAGTGAAATTGGGTCAAGTGTTTTATTTATCAAATCAATTGCATAGTCAGAATCATTTGGAGATTCTGGTATGCCATGTATTATCACATTAGCCGATCGGCGCCGTCTATCCTCCATTTCCGTCAATACATCTTCCATACTAAGCTGCACTGGTTTATCAGTTTTAAGGAACTTAATTTCCTCCTTCAGTACATCGACTTCTTCTCTGAGTTTATTCACCAACTCAAAGAGATTCTCCCACTGTGTCTCTTTTTTAGTGCAATGTGTACATAAGAAGATAATCTTGCTGTTCGGTGTCTTCAAAGATAAAATGGCTGTTCTTGTTAATTGAGTACACGTAGAGTGTTGTGGTCGAGTACATTTATTGCATATTAGGTGATCATCAGAGGCTCTCAGATCCTTCGTGCATGAAGAGCACATATTCATGTTTATCAAAGACATTACTTTTGTCGCAATAGGTGAATGTGATTAAATAACGCCTACTGTATTTATTTTGATAAAGCTCGAAATAGTGTTTTAGTGAGGACAACAACCAGTAATGAGAATCTGGTAAGATGCGTCTTACTTGAGCCAACAACCGGACAACTATTAACTTTCGCGCGGTGGTTATCTCTGATAACAAATTGGAAGTTAAGGTTTCACACACACATGTGTATAAAGCAGTTGCCGGTAGCGGTTAAAAAGCAAAACTTTATTTATCTTCGAAATTTTGCAAATTCAATACAGGCAAACCACTTGCATGTGAGCCAACAAGTCCTGGACAGACGAACTCCAATGAACCAGCAACCACCTCGATCGAAGAAAAATACTCGAAACTCTGTCAAACCCGCACGAACGCCACCAGATATGAGGCCGAAAAACAAACACTGCTAGCACCTATGTAACTTGTCACTTGACAGAATATATTGAGCCAGTAGTTGGTGATATACATTTCTAGAGTCATACGTAAAAATTGCCGGTTGTGTTGATTGAATAACCATAGCTGAAGTTTGCAATTTTGTCATCTGGTCGATCAGTTTTTTTTTATTGCGAAGGTCTATTAACAGGTAGGGACACGATGAAAGTACTGATATGATACGCTATCGATACTTCCGTTTGATACCAAGTATTCGATATTTTACTCATATCAAAACTTTGATGGTGATATCGTATCGACATATGACTGAATAAATTTCACATGGAAACCTACTCATCTTTCCAAACTGAGCTACGACTACGCGAAAGCTATATAATGTAAAACAAATGAAATATTTTGAGTTCAAAAAATTTGAGTTAAAACATTTTTTTTGAGTTAAAACAAATTAAATATTAAATAACTCAATATTTAAATTTTTTTATGCATATATATATATATATATATATATATATATATATATATATATATATATATATATATATGTATATATATATATATATATATATATATATATATATATATATATATATATATATATATATATATATACATATATTTATATATATATATATATATATATATATATATATATATATATTTATATATATATATATATATATATATATATATATTTATATATATATATATATATATATATATATATATATATATATACATTATATTGATGAAGAAGAAATGTTGCTAATGTTGTAATATATATTTAAATCACTAGGTATGAAAAGGCAAAGACTAGGAACAATTCTATTTATTCTCTGTATTATTCTATTCTCTGTATATATGTGAGGTTAAAAACATTATGAATTCGTTTTTTAATAGAAACGTTTTACAGCAAAATAAATCAAATTCAGCAAATGTTCTTCGATAAATTTTCACATTTACATTGCTAATCGCGAGACTCTACATCACTCATTTTAAATGAAGTAGTGATATTCAGTGGAGCGAATGAAGCATACGATTCGATTGAATATGTAGCGAATTTGTGTTGTGAGAGGGTCGAGCCTTAGCACAACTTAGAACCAGACCGGAGTCCAGAACCAAGATGGCTAAGGTCCAACAGGAGTGGAATGGCTACTGCCATTCGAGAGGCAAATAAAAAAAAAGAATTGCCCCGAGAGCAGGGTGCCCTAGAAATGACCGTGAAGGCTCCTCGTCTGCATTAGCGGAGCACCCTTCAACCAACCCCGACGGATGCTGGGGTGCCGCTTTGCTAGCTCGCTGCGGCTGGGGTGGGTTCATAAAACAATGGGGTTGATCAGCTCTCAAGAAAAAAAACGGGATTCTACCTATTATTTCATCCGTCACAATAACGTAACCGCAAACTGGTATATAAAAATACCCAAGGGACAAAGGGGGCATAGTTCCGTTAAGGAAATCACCCGTGGCTCTGCAACATGGGCTGTCCAAGTAGACCCAGTGTTCGTGACGACGCACGGAGCCGTAAGATTGAAATTCTAAAAAAAAGGAGAAAAATTGGGTAAAACGCTGCTTCTCTTTTCAGAGGAACCCGGGTGAGGCAGACAGCCCCGTTCTCCCGATGGTAGCGGAGCCCTGACCATGATGGTCTGGGGTCCTCCACCTACTGATATTGGCCATTATCAAAATCTAAAAACCAAAAACTAACATGTTTGGCCAATATCCCTCCCTTTTAAGTGCTGAAAAATCACAAAAAAAACACTTTGTCATGTTTGCCAGCCAGGCCCGAAGCAGACCCTGAAGAGGAAAGAACCTCCCGGGCTCTCACGCAATAAGAAGACCAGTGGTTTTAACTCTACAAATTCATTATTATTTAATTATATATTTATATAACAGTTTTAGTTGTGGTAACGAGGCAAAAGCTCAGTTCTTGAAATAATGTTCTATAAAAAAGAAGTATAATGTGAGGTTAGTTCTTTAATATTTTTATGCTAGGCTATTTGTTTATTTTGAATACGAGTTATATTTCCTCTAATAATAACGCCAATCTTCGATGTTAACGTTTGTTTTGCATGCAGTCATTTGGTAAGGCAAGTACGGGTTTGGCTTTAGTATGTGTGAAATTGTTGAAATATTTGAATGGAATGATTAATAAATAATTTCTCGGTTTGGTATTCTACAATAAATGTGTTTATTACTCGGCCACGGTAATTCATGGCACGTAGATAATGAAATGGAAATGTCGAGATTCCAATTCTAATCATAGTTATTTGATAAACTGTTCATCTATTGTCATCAAGATGTTTATGTAATCTAAAGCTACCAAACATTTTCAGGACTTATTTCTTTTTTTCTTGTTATAAATGGACATTTACTTTCAAATATGAATCGGCCAGGCCGACTGAGCTCAGTCTTTCAGGCGGGATTGTGTATAAACTATGAGAAAGAGAAAAAAATATTCCTTGTGATTTTTCTTCGAATGCAAAAAAAAAATTCCAAAGAAAACGAATAATCGACTAAATTTACTCGATGGAAGATGCATGGACATATCTAATCCTTACCATACATCCCACATACTTATTGATTATTGCATCGTTTCAACAGTCTGTGGTATATCGTAGCAGACCTCATTACATTTCCAATTTCATAATAAAAAAATCTACTGATTTCCTTTAAATATCATTCATAAGCCTCGCTAATTAAGTCTATCACGAAACACTAACTAAGCTTTTCGAATTTAGTGCGATCAACATTTGACGAATTTCAAAAAAAATACCGCACGAAATCACCCTCCAGCAAATGGAAGGAAAATGTTTCCAGTTAATAGTTCGAGCTAACTCAAAAATTTTCAATTTGAAAGAATCATTTCTAACAGTAAGTCCGCCAATTGATGATACTGAGGTTCGAATACAAAACTCATATCTATGACTAATTTATTAAGCATTACTTATAAACTTATTGCGTGACAAAGTCTTCTCGCAGGTTATGCAAAATAATTTCGTGGAAAACCAACAAAAAAAACTCTATCTCACGATTTTCGAAATAAACAAATTCGTAGCTTACGTTAAACCAATACGCGAAAGCATAATCACTTCCTTCAAAACAAATGATAGGTAATTACATACATAAATCAACGCCAATTGTTTGCAGCATCTTGGAATTTATATAGTGAACGCTTCCAGATTCGTGGTCACCAACGTTCAACAATCGATTAGGAAATACTACCGGGAACTGACTGAAAAAACGCCACTTCTCTTCGGCATCAGGTTGAGTTATTGAATCCCTGTCGGATCTTAGATATTAATGATGAAGAAACTGCACGCATAGGATCAATTCATTCATATTACCCGTTGAAACGAGCTCTTCAATCTGACAGCTTGGTGAGAATCGGGTGAAAGTGACTGCTGGATCAAATGATTTGCCTGAGTGGTGGCTTCGTTTTGCGAACGTAGCTTGCAGTTATGGCCCCAAAAGATGTACTGGTCGTAGTGGGGACGGTAATGTTTACACTCGTCGAGACCGAATTCTAACGGGATCAATGAATCAAAGATACGACACACAATACAGCCTGATTACGGGATATTCACATTTCTGTTGCAGGCAATATTTTTCGCTAACTAACGGAACTTATTGTTTCACTTGTCACATTCATTCTTGCACCGATCGATTCACTGCAAACAGAAATGCCCGATCTTGTAACAATCATTCTCGCTTATCAGTTTCGGGTTTCACCTCCACAGGGCCACTAATCGGAAGAGAGACACACAATTCAACAGATAGACCCGCGGCACCTTTGCTCATTACGCAATACATATGCTTTTGAGAAACCGTGTATTTCGCGATGGTACTATTTCAGGAACACGTGAATGGAACACTACGCACACGTGTGTGGCTTTACTGCACCGTAAGCACTCACACGACAGTTCCGATGACTTTTGCATTTCCCAATGATCCGCCACAAAAATTAAATTGACTAGACCCGGAACAAATTATTTGTCTGAATGTATCAAATGGTCGGCAGTGACCCCGCTCTGCCGCTTGAACAACGTCTACCCTCGGCCACGACTTCAAGACGACCGCCTGTCGCCACGACTGCCCAAAGACTGTCCCGAGTTGCACTATGTGTTCCGAGACGAGCGCAAAAGATCCCGTTGGATTTTCGCTCGCCTCGAAATTGAAATAACAAAATCACGTCGGACTTACGGTAACTTGTTATTTTTCAAGTCGAACAACAAGGCACCGCTAGTCCGACTGAAAAATAATTAAATTTCCAAGGGCACTACAGTGCGCGTGGAAATAATGTACTCAGAAATTTCGAAATGAAATTTCTGGATGTTACAAATATCTGATGAGTGCGGCGGCCATTCCATAATATTGGTGGATTGCCCTCGTAACACTTTGACTACTATTGCATTAGAAATAAGTGCATTATATTTTTGGAAAGTTATAGAAATAGTGTAGTTCTAATTTCTAATTTTTGCAGCAAGCCTTTCATTGCCACCAGGTCAATTATCCATTAACAAGGTATTGCATCCCTTACTATAATACTCCCTTTTCTTGCGTGGGGCTCGTCTAGATTTACATCCGGCTAGTGTTCTTAAAGACTTTGAACCTCGCCGTCGTAGAAATTATCGCCAAATTCCAAACTGAGTCCCGACCAATCAAATAGATCCTGCCAGACTAAAGATCATCGTTATCATCTCTATTACCAAAATTTTGTGCAAATTAGAGTTTGCTCTATCATTGATAGTAATATAAATATAAAATTTCGCGTTTCTCTATACTTTACCGATTACTTACCTTACATTCTTCTCTTACTATACATATTCAAACAAGAGAAAATAATTTCTTGAAAAAGAATGTATTTAGAAACATATTTGCACATTGTTTCCAATAAACAAAATTACTGCACTAGATCCCTCACTTTATATCATAATTTAAAAAAAAAATCTCAAAAACGAGAGCGCACGAGGCAAAATCAATTTTCTGTAAAAACATAAACAAAGCAGAGATGAAACAACGAAACTAGAAAATTGAAACGAAACTAAAAGACTCTTTACACTAGTTATTTATAAAAAAATCATTTGTTTAATAAAAGACATTGAATAGCAAGTTCACGAGTTCAAAAATATTAGCCACATTACAGTATCAAATAGCACTGGTTCGTCTCTTTTTGTATAAAATCTCAGCTAAGTTGCTTTCATCACACATATTTGATCTTTTAAGCAAAACACTCTGAACCGAGCAAATCATAAACATTCTTGCTTAATTATTAGTATCGACTTTCACATCCTAATGTCCTCTCAATGCAGGAGTAACAATGTTATCAAATTAGTTTCAAAAGTGATATATATGTAAAAAGGCACATTTTTGACGTGAGAGTGCAATAATCCTCGTGAACAATATCTGGTCATCTGTCAACATGCTTATCACATCACTGTTTTATATCATCGCTTATCTCCTCTTCAAAATCAACTTTTATCTAGTTTAATTTAGTTCAATAAATTTATTATGTTCATGTTTCTAATCCGTCTCAAGGAATGCTATATGCTTGCTCCCGTCTTGAGTGAACAAAAAAAAAACGAAATCTGATGGAATAGTTGCGATTAGCTTCACACGTCGGCTGACTTGCGCTTTTGAACCTCCATTTTCTTGATAAACTGTTGTGCTTCGGCCACAGCGTAAGAAGTTAGTTCCTAACCAGCGTGCCAACTCCTTCCATTTTCCAAAAAAAACACTTTGACCTTGAAATTGCGGCTCCATTTACGCAATGCATTATTTGTCAAAGCAGCCTGAGAGTGCGCTGGTATTTTTTTGCGAGAGTGAGCCGTATATGAGCAGCGAAAAATCTGGCCTGAGTATGTTATTGTCGAATCGTATCTTGCATCTCTTTCTGTTCCATGCGATTTCTTCCAACTTTGAGCAATGAGCACAAAGTCACCAACCTTGTAGCACCTTGGTTTGTATGTATGTGCGTTCCTAGCACTGGCTTGTCGTTTCTTAGTTTTTTCGATGTCTTTTTGAGCTTTGCGTCTATGTTCTCCCAGATCAAACGTAGGTGAGTCGGCTGTCTCCTGCAGGGCTAAAGTCAGTTTATTTCCAATGGCGTTTCTTGGCTCGAATGCGAACAGCAATTCATGTCGGGATCTTTTAGTGACTCAGTGGCGTATTGAGTTCAGTCCCCATTGTATAGCATACAAGTTGTCGTCCCATTTATCCTCCGAGATCATCATCGCAGATAGTGAGTTTATGAGTGTACTATTGTACCTTTCCACCTGGCCATTAGCCCAAGGGGAAGCGATGGCATTCTTCTGATGGTTGATCCTTTGGTCAGCCACATATTCTTCAAATGCTTTGGCAGTGAATGAAGTTCCGCGATCGGTGATAAGATTAACTGAAGCTCCAAAAGTCCCTATCAGGCTATTTAAAAACTTCTTTGCTGTTTTGGCTGTAGTATCCTTCGTGCCACAGAGCGAGACATACTTTGTGAAAGCGTCCACTCCCACCAAGATGTAACAATTTCCTTTGGAATTCTTCGGAAACGGTCCCACAAAATCCATATGTAGTACTTCAAATGGGCGTGACGTTCACCTTGTGATAGGCACAGTCTATACAGGAAGCGATGTAATTTTTGCCGTACCTCCTCATCCTATGAAACCAGTAATACTTTCGGATTTCTTTTTGAATCTTTTCTACTTCAAAGTGGCCCAGTTTATCGTGATTGAATTCCATAACTCTCCATCTAACGTTAGTTGGTACTACAAAGCGTAGATTGTCCCCAATTCGTCGGAAAATTCGTCCATTCTTCACGGAGTAGTCTTTGCGTATTCGCTTGTCATCTTCTACCTTGGTATGATTCTTTAACACGTCATAAATTCTTTGAAGCTCTGGGACTTGTTTCTGGATAGTAAGAAGCGAATCTTGCTCATCTAAGTCGACTGTCAGTACATCCAAAGTTGCTTCCGGTACTTCCTCAGATTCACCTACTGGATACCGACTGAGTGCATTTACATGACCCATACGATCACCTGATCGATAGACCATATCAAAATAAAATTCTTGGATCTTCAAGAACCATCTTGCGATTCTCGAGTGAAGGTCCTTTTTATTCATTGTGAACTTTAGGGAGTTGCAATCAGTCACTACGGTAAATCTTTTGTTTAGTAGATATACTCGAAATCGGCTTAACGACTCCACCACCGCCAATGTCTCGAGCTCATAACTGCGGAATTTCGCCTCAGGAATGCTCGTCCCTCTGGAGCTTATTTTTTTTTGCAGCAAAACTCCCCCCAGAACGTCTTTACTTGCGTCAGTATGCACTTCATGCTGTTTCTCCGGGTCATATAGAGATAGAACTGGCTGCGTTGTCAAGGTTGTGTTCAATAAATCGAAGGCCCGCTGCTGAGTCTCTCCCCAGATAAATAGAGTGTCCTTCTTCAGTAACTGTCTCAGAGGTGCAGAGATGCTTGCAAATTGTAGCACAAAACGGCGAAAATAACCACCCAAACCGAGGAAACTTCTCACACCTTTCACGTTGGCAGGCTTTTCAAAGTTCTTGACAGCTTCCAGTTTTACAGTTCCGGGTTTTATCTGGCCTTGCAACACGACATGGCCAAGGTATTCGACTTGAGATTGGAAAAATGTACATTTACTTCGTCGTAACTTCAATCCTGCCTCCTTCAGACGTCGTAACACCTCCTCCAGGACTTCGAATCTCTCGTCAAAAGTGTTGCTAGGCACGAGCAAATCATCCATGTACACGAATACTTTTTCCCTCATGTCAACGAAGAGCTGATCCATTGCACTTTGAAATTCTGCTGGCGCATATATCAAACCGAACGGCATTCTTTTAAATTCGTATAACCCAAAAGGCAATATGAATGCCGTTTTTTCCTTTGACTCCTCCTCGACAGGTAGCTGGTAGTAACCGCTTGCTAAATCCAATGTTGTGAACAACGTTTTTCCCGAAAGAATGCTGAGTTGGTCATCTATTCTAGGCATTGGATATTTATTTGGTTTGATCACACTGTTTAATTTACGATAGTCGATGCACATTCTGGTTTCGCCATTCTTTCTGTGTGTAAAGATAGCTGGACTAGCGTAACTTGACGTCGAAGGTCGAATTACTCCTGCTTGCATCAGTTCTTCGATCATTTGCTTGGCTGATTCTTGATGCTTGAAGGGCAGTTGGTAAGGACGACAGGTAATTGCGTCATTTGTTGTTAATTCAATCTTGATAGCCTTACCATGAGCAACCCCCAGGTCAGTCATGGACTTTGCAAATGTATCTTGGTACACTTCAAGCAGCTTGTTGAATCTTTCCTTGTTCCCTGGCTCAAGGTCAAGTTCATTTTCTTCGGGAATATCCATTGCCATCAGTGTCTCCAATTTAATTTCTTCTTCCCTAAGTTGAGCTGATGTACTGCGTTTTTTTACCTCTTCCTCTATGATAGCTTCCTTCAGTTCTATAACGAATTCTTCTCCCTCTTTGCGGAAATTCACATGGTCTTGGTCAAGAAAACTTCTACCTACTATCATGCGTTCTTCTTGTGCCTCGTCTGGGATGATTATGACATTAACTTGCGCCTTGATTCCATCAATGGGATTAATCAACTTTCGACTGCCAATTGCTTGGCGATCACGTCCAAATCCTCGAAGGTTTGCATTGCAAGGAAAATACTCCAATTTAGCTACCTTAGCTACACTTTCCTTCATGGTGACACACGAACACCCAGTGTCAATTAGGGCTGAAAACTGTTGACCATCGATCCACACGATTTTCTTATACTTATCCGCACCTTCTTTGTCGCCAAGAGCGTAGTTCACCTCCTTCTTTGTTCCAACCGTAGTTTTGTTTGTCGGGCAGTTTTTCGCTATGTGTATAATTTTTATCGTTTGGCAGAGTACAATTGTTGCTGATATGTCCAGTATTTCCACAGTTGTAGCACTTCGTGTTTGCCAGATCAGCCTTTGTTTGCTGTGTTTCCTTATTGTTCTTAGTTGAAGTTATTATTTCTGGTGGAGTGTGTCCTACTTTCATACAAATTAATGCACAAAAACAATTCTACCAGATCTTTGCGGGGCCTCGCATTTTCATAGTACCAAAATACGCCTAATTTGTCACTGCTGTATTTTATTTGCCATAATCCTCGCCTCTCAATTTCGGCCATGATTTGAACATTGCATACCACTCGCGCACCTTTCGAGTCGTCAGCTTTCTCCACAAGAAATTGTGGGATCGATTCCGTGCTTTGTCGAAATCCCACTTGCAGTTCCTATATATGGCGTTGACGTATGTATATACATCACGCACGTTCGTACCTGTCTTTTTTGCGGCTTCCATATCTGATGTGTCATTATCCGTCATCGTTCCACTTTCTTTCTGTATGGCCATTCATTTTTCTTCAGTCTCACGTATTATCGAACGCATATAATTTTCGTATTCCTTAGAATCGTATTGCAATCGCTCTTTCTCATTAATTGATCGTAAGGTAATCGTACTGGTAAGATCGATTTCTCCTCTCCGTCACCATTATCGCCATGATCACTTTTGCTCTCCATGATCGTAACGCCAATTTTGTTGAGAAATGAGTTCAATCCCACTTCTGACTTGTAATGAGGATTACCACTGATGTGGAAATTGACAGCTGCAGATTTTAGAACTTTCGAAAAACAAACTTGCAAATACGAAGTTAAAACTACAAAAATCAATTTTATTTCCAAAACAAGTACAAGTCCAAAAGAATGCTTTCCGCATGGTCAACTGCTACCGACTGCTCTCTGTCAAAAACTGTCGAAGTTGTGTGTGTGTGCAATAGTTGAGCCACTGCATTGATTCTGGCGTGGAGTTTGAATTTTTCTTGTTACACGAGTAAGTTTTAAGTAAGGTCAAGTTAGTGTAGTAGCAATCACAATTCACGAATTAAATTTTAAATGAGATTAAGTTAGTTGTTGGACATAAGAGACAGGGAACCAACGAAAAGACAACACGAGTCATCACTATAGGATAAACGATGAACGACACATAAGCGCAAATGAACATCTAACGAATACACCAAGTTAGTCGAGCATCGAAACATTGAACATCAGAACACCACAATCTAATTGTGCACACGAACAACAACATAGACATTAACGACAATAACCAGATCGCGATACTGTCAAAACACAGCTATATATATACAAAATATCGCAATCCGAATCGTTTCGACAGAAATTTACACACCCGGCAGAGCAACATATGGGCTGAGTCGTTCATGCCGACGACACCAGACCTAGACCAACAATTGACCTAAATACGACTGATGCCGAGTGGATGCCCGAACTACCGATTGTCGAAAACAAAACGACTGATCGAGGAACGGAAACCAGGGATCATAGATCAAGTACTAAAGGTTACGACATGAGCATGACCACACCTACTCGTGACGAAATAGGATGCAAACACGCCTAGAAATCTTCCCGAATTAACTGGTTTTTAGGTAAATGAAGAGTACTGTTTTCGGTTGTGTCCAAATCTATCTGTTAATGAGACTGTTAATGAGTTTATTGGATGTTACAAGTCTAGGCAGACAGGCACTTAAATTGCTGATTTGAAATGGAGAAATTGAAAGTGTTTGAAGTGTATGTTGCCTCTTTTATGCTCTGATTAATTAAATTAGAGTACAAATGGAGCAAGATCGACGTGAAAATTCTTACAATACATGACTTTTTACAAAGAAGTTATTATAATTTCGCATAGTTGAATGAGCTCACAGCTCGTTCAAGGATAAACGACTAAAGTTAAAGTGTCATTAAGCGATATTTAAATGAATTTGAATTTTGTCATTTAACCATTTTAATAACTTACTGAAAATGACTTTCAGCCCTTGGAGAAACATTACCGGCAAAACTAGGAATAAGAAACAAAAAATTGTAAAAAAAAATTGTATCCCTAGCCACTCCTTTGCCCAACTTCCTTCCGCCCATAAGACTTTCTCATCACCTTCTCAGTCTCAGTCTCTAGTGACAACAGATAATTCTTCGTTAACTGATGCTTTTACTCGTAATGCATCTACTCGTAATAATAATTATGCATCTATACCCCCAGCATTTGACGCGTCATCTTCTCACTCAAGCAGGTATGCTAGCGTAGCTAATAAAATCTGCTCCAAGGTTTCCAATCAGGCTGCCGCAAACATAGGTATAGGTAGCAATATGACATCTGAATCTCATCGAAGATCAGTCAACCCTGTTAGGCATTTTTCCTAACCAAACTCAGACAAGCCTCAAACTTTTTTACCACAACTGTGGTGGTAAGAGAGGCAAGCTAAGTAAATTATACCTTGACGCCAAATCATGCCATTTTAATTTACTCGCCATCACGGAAACTTGGCTTAATGCCTCTCATATAAATGAGGAGATTCTTGATAGTACTTGGACCATTTACAGAAGCGACCGTGATTATTGTTCTACGGGTCAGTCGCGAGGCGGTGGTGTCTTACTTGCTGTTAGCAACACATTTTCAAGTGAGCTCGTTGATACCACCCCTAATGCTTTTTTCCAATGTATAATTGTTCGGATCTCCTCTAATAACAACTCAATTTACATCGCTGTTGTCTACATCCCCCCTAGATCTGAAGAATCCATCTACAGCAATTTTTGTGACACAATATCTTCATTAGCGACATCACTTAGCGAAAAAGATAAAATAATAGTTTTGGGTGATTTCAATCGTCCGAATCTTTGCTTTGTTCCGGATGATAAGGACTGTTACCTTCTCCCCGTAAACCTGGTAGACACCAACGATTTCAATCTTGCGAGTGCCTTTTATGGTAATGATTTACAGCAGGTTTCCCACATCCCCAACCAAAATGGAAATTGGTTAGATCTAGTCTTCACGAATGCTTATGACGAAGTAGTGGTTAGTCCAACTAATGACGCTGAGCATCTTTTTTGCAACAGTGTACACCATACAGCACTGTCAGTAGAACTTTCCACTTCTAATTCCACCTACTTAAAAACTTACAATAATTCAATTGTATTTGACTTCCGTAATGCTGATTATGAAAGCATTAAACACGTTCTTGATACTACTGATTGGACAAATATTCTTTCAACTCAGGATCTTGAGACAGCCATTTCCTCTTATTATAATAAAATTTTTGACGCCGTTGAAAGATATGCACCAAAGATTAAAAAAAAAACAAAATTGTCTGAGCCATGGCTTGATAGAGACCTTAGGCATTTGCGAAATCGTAGAAACAAACTATATAAGCGGATTAGAGAAAATACTGACGTTAGTTCTGCTATTCAGGAAGAGTATAATCAAGTCGCTCAGCAATTTTCAGCAAAGTCTCGTGAGGCTTATGATACTTACATTAGGTCAACCGGCGAAAATATAGTCCGTGACCCGAAAAAATTCTTCGATTTTGTTAATGTGAAGCGGAAAACTACTGGCTATCCATCGTCAATGTTTCTGAATAACATAACGTCTTCATCCCCTAAAGAGATATGTGACCTATTCGCAGATAGTTTCCAAAAAGTTTTTAGTGCACCAGACCTAACAAACTCACACCTTTCTTCCTCCGATTCAACTCCAACGGCTTTTGTCAACCATTTAGAAATCTCCCGCGATGAAATTCGTAAAACTATTTTGGAACTCAACTGCAACAAAGGTCCTGGGCCCGATCTTCTTCCTCCAATCTTTTTATGCAAGTGTGTAGAGCAGCTTATAACTCCTTTGCATATTTTTTTTAATAGATCACTTTCGTCAGGAGTTTTTCCATCCAGTTGGAAGCTTTCTTATGTCACACCCATATTCAAGAATGGTGATCGACGCTGTATTGAAAATTATAGGGGCATTGCCATTTTGTCTTCGATTCCAAAACTTTTCGAAAAGATAGTATACGACAAATTGTCTCCGCTAGTTGATTCCCGTCTGAACGAGCAACAACATGGCTTTAGAAAAGGTCGCTCAACTACCACGAATTTGACAATCCTAATCTCAGACGTCCTATGCAAAATGGAAAAAGGTTACCAAATTGACGCAGTCTACACAGACTTCAGTAAGGCATTTGACAGAGTTGACCATTCTACCTTAATTCTTAAGCTACAGAAATTCGGTATTACCGGGTCTCTACTCAGCTGGCTGACTTCCTACCTTTGCGATCGAACACAATGTATAAAATTTCAAGGATTTTTATCGAAAAACTTTAGTGCTACCTCTGGTGTACCCCAAGGTAGCCATCTTGGTCCACTTCTCTTCAATATATTTATTTCCGACCTATCTGACGTCCTAGCAGGCATACCTCATTTACTCTATGCAGATGACCTCAAACTTTATCTGACCATTGAATCCAAATCGGATGCCCTCTTTCTCCAATCCAAACTTGATTCCCTTGATCATTGGTGCAATGTAAACAATCTCTCTCTCAACATTAATAAATGCCAGGTTATTAGTTTTTCCAGAAAATGCACGGTCACACACAATACGTACTTCCTCGGTAATACTGTGCTAACTCGAGTAGATAACATTGTTGACCTCGGTGTTATCTTAGATGAAAAACTCCGCTTCACTTTACACTACGATAAAATACTTTCTCGTGCAAACAAACAACTTGGCTTCATCAAAAGACGAGCCAAAGAATTTCGTAGTCTGTGGGTTACAAGATCTTTATACACTTCACTCGTACGTCCTATTCTCGAATACGCTTGCATTAGCTGGAATCCTGCTTTTGAAACCTACAGTGACAGACTCGAGTCAATACAAAAGCAATTTTTACTTTTCGCCTTGCGAGAGCTGTACAACCCTTATGACTTCAATAGCCTACCCCCTTATGAGTTTCGACTGGGTCATTTAAACCTATCGACACTAGCCTCCAGAAGAATGGTGATATCGGCCTGCTTCACATTCGACGTCATTAGAGGCGCTATTAATGTAGAATTCCTGAATAATAAAATTTTGATAAATATCCCTGTGAGGAACACCAGGTCCAATCGTTTCCTAAAAGAATATTCTCATTCAACCACATATGGAGCTAATGAGCCAGTAAATAGATGCTGCAGAGTATTCAACAGAATAAGCAATTTATATTCCCCTACGATTTCCAAATCATCCTTCAAGTCCTCTCTTTTCCATGCCATCCGTACCCTTAACCTTAAGCTATAGCTTTTATGTCAATGTTTATTTATTGATTGCTATTCATTAATTTATTTGTTACTCTTTTTTTTTAATTTGTTTGTTTTTTACTTATTTAACTTGTTTGTTTTTACTTTTTCCTTTACTTTACTTTACTTTTCCATTTTTTTATTTTAATTTGATATCCTTTTTTTTAATATATAATTTAATTGTACCTTGTTTGGTGAATGAATAAAATAAAATAAAATAAAATAATTAGAATTACCATATGATAGACAGCACTTAAATAATCATTTATGACCAATGATCATTTAGACAGCGCTGTGTCTACTATTTATACAATGAAAAGAAAAAATTAATACAAATTCACACACTCGACTATTTTTCATAATTCGCCGGTCTCCGGTACGTGACGAAATAGGATGCAGCGTCGAACAGCGACCACCCATTGTCGTCATCTTGTTTCCTTGATTCATTACCAGGGATGAGATGTTAATGGAATCAACCCGAGAGGCGAAGGATAATCAACATACGCCTAGGAAGGCCGAGATACGAAGAACAGTCAACATACACGTAGGGAAACATTTGCCAACCGAAAACTTCGACACGCACGAAAACACGGTGGAGTGAATTCACTGTCGAAATGAGTTATCATTTGATAGCGATTAGATGAAGGAACATAGTGAGGATTGCGAATCTATTTTCTCTTCGAACGATTGAAGTTAAATGCAGAGCCATTACTTACCTGAAATTTGAATCCAAAAGCCCGTTAGCACCACTGAATTAATATGCCGACATCACAGTACAATAAAATGGATAATCGAATGTTGACATTCGGAGACGTCATGAAGAGAAAAATGACAGATGAGATGGTGGTGAGTTCAGGCTATCCCAAAGTAGATCGCGTGGTGAATATGAAAGCCAACACTCAGATGAGTGAAATTGAAATCGGGGGAGTGCACCCAACGGTGGCTGAAAATCCCGCTGCCGCCAGGAAAACTTTCCTGCGCGCTGGGTCGATGGAAAAGAGTTTCTTTTTTGGTGTGAACTCGGTGAGTGGACGGAGGTCCCAGGCTGTAGATGCTGGCATAAAACTCATACATTTCTTTCCTTTGTTTTCGATTTCATATATCTGGATTAGACTGGGGAACGTGTAACCGCCGACGGAAATCCCCGAAATTTGGAAGTGACAGCAGTAAAAGGAAAAAACCATATTCTTTCATACTTTTCGCGACCGATGTGCTGTGAATCCTACGGAGGAAGATCCCTGGTTTCGTGGAAGATATAACGGATTTGCGAAATGCAAGTTTGACGAGGAGTACGAGTCGCGAAGAACGTTTTCAAGATTGCATTTCTTTTCTTTTGCGAGCATCGATCCGCCGAAAGAGCCCCATCGAGGGAGAAAACTCGTCTCGGCGATCCAGAGTAGTTAGATCCGAATTTTTTTTGCCACGACCAAAACCCCCGAAACTGCCACCCTTGCATCCCAGTCGGGGATAAAGGGTTTTGTGTCACGTTTAGTGGTAAAACGGTAACAGATTTAGATGAATAGTGTTTCGGTTATACCTCTATGGTTAGTATGTTCGTGGTATTTGTTTATAACTTTGTCTTGATCGTCATTACTTCCAATTTCTTCTAAGATTTCCTTGCATGTAACCAATCTGTACGTTTTGCCTCTTGCAAAATATTTTGAATAAGTGTCTTGTATGATTTGAAATGTTTCAGCATCTGTGTAAATAGCTAAAAGTTTGTTTGGAACCAGAAATCGTTTAAGTAGTTGTGTGACGTTTTCCTCGGTAATATCGGACATATTAGTGATGCGGCATTACCTATTTTTAAACGGCACTTCGACTGATGTGGAGAGGTTTTGGTCTGTTATCTCGAAAATTATCTGCAGATTAAATTCATTAAGAGGTTTTTCAGAAATTAGTATTCCGTCTTTGAGGTTTTCAGAAGCTGAATGTATTGTTGATACTAGGGTTCTTTCTTGTAAGGTTTGCTCGGTACTTTCGTTAACATGTGCTTCAATTTTTTCGGATATTCCCGTGTCAGGTTTAATTCTGCTTAAAGCGTCGGCATTCGAATTTTGCGGGGCCTTTTTATAGTGCACTTCGTATTCGAGTTCTTCTAATTTCAAACGTCAACGAACTAAACGTGAGTTCGGGTCTTTTATGCTCATGATCCAAGTAAGAGGTTTATGATCTGTTATGATTTTAAACTTTCTACCAAACAGAAATGGGCGGAAGTACTTTGTTGCCCATACTATAGCAAGCACCTCTTTTTCAATGGTTGAATAATTTATTTCCGACGTTTGCAGCGTTATACTTGCAAAACATATTGGTTTGTCATTTCCTAATGTACCCTGTGACAAAACGGCACCAAGAGCGTTATTGCTGGCATCAGTGGTTAAGATAAAAGGTTATTCAAAATCGGGGTACTGGAGGATGGGGTCATTCATGAGGAGCTGTTTACATGTTTCAAAAGTTTTGATGTAGTTTTCGTCAATAATAATTTTCAGACTTTGACCTGTGTTCCTATCAAATTCAAGGCCTGCGCCAACGTTTCTTGTTCCGCACCAACCACCTCATGATTATTCTCAAAGGCATGTTCTAACTTTAGTAGCTGTGACGGCGAGAAAACTGTTCTAACTCGTTTGGGTTTTCGAAACGCTGCAGTAAGAAATTTTGAATCGGCAAAACCGTCATCCTTATTAGGAACGACTCATAAGAATAATTGACAATCAAAATATCAGCTGGTTCCTCCTTAGGGCATATGTCCATTTCTAGAATATCCTGAAGCCACTGCCTTGAGTTTACTTTGAATGAAATCATAATTTATCCACAAGAGGGTTAAGTGATTTCGCGAGAACTATCTTTCAATGATCGACATTCTGGAATCACTCGGTCATTGACAGTATTTGCGGACGTGCGCTATGTTATTTCACTTTCATTCGATATGTAACCAACTCCGCCTCCTTTAATGATTATCACACAATACTTGTGAAAAGAAAAATTAGTATCTACATGGGATACGATAGACAAACTTAGGTTGATAAATTCTCGCGCGAAAATCACCAAATTCCATAAACAATTATCTTCACTTTCACTTTCTGAAACTTTTGTTCGACGGATCCAGACTGTATATCGAAAATCCAGACTATCCATCGATGGATCACGTTCTATTGTTGGTCCGGAATTATTGATTTTCACTAAATTCCGAGCAAATTTCACTGGGGATTCGCTATTGATTCATTAAGCTACGCCGAACGAAATCTCACTCGCAAACTAAGACGGCATGAGGTAACTGTTCCACTAAGTACAGTGCATCTAAAACTGGACTATGAAACCTCGTGGATTTTCTGGGCTTTACACACTTTTACATCGGGACTTGATTATGGGCCACCAGATTCGAACTATCGAGTCACTTTAATCAAGATTTAACTATCTTTCATGATTATTTTCTATCTTCGCCGGTTCTAGTTACCCGTAAGATATTTTTCCCCGGCAAACTCTCGGGAAAAGTCAACGCGAGCCCGCCTGGCCTAGGCCACGATCTCTGACCGACTGTCTCGAAATAACGCAATTTGTCTCGCAATAAGCAAGTGAACAGCAAGCAAGGTTCCGTTAGGAATTTGCTTGCAGCTCAAGTACAACAATAAGGTCGCCGGGGACTTGCGGGACTTTATTATTGTGCAAATTGAATTGCGTTTTCAATTTGCAATTGCTGTAGCGACTCCGAGCACATACAGTGTGTGTCGGAAGTAAGGGTCGAGTAATTTCACTGGAAATTACTGGATGCTAAACCCCGTGGTGCATCTCGATCTGGTGAATGTGGGAAAATACGAAAATGAACGTCTGTTTTACTTGGGTGGCAAAAATAGAAGAGAGAGAACTCCTTTATTTATATTTGACATTGATTTGCATCGTATACTTCTAAACATAAAATTCAAGCATAACACTTCTGGTATATATCAATGAAAAGTTCTCAACAGTGAAATCCGGATGCCAGATCGAGAGTAGAAAATTACAAGAACTTCCCGAGTTTATTTAGAATTTCTGCTATATTTGGGATCAGATATCGGTCGCTAATAGTTTTTTCATTAAGCTTCCTATAATCGATTACAAACCACCATTTTTGCTTGCTGCTTGCATCTAGATTTTTTGGAACAATCCAGATTAGGGCGCTCCGAGGTGAGTAGCTGGGACGGATAATACCTAGGTCTAGCATTTCCCCTGTTTGTTTACGGACTTGGCATTTATGAATGTGTGGGTACCTGTAGGATTTTGTATAAATTGGTACCTCATCTGATGTTTTTTTCGATGTTTTATGCTGTTAGAGAAAGTGAATTTTTCTCCTTCTCTAAAGAAAATGTCGTTGAGCTTTCTACAGACTTTAAAAAGAGCTTTGCGTTCTTCTTCATTCAGATGAGAGGTTTGAAGTAGGTGTTCAATACTATTTGGGGTCGTTTCCTGAGTTTGTAAGTTAGGATGATAGCTAATGTCGAAATTGTAAACTTTGGCGAAGTTTTCACTGCCGTATTTCGGCTGTTCGACGAGTAAGTAAGTCTATATCTTTGTCGGAGGTGTTGATAACTTCAACGTGGCTAAACCAATTATTGGCGAGATATAATCCTTCAGGTATCGTCAGGTTCGGACAAAGCGTAGTTGTGTTTATATGTATATCTCCATTCTTGAAATCCACAGGTAGTTTGGCTGTTATTTTTGAATGGGGATGGACAGTGTATTTATTTGATGAGAAGTTAGGTTTAAAGTTTAAAGGGATTTCAGAGTTGTTTGTAATGAGTGTTCTATTTGATAGGTCTACTTTCGCACCTAATGTTGTAAGAATGTCGAGTCCAAGGAGACTATCGAAATAACCGTGAAGTTTGAAGAGAGGAAATTTCATATCCGCAGGTTGTTTAAACTCATGAAAATTTGGTTGCCCTGTTTATTGCGTGTTTATTGATTATAGAGTTAATTGCTGTTGGGTTTATTTCTATTATATTATCGGGCTGAGCGAATTCCGGATTGAGGAATGAGGATGCTGCTCTTGTGTCAATAAGTATACGTAACGGACGACCAAATATATTAATATATGGTAGAATTGATCCATGTTTATTAATATCTATATAATAATATTTCATGTAGGGTTTTCGAGGCTTGTGGCTGAAAATTTTGTGAATCATCTATAGTCAGATATGTTTGCTTTTCTCGGAAAACGTTCTGATCATAGTATTGATTCAGGTCCTGTTGGTAAAGGTGGGTCTAAGGAGGATCGAATTGATTGGCTTCGTATATGTTTAAAAGGTCTTCAACCGTAAATTTGGGTGATCTTGTCAGTCGTACAAAATTGGTGTTGGTCTGTTGATTTGGAGGAAATCTGTTAATGTTATTATTATGATGTAGTCTTCCAGATGGAGATTTCAAGTGTATGTATCCTGAACTAACGCCCATTGGTTCGGCTGGGGGTGGTCATTGATTATTGATTTGTTTTTGAGGTTGGTTTATGTTATTAGGTATACTTTGTCCATTATAAAATGATTTCCTGCTTTGAGTGTGTCCAAACGTGTATGGTTGTTCCTAATTATTAGGATGGAATATTGGGTTATTTGGTAATTGTTTAAAATTTTGGTGTTAGTATCTATAATTTGTTTGAGACTTAGCATAAAATACTTTTAGCTCTTTAAGGCAAAAGGATAAAGCAATTGGTAGTGGTTCGGGTATCATAGAACGAATGATTGAGCCCATTGGCTCTTTAAGGCCTGTTAGAAATGCGTTTAAGCACATTTCGGCAAACAGGTCTCTTTTGGCTTGGATTACATTAGCATCATGTTCATGTATTTATATATTATTATTTGTATTTATATATTATTATTATTTCACTATAAAAGTTTTCAACTGTTTTATTGACTTGTTTGAGGGAATGTAAATCTTTTATAAGTGAGGTTTCTGTTCGTTTATCTAAGTAATCTAGAATTAAATTTGCTTTTAGATTTTCCCATATTAATGGGGTACCGTAAATGTTAAGCACTTCGTTTGCTTGCTCCTCGATTTTATTAGAAATAGCTCTGAGAATTACTTTAGAATAAGGAGTTGTCACGGTCGAATATAGCACGCGCGAATTTCAAGCGTAAGTCCGTATGAAAAAAAAGCTAAAAAAAAAACCTCCACCGCCCTCCGGAAGTGAGGTCGATGGAGTAGAAACACAAACACTAGCGACTAATCCCACAGTTAGTGTTCGATTCATGAATTAGTAAAAGAAAAGAAAATACGTAGGGATATAAGTGTTAGGTCGCGAATTAAGAAAGATAGAAAAACGATATGCACCGATTCAACGATCACCACGAAAAACGACCAGAAGTCTCGAATCAAAACCATCTACGACACTTACCAAAGGTTACACCACTGCAATATTTGTATATGCTGAGGTACTGGCCAGAAAAAAACGTAACAACATGTCAAGAAACTACGAATCAGACACGCAAATCAAATAGCCTGGAATCCACTGATGGCAGACGTGCGAATACGCAGGGCAGCGCATGGATCGACGCACTCTCACCCAGCAATGCCTGACCCCGGCCAACATTTGACCTACATCGGGATGGGATCGAATATACACCCGAACGAACACAAAAATTAGCTTTGGTCTAGCGAATTCGTAATTAACTGGCAACCGACGCGCGATGCGAATGAAGGCGATATTATGATCTGGCCAGATATGAATCGCGACACTATTATGCGCTACCGATTTATCCAATTGGATGGAATTCGTGGCTGCTCACCAATGGATGCAAGAACGCGATCGGAGGAACGTATGACATCAGGGAATCAAACGAATTTGGAAAATTGTTGATGCCGGCAGAGGAATGTACAACATAGAAAAGGATTACGTACATACCTGGCGATTGTGTGCTGCTATTCTGGAATAGGTTGCTGATTTGCATGTTTTAAGTATTCAGGCCTGACACCCGTCTTTGGCTTGATGGCTCGAAATGTCACAACAATCATCTGACAAGGTATAGATGACAAATGAGCGATCATCTGGCTGTCCCAAGTTGGGACATGCAGACGGCAAGTGGATGCGATGTTCCACTCGAGAGAAATGAAACGCTGGTTAGTGCTCCCAACGGGTCAGAGAAGTCCCGATAAGTGCGAAAATTTTGAGGCACGAGCGCTGAAACTGATGGCGGGATGCCTGGGTAAGCGTCCGGACGTAGCGATTGAGGAAGATCGACGAAAATTAACGCTGATTATCTTTTTTTCTATGGTCGTTGGAGGATCGAATGAACGAGTGTTTTGCTGTTGGATTATCAATTGAAGCAAAAGGGTAAATCGAGAGCCAGAGCCGGTATAGTGACGATTCGCCAGATAAGATCGATCGATATTCAAAAAAAGGGTTGGAGTTAGAAGGGGCAGCGCGCAGCAGTTTTCATCAAAGAGAAAGAAACAGAGATCATCGCGGGAGAACAGCGAGCGTCGAATACGCCAGGGCCCCAACGTGGGATTATCAGGTTTATTTTTTTTAGTTTATTTCTACAGTCCGGATAAATTGTCGAATCTTGGTGGAATTACTGTCGGAGTCAATTGATACTGAAGTTCTGATTTTGGATAAATTGTCGAATCTTGGTGGAATTACTGTCGGAGTCAATTGATACTGAAGTTATGATTTTGGATAAATTGTCGAATCTTGGTGGAATTACTGTCGGAGTCAATTGATATTGAAGTTCTGATTTTCGAATTCATTGTCGGATCTTGGTGGAATTACTGTCGGAGTCAATTGATACTGAAGTTCTGATTTTGGATAAATTGTCGAATCTTGGTGGAATTACTGTCGGAGTCAATTGATACTGAAGTTCTGATTTTGGATAAATTGTCGAATCTTGGTGGAATTACTGTCGGAGTCAATTGATACTGAAGTTCTGATTTTGGATAAATTGTCGAATCTTGGTGGAATTACTGTCGGAGTCAATTTATATTGAAGTTCTGATTTTCGAATTCATTATCGGATCTTGTGGAAATACTGTCGGAGTGTCGGATCTTGTGGAAATATTGTTGGAATCAATTGATAACGAAGTTTTGGTTTTGGATTCATTGTCGGATCTTGGTGGTAATATTGTTGGAGTCATTTGACAACGAAGTTGTGGTTTCGAATTCATTATCGGATCTTGTGGAAATACTGTCGGAGTCAATTGATATTGAAGTTCTGATTTTCGAATTCATTGTCGGATCTTGTGGAAATATTGTTGGAGTCATTTGACAACGAAGTTGTGGTTTCGAATTCATTATCGGATCTTGTGGAAATACTGTCGGAGTCAATTGATATTGAAGCTCTGATTTTCGAATTCATTGTCGGATCTTGTGGAAATATTGTTGGAGTTATTTGATAACGAAGTTGTGGTTTCGAATTCATTATCGGATCTTGTGGTAATACTGTCGGAGTCAATTGATATTGAAGTTCTGATTTTCGAATTCATTGTCGGATCTTGCTGGAAATATTGTTGGAATCATTTGATAACGAAGCTCTGGTTTTGGATTCATTGTCGGATCTTGGTGGAGATATTGTTGGAATCAATTTATATCGAAGTTCTGATTTCGGATCTATTGTCGTATATCTGGGTGGATACATTGAGGAGCATCGTTCTTGGAAGTTGGGCAAGTCCACATGTAAGTTCCTTATTTGCATGTTATCTATGTGTGTTAAGTGTGTTCGTAATTTAAATTTTTCAATCATACTTCAAATAAACATATAAATTCGCGTCATGCAACGTGATTAAAATCGTTGGTTACGACAAAGTTTACGGTATTATCGTTCGTTTATAGGTAGGAGGACAGTTGGTTAACTGTTCGTCAATAGGCTGCTCATATCGCACATACCCACTTATATTACTTATCTATCATTCATATCGCACATATCTATTAACATTCCGTGGACAATCTTCATTCGTTATCAAAATTCATTCGAAGTCGTTCAAGGCCAACATTGAGCAACAGGGTGATTTCTGAGCTCGTCAAATGGCTCTTGCAATTTCAAATTTGTTTTTGCAGCAAAGGCTGCTTCGGGATCAGTTGGGTAAAATGAACACCAACTTTCGTAAAGACTCAAAGTCAAGAAAAACTGTATCGTATCTGCAAAACTTGCTATCAAGCCTGCTGACACTATACAGTAAATTCATTTCTAATCATGAGAAAATTACCGATCAATTAAGCGATGAAAAGGAGTTAAATTCACCATATTTCACGCAAGATCACGATCAATTTATTTCGACTCACTTGAATTTGAAGTCAGAACTAGAAGATTTGTTACAGGGAGCACTTGGGTCGAGTCTTCAAGAAGTTGTTGGCAAGTCTGAAGTCAAGGTTGACGAACCAGAACTTAGACTGCCACGAATCACTCTTCCTACATTTAAGGGAGACTATGAAAAATGGGTGACCTTTCGGGATCTGTTTGTGTCTCTCATTCACTCTAGAACCACTTTATCGAAAGTGGAAAAACTGCATTATTTGAAATGTAGTCTTTCTGGAGAAGCCGGAAATCTTTTGCAGTATGTGGCTGTATCCGAAACCAATTACGATTCAGCGTGGAAATTGTTAAGTGATCGCTACGACAACCCACGTGTGTTGCTCAACGCAAAATTTAAGGCTTTATTTAACATAAAGAATGCTTCAGAATCAGCTTCAGAGTTGAAAACACTATTAGATTGTACAGTAGAATGTGTACAATCCCTAGAAGCTATGAAGTTAGGAAACTTAGGAGAGTCGATGATCGTTTATTTAACAGCTCAAAGATTGCCGCAAGAAACACGACAATTGTGGGAGCAAGGGCAGGCGTTAAGGAAAGATCTGCCAGCCTTTGAAGAACTAAAACCATTCCTACATCAACGTTTTCGGGCACTCGAAGCGTCAGGGATTTGGAAGACAAAGTTTGTGAAGAACAGTGCACAAATTCGAACTGTTCATTCGTTGCAAACACAAACACCCATCCTTTGTAATCAGTGCAAATCACCACATAGATTGACAGCCTGCGATCAATTTCGGCAGGCGTCACACACAAGTAAATTTGAATTAGTAAAAAAAAATGGACTTTGCTTGAATTGTTTGAAATCGGGACACTTTGTCCGCAATTGCCCCAGCAAGTTTAAGTGTGCACGTTGTGGAAAGGCCCATAATACCATCTTGCATAGAGATCGGTCGGAAAACGGGAATAATTTGAGTCAGCAACCAAATTATTCACAAATTCGGGAGGTGCATGTTTCATCTGCCATCAACCGACGTCGAGAAGTTTTACTAGCCACTGCTATGGTCACGTTGATTTCGCAGAGTGGTCCTATTCAATTGCGTGCGCTGTTAGACCAAGGATCACAAGTTAGCTGGATTACTGAAGCAGCAGCTCAGCAGTTGGGAATAAAGAGAAGGTCAACAAACGTTATAGTGTCGGGTATAGGACATTCAAGTGACCATAAGGTCAAGGGTGAAATACAGCTTCAAATGAGGATTTCAGGAAATAAGATCTTAGAATTTAATTCATTAATTATGGATAGGTTGACAAATATGATTCCACCTCGTGCAATGTACACGGGGGATTGGAATGAATTAAAACAGCTTAATTTGGCTGACCCATTTTTTGATCGCCCAAGTCGGGTCGATATCCTGTTAGGTGCAGATGTAGTGTCTAAAATTGTGGTTGGACGGTTCAAACAATTAGCGGCTGGACCAATAGCTCAGGACACTCAGTTAGGTTGGGTTATATTTGGGCAAGTGGATGAAGGGTACACGCGCAACACTGTACAAAGCTTCAAGGTTGAAATTAGCGAAGATTTGGAACTCAACGCACAGTTGCGGAAATTCTGGGAACTAGAGGAAGTTATACCACAGGTGGTCCAATCTCAAGATGACGAATTGTGTGAATCGCTATATACGAAAAATGTTCGGCGAGATGAGTCAGGAAGATATACAGTGCGGTTACCATTTAAGAGTAAAGAATTGAAAAATTCATTGGGTAGCTCGAAAGCCATTGCTCTTTCAAGCTTTTTATCATTAGAAAAACGCCTTGAAAGGGACAAGCAATTAAAGGCAAAATACAGTCAATGCATGAAAGAATATTTAGATCTCGAACACATGCATCCTGTCGACATTATGCAAGAGCATATTACAAGGAATGGTAAAATTGAGTGTTTAGCTCACTATCTGCCGCATCATCCAGTTTTTAAAGAGAGCAGCACAACCAGTTGCAGAATAGTGTTTGATGCGTCAAGAAAAACAAACTCAGGAGTTTCACTTAATGATGTACTGCTAACAGGACCGGCCATACAAAATGACTTGTTAGCAGTCTTAATGAATTGGCGACGTTATCGGTTTGTTTTCATGGCTGACATCGCGAAGATGTATCGGCAAATAAAGATACACCATGAAGACGCTCAATATCAAAGAATCTTATGGAGATTCAATAAGGAGGATGACATTCAAGAGTACATGCTTACTACAGTTACCTTTGGAGTGACTTGTGCGCCTTTTTTAGCAATTCGAACCTTAAAACAATTAGCTGAAGATGAACGTCAAAATTATTCTAAGGCGTCTCATTCTATAAACCATGAATTTTATGTTGATGACTTGCTCTCCGGTGGACAAAGTTTACAGGAAACTATAGACAAAAGGAAGGAGATGCATGATTTATTAGCTGCTGGCGGATTCCCACTTCGAAAATGGGTAAGCAATGATGTGAGAATACTTGAAGGAATATCACAAGAAGATATTGAGATGCAAACGTCACTTGATTTAAACTTAGATTTGAACTATAAATCGTTAGGAATTATGTGGCATCCTTTGTCGGATCAATTTAGTTATCGAATAAAAATGAATGGGAATAAAGATGTGCATTCTAAGCGACAATTGCTCTCGGACATAGCCAGGTTGTTTGATCCACTTGGATGGCTGGCTCCCATAATAATAACCGCAAAGATTATCATACAGTCTTTATGGCTACAGGGATTAGGTTGGGATGAACCTTTGCCGAAAAATATTCACGAAATGTGGACAAAATTTAAAAATAAATTGTCTATAATTGAAAATTTGCGAATACCTCGCTGGATAAATTACACAAAAGAATGTAAATTTGAATTGCACGGCTTCAGTGATGCGTCAACTAAAGCGTACGCTGCGGCAATATATCTAGTTTGTAGAAATGGTAATAGTACATGTTCACATCTCATAGTCTCAAAAACTAAGGTTGCTCCTATTCGTCCGGTATCGATTCCACGATTAGAACTGTGTGCAGCCGTTTTATTATCAAAGTTGATGGCAAAAGTGAAAACGACAATCATCTTGCCAAACGTTAAAATCTGGCTTTGGGCGGACTCTGAAATTGTTTTAGCGTGGTTGCGTGGACATCCAACCCGCTGGACAACGTTCGTCGCAAATCGAACTACGGTCATTTTCGAATCTGTCGGAAATACTACATGGCAGTATGTTCCTTCAAAACAGAATCCGGCCGACTTAGCATCTCGAGGCATAGAGTGTGAGGATATATTAAATAATCGTTTATGGTGGAATGGTCCTGCCTGGCTAGTGCAGACAACAGATCTTTGGCCTAAAATAACTAGTGTTCCTGATGTTAACTTAGAACTTAGAAAAACAACATTAATAAGTGTAATTAGTATTGTCAATATTGAATTGAATGACCTATTGAATAAGTTTTCGACCTTGAATCGTTTAATACGCGTGACTGCATACTGTTTTCGTTTTTTCGACCACACATCGAAACGATATCAAGGTCAAGATTTCTTAACTACAATGGAACTTAGTCGATCAATGGAGTTTTGGATCAAATATGTACAACAAACAGAATTTAAGTTAGAAATAGGAAGGTTAAAGAAGGTTGAGCAGGTGAGCAAGGATAGCAAGTTAATAAAATTGAATCCATTCTTAGACGACAAGCATATATTGCGAGTTGGAGGACGTCTTACAAACGCCAATTTAACTTATGATGCGAAATTTCCTATCATTTTACCTAAAAATGGAAAATTTGTCGAACTTTTGATAAGGGAAATTCATCTTACTACACTCCACGGTCAAACCCAATTGGTATCAAATACGTCTAGGAGACGTTATTGGATTTTAGATGCTCGCACCAGCATTAAAAGGGAACTGCATAAATGTATAAGATGTATTCGAGCAAAGCCAGTTTTATTGAGACAGTTGATGGGCAACTTACTTTCTCCCCGAGTTAATATATCTAGGCCTTTCACGCACACCGGTGTGGATTATTGCGGCCCTATTGAATACCGTGACCGTCGGGGTCGAGGTGGTAAAAGGTTTAAAGGTTACATCGCCATTTTTATCTGCCTTGCTGTTAAAGCCATTCATATCGAGTTTGTTAGTGATCTCACTACGTCAGCCTTTTTGGCTGCCTTCCGGCGTTTTACAGGAAGACGAGGACTCTGCAGTCACGTTTATAGTGACTGCGGAACCAATTTTGTAGGGGCAAATGTTGAATTACGTAAGATAATAGAGAAAAATAACAAGCATGCTGCAGAATTAGTCGCTCATGATAATATTACATGGCATTTCAATCCCCCAGCTTCTCCTCATTTCGGGGGGTTATGGGAAGCAGGGGTAAAGTCGATCAAGGCACACTTACGTCGAGTTGTTGGAGAAGCCGCACTTACATTTGAAGAAATGTCGACAGTATTAGTCAGAATAGAAGCTTGCTTGAATTCTCGACCTTTGTGTCCCCTGTCAGATGATGCTATGGATGTCGAAGTTCTCACGCCGGCACATTTTCTTATCGGTGGTCCCTTATTGATGCCACCAGAACATGATTTGTTAAACGAAAAAATTGATTATGTTGATAGATGGAAATACACGCAGCGAATGATCCAAACTTTTTGGAAACGATGGAAAGATGAATATCTATCGCGTCTGCAGGCTCGTCCAAAATGGCTTGCTAAAGAAGTTGAACCTTGCGTTGGTGATATATTAGGGGGACCGGAAAGTAATGTCGTTTCTGCGCATGTCAAAACTTGATTGTCATCTGTCAGCTCGTTGTGCATTTCAAAGTGGTGCTAAAGGCATTGTAAGGTTATAGTGACTTGTTTACTTATAAACAATGAAATTAATTTTGTTTTTTTGCGATCTTAGCTGAAATGGCCAGCCAAATACCAGAAGAGGTACACATCCGACACTGCATGCTTTTTGACTTTCGCAAGGGTAGCAACGCAACGGTTGGGACCAAAAACATTTTCGATGTTTATCCAAATGCACTGGACGTTCGTAAATGCCAAAGGTGGTTTTCCAGATTCAAATCGGGTAATTTTGATCTTTCGGACTCGTATCGATCAGGAAGACCAACAACATTAGACAACGACATGTTAAGGGCGGAAGTGGAAGCAAATCCGCGTCAAACAATCGAAGAATTGTCAAATAGTCTTAACCGATCATGGTCCACCATCCAAGAACATTTGCAGCAGATTGGAAAAGTAAGCAGAGCAGGAGTCTGGATCCCGCACAACTTATCCGATCAGAACAAAGCTAACCGATCCACCACATGCAACATATTGCTTCAAAGATACAACACAGAATCATTTTTTGATCGCTTGATTACTGGAGATGAGAAATGGGTCCTTTATGATAATCCCAAACGCAAAAGGCAGTGGCTCTCTCCAAATGAATTGCCACAAAGCACTGCTAAGCCAGATTTACACCCTAAAAAAGCGCTTTTGTGTGTATGGTGGAGTATTCGCGGCGTTGTTCATTTTGAGTTGCTAAAACCTGGACAAACTGTTAATGCAGACCTTTACTGTGCACAATTGGAGCGAGTAAATCAATCTTTAATTGGAAAGTGGCCAGCGATTGTTAACCGCAAAGGCGTTATTTTGCAACACGATAATGCAAGGCCGCACAGTGCGAAGCGAACCCTGGAAAAAATTAATGAATTGGGGTGGGAAGTACTGCCTCACCCACCATACTCGCCTGATGTTGCACCATCTGATTTCCATTTATTCCGATCGCTGCAACACTTTCTAAGTGGCAAAAAATTCGCAAATTTGAATGACCTCCAAAATGCCCTCTCCGGATATTTTGCCGAAAAACCAATTGATTTTTATCGATCCGGCATTGAAAATTTACTCACTAGGTGGCAAAAGGTTGTCGATAATGATGGTGATTACATCATTGATTAAAAATAAAAATTAATTAAAAAATTATGTGTTTGAATTTTGTGTAAAAAAGCGACATTACTTTCTGGTCCCCCTAATATGTTTAGTTAAAGGTGAAAATTTATCGTCCTATAAATGGCCGCTGGCTAGAATAGTAGAATTGCATCCGGGAAAGGACTCCTTGGTCAGAGTAGTGACAATACTTTCTAACGGGAAATTATATAAACGTCCAATCTCAAAAATTGCACTGTTGCCAATATCTAAACAAAACTCTTGAACGAATTCAGAATGCATATTTCAATGAGCATTTTAATGAACATTTGATATTAAACTTAATTCGTACTTGCACATATTCGTAAATGGAAACTCGAAGAAGACTTTACTAAACATCATTGTATTTTAGAGACTTTGAATTAATTTCTTAACGTCGATTTAACGAAAATTGAAACTATTAAAGACAAATTGTAAATAAAATCGGTCACTGAATAACCGTGAATCGGACATAATAGTACTTAAAAAATATTCATCTTAATGTGTTGTACGTATCGTCAGAGCCTCCCCCTTTCAATCCTTATATCTAGGCACGTCCTCTCCTGATCCTAGCTCCCATCGGCCTCCCAGCTTACCAAGTTGCGTACTGTCACTGGATCATACAAACAATGGGTAACGAGTGAATGCAGTTCTGATCTGGACAGACCAGCGGGGGGAGTGTGTTCGAATTAAAACCTAAAAGGAAATTGATTAGTAAAATAAATTTAAAATAAACAAATTGACTTACCTGCTGTCACCGTCGCTGTCACCGATTGTACACAATGGAGACTTGTCAAATTGTCAACTCGCCTGATGTTCTCGACAACTCTTGTTATCTCTTTTACTCTTACTAGTCAGCAATTGTAAAGTAATTTGTAGTATTAGTTCGCAAAGTAAAACTTGAAGTTTGTTAAAATGTTACAATTTGGATTGAAAACTTGAAGTTTGTTAATATGTTAAACTTTGGATTGTAATTGATAAAATGTTGCTTAAAACTGTAAATTTTCAGAAACATCGTATAAATAGCAAAACTAATGGATTCTCGCTCTCTTTGTCTGAAAAACTTCGTTGGAACAAGATAAGTTTTGTAGTTTGTGAAATATTTAATAAAATAAGAATTTTCTAGAAAATTTGGAGGTTTTGAAATTTGCACAATTATATTGCTCTACTTTAGCTAGAGTATCAAAAATAGTCCATTGTTATACAAATAGCTTGTAAGGTTTTGCATGACGAATTTGGCGCCATTAGTGATTAAGTGCTAGCCGAACTGTAACTTAGAAATCGCGTTGAATTAAATAAATCGAACAGTGAATGTATATTGCAAAATTGGTGTTTGTATTTCCGCGGTAGTATTCTTTTGTTAAATCGTGGTTTTCTTCTCGCAGAGTTTCGCTAGCTCAAACCCGTTATTTTCTTCTCGCTTCTGAGTAGCGGGCCGACGGCAAGTTTTTCGGTTTTAAAAACGAGTGGCGCCCACCCACCCTTTTTCTTGAGTGAGCAAAGGCCGCCCGAAAATCTCCGCCCTTACGTTCCAATTGGGAACGAAGGTTTCTGTTGCTTTGAGCACAAAAAAAAAGACAATCTATAACGGTAACAGAGTCCCATCAATGCCAACAATGTAGGAAAGAGTTTCCTCCACATTATGAACGAATTCGTGAAGCAATCTTGAGTTATCGTCGAATTTCGGGAGTTCTTTGATTGCATCAGGAATTCTTAAAGATTGAAATATAACCGCGTTTGTGTTCGGGAGAGACATGTTAGAATAAACAATCGAATCCAACGAATCTGTAAATGAATCAACCTCACTCTCGCTTTCGGGTATCGGGGCTAATGGGTTTAAATATTTCTTACTCTTACACCTTTGGTATGGCCTAACTTTTGGCATATAAAGAGGATATTACACTCAGAAAAATGTCACTTTTTTTAGAATCACTTTAAATCAAAAGTTGATATCACTTTGAAATAAAAAGCGAATCCTGTACGAATTCCACTTTATTATAAAAATTTTCTTTTCAAATCAAAATTTTTCATCATTGAATTAAAAAGTAAAATTAGTAAGTCTAGCTCAATCGTCTAGCTCAATCGACTTACACTCAATTTTATCAAAAGCTCTTTTATTTAGGGGTTTTCTTCTACCCTTTTTTCACTGCACAACAATAAACACTCGTTGAACTCGTAATAAAAGAGCACAATTTCAATGCGATTTTGGAGTGACTGCTAGAATGTCCGTAACTATTCGCGAAAATCCAACGCGATTTTAGGAAACTTCTCGTGTAATTAAAGACCATCTGTTAAGTGCCCGACTGCGTCAATTATGAGCTACGCCAAGTCTCATATAAAAAAAACGATAGATATATTTTCTTATAGATAAGTTTTATTTTAACTACAATCGAGCTTACAAATAACTAACTTGATCTAATTAAATTTTATTAATTTATTGGATATTTTATGCTGATCTGGTGACATGTGCCGGATATATGCAGGTGAATGATTTTAATTGCAATGCTGAATTAATTATCAATTATTGCTATTACTGAATATAATTGGAAATGCTGACAAGATTGAATTGCAATTATTTAATTTGAGCCGCCACATGTATGTTGCTAGTAGGTCGATGGGTTGCTGTTTCGATACGGGTCGTACCCCTAACTCGTGCGACATTTCCTAGCCTTATCACCAAATTTGTTGTGGTAATAACACAGATCGTAATTTCGAGTTCGGCTTTGACTTCGTTGTCTTCTTTGCGATGATGATCTCGACCTGACTCGCGCTAAGTGCTGCATTCTTTCTGAGAATCTCACGATTTCGTTTTGCAACTTTTGCATATCATGCCGCGTTTACACACATGGCAAATGTTGCCGAGCCGAGTGTGTAAATGGTTCCCTTGTTTACTTTCGGCTGTTTTTTTTACATGCGAAGATATGGAGGGAAGTAATTTCACAAGTTCCTCGACGAAACGTTGGCCATATGTGTAAAACAGGCATCAGATGTATTATTTTCAACCGGGCACGTGTTGCCTACAAGCGCGATACTTCAATAATTATGTCTGCTTGCAGAGCTAATTTTGAGAGATCTGTTAATTCGCTAATTGCCAAGATTCTGCGTGCATATTCCGGCATCGGCTTTAAAAAAAGTGTTCGCAAAACGGCGTCACTGAACTATCCAGCTGCTAAGTTTTAAATGCGCTGCAGGAAAATTGAAGGCCTTTCATCTTGAGTTTTCACTCCATGCAAAAGGCGGCATAGTTTAGCTTCGTTAAATTCCAAAAAGGCATTCAAAATGCGATGTTTGATTGTTTCATGTTTTGACTCTGTAGGCGGTGAGGTGATTATGTCCGACACAAAAGGTAATATCACTTGATATGTGTCCTGTGTCAAAAGCGGCTTCGATTTGGTGAAACCATAGCGCTAGATTCTCATTCCCAAATGGAGAAATTTGTAGTTTTTGGATCACGTGCACTTTACTGTTCGTTTGAAATAGTTCCGATTTTTCAGCACATTGTTCCGTTTCTGACATTTTGAAAGTCTTGCGTGTCCGCAAAATAAAGTGTTTACGAAAGTTGACGCGCACTGGCCATAAAAAAACTGTTAATGAGTCTTGAAACACTGATCACGTTATTCGTATTCGAATATCATTTGCGTTGTTATGAATTGTGCTATGGCGTTGGCATTGTCTGCTTTGTTGATCGCGTCTTTATTCTTCACTTGTGGTCACCATTTGTAAGTCGTATGTTGCAAAACCCGAAAGCAGCCAAGCTGCCGTCAGTGCAACATAAATTATTTATGAAATCATTTACTGTTTACCCAGCGTGCCTTGGCCCAGCCAGCTAGCTCAGTCTGGTCGTGGGCGTTTGGATGGATGATTTCATCGTGCTACGGCACGCGAACGGAACAACACGAACACAACACTCACATTTATTGGGAAAAGGAGGAAGAATTCCGTGTACGAATCATTATTAAAAAAACACCAGTTTCTACTCCCGGAAGTACATGTTTCTTTCAATTAGTGTATTATAAATTGTTTGGCTTTAATGTTATAAAATATAAAACTACTGGTTTTAGGTGAATTAATACTACTATGATACCCATAACGTCACGTTCGCTGTGAAAATTAATTGTTTCAATTTCCTGAATACTAACTTCAAGATGGCCTTCTGTATAGAGCATTTGCTCCGCTGCTATGTTACTGACTTTGATGTAATCTGACAAAGTCCAACAATAAAGCGCTTTTGTTGGATGTATCATGAAACAAGGTCCACGAAAACTGGTCTTTAGCAGAAACCATGGCAAGGCACCGCAATGATGATAAAAAATGGTAGTGCTTCCATTCCAGTAAGTACTGGATGAATCCCGCCCTCTCTTGTCTAGCACCCAATGGTCATTTAGACAGTAAGTCACTTTCCTCTCAATGCTACATAATCTTTCCGTAGCTCATCTGTTGGGATCGTACATAGCGAACAAAAACTGATCAAACAAAACGTTTTTCAATAAAAAGCTTGGTCTCATAGCGATTGAATTCGGCAGGTAAACTATTTACATCCGGTGCTCAGTTTTCAACATTACAAGTCCCGACGAAGCTTCCAATTATCCTATATTCCGTTCGTATCGTCATATAATCAACAACATTAAAACAGAAGCCTTTCTATTGCAATACCATTTGCGAATATCATTTCAACCTTCACAAACACTTCAGTTCAATAATCACCATAGTACTAAATGCACTAGTTTTTGTGTACGCAGTTATTTCTGCGGCTACTTATCAAAATCCATTTTCATTTCTAACATCCAAAAGCCCGCCCAAATGTACAAAGCTCCTTCACTGTTTCACCATCAAAATTAAGTCTAGATTCAGTGTATTTTGACGTATTTCTAGCTGCCGCTTGTAATTTTCGAATTTACCATTGTGCTTTACGAAACGATTTTAAAAACGATCTATTTCCTTTACGAGTTGAAATCTCCACGGCGGAATTCCTACGGTGGCAGCCGCCACGAATCAAATCTCAAACCTCACTCCCGAGCAGTCAGCATCTCCAATGCTTCCTGAGTGATCCGCCAGGCACCGGCTCTAACCAGCCGTTATCAGCTGTGCACCTACTGCACAGCACACGCAGACAGCACCCAATATTTCCAGTTTCTCTGGCCTGATAACGCAGCTGATAGATGTATTGTTGCAAATCAGCTGCGCTCAGGCCAGTGAACCCAATGCTATGCAATGCAACATTCGAAAATCAAACGCATATACATAGCCTGTTTTCGGATGGTCATGCAATGCACTTGACCATCGAATGCAGCATTTCATACGCAATATTTATGGGTGTATTCTCGCGTGATGGCGACAAGGCTGTTCCGTAGCAGCTCAGATGCTACATTTTGCCGCTGCTGGCGACATCTTCACCAGAATGGCCACTATCTATCTGACCGTCTTCTTCGCTGGCACACGTTTGCTGATGATGTGGCTTTTTCTCGACGTCCTCTAAACCTTTTTTTCAATGTCGACTTACTCCCCGTCGACTTTAAACCCAAATCTTTTAGTCTTCGTACCAAATCTTTTTCGTCTTTTTTTTCATTCTAGTTCATTTACTATTTTCCAGTATTTAGCGCTATTTCCGCATGAAGCATCGAATCTTTTAGCGTAAAATTTTTTTTTCTCTTCCTTTACTAATCGATTTCACTGGGTTTTTAGATGCTGGTAGTTTTGTCGCTTCATCAAACAGTTGGGATCAGCTTTCCATATTTTATAGGCTTTTCGTTTGAGTCTGGATATGTCAACAACGCTTTTAGAGATCCACGATTCATTCCGAACCCTCACCTGCTTACTAGGTGTTGCTTTGATTTTCGCTTCAGACAGGATTCTTATCAGTTCTTCAATATCTACATGCGTCACATATTTTACGAATTCGATTTTGTTGACAGTGCTGATCGTTATTTTTTTAGGAGGCAACTTTTCTTTAAGGCAAGTCTTGATCGAGATATTTAGTACCTTATGGTCTAAGTCGGGCCATCCACCATTATTTTAAATAACTCGTTCCACCAGGTCTGAATTTTTTACAACAATATGATCAAGTAAGGTTTTCGAGGTCTCAGCAACGCGTGTCGGCCTGATCGAATTTATTTGAACTGCATTGTTGGATGTTATAACATCTTCATAGGCTTTTTTAACGTTTGACGAAGACAGAAGGTCGATGTTTGTGTCGACTATTGTGATAATTTTTTCATTTGATGAGTAAAGCTGATCGATGTAATTTAGGAAGCAATTATTGTCCTCAAATGGGGCTTTGTAGAAAGTGCCAATTTTAATCTTCTCTAGGTCCAGTTGAAGTTCCACTATGATTGTGTTGAACACCTCAGAAGCTGTGGTAAATCTTGATCCTATGCTTGACTGTACCCCCTCCGCGGCCCACGTCTCTGCAGCAGAAATAGCTGGTATATCCGTTTGGTGTATATAAATGCTCTTCATTTGGATTTATCCATATTTCATTAAGAATAGCTACACTAATGTCATTCGTAGTTAGATGGACGTTTAGATCATTGGATTTGTTCCGAATGCTCCTTATATTGGCGTACAATATTTTTAATACTTTGTTTTGATTCATTATGAAGTGGATTAAAAACTATAATCTATCTTATGTTCATTAATTGCAATCATCCGGGCATTCGTAATTATCCACTCGATGTTTAACGTGGCTATTCCTTTTTTGGGAGCAGTTCATGCATTTTAATTCTGTAACCGTGCAAGCATTTGTCTGGTGGCTACCAGCACATTTAGCACAGATGTCTTTTTTTTCGACAATTTGATGCTTTGTGGCTAAATCCCTGGCATTTGTAGCATCTCATGATGTTATGGTCCTCGATGACAAAATGTGTCCCGAAATCAATATTTATGAATTGGTTGACTATTCGATTAAACAGCTTTCCCCCAACTTCAACAACTGCTATCCATTTACCAGATCTCTTAATTTGTCTCATGTGCACAACCTCGAATACGTCATCCAAATTAATTGAATGATTCAAGTTTTTTATGTCTTCTTTTAGCTCGACCTTGTGTATCTTCTTTGAAGACCCTTGATCATTAGCCGGGGGAAGCTTCCTCTTAGTAATTTTTGCACTATAGTTGCTTGACATTTGCTCGTTTATATCTTTTAATAATATTTCTGAGCTTTCCAGTGAATTTATTTTTATTTTTATGCCCCCATTTCACAAT
This sequence comes from Nemotelus pantherinus, assembly GCA_963978885.1. Taxonomy (NCBI): domain Eukaryota; kingdom Metazoa; phylum Arthropoda; class Insecta; order Diptera; family Stratiomyidae; genus Nemotelus; species Nemotelus pantherinus. The sequence goes on along the minus strand of OZ022265.1, from coordinate 72,498,479 downwards.
GGCTTAGAATCCTCGACCGGAGTTTTCAATGCGCAATTTTTTATCTTTTGTTTCAAATCCTGGATGGTTTTCCCAAGATTCTGCTCTTTTCTTGGCTTGATTATGATGCCTCTATTGAATTTCTTGGACTTTGGCTCACTTGGTTTTCTTAGCATGTCCGCATATGAAGGTTTTTTATGTTCTTTAAAGACATCAACCTGAATATTTTCAAGCTTTTCCTCTATTTTTTTTATTAGCTGGTGAGTTGTTTCAATTTGTGAAATTATTTTGTCCTCTCGGCTTGTTTTTAAAGCAGCATTGCATTTACTGCAGAACCATTTTACTCAGTCACCTAATTTTGCGATGTTATTGTATTCCTCGGTGGAGATGCCAATGCAGGCAACATGAAACCACCTATCGCCGCAAAAGCCCTCGCAAGCTATGCTTTGGTGGTCGTCCTTCACCACTCTTCGGCACTTGTCCCAATTAGTGCCGCTGCTCATACTTGGCAGCACTCACTTTCGCTACTGCTGAAAAAGCGATCGATATTTTATTGCAGACACATACCAATCAAAATGAAAACACTCGTTCAACAATACACCAACAGTCATACAAGAAATTTTTTAGAAAAAAAACAGTTAATGTTCACGAAATTTTTCAAAGAACAAATTAACACTAAAAATGAAGGATATCACCAGGTCCAATATCAACAGGAATAGGAGAACCACTTCCAAATCACACACGCCAAATTTAAAATTGAACGAAAAATTTGTTTAGTCTGTTTTTCAATCGGAAAGCAACAGCTGTCTGAACACAACGTCTACTCGCTTTGACAGTTGAACTGTATTTCCCTCGCGGCATTGAGATCGACTTCACAATTTCACAATCAACCCGTCACTCAAAGGAAGCACGCACAATTCTCCAGCTCCACACTTGATAATTGTAAGGTTGATCGATAATTGTAGGATAGGATGGCTTTTTGTATACTCCGAAAGTAAAATTAACAGTTCTTTTCTGCTCCATAAAAACACACTTTATTTCACTAGCCACTCGACTTGTCTCTCCGTCCTTACACACAGTCACTTCATTCTGACACACAGTCACTTACTAATTTTACTTTTCATCGACTACACCAATGCCTCCTAGATGTACGGGCCGTCAAGCTACGTAATCGTTCTCGCTGTGACATCATTGCGATCGGCCATGTTGACATTTCCACGAGGCAGTGCCGACACACACGAACATTTCACTTGCGGTTTTTAAGCTAGAATATGATTAAAACGTTAGCTTTTAGTGCGTGGACGCGTTTAAGTGATAATATTTAGTCATAACTTGAATTTTGTGTCAATCAATTGTATCGAAAGTGAATCGACACAAAACGTCACATAACCTAACACCAACTGATAAACATTTCGTAGCGAATTTTTCACATTATACCGCACGCACCGCATTAATTTGTGTTTTAGCTGTTCACTAGCACTGTTCCGCGGATCTCACTTTGTTTTCACTTCACTCACTTCAACGCAGCCTGTACAATTTACGATTTCCCGTGGACGTCTCATAAGACTGCGTTGGTTTTTTCACAACATTTTGGCCTATTGCTCTGACGTCATCATTCTGCATTACGGCCCGTACTTCTAGGAGATTTGACTACACTGTCATAATAGTATGTACAGTTACTACCGAAAGTCCAAATTTAAACTTTTTGGCTTACAAAGTTGTATAAAAATACTCATACAACTAAATATAAAATCGAATGTAAAATCCCCTTTTTTTATTTGAAGCGAAATTGGCCAGGAGGTCATCTAATTCTATATGATTTTCGGATTTGTTTCTGTTGATTGAAGTCTTCTTTCCCAACCATCGTTGACGCGCCTGGGCTGATCTGGATGTTGAACTGTAAATGTTCTATTGTGGAACGAATTTTTAACGTAATCGTGATTTCTCGCTCGGACAATATATGTATTAAATATTCATTAGCGGTTTGAAGCAACACGACGGATGACGGTTATACAACAACTGACTTTACTAAAATTCTAAGCATAAGTTCAATGTAACAATTATAAAACTAGTAATTCAAAAGTATCAGTGAGAGAGCTATTTACAGAAATAGTTTTTAATATAGGAGCCTTAAGGCAAGTTAAATTTATCTGTATATGTAAGAGCTCCATATTAAATTAAATTCATTTTTAAAGAATATATATATATATATATATATATATATATATATATATATATATATATATATATATATATCATTATCCACCCGTTAATTTCGGAAATCCTCGGTAAGGTTCATTTACTCCAAGCCAACTATTAAATTCTTGCATAGGACTCGAACCTAACACTTTACATATTTCACATTCACTAGCAAGTTTTTCGATATCACCGACAATATTTTTCCACCAGCAATGATTGCGGTCTACCTTCTTCATTTTTACAATTTCCCAATGGCCTTCATGAAGAAGCTGAAGGAGACTGGAATAACGACGCGACCTGCAAACACAATAATCCGTCCTCATACAAAAAAGAGTGCCTGCAATTAAAATATGAGATAATTTGTGTTGAAACTGAAATAACTAATTTTATTATCAGTTGCTGGTGGAATGAATTTTCATTATCACCGCCGTTTATTTTATAGCAAATTTTGTCCATACTCATCAAATTCCATTTAACAATATTCTCATACAAAAATTCCGTTTTGGTAGCTTTTCCATAACATACCTGGTCCCAGGCTACAAATGATGGTGTAGTATTGCACTTTGAAGAAATGCATTCAAGACATTGCATTTGCATCTATGCGTCTAGACCAAATATTTTAGCGTGAAATAAGAGATTGCAGTATGCGTGGAGACCAAATATGCGATGGGATTACATTTAATGTAGTTTTCTGTGGGAAATAAATGAATATGCATTTATGCATGTACAGAGAATACAATATTTATGCTTGTGCAAAATATTTATGTATGTCCGGAAAATTAATTTATGTGGGAATCGGAATGATTCTTAACATCCTCCCCCATTTCAAACACTCGAGGAGGAGTTTCAATTGATGTAGTGCGGGTGACGGTTGATCTGCAGTTTTTGGTGCGGTTCCTTCGTCGACAATATATTAGTCCCATGGTCAAGATGGCAGCCAGACAGATGTAACCAACGACGTAGTTATGGGTATCATGCACGGATAGAGTTTCTGGAAGTTGGGCTGATTTTACTGAAGAAATTCCTCGACTGATAGTATGTATGATAGCAGCCGATCATCGATGTGTAGTTTGGGGATGTTAGTATGTAGAGGCTCTAAAAGAATGTCTTCCAAATGCTCCGTTAGGTTAGCCATTGGTATAAAGGTGAAGTTCATTTGATCTGCATAGTTTTTGTGTCCATTTATTGACAGTGTTTGGTGGATCAAATTGCATGAGGCATTTAGTTTGAAAATACCGCTTCCCTGTAGCTCTATGTTGGTTATTCGGTTGTCACATACGATGTCCACAACAGTGTTTTCGGTCAATACGTAGTTGTTGTTGTTTTTTGCCTGCAGTTGTTTTTTGCCTGCAACTGAAACCATATCTCAGTTAATGGTGTGATTTGTAGGTTACAGGCTGACGAAAAGTTGGATACGTGGGTTAATAGTGAAATTTCACATTTGTGAATGCTTGATTGGATACTGAATATAGGATGATTTTGTGTGCAAATCAAAATATGTGATGCCAGATGTAAACATTTTTCCTGGTCCTTGTCGGAGAGAGGAAAAAATTTGTCTCGGTGTAGATTGACTGCTAAGTATTCAGTAGATGGCTGAATAGCGACGGACAGATTCTTCATTGGTGTTGGAATGGGGTAAAGTTTAAGCAGCTGATAGTCCTGGGTCGATATCAATGGTAATTGGATGTCAAAGATGATATGATTACTTGTCGTTCTTGTTTTGCTGGTAGCAATGCTGTAGAACTGGTGAATAGATTCTAGTGATATAGGTAGCGTTTGACCTGCCGGTAGATGTTCCTTAATAGTTTGAATTTGTTCGCTCAGCTGTGATGGTGTTAGCAGAAGAGGGCTGATTTTGCCTTGATGTGTGTTCGTTATCATTTGAATGATAAGATCTTGAATGTTTCTGAAATTGAAGAGTAGAATAGGGGTCTGCACTGCAATGGAACTGAAAATATGGGAGGTGGCTTTCATATGTATCGTTGCGTTTGCCAATTTATTAAATTGGTTTTCAATAAATTTGAACAGCTGATTGATTTGGTCGCTCGCCTTTTTAATAATGGTGGAGGTACATTCAATGATTGTCGTTTGATTTTTGATTAGCTGGAGGACGTACCTTTTATTTTTATTAATTTTTTGAATGTCTTTTTCATATTTGTCAGCAAAATCTTCGTCCAGCAACCCAAACAGAAAATGGGCGGCTGAGCCAACAATATTTAATGGCGCTCGTTTGGTTCTTGATGATCGATGAGGGTATAATAATTCATTTTTGTCTTGAATTTCAGCCCGAAGATGATGGAACTGTACTATTAATGCATTACAGTATTCACTTAAATGAAGAACCTTCTCTTCTTCTAAACAAACTTCGATCAGTTTTTTAATGTGAATAGCGATACCCTCATATTCTTGCCAGTAGTTGGTTAGGCTGTAGTATGTTACTATTTTCCACGTATCATGGGTCAATTTCACCTGTCCGACTTCTTCCGAATATATACCCGGGTTGTCCTTGAATGGCGTGATTTGGATATTCCCTTCATACGAATTTTGGTGGAGCTTCATTCTCTGACCATAAGTAGGCAGAATGATGAGGATGCATAATAATGTTTGCAGCAGAGAAAATCGGGATCGTTTTTTAACTGGTACGGTTTGTTCTTCTTCGAATTTTTGGTTAGGTGGTCTGGATGTTGCCGCGATGATTTTTGCACTTGCTGGAGCTATTCTTTTGTGCTGACTGGTGGTTGTATTACTGATTTGTGTTTCTGAGCCTTCACTGGCATCTTGTTCCGGCACTGGCAAAGGACTGATTGTATGAACAGCCCTACGGAATATGCCTGTTGACGTCTTCACATCAACGACTCTGGTTTGTTGATCTCGCCCTTTAATGACGTTGATTATTCGACCTATACGCCATTGCAGTGGAGGCAAATTATCATCTTTCAATAAAACCAAAAGACCTGGGTTTATTTTCGACTCCTTTTTTGTCCATTTGCTTCTAATTTGTAGCCCTTGCAAATATTCAGTAGACCAGCGACACCAAAAATCTGCATGAAGAGCTCTCACGAGCTTGCATCGTTTTAAAAGAGGTACCGTATCAGGTGTGAGGAATGGATCTGGTAACGATGTCAAGTTTTGTCCCACGAGAAAGTGGCCTGTTGCTAAGGCCTGCAAGTCGTTTGAGTTTGTTGATAGTTGGGTAAGTGGCCGGGAATTTAAAACTGCTTCTATTTGGCATACTACAGTGTTAAGCTCCTCGTATGTCAATGACGCACTCCCTAATACTCTTTTAAGGTGATATTTTGCAGATTTGACATCGGCCTCCCACAATCCACCGAAATGTGGTGATCGTGGCGGGATTCGTGACCACTCCATTCCTTCGTCACTACAAAACCCTTCGATTGTGCTAAACCTTTGTTTGTTGAATAATGCATGCGACTCTTGAAGTTCATTGTGAGCTCCTACAAAGTTCGTAGCATTGTCACTGAACAATTTTGACGGGCGGCCTCTCCTGGCTATGAATCTTTTCAATCCTCCTATAAAGGCTGCTGAGGTGAGATCAGATATGAATTCAAGATAGACTGCTTTTGTGGCGAAGCAGACAAATACTGCAATTTAGGTCTTTGTTGGTCAAATTATATGTTCGAAATAATTTATTTCTTTTTTATATTCAGTTTTAATACGATTTTTTATTTCAGTAAGTTACTTCTTACTTTTTTTCTCCCCCTTTACAGTCGGTTTCAAATTACTTATTATATAAGTGTAAACATTTTATGATTATGAGTTATAAGTATGGAAACTAAATGTAAACACATTATGACTACGAGTTATAAATGTGGAAACTATTTAACAAAAGACGAGAGTTTTCATTAACATCATCAATATAGCAATGCCAGTATGACTTTATTATAATTAGTCATATCTGCTGATATAACTCGTTCCTCCTCAAGTGGGATCGCGTCCTCGCGATTAATATTTACAATAACTTCGCCTTTTGTTTTACAAAATTTTACATAAAAATTGTTAGTAAAATGATTTGATTTCGATCATCTATTTCGGGTTCTTGCCATAAGTAACTTTGATCGAAGTCAATGCCTTGGAAGTCTATGTGACTAATTAAAGTGTTTTGGTAGTCATCAGATTCATGTATGCACATTTCCTCATAGGTAATTACTTCAGGATCCGTGCACCCATCGTTGGTGTAAAAAACTCTGTGTTGTTTATTTGGCGTGAGTGGTTGTTGGGGTGTAGGGTCTGTTCTCTTTTCTGGAAATGCTCTTGTTGGTCTATTTTGATAAGTGATGAGTTGTGTCCTCATCGTCTGTTGATCAACATCCATTGGCTCGGGTCGAAGCTGAGGCTTAGGCGGTAGAGGGAAATTTTGCTGGCCATGATACTGTCGAGGTTGAAATTGTTGAAATGGATGGCGTTGAGTTTGGTTCTGAGCACGAAGATCTAGAGATTGTCTGTTCATAGGATAAACATTGCTTCGAAAATGATTTCGTATTGGCAATTGGGTCTGTTGCACTAATTCTGGATAAAAAAAAAGTGTCTTGGCGCTGGTGTTGGAGTAGGATGAGTAGTTTTGTATCGAGGAGGTATTGGTGGTGGAGCGGAACTCCTCAATTTATTATTCTGGTTAGTGTGCTGAGTCCTGAAATTCACATTCTTAGGTTTCAGGCATAAGTGCAGGGTCTGCGATAAGTTTGCCGGCTCACGAATGCTTAAGAACTTGGGAAGGTCTCCCTTCAGTCCTCTTATGAAAGTGTCAAGAGCTTTCTCTCGATAACACTTAACCAGAATATCCATTGCATGTTCGCTTATGTCCATACAAGCGATTTTATTCCAAATTAGTGAAAGATGGTGATACACTGATTGGTAAAATGCCTGAATTGTTTCATGACCTTGCGCCAAGCAGGTCATCTGATATTCGAGAGTTCGTAAGTCTCTCTTATCAGCGTAGTGCATCATCAAACATTTAGATATACGTTCCCAATTCAGTAGAGTGTTGTACGACTCCAAAGCGGTATCAGCTTCACCAACTATTTTGTTTCTTATGACGCTTATAATACCATAATATCGAAGCGTACCTCTTAAGGGATCATAGATCTTCAGAATCCGATCCACTTTTTTTCCAGGAGCTAAATTCTTCTGGCTGCCCTGCAAACTCGCGGAGGCTCTCGACTACATCAAGTGTCCTGTCCATATCGTTCAGGTTTCCCAAAAAGTTTTCGCGGATGTCTTGGTCAGTACCAATTTTTTTTCTGAGATGGGATTCAGAATAGCTTGAATCAGTTGGGGGCACTCGTTTCTAAGTATGCTTCTTACAACACTTTCAATGATACTCATGTTTAGATTTCCGTATGCTTCTACATTAGCAGGAGCAGGAAGAGGATTAGAAATTGGAGGAGTATGAGCTAACAGGAGCGGGCTCATTACCAATTGGTAGCCTAGATGGCCGAATGAGATTTTCGTTTCTGGCCATTATCCAATATATATATATATTTATTAACTTTATTTAAAAATATCAAATATGTCCAGACTAATTCAAAATTGAAAACATATTCGAAAATTTATCACTTAAGCCACTTCTGGTAAAATTTGGTCGGATGCTTGGCTTACTATTGGAAACAACAGTCTACTTACGGTTTGATGAAATTTACCTTAGTTTCACTTTACACTATTTAATAAATTGAATACAGGTACTATTTCCGTAATAATTATTTGATTTTGCAAGCGCTATCTTCGACAGACAGAGTTCACTGACATTCTATTTTAACAAAAATTTTATCAGAATTTGAACAGAACGTTTGCCTATTGGATACTCCTCTTATATATGTTTTCACTTGATGACGCTATCTCTAAAAATCTTTAATCAATTAATTTTCAAAATTTATTCACAATTTTTTATGCTATAGAAACTCTTACAACAATAGTGATAACATTCCGCAGCGGTTGCCAACTGCGACGTTGACTCGTTTGCGTCCTTACATTACAAGGTTATTCGGGGGCCTCGTTTCTCCGTGACGTGATTAAGGTTCTGCGGATACCGCGGCGGTTTCGTCCCTTTCGTTTTCGCGATTGGTGTCGGATCTTTCGTTCGGCTCTGAACTTTTGGACGATTACCGAATCGTGTGAGTAAACTTTTGGACGATTTACTATTTAAAATTTTTCCGCGGTACCTGCTCGGATGCCAGTTATTGAAAAGTCGGGATTTTTGGGTTTTTTAAAAAGGCGTCTTTATTTGCCGATTGCTGCTTATCAACTAACTACAAAATGTTTGCTCTTAAAATATGTCAACTCGTTCTGCCTATCATGCAAAACGTGATGCATCGGAAGCTATGCAGACAAGTGCATGTCGCGATCAGGTGAACATCGCGATCAAGTGAACGTTCCCATGAGAACGATGCAAGTGCTTACTTAGTCAAGAATATGAACCAAATAGTCGGGGTCGTCTCTAACTTACATTTTATTATGTGCTTCATTCACTAGTATATCCTCTTCTACCCCGTCTTTGAGAGATTGGACAGCATTTCACGCAGATTTGAATGGTTCAGTAATCAGTAGAACATCGGCTAGTGTTGGTTATAATTTTTGCAAGGCAGAGGTACGAAAAACTTCGTGTGGTGTATGCAAAATTATCAAATCTCTGATCATGTCATCTGCAAATCATCGGTCTTGTTACCGCACACAAAATTACATTGTCAAACTAATTCTCTCGAATTTGCTACACATTCTTTGTATGTTTGCTTGTGTTTCATTGTGCACTTATGGAAAGTGTACATTGCGGCAACAATATGAGTTTTTTCCGTTTACTTCTCAGTTATTTCACTGAAGCTTTGTTTTTACAAATCTTGCATTCCAAATAATTTTTTCGTTAACAAAAATCTCGATGCCGACCCATGACAAGAAAGACAACTTTTGCTTGTCTAAATCCATGACTCCATAGCTGTGAAAATGTTGATTTATTTGTTCGAAATAACAATTCCACCGTTGCAGCTCCCTAATAAATGGGCGAAACGTTGGAACGGAATTGTTGCCAATCACTGCACTCGATCTATTTTCCATGATGGAATCCATCCATTCTCGCTGCTGCTTCAGCATCATTTTAGCAAATTCTGGTTACTATCTGAGGAGTTGCTGTAGGAAATCCATATCCTTTGACTTTCTTTCGGTCATTCCGTCTACCATAGCAACACGGGCACAAAACTGGTTGAAGGCGGGGCAGTTACGGTAGCTGGCAGGTGGTCAGTGGCTCCGCAGCTTACACAGGCTGGTTTCTCGTTGGTTTTCTTCAGACAACTGCCTGGAGAATGACTGTCAAGACATTTAACGCATCTGTACGGGAGGCTACAGTTTGATGCTGTATGACCCAATCTTTCGTAGTTTTTGCATTGGAGAACATCCTTGTTTTGAATGATCTCAAAATGCACAACAGTAAAAGCCTAGCGGTATTCAACCCTGGTTTGAAAGTTATTTGCTAGAGATTGAGATGTCTGCCTCCACGACGTGACCGCAGTGTTTCATATGGCTGAATCAATAATTTCCTCCTTTATTTCGTCAGATGTGTGGAACCTGTGCAAACCACAAAGCACCTTGTTCGTTATTTATTCGTCTTTCGGTGTAAATGAGTAGAATTGCTTCCTTTCATTCCCCAAGTACTATTTTGTATTGTTGTAGTCGTCTTTTGTGTCTAAGTAAACATGCGTGGTATGATGTCCCGTTTGTCTGAGGGTGTATTTAGCTGGTAATTTATCAAAATGGTTCTTGACAATGCCAGGTAAAGTCTCGTCTTTTTCTTTTATTACAATGGGAGGAAGTTTAAGGAAAGTAGCGGGACTTATCGGGCTTTTTTCACTGGTGATATACTTTGTTTCGGCTCTGCGTCTTGTTCCCCCAATGTTCGTGGTGGGCGAACTGTTATGCGCTGTTGAGGTACAGCTGTTAAACCTATGCTTTTTGCCTGATTATGATGAATTTTGGAATCAATTAGATCGTTGAGTTGGAGCTGGAGGGCTAAGCTTTTATTTTGTTCAATCAATGAAATTATCATAGATTGCAGCTCAGTTATCTTCTTTTCCATTTGAGTATATATCTTCATTTCTATTTGACTGCATACCATCCTCACTAAGCAAGGATGCGGCAGAGTCAATATCGGATTTCTCATCTGCCGATTTGAGAGGACGCAGGATTTATCCTCTTCCGCTTCTTCTTGCTTCTCACTGCGGAGAAGGCTCCTGGTTCACTCATTTAGTGCTCTTACCACTTGATTTGATACAAATCAATGCAAGAGCACTAAAAGTTTTTAGCACTGTTTTTTTCGTTTAATATTTGACCAACTTAATATTGTTCAAAACCAAATTGTCACTCAATATGTTTTATAGTATTTACAGCTATATTTAGTTTTTAATTTTACTGCACTACACACATCAAACAGTCCAACTGTTTTCATAGAATTTACCGCTATCTTCAGTTCTGATTTTATCACTCAAAGTGATATGATAGTATTTACATCTGCTATGGACTGAACTCTTTTGTTCAGCCGCAAAGAGAGTTTTTAGTATCGACATTCACCGTGTTTTTTTTTCTTCACAAAGGAAACACAACCGTTTTCTGCGGTTAACAATAGTTTTATTTTGATGGCATGCGTACCTGAGTAATTCCCACAACAATTCTGATATTACAATAATTCAACTGATTAATTCCCACAACAATTCAAATGGAAAAACTTTCAACTGGAAACACCTTTTACTGTAACTTGAATTTTATCTGAACTCATTCGTTTTCAACTGATCGCTAACGACTGATCTGCCGCACCATCCATCATTGTCGCAAAAAACAAAACGTCGACGCATCAAAATTTTCGCAGCCACAGACTGCTCAATGTATTCCCACAGTTGGCAAATACAATGTAAATGTCTTGCTTACATTGCATTCCCGACCATGAGAAAACATCACAGAGTGTGACGCGATAGTTTGTTATTTGTTATGATGCGGTGTCGGTTGACATCGCATAGTTATGCTTGTGCATCATTGGCGCGACGAACTCGCACAACCGATAAAATACAATGTAAGTATTTGCTTACATTGCATTCCACGGCCAGGCGAATCCATCGCGCCAACGATGGTGTGTTTGGCTACGGATCAAGTTCCGTAGCTTGCCATGTAGACGGAATCAACGTTGGAGATGATCACGTTTTACTATTAACATCCATCCCCCCGTTGAACGGCCTATTCAACCTCGTCCAGAATGTGAGGTAAGCTGTACGTCCGGGGCAGTGGGACAAGTTGTCGGGGGGTTGATCGACAATGTCCACCCTTCGCCTTGCACCAAAGATAGGTGACTAATACGACGAACATCACGAGACTCAGGTATCCAATAGTGTACTGGTGGACATCATGCGCATGCCCAGATAACACCTAGCCCAGATGGCATACCTAATTTGGTCTTCAAATATTGTGTGTCATCACTACTACCTGTGCTGTCTTATATTTTCAATGCATCCTTAAAAACAGGCATCTTTCCTCATTTGTGGAAATACCCCACCGTCACTCCTATATTCAAGAAAGGGACTCGTAGTGACGCTTGCAACTACAGACCAATTGCAAAACTTCCCTGCGTCGCAAAACTTTTTGAAGCCATAGTCACGAATGTTGTAGCCTTTCATTGCAAATCTATTATGGCTATGTATCAGCACGGTTTCATGAAAGGTCGTTCAACCACAACCAACCTGCTTGAATTTTCTCACCATATAGCCAACTCAATTGAAGCTGGCCTCCAAACTGACCGCGCCTACACAAACTTGACGAAAGCCTTTGATAAGCTTGATCACTCTATACTTTTAGCTAAGCTTCATTCCTTACAATTCACTTAATTCTTTTTAAATTGGGTTGACTCTTACTTGACGAATCGAACCCAAAGTGTATCCTTTCGCGATGTCTTGTCATCTGAAATTAAAACCACGTCTGGTGTTCCACAAGGTAGTCATCTAGGCCCTTTACTGTTCGCCTTATTTATTAATGACGTAGGTTTCACTCTGCAGTCATCTTCTGTTTTCTTTATGCCAATGACGCTAAAATTTTCAAAGTTGTGAGAAACTTTAACGATTGCAATGATTTGAGGATCTAAACAGATTTGCTAGCTGGTACATAACAATCTTCTAATTAATCCTGACAAGTGTACAATTATATCTTACACACACAAAAATAATTCTGTAATCTATGAATACTCACTTTTGAGTACATCTTTAAATAGGTCAGCGAAAGTACTCAATTTAAGAGTATTGCTGAATCAATCCTTCACATTTGACAACAGGGGCGGTTCGTCGTTGTACGCAAAGGAAGCAGTGCTTCCCTTGCTAAATATTCCCTATACAAGAAAAATAGCTTAACAATACGTATTGAAATTCAAATCAAATCAATTGATTTTATATGAATTAGCATCCAACATCAATAAAAAAATTTACGAAACTCAAAACACTATTCATCTCACACACGAGATAGTTCTCACAGGCAAAGTGCCTTACAAGTAGTTTTACAGCAACGCGATCGGATATCTTGCGTTTAAGTGAAAACCTCAAGCATCTCGTACCACTGTAAGCCAGAACGCTCAGTTCATTGCAGCGTATCGAAATATGCTACACAGAACACTAAAGTGATCTTGCCTCAATGCACATACCATGATGTGTGCATACACCCCATTGCAAGTATCACGCAATCAATGGTCGTAAACACTTTGCTATGAATGTTCCCGAATAGCAGCGCGGACGTTGCTCAGCTCACCGCGTCTTCCTGAGTAGAGAAAATCAAAAACCCCTCGCTTATACAGCCGCTAAATGGCCCAGAAATATTTGTGAATGGACGCAGCACGATTTGTAGCGTACTCTGTTTGGTTTCTATTTCGCTACAGAACTTGGAGCTGGTATGCTTTGGGTGACTGAGTTTAGGATGTTATTTGTATGTATGGATACTGTAATGAATTCGTTGTTTAACATAAGATGTTATTTGTATGTTTCGTTTCTGTAATGGATCTAATATCAAGAGTTTAATGTTTGCTGTAGATTGAAATTCTTCTGATTTGTCTGTTTGTTTGTTTGGCTGAAAGTTCTTAAGTTAGTATACGAATGATTAAAGAGAGATAGTGGCTTTTCACTTAAATAGTACAAGAGTATTAACGTTCGGCATACAACGTGAGGTTATTTCAACCCCAAATCTTAAAGACATGAAGCTGATTTTATGGAAGAGGTATGAAAGTATTTTTTTAAATAAATGCTTTGTGTTTTATTATTGCTTGTTGATACAAAGAATAAAAGAAATATTTGAGAGCGTTCTGTTTAATATATGTATACACAGAATAAATAAAATGCTTTATGAGGTAAATCTAACCCCACATTGTATGGGCGAGGAATTATTTTCACGTTGTTTGCCGAAGGTTTAATTCATTTTGTCTTGAAATTGAATTTCACCATAGAACATCTACAATTCAACATTTGTCTAACTAAGACCCTCTTTTGCAGCTTAGTCAGACCTATTGTCGAATATGCAAGTATTGTATGGGCACCATATCAAAAAGTCTACATAGACCAAATTGAGTCCATTCAAAAGAGGTTCTTACGTTTCTGCCTCCGCGGTCTTCCGTGGTATGACCCTTTACATCTACCTCCTTATCAAGACCGCTTAAATCTTTTAGGAATGGATACCTTGAACTCTCGACGTCAAAATTCCAAAATCTTGTTTGCTGCGAACATTTTAGAAGGCACCGTTGACTCAAACTACTTATTAAGCCAACTTAATTTTAACACTAATAATAACCTAAACTTTTTAACCCTCAACATCGGACCAATTATGGTTGCAATGAACCAGTCACTGCAATAAGTAGATGCTTTAACGAAGCTTATTGTAAGTTTGATTTTCATTTATCTACAGCATCACTTAAACGATTTCTGCATAAGAATAATTAATTTTTATTGTATGTGTATAGTCTGGATTAGACGAATTTAATAATAAATGAATGAAATTCCTCCTTTCATTCCAACAAAAAAAAATATGTACAACATTTTTATGTCGTTTTATTTATCACTAGTCTGGATTATCCTCCTCAAAAGGTGCTTGTTTTACAGTTCGATGATGACGAGATACAGTTGAGCTAGGTGTTGTTTAGAATTACAACTAAACATCAGCATAACACAATAACTACGGGAGGATTTAATTCTTGATTCTTTACACTTTTATCATTGGAATTATTATTATTTGAATTGGATTAGAATGCATGCTTAATAACAGTGAATGATCGTAGCATTATTTTTAACATAGATATACCAGCACTGCTGCACCAATGACTGAGGCTTAGATTTCCAGTTGAGTAACAGAGTTAAGACACAACCGTTATCCACTATTGATACATTAGAATATGGGAACATTATATGTATGCTTGTTATCACTATAATGAACACTGAACGTTAGCTATTTTCACTGCCGTTAGCACTGGTAGATTGCAAATCTTGTTTTGCGGTTGACCAAATTTTTAAGATGTATTTTCCGCCAGTTTAACGCTATTATTGGTCACATGGTTAATTTAAATCTTTTATCTCGGGATTCAAACACTTCTGATAATCTCATATATTCCCAGTCCGACGTCGAACAAACGTATAATTTGTTGAAATAGCGTTAATCTTGCGACGTTGTGCCGATATTCAAAGCCAGTTACCATCATTTCATCTTCTTACGCCCAGAAAGGTACAAACGGCGGACTCACGAACGATTCACGACCAATTCCACAATCTACCTCGCCTTTTGGTCGCGGCCACGACTTAAATCCGGCTGTCTCGAGGTTTGGTTTGGGACTCGAGGCGAAAACAATATACCGTTATCAGTTTTGCTCTTGACTCGAATATCAACCCAGGCTATGTCATATCGGACTAACTGCAACTTGTTATTTTTCAAATCGGACAACAAGTTACAGTTAGTCCGATAGAAAAATACATTATTTTCGAGCGCGTTACAGTGCGCATCGAAATATTGCGTACAGAAATTTCCGATGAAATTTCTGGATGTTACACGGTGTCTCCTGTTCTATTGACAACCGGTTTCCTCTCCCCGTCGATGTGATTTGTTTGTGGCCAACTTTGATTGGCAGTGAGTGCGTTCAAAGCTCAATCGTAACGAATATATAGAGGCGGCAAATTTAATCCAATTACCAAGAAAATTTGCTGAATGCTACACTCCTGCTTATTTTCAAGCCAAATTTTTACCGAAACAAAAGAAAATACCAGCCTTTAGGAAAAAAATTGTGCAAGAAAAATAATAAAATGAAAAGAAAACAATAAGAGCCAGCAGACTAAAATAATTTCGCTGCTAACTTTTAAGGTTTCATTATCAGTTGAGGTTAAACATATATACATATATAGTCTAATTATAATAAAAATCTTTTTCAATTCAGTTCATAAATATCGGCTCTCTTTTTCAATATATGGCTTTTGTAAATGTTCTTGTTTATTAATTTTTTATAATAATTGATTTAACATGTTTAATACATTTATGTAATATATAAAAATTTGCTTTCGATTAAGAAAAAATTTTCATTCGAATATACCTATTTAGTTCCACAATTAGGCTAAGTTAGTTGTAGAAATTAATTTATAAAAGCATATTATTCTGTTTGTATACAATTTAATCAATTAAAAACTAAATTTCATAGTATGTACGCAATAATGCATTTCAATATTCGATTATGTTCAAGTTGGCATAGACCACCCGACGAACAGAAGGAGTTAGATTTAAGATCTAGGCTAAGATTTAGGTCTAATTAGGCTAAGTTAATTATAATTAGGTATAAGCTAGATCGCACTTTTAGTGTAAGGTAGTTTTTAAGCAAATTATTGCCATGGTAACCTCAGCTGCTGTACAGGCTAGGCAATACCATTAGTGTGTAAGTAATCAAATGTGTCGAAAAAAAATATCAAAAAAATAAAACGAATGCTAGCAGACCAAAATAGGACAAGCGCTTGATTTTGTGTTCTTTGTTAATTAAACTTTGTTAAAAGGTAGGCTTAGAATGTACGATTAATTCAAAATAAAAATATTTCAATTCAAATATTTCAATTATGTTCAAGTTAGCTCAGAAATCTGTGACAATATATATATATAAAACATATATGTAAAACATGAAAATTGTGCTGCTTTGCAAAAAGCATTTACGCAAGCAATAATATCAAATCATCATAATGCACTCGCACCGCAATTCACTTCATGAGAGCGTTCCAAATTTAATTTATCGAGTGCAATATGATGGCTTAATCATAATTTAAAAATATGTATAAAAAGAATGTGAATAAAGGTAGTTGTGTTCTATCAACAGTGAAAGGAACTGTTTTATTTCACCAAGTAACAAGAGGTATGATCAGTGCTGCCAACTTTTTTCCAGCCGTTGTAGCTAGAATTTAGGAAAAACATAGCTAAAAATAGCTAAAATGTTCCCAGTGTAGCAAAATAGTGTAGCTAACTTCAACAATATAAAACTCAGGAAAACAGTTTTATTAAGTTAATGTTTATAATTCATATGGAAAAATATTGGATGTACATCGGATAATGAGTTAGTTAATTAATTCAATACTATGAACTGTGAATAATACTTGATTTATCCATTCGTTGATAACCGCAAAATGAAATATTTCTTAATGGTGTCACAAACACATTTTTGAAATATATTTATATCAAAAGAATCTTCTTCAAGCTCATCTTAAAAAATCTTAAGAACATTTTGCGACCGTTTCAATCCATATTTAATAGTATGGTTTGAAACGGTCGCAAAATGTTCTTCTGAGTGCAAAGTTTTTAGATTCAGTTTATTCCTGTGTTTGGTTTTCACACAAGAAAGTTGATTAAAAATACGTTCAACTTCCGCATTGAACCAAGGAGGGCTAATAACTTAAAGATCGTAAAGATAACCATAGAAAGATAGCCAAACGATCGTTGAAAGTCATATCTGAAATGCACATCATTGCATCATTTGTCGCGTTAGACTTTAGCAGCATTTCGGCAGTGAAACGCCTATATTTCAACGAGTTGAGTTGAACGATATATGTATAGTAGTATTGGGTCGTCAGTCATATTGATATGTATTTGTATGAGTTACTCATTTTCAAATTTGAGGTAGTACAATGTCATACTTCAAATGAAGTGTCATGTTGCATTCCTTCAATTATCTATAAGTTTCCAGCGCCGCTGGCAGCCATACAGCCCCATACCATTACGCCGCCGCTACGGTAAGATAGAACATTTATGCTAAGTACTGGTTACGTTTTTTTTATAGATGGGGGATTTTTCATTATTGATTTTAGCATACTTCCACAAAAGATAAGATTTTCATATTTTGGAGAATGATTTAATAGAGTATGTAGTTTTTGAATTCGGCGTTAACTCAAAAATGAAAAAAAAATGTAGGTAAAACGTTTATGCTAAGGAGAGCAGTACTATTACTAATCTACTAAACAATTTCCCAAAAATGGTAGCTAATTACCACCAAATTTTTTGTTTAAGTATCGTGCAAATCAAACTCAAAACTAAACTCGCATGCATACATATTCGCCTTGTACAGCAATCCCTGTGCCTCAAGTATCACAAGTCAATCGCTTCAAAGTTGAGCAAAGCACATCAATATGACAAAAAATGAGGTGGTACAAATTTTGTCCCGTGTACTACAATCGGTGCGCCTCAAGAGTCTCAAGTCAATCGCTTCAAAATCAACCGCAGCACCCCAATGTGACAAAAAATGAGATGGTACAAATTTTGTCCCGTGTACTACAATCGCTGCGCCTCAAAGGTCTCAGGTCAATCGCTTCGAAGCTTAGAAGCAATCGCTTCATCTCAATATGAAAAAAAAAATGAGGTGGTACAAATTTGAAACTTGAGGTGATGTGACATTTTGTAGCTGTGTATGGGACATTTGTCATGCATCTTGTATGAGTAACACAACACTAATATATACAGTGGCTCAATAAAGAAGTCGGGCACATACCTACTTATATTTCAAAAGGGAATAAACTACCCAAGAATGCACTTCAGACAAAAACTTAATATATTTTTTTTAACTGCGTATTATTTATTTGTGAAAAATAAAAACATTGAAAACTTAACTCAATTTCATGATTTTATAAAAATTAAAAAGCAAAAATGTGCGTAAAATTCATGCCAAAAAAGAACTCGGACAGGTGGCAGTGCTCTTTTTGCTTGTGGGTTTAAAACGGGAATTCCCGGATTTTATGTACTTGACAGCTTTGCGCATTCAACTGAATCAAGTTAAAGGCCTGAATTTGTTGTTTGTGTGAAATTGGGGACTTAAAATTGAAAATGGGAAGGCAACGTTGCCAAAGTTCTTTAGAAGTAAGACAAATTGTCAGAAAATATTTTAAAGAAGGGAAATCGGTCCATGATATTGCGAAAATTGTAAATAGGGCACACTTTACAGTTCATGACATTATTAAACGTTTTAAATCTTCAAAATCAGTGGAAAATAAACAAAAAAGTGGTAGACCTAGAGTACTTTCAAAGTCAGATGAACGATGGATTGTAAAAAAAATTATAAAAACCCGAAATTAAGTGCTCCTAAACTAGCCAAACAAGTATCGGAATATCTTAAGAAAAATGTAAATCCCGAAACTATAAGGCTAGTTTTGAGAAAGAAGAAATTTACACGGGAGAGTAGCCCGCAAAAACCGTTTGTGAGCAAGTGCGATCGAAAAAAGAGACTCAAATTCGCAAACAGCTACAAAAACAAAGACTTTTCGTTTTGGTCTACTGTGTTATTTGCAGATGAAAGTAAATTTAATATATTTCGGTCCGATGGACAATGTTATGTGTGGCGAAAACCTAACCAAGAGCTCCAAGAGCGCAATCTACAGTCTACTGTGAAACATGGAGGTGGCTCAGTGATGGTCTGGGGCTGCATGTCCGCAGCTGGCCCAGGTAATCTTTGTGTAATCAACGGAATTATGGACCAAACAAAGTATTAGAACATTCTAAAAGAAAATTTGGTGCAGCGTGCTAACAAATTGGGAATAAAAGAGAGCTTCCAATATTACCAGGATAACGATCCAAAGCACAAAGCGCTCAATATTCGATTATGGCTGCTGTACAATGGTCCACATGTGTTGGAAACACCTCCGCAATCCCCCGATATAAATGTTATCGAACATTTATGGGCTTATTTGGAGAACTAGTTAAAAATCATACTATTAGGAACAAGCAACAATTGGAGTCAGCACTTCAAACCGAATGGACCGAAATTGATCCTTCCCTTTGCAAAAAACTTGTAGAGTCTATGCCAGCAAGACTAAAATAATGGATTGCCAACCAAATATTAGAAACCTTTAATAATGTTTTAAACTTTATAAAGAATTAAGTGTCCGAGTTCTTTTTTGGCATAAATTTTATACACATTTTTACTTTTTAATTTTTATAAAATCATGAAATTGAGTTATGTTTTCCATGTTTTTATTTTTCATAAATAAATGATATGCAGCTATAAATATATATTTAGTTTTTGTCTGTAGTGCATTCTTGGGCTGTTTATTCTCTTTTGAAATGTAAGTAGGTATGTGTCCGACTTCTTTATTGAGAGACTGTATGTATGTACGTTGAAGTTTCTGACAATTTCAGAAATAATCTTGACAACTCACCGGGAGAGGAAATTTGCCTCGTGTGAAAATATATATTTATAATATTTATAATATTTCCGATGTTTCGATCAGCAGGGCCTGATATGTTTGTATGATGAAGCTTACCGAAAAAATTGGAACCAGCTGCTATTTTATCTACCCAAAACATTAGCTATTACCTTAGAATTTAAGGAAATTATTTTCAAGCACTGATTGGTTTAAATATTAATAAACTAGTGAAAATTAAAGCAATGAAAGCAAAAATTTTAATTATTAATAATCTACAAATTAGTAGCTAAATTTGTAGCCAATAGCTAAATGAACAATTTTGTAGCTAAACAGGTCCTTTTTGTAGCTAAATCTAGTTACAATGTAGCTAAATTGGCATCACTTGGTATGACTGTGAGCAAGGAACAAGCTGCATACATATGAACAAGCATTATGCGCATGTTAATATCTACACAATTTGACAAGTTCTGAGTGCTTGTTGGACTCTTCACGAAAGTGAAATAACCTTTTTCGCTACAGATAAAAGCAATACAAGTATTGATATTGCAACAAATACGAATAAACATTCATTTTTGAGCTACTTCATTTGGATGTACACCATTTTCATGTTAAATTAAAAAAAATACGAAAAATATATTTCTTTGTTATCAGAGCGACGAATACTACACTGCTAACAACCGTAGAAAGTAAACTGTCATTACACTTCATTGTATTCACCATATTAAAAACAAAATTGATTTTAATCGAAAAATGAAGTTTTATTCCGAAAATCAATGAGAAATAAATACTAACAGAAATTTTAAAGTAAGACACACTTATTTTCACAATGTAAAATAAAATAATTAAGCTAAAAAATGTATAATGTATTATATAACCACTCTTCTTTTTCATTATTTCGTCACACTTCATTTTAATGTTTAAATTAAATTTATGGAATTCATTGACAAAAGGACCTGAAAATGATATTGCTCGATTGCTCTTAATTTTTCAGCTTCGATATTAAGACTAAAATTTAAAAGTCAACTATAGCTTGTTCGTACATACGCTGATCTCGAGTAATTTATTCCTTGAAAATCATCACTTTTCTGCGATTCACTGGTCTCAGAAGAAGCAGCACTGCCGGTTGTAGACGAGTTTGTTTTGTTCATTCTGAATGTCTTAATAATACTGAAATGCATTCAATCGCCACGTTCTGCGCCCTCACATACCAAATAACACTCACTCCTTCGTAGAGCTCAGCGTAATCCATACGAGTAGTATAATCGAATTCTATTGCCACCCTTGCATGTTGAAATGTTATTGTAAACGATTCATGCTGTGCTTTGTATTAAAATCAGGATATCGGTATTTGGCGAAGCTTTTGCGTGTCCTTTGAAATTGTTTGGAACAGAATAGGAAGTGCAGCACTACTGAGGATACATCTGAGTTGTTACTTGAAGGCTAGGCTATCGATCGATTGACTATTTGCATATACTTGAGTAGTAGAACTTGGTTGCAATGTGTTGAAAGGTTTGTTTATTTATACGACTGACCCCGAATAGAGCTAACCAAAAATCAATAACATTCGCTATGCGATGTATGCACGTAGCTGGTATGTTTCGTCTCACTGCATACTCATAAGTGCATTCTAATAACAAAGATCCCAAGGATATCAGTAAGGTTCAATGTCTCTTTGATAAATGAACATTGTGAAAGTCGAGGCTGCGCAGATATACTTAATTGCTTTGATGGTCTGCACAAGATCAAGAAAACTGAAAATGAACATTTGCCGCTCTATAGGGAATCACAAAATATAAATTTTTTAGCATAAAAAGTGGCGTGTGATTCAGTTGATTGATTGATTGATAGCTTAGAGTGGGTCCAGAAGGCTGCTAGCATTGCGACCTTCTGGGTCTATTGTGCCTCCTCTGCATTATGTCTTATAGGATGTCTAGCCTTCCTATGAACCTGGACATGCACTTCGACAGGGCATTTGCTATGTCCCAGATGGATGGAAGAGCAGAGCCAAAGAGCTTTAATCTTCATCTCGCTAGTGCTGGACAGAGTGTGAGAAGATGTTCTACACAGCTTGTCGTTTTCCCGCAGTCCCACTCCTTACCTATTCTGTGAAGATATTTTTTGCATGAAAGGTGACCTGTCAGTGCACCACATAGGGCTCTTATGCCATTTTTTGAAGAAAGCCACTGCTTCTTTCGCTCTTTTGTTATCGAAGCCAAGGTATTTTTTGAGTATTTGCAACCGTCAAAATTAAGCCAGTAACTTTTATCTTTTTCCTGCTCTTTTTTTCAAATACCTTGTCCGTATCTGCCTTTGTAAAGCCCCAATACGGAAAAGGACTGGTGAAAGCATTTTTGCTTTGAATCCAGGCGGCATCATAAGACAAGCACAAAAGGCGGCAAGATAAAATATCTTATTCAAGAATAAATTATCTTCCTCTAAAATATCTACCATATAACCTTTATCTATATGTAAAATAAGTTGCAGATATTAAATTTTCAGTTTATTCATTTTTCGCTTACGGTAACACCTTGAGTGTGCACCTGTATGGTTATTTACTATAAAACCATCCATACACCAAAAGATTACCTGGTGCAATTCAAGAATTCATCAAATTCTTGCATAAAAATTTGTGTATACTAGAAAAAAATATGCTACCAGATTTGCATCATGTATTGCATGTTAAAACACCAAAATGTATTATGCATATAAGTATACATACCGAGAGTGTGAATGAACCCGTTTTGAATTCGAGGTGGGGTGCTTATCTCTCATCCCCAGCAAGTTCATTTGGTGCACTTTCAAATCGCGCTCCGATGCCGCCTAAGGCGCCGTACCAATGGCACCCTATGCGTCAGAAGAGATCAAAGCATACCTGTAATTGCGTGTAAAAAAAGGAGATGGGTATGGAGCACTTGTGCGCCATGACTGATCATCGTAGATGAACTCGAAGGAGAAAATAAAAATATTATTTTTTATTCACGGCGGAGAAAAATTGAGACTGATTCATTTAGAAACATTAGGTCTGTTCCCGTACTTTCAGTAACTGATTTTTGCTGAATGTTACTGAATCATGTGTTGGGGGAATTCATGAAAAGTACGGGAACGCTCTCATTGCATTTCCTGAAAATCGACAAACAAAAGTGTCAGTTTTCGGTTTGTGGGAGAACAATAATGATTATAAAGTCATCCTAAGCGGTAATAAATTATCGCCACAAAAATATTCGACCTTCATAGCAACATTACGCAAAAAATATGTTGCTTGCCGCGCACATTTGAAAATATTTACTCGCGCCACACCGTTTGACACTTTTCAGTAGCTCAGACCCTACTGAAATTTCATCGTACTTACTGAAAGAGGGGAAATTTTCAGTTTTCAGTAAAACGCATGATACAAGAAACACTAGAGATAGCGACACTAGAGTGACCATTTTATTCTCTCTCTGCGCATGACGTCACCGGGAGAGTTCGTCGCGCGGCATGTTCACATGCATTGGTGTAAAATGTATGGGCGCTGGCGTAATTCATTTAAACAATCCGTAATTAAAACATGTTTGCATACATTCTTGTACATAAAATCGTCACTTAAGGAATCATAATATGTACAGTTAGATTATGTGCTTAGTAGTACATGTAAAATGTATGCACAATTTATGCAAAATATGATTAAAGTATATTTCAAAAGATGTAGATTTGGAACAAAACGCATTGTTTGTACATTTGAGAAAGTCCAAGTTCACTCTTCGAGATGTGGTTAAACAACAATATTATTGTAAATAACACAATTTAATGATGCTTTTGATGTTTTCAACTGCAAAAAATAGGTTTTACTCATTTTAATTAATTTTATTTTCAATGCAAAAACTCCATTGCTAGTTTAAGACTCCTCTAGGGTGAAATCAGGGAAATACCTTACTAAGTATATATGAAATATTTGAGCTGAGAAATGAAGGACATCCAATATGACGGATTGAATAACCCAAACTATGATTGGAGTACTTTACGTGGCTCACATAGCTAAAAAAATGTTGGTCGGTCTATAAATAGCAATTCATTTTTATATCTCTGGGGTTTTTTTGAAGTGCCTAAATTTTAAGTTTGAAAACTAGAATATTTCTAACTCCTTATGGATTGTGGGATTTTCATCTCCTGAATCAATAACAATTGTATGGATTGAAAATCCACATGAATTTACAACATTTGTTAAATTAGCAGTCCCTTATTTTGTGGTTCTACATAGAAAGGCATAATATTTTGGTCGCTGGCAGGTTTCGAACAAGCCTTGAATCACATAATTTTCTGATGGAGTCAATTTTAATCTCATTGAATGAGAAAACAGATACCTTCAGAATGCAGCTAAGTTTAGACCTCCACATAATTTTTATCGCCGTAATAAGAAACCCTGATTGTATTTGGGCTTTCTAGCATAATCTTGAAGAGCTGTTATTGAAGAATTTGGAAAAGCTATAAGCACATAATCTTTCAGCTCATAGGCTTAATTTGCGCTAGCTAATTTGTTTCCATTTTACAATAGAATTATCTTTTCTAATTTTAAATGAAAGATGAGAATTGCATTTTCCTTCTTTGAATCTTTAGACTGCGATTTACAATCAGGATCAGTGCTGTCGTTTTACTGCAATTGCAGCATATCTGCTGTAATTTGATGCAGTTCACTGCAACATTGCATTTGCGTTTCATCTATTACATTTTACGAAATTTGCTACTTGTTTAATCTAGCTAGCATATTTAGTAAGTTAGTTTCGCTCTGTTTAGTTATATATGCAACCGCTGGCCATTTTGAACTAAGAATGAATAGGAATTTCCCCAATTCTTAATCCTGGAGATATAACTGTATATTGTAATTTATTTTCTTTAATATGGAAAAACTGATATTAGCAATAATATGTATTTTTCACCAAACCACTAAACTCGAATCTGATATCTTAAAAAAAAAATTATACATCTTTTATTGAATATGGTTTGTTATTGCTATTTCAAATAGCAATAGTTGTATTTTAAATGCATGTAAGAAGACTTATATGTGTACACATATGTATATACCTATAGAAGAATCAATCTACTGCAATTTAGAGCAATCTGCTGCAACTTCGGAGTTTTATGTACTGCACAAAGAAACACTAAAACGACAGCACTGCTCAGGATCATCATTGGCTAACCTTTCCTTCAAATATATCCAGAGAAGACTATCAAGCATTTCGTGTCTCAAATCCTGAACTTAATGTTCTTTCGGGAAATATTTCAAAAGCAATCATGCAATAGACAAGTTCCAATACCTTTTCGCTCCTTTTACACACCACAAAAATTTGATCTGTTGGATACATATAAAATAGTTTTTTCTTCTGCCACAGTATTCTTCTTTTGACTTTCAGTACAGCAATAACACACAAATTACATTGAATTTTTTTCATTTTTCACATATATACTCCTGTAAATAAAGTCTACTATGATCTAAATAAGCTCATTAATAGTTTATAATATTAAAACAATGCTGCAAAAGAAAACCATAAACCATTTTTCATGCATTTATTTGTATTCCAATACAATTTAATGCATTCATTCATGAACCGAACTCTCCCGGTGACGTCACGCACAAGCAGCGAGCCGAGAGAGACATGCGCGTGTCGTAATCTTATAGTTCTTTGATTCATGAGTAAAACGGAGTACAGGCCAAGATTCAATCAACGCGAATGCGAATGCGAACAGTTTGAGCACAGGCAAATCATATGCAAGACGCAGCGAATAGAACCATTCGCGACGAATGCGAATTCGCACGAACTTGCGAATGCGACTAGTTTGAGCAATGAGCAAAATAGTCGCACGAATTGTCGGAGTGGCCAATTGCACGAAAAGAAAATGTACATCATGTATGTCATATAATAGTAAGTTGGGTCTTGGGTAAAAAAAATTTTAGTGGCGGTTCTTTTGAATGAAAATAGGGATTATTGGTTTTTATGTGAAAATAAGTAGATTTCACGATTGGATATTGTTCGCAATAGGTTTTGTGGCGCAGTAACTTAGTTGAGAAATGTCATTTAATTTCGCAGAAAGATTTGAATAAAAAATTGTTTCAGCTGGCAGGAGATGGTTTCATTTTGCTCGTAAAAAGTAATGGGTGGGAAAAATTGTTGATGACTATGTTTGTGTTAGGTAGTTGTCAAAATATATTTATGAAAATATGTCTATACTCTCAAATTTGTCGTTTTGAAATTTTTGTGACACATTCATTAAGGAAGAGAAGAAAATTAGTTTGTTGTCTGATAGTTCATACCCACGTCAATCAACATGGAAACATTACAGTACATATAGTTTTCGCAGTATGCTTTACAGATCAGGGAGTTTGAATAATTTTATGTTAGGTAATAATTTTAATATTTTGTGACTTTGTTTACCGAATACGATTCAATTACTTTTTGATTTATTAATAAGTAATTTGGAGAGCTTCCCTCGGAGTTCGATAGTGTTGCATCTGCTAATAGCAACAATACGCCAGTCAACATTTTGGTCATGTATTTTTCTTGGATGTCATGTATTTTTCTCATAACAATGTCAATTCGCAACAAACAGAGTATTTTCAGGTTTAAATCAAAGTAAGTTCAATTAATTGCACAATATTCGGAAATGGCACCGTATCCTACAACCACTAACGAATTCAAATACCTCACTCACTTTACATATTTTCCAGTTGGCAGCTTTGACGCGAATGCGAATCGCACCGATTGGTTCTTCAAATGCGATTCGTTTGCATGCTCCTGTCAAAAAATGCGATTCGCATTTCGCATTCGCGTTGATTGAATCTTGGCCTCGGGAACAGCTTCATTGCAATTAATCGCGATTAATCGCAATTAATCGTAGTACGGGAACAGACCTATTGTATACGGCTAGAGATTAGTGTTGTCACTTGGATTTGTCATTTCTTGAGTGTAATGAAAATTTCAGTTTGGAAAAATAGATTTTAATGACATGAAAGCACATTTTTATTTTATGGGTAAATAGTAGTAAACCTATGTTTTCGTCTAAATTAAAATGTAACAGAAAGCTATCACAAACGTGTATTATAGGAAACTGGAAAATGTTAATAATTTTCCCCTAGATTGGCTTGTTAATTTGATTTCTTATTAGGGAGCTCCGGATGATAAGATCGGAACCCATATTTCTCTCCCTTTACATGATCCCAAAGCTGTAAAAACAAAAACCCGTAAACATGATTGTAACTGCACTAAAAAACAAAATCGTTGAATACATCAAAATAAGCAAACATGCAATTATAGTCGATTTGACACCAGACAAAACCAGGTTCTGCCCAACCTTTGGTAAACAGGTTCGCACACTTTAAAAAGGAGTATATAATAGCAAAAAGTATTTTATAGGATTTTTAGAAGCAAAATATACGACCGTAAAAGGACTCACAATTTTAGATGAATTAATGAACAATGGGCTATAAATTGGAAATATAGAGCGCAGACAATATAGCGTGCAAAATTTAACAAACACCTAGAATTTGGCTGTCAACGAAGCAGCGAACTGTTTTTTCCGATACAATAGATGTCTTTGACCTTGTCAAACAGCTTTATATATTCTGGCAGTTCTATGAATATGAATTCTCAAGACGAATGTTGAGAGCTGAAGCCCTTATATGATACAAGATTTGAAAGTCAACTTAATGCCTTTAATCTCCTGATGAAAATTCTATTTGATGCATACGAAGTGTTAGAAGCTTTAGAGGAAAGTGAAGATTCGAATATTAAACATGTTGTAGAGTGTTTAGGAAGAAAATTGCTAAAATTTAAGTTTATTGTTAGCTTAATAGTATAGTGATGTAGATAAAATCAATATTGCGACCAGATTCATTTAACCCTAGAATGGTACCGCTGAGTAATTTTTACTCTTATGCGGTATATATTTCGTCACGCATCAGCCAGATGGCCACTCTGACTGCCATGAGGCTAGAAGCTATATAATCTTTTTATGTTTAATGATAAAATAAAAAATGTACATAATACTATTGTTGCCTTCTTTTTAGTAAAAACATGTACCTAAAATCATCCAAAAATGTACCGTACCATTTTAGGGTTAAAGCCACTCCCTATATCTAACCACCACTAAGAATAGTTCATAGCCAACTTTAAATTTTTTGGTGGAATATCGTAGCAATTCAGGACTCGAAAGTACACTTTTATCTTCGTGAAATACAATATTTTTTTTTTTAAATGTGAGGTTTACTGATAATATTTAATGAAAAGTTTTCGTTAATTGTGGAAGTTATTAAAAACAGAATATGGTAACATGTATATATATTTATATTTAATTAAGAACTAAAACTCTATCTGTCGTGTGAGCCCCCTTTTTGCCTTGTCGAACGACTTTTTCATCCATAGATTCACTACTAGCAATAAGAACGGAAATGCATTCGCTATCAAAATTTGTACTTCTTCAGTTTCGTAGTATTCTGTCGTTCTTCACTTTTCTTGATCCATAAATTCAAACTTCGTAGTATTCTGTCTTCCTTCACTTCTCATTGAGACTCCCTTATTATCGCATCCGGAATTTCTTTGTCTCGTTCCTCTCCTTCCCAGATCTAGTTCGTTTGAAAGTCGACTTGCATCAGAACGCAAACTGTCCGACGATATTCTTTATGAATTTTCTTCGTTATCAAGAACCTTGGGAAGATTCGGTCGAGCGTAAACTTGAATTATATTCTCTTCGTTAATTTCAGTCGAATCCTTCAACTGTTTTGACTTTGAACCAGAAAACTCCTTTTCGATGTCACTCCAACTGCGTTCTTTGGTCTCAAGAATTCAAACTTTGTCTGATTGAATTCAATTTTGAATTCAACTTTTTGGCGGCGGCGGCGGCGGGCATTTAGTGAATTTTCAGGTGCTCCTATATTTCCAAGCAGTGTAAATTTTTGTTAAAAAAAGTACTTAAAATGAAAACTTATTATGTTTTAAATTTGCTTATGATAAAAAAGTGGAAATTTAGAGCCTTGTGTAGGCGCTGAGTGCCTAAAAGTAGGCAAGGATTTTTTTTAAATTTTGATTTGTCATAACTTGTAAGAAAAACAATGGATCATCGTGAAATTTTCAGATCGTATTGATGTAGACTAGTATTTTACACACATGGACTTTGAAGGCTGTGTGGGCAACTCTGTAGCTACAGCAGGCTTCTGAACAAAAATCCTTCAAATAATCGATCTTCCTGAAAAATTTTTGATTTTTGAAAATAGATTCAAATTGTTGATAAATTTTGACTTTTGTCAAAGTCAAATAAAATATTTCAAAATTCCGCGGTTAACAAGAACGGCAACCCGTGATCAAATCACCTCTATTTTCAGCACTCAAAACTTCTGTGTACGAGAACTGCCTACCGGATAATGCGATCAATATGAAATTTACAGGACATGTTGAAATTTGCTAGGACCAGGTCTCATAGAAGTGATTTTGAAAAACGAGCAACACTGTGACAGTGGTGCCATCTGGAAAAACCACTGAGAAAAAAAAACTGATTTTTAGCCTATAGCTTCCGATTTAGCCACCAGATTTCAACAAAATTCACGCAGTAGGTGAACCTTACTCTAAGATTGATTTGATAGAAATTTGGTTTGGTATGGGGACGCCAGCTACGGCAATTTTGATCTCATAAATATTGTAAATTTGCTCAGGAAAATAAAGATTTTTTCCCTATAACTTCCGATGCAGTGACGAAATCAAAACGAAATTCATGTGATAAGCATATCTTGTTGCGTAGAAATTTCGTTGAAAAACCGCGAGAGGGTTGCCAGCTATGATGAATTTCGTAATTTATTGACATTTCTTTATCGAGCGATGTTGTCATAAAATTTCCAAATGGGAATGATCCTGCAATGACAATTAACAACAAATATTTACGTTTCAAAAATTTAAAAAGTTTAGCGCAGCCATTCAATCGAAACGAAATTCATAGGCTGGGTTTAACACAACGTGAAGCAGCTGTGGTGCTAGCACATGATTGCCAGCACCGGAGAGTTTCGCAAATATCGCACCAACAGATGCTTTCATTTTCTATTCATAAGCAAAGCATTTACAATAAAATAAGCAATCGATATTTAAATGTTCCGAGTTTTGGAAATTTTTGGGATGGTAACCCCTTAGTTTAATCCATAGACATATAAAGAATGGACACGAAATGATAATCCATGAACCCGTACGTGAATGAAGCATTTTTACTACATATGCAACTTACTCTCTGCAAAAAAGCTTTCCCCTCAATGCCGCACACTATACCCTTCTGCGCTGTTGACTCTCTATGTAAACAAACATTTCCAAACATTTCTATTGTTGTGAACATGGTCGATTTTCGGGTTAGTTGGAATAACAGGGAAAATAAAATATGTGTCACATGGGGCACAAATTTCAAAATTAATCAAATTTTCTGAATGAAATTTGATGTTATTTTGTAAGGGGAGGTCGAAAATGTTGCTTGCACACATATAACAACCATTTCTTTCCACAAGTGGAAAGCTTTCTATCCTAAATCCGGTAAAAAGTGGTACATTGATTCAAATTGAATTTGTACTTACATCACACATTCTAGGGCGAAATCCTATGAGTAATTGGTGCAAAACACTTTTTACTTTCGCACTGTTTATTGATCAATCTAAATATTTATACTTTTAATTGCTGAAAACACGAAAATAAAACATGTGTCAAACCGCCCGATCGCCATTTTTATTGATTGCTTTTGTTCATAGGCGGGGAAAGCTTGATAGCGTGTAGGGGCATTAAGTTTGATCAATTATATGAATTGACGTCATTTAGGTGAAGAAAATTGTTCGAACGATGAAAACCGGTGTGAATGAACGATTTAAAGTAGCACAAGTAAACTTCGTAATTGACTTGGGCTACTATTTACGAATGCTGCGTGCAGATTATGATGCTAAATGATCTATACGCGTCGTTTATACATATTTCACGTGTAGATGTTTTATGTTACGTTGGTAGGCAAACCGATTGA
This sequence comes from Nemotelus pantherinus, assembly GCA_963978885.1. Lineage (NCBI taxonomy): Eukaryota > Metazoa > Arthropoda > Insecta > Diptera > Stratiomyidae > Nemotelus > Nemotelus pantherinus. Next base: position 72,467,637 of record OZ022265.1, on the reverse strand, counting down.
TTGAAATTAAATTAGCAAGTGTTTTGGTCGCGAAAATTTTATTTCAGTTTGATTTCAAATATATCTATTTTAGGGAATTTAAGGGAATTTTAGGTTTGATGGCTGTGTTTGTCTGCAAATTAAATTTTCTAAATGGTATTTCTTACACTATAGTTTACTTTTTTATGTTAATAGAAAATACGTTGAATAAGGTGGCTAATCAAGAAATAATATTATTGTTGTTGCATTATTTGCGTCATAGGTATAAAGTTAATTATAAAAGACATACAGTGAGAAATGTAATAACAATAAATAAAACAACCAAATTTTTTGAAACAAATCATCGGTCAGAAAGGCCTAAAATCTTATCTGAGTGTGAAAAAAGTGGATTATCAGAATGTTCATTCGGCAGCAAATTGAGTGGGATGGGAAACGGGCGTGGGGATATGCAGGCATTGGCGGTTTGCATTCGAGTACTAAACACAAATTCAGTAGTTTCAATGAAGATATACCTTCCAATGTATATACGATATACATTGAATATACTCGTATGTGATTACAAATTAAATGTTAATACTTTTATTTTAAGCTTAATTTCTATGTTAGTTTTATTGAATCTTGTTTTAAATTACTAATTAAATTACGAAATTCGCTGTGGCAATGCAATTATGCAATAATTTTAAATTCAGAAGTATTTTGTAAGAAGCATAAGCATTTGTTTACATAAATTCTTTTTTGATAAAAAAACAAACATTTTTTTCTCTATTATAACTTGATTCAATGCTCACACGGCAACAATTAGGTCTGTTCGCGTACTACAATTAATTGCAATTAATTGCAATGAAGCCGTTTATGTACTTCGTTTTACTCAATGCTGAAAATTTCGCCTCTTTCAGTAAATTTCAGTACAGTCTGAGCTATTGAAAAACACTGAAAAATGTGAAACGCGTGTCGCGAGTAAAAATTTCCAAATGTGCGCGGCAAGCAACATATTTTTGCGTAATGTTGTTTTGAAGATCGAATATTTTTGTGGCGATAATTTATCCCCACTTAGAATGACTTTATAATTACTATTGTTCTCACAAAAACCGACAACTGAATCTTTTGTGTGTCAATTTTCAGGAAATGCAATAGGTCTGTTCCCGTACTACGATTAATTGCAATTAATTGCAATGAAGCGTACTACAACAGAGTTTTTTACTCCGTTTTAGTACGCTTCATTGCAATTAATTGCAATTAATCGTAGTATGGGAACAAACCTAAGGTCTGTTCGCGTACTACGATTAATTGCAATTAATTGCAATGAAGAAGTTTTTGTACTCCGTTTTACTGAATACTGACATTTTCCCCTCTTTCAGTAAATTTCAGTAGCATCTGAGCTACTGAAAAATACTGAAAACTGTCAAACGATTTTTGGCGCAATGTTATTATGAAAGACGAATATTTTTGTGGCGATAGTTTATTGCCGCTTAGGATGACTTTGTAAACACAATTGTTCTCCCAAAAGCCGACAACTGACACTTTTATTTGAAAATTTTCAGGAAATGCAATGAGAGCGTTTTCGTACTTTTCCTGAATTCCCCCCACCACATGATTCAGGAAAATTCAGTAAAATTCAGTGACTGAAAGTACGCGAACAGACCTAATATCAGAGCGTTTTCGTACTTTTCCTGAATTTCCCCCACCACATGATTCACAAAAATTCTGTGACTGAAAGTACGCGAACAGACTTCAGCTCTGCTCAGAGCTAATCATTTTCATAAAAAAAAACTCTAGCGCACCTGAACCGCTAGAAAAACTAATGTTCGAAGAACAGTAGAAGAATCGTGCAGGTTTTGAGTGCATATTCCACCACATGAGCTGCTTATTACGGCCAAACTGTTTCAAATGCCACGTTTTACTTTGGTCTCAAGAATGCATTATAACTCATATGGTAGAAGGTTTCAGATATTACCACTGGCATGAATTTCAACGTTTATGAGAGCAAAACACGGGTTAATTATATTCCTTATCAGTTGCTTATTTTACAAAATTTCGAAAGCAGCATCTCATATAACATCAATGAAGAAATTGCTCAGTGCCTGCAGCACTGTAACTGAAGGTGGTGTTTGGGGCTCCGATCCGAAAAATTTGCAGAACTTTGGGAATTGAAACATCGGTTATTTATTTTCATTGTAAATGTTTCCGGTATGAATACTAACTGTAAGCATTTATTGCTACAAAAATAGCACAACCGACTCGTGCTGGCAACCTTTCGCCAGTATCAAAGCCAAAAATATATCACATCTGTTTCACGTTGTTATATTACATTCGAAGTTATAGGAGTATAAAGAAATTTAGGATTACCTGCAGCGAGTTTTTTGAAATAATGGAAAGCTTAATATTTGCTGTTTATTGTCACTACAAAATCATTACCAATTGAAAATTCTACGATAAAACCGCTTAATAAAGATATTGCAAACAAACACAAAACCAACAATAGCTGGCAACCCTATAGTGGCTTTTTAACCAAATTTGGCCTGAATAATGTTTATAGTAGGTTCCATTAATTGTATGAAATTCTTATTGATTTCATGACTGCACTGGAAGTTATAGGGCAAAAAGTTTTATTTTCCTGAGCGAATTTTCAAATCCAAAGACATAAAAATTACCATAGCTGGCAGCATCAATCGAATTTTTCAACCAAATTTCTATCAAACAGAGTTTAGAGTAAGGTTCAGCTACTGTGTCAATTTCATGAAAATCTAGTAACTTATTCAAATTTCATAGGGCAAAAAGCAGTTTTTTTTCTTTGTAATTTTTCAAGATGGCACCACTGGCACAGAGTTGCCCACAATTCAAAATCGCTTCTATCAGACCTGGTTCTACTTAATTCCAATGCATTCTGTAAAATTCAATGGTATCTGATTATTGATTCGTAAGTTCCCGTGAACAGAAGTTTTTGATGCTAAAAATATAGGTTGACTGGGATAGGGTTACCGTTCTTGTCCGACATGAAATTTCCAAAGTTTTACTTTGAACGTGTAGATAAAGTATAAGATTTGTATACAGATTGGTTTTATTGTAAGAAACGGACAGTTTTTGGAAATTCGATGGTTTAATGTTTTCACTTCCAAATTTTTATTTTTTCAAATTTAAGACACCAAAATTATCATAGCTGGCAGCTCCAACCGAATTTTTCGACCAAATTTCTACCAAACGTGGTATTAAATAAGGTTCAGCTACTGTGTGAATTTCGTCAAAATCGAACGATTCAATCAGAATTTATAGGGCTAAAAGCAGTTATCTTTTTTAGTGATTTTTCAAGATGGCACCACTGGCACAGAACGAGCCACATTTCAAAATCACTTCTATCAGACCTGGTCCTATATAGGACCAATACATTCTACAAATTTCAATTAATTCTGCTCATTGGATCGTGAGTTTCCGTGAACAGAAGTTTTTGATGCTAAAAATATAGGTAAATTCGGCAAGGGTTACCAGGCGTGCCCGTTATACTATATCAAATTTTTTTTTTGTTTATGTAAACAAAGCACAAGATTTACGTATGAGTGGCTTTTTTTTTAAGAAACGGCAGTTTTTCAAGAGAGACGATGGTTTGAAGGTTTTCACTTTCAGTGTCTGCCCTAGCTACAGAGTTGCCACCACGCTCATCAAAAGCTACACAAATCTACAACTAAATAATACCAATACGTTTTAAAAATTTCGTAATGATTGAATAACTCTGTCAAAAGTTATCGCAATTTAAAAATTTTCAAGTTTTCCCGTTCTGTTTTTAGGCACCCAGCACACACATGGGGTTAAAAAATTCCAAAACATTATCCGATTCACATGTAAAACACGTTCAAAATTTATTTCGTCAACGTTATTTTTGCAAAACTTATTTGTGTACGAAATAATAGGTATATTAAAAATATCACTAAAATGGCCGCCAGCGCCAAAGGGTTAAAGATTATTAACTTTTTGTAAGACCTGGCACTATTCTGCATATACACCAATGTGTCCTGAAAATTTCAGCTCAATCGGATGGCGCGTTCCTGAGATTTTTTCACTGAAATTTTTTGATGATATATATATATATATATATATATATATATATATATATATATATATATATATATATATATATATATATATATATATATATATATGTGCTGGGTGCCTAAAAACAGAACGGGAAAACTTGAAAATTTTTAAATTGCGATAACTTTTGACAGAGTTATTCAATCATTACGAAATTTTTAAAACGTATTGGTATTATTTAGTTGTAGATTTGTGTAGCTTTTGATGAGCGTGGTGGCAACTCTGTAGCTAGGGCAGACACTGAAAGTGAAAACCTTCAAACCATCGTCTCTCTTGAAAAACTGCCGTTTCTTCAAAAAAAAGCCACTCATACGTAAATCTTGTGCTTTGTTTACATAAACAAAAAAAAAATTTGATATAGTATAACGGGCACGCCTGGTAACCCTTGCCGAATTTACCTATATTTTTAGCATCAAAAACTTCTGTTCACGGAAACTCACGATCCAATGAGCAGAATTAATTGAAATTTGCAGAATGTATTGGTCCTATATAGGACCAGGTCTGATAGAAGTGATTTTGAAATGTGGCTCGCTCTGTGCCAGTGGTGCCATCTTGAAAAATCACTAAAAAAGATAACTGCTTTTAGCCCTATAAATTCTGATTGAATCGTTCGATTTTGACGAAATTCACACAGTAGCTGAACCTTATTTAATACCACGTTTGGTAGAAATTTGGTCGAAAAATTCGGTTGGAGCTGCCAGCTATGATAATTTTGGTGTCTTAAATTTGAAAAAATAAAAATTTGGAAGTGAAAACATTAAACCATCGAATTTCCAAAAACTGTCCGTTTCTTACAATAAAACCAATCTGTATACAAATCTTATACTTTATCTACACGTTCAAAGTAAAACTTTGGAAATTTCATGTCGGACAAGAACGGTAACCCTATCCCAGTCAACCTATATTTTTAGCATCAAAAACTTCTGTTCACGGGAACTTACGAATCAATAATCAGATACCATTGAATTTTACAGAATGCATTGGAATTAAGTAGAACCAGGTCTGATAGAAGCGATTTTGAATTGTGGGCAACTCTGTGCCAGTGGTGCCATCTTGAAAAATTACAAAGAAAAAAAACTGCTTTTTGCCCTATGAAATTTGAATAAGTTACTAGATTTTCATGAAATTGACACAGTAGCTGAACCTTACTCTAAACTCTGTTTGATAGAAATTTGGTTGAAAAATTCGATTGATGCTGCCAGCTATGGTAATTTTTATGTCTTTGGATTTGAAAATTCGCTCAGGAAAATAAAACTTTTTGCCCTATAACTTCCAGTGCAGTCATGAAATCAATAAGAATTTCATACAATTAATGGAACCTACTATAAACATTATTCAGGCCAAATTTGGTTAAAAAGCCACTATAGGGTTGCCAGCTATTGTTGGTTTTGTGTTTGTTTGCAATATCTTTATTAAGCGGTTTTATCGTAGAATTTTCAATTGGTAATGATTTTGTAGTGACAATAAACAGCAAATATTAAGCTTTCCATTATTTCAAAAAACTCGCTGCAGGTAATCCTAAATTTCTTTATACTCCTATAACTTCGAATGTAATATAACAACGTGAAACAGATGTGATATATTTTTGGCTTTGATACTGGCGAAAGGTTGCCAGCACGAGTCGGTTGTGCTATTTTTGTAGCAATAAATGCTTACAGTTAGTATTCATACCGGAAACATTTACAATGAAAATAAATAACCGATGTTTCAATTCCCAAAGTTCTGCAAATTTTTCGGATCGGAGCCCCAAACACCACCTTCAGTTACAGTGCTGCAGGCACTGAGCAATTTCTTCATTGATGTTATATGAGATGCTGCTTTCGAAATTTTGTAAAATAAGCAACTGATAAGGAATATAATTAACCCGTGTTTTGCTCTCATAAACGTTGAAATTCATGCCAGTGGTAATATCTGAAACCTTCTACCATATGAGTTATAATGCATTCTTGAGACCAAAGTAAAACGTGGCATTTGAAACAGTTTGGCCGTAATAAGCAGCTCATGTGGTGGAATATGCACTCAAAACCTGCACGATTCTTCTACTGTTCTTCGAACATTAGTTTTTCTAGCGGTTCAGGTGCGCTAGAGTTTTTTTTTATGAAAATGATTAGCTCTGAGCAGAGCTGAAGTCTGTTCGCGTACTTTCAGTCACAGAATTTTTGTGAATCATGTGGTGGGGGAAATTCAGGAAAAGTACGAAAACGCTCTGATATTAGGTCTGTTCGCGTACTTTCAGTCACTGAATTTTACTGAATTTTCCTGAATCATGTGGTGGGGGGAATTCAGGAAAAGTACGAAAACGCTCTCATTGCATTTCCTGAAAATTTTCAAATAAAAGTGTCAGTTGTCGGCTTTTGGGAGAACAATTGTGTTTACAAAGTCATCCTAAGCGGCAATAAACTATCGCCACAAAAATATTCGTCTTTCATAATAACATTGCGCCAAAAATCGTTTGACAGTTTTCAGTATTTTTCAGTAGCTCAGATGCTACTGAAATTTACTGAAAGAGGGGAAAATGTCAGTATTCAGTAAAACGGAGTACAAAAACTTCTTCATTGCAATTAATTGCAATTAATCGTAGTACGCGAACAGACCTTAGGTTTGTTCCCATACTACGATTAATTGCAATTAATTGCAATGAAGCGTACTAAAACGGAGTAAAAAACTCTGTTGTAGTACGCTTCATTGCAATTAATTGCAATTAATCGTAGTACGGGAACAGACCTATTGCATTTCCTGAAAATTGACACACAAAAGATTCAGTTGTCGGTTTTTGTGAGAACAATAGTAATTATAAAGTCATTCTAAGTGGGGATAAATTATCGCCACAAAAATATTCGATCTTCAAAACAACATTACGCAAAAATATGTTGCTTGCCGCGCACATTTGGAAATTTTTACTCGCGACACGCGTTTCACATTTTTCAGTGTTTTTCAATAGCTCAGACTGTACTGAAATTTACTGAAAGAGGCGAAATTTTCAGCATTGAGTAAAACGAAGTACATAAACGGCTTCATTGCAATTAATTGCAATTAATTGTAGTACGCGAACAGACCTAATTGTTGCCGTGTGAGCATTGAATCAAGTTATAATAGAGAAAAAAATGTTTGTTTTTTTATCAAAAAAGAATTTATGTAAACAAATGCTTATGCTTCTTACAAAATACTTCTGAATTTAAAATTATTGCATAATTGCATTGCCACAGCGAATTTCGTAATTTAATTAGTAATTTAAAACAAGATTCAATAAAACTAACATAGAAATTAAGCTTAAAATAAAAGTATTAACATTTAATTTGTAATCACATACGAGTATATTCAATGTATATCGTATATACATTGGAAGGTATATCTTCATTGAAACTACTGAATTTGTGTTTAGTACTCGAATGCAAACCGCCAATGCCTGCATATCCCCACGCCCGTTTCCCATCCCACTCAATTTGCTGCCGAATGAACATTCTGATAATATATATATATATATATATATATATATATATATATATATATATATATATATATATATATATATATATATATATATATATATATATATATATATATATATATATATATATATATATATATATATATATATATATATATATATATATATATATATATATATATATATATATATATATATATATAGAAATATGAATTTTTGGCCAAAGTGATTTTAATACTAATGTTCTTCTTCGAACATTAGTAAAAACCTGTTCAGCTGCCGCACAACTAATTAAAATACTACGCACAGTTTTAATGCAAATCGAAACTCATTGGTTCGCTATTGACGTGAATTACATTACATCAATATTAACAAATTTTTATTTGCACCAAAAAAGTTGCCCTTTAATTTTACAATATTTCACGCCGCCCTCGTCATACAAACACATTGCGACCTCTCGCTCACACAACTATACCAGAGGTCGAAAATTGCTTCATTTCTCTCGGCCCATTTCGTATCCATTCCTCTCATATCTATGGTTTAATCGCTGAAACTTTCGATGACATCTTCGGATGAAAATGAAATTCAAAGGATAGGTTGATTAAGCACGAGCATGTTATGGTAGATTTATTGCTGCTGTGTTGGACAAATGTTGCCAGCACTGAACATTTTCATCATTTGTGTTATAGAAAATGCTGTCAGAAAATGATATTTGTTCCTTTGAGTAAGAAATGATTGATATGATACTACAAAGAAGTGTATAACGTCTTCACACATTTTTCAATCCCTCAAAGGTAAGTTCTTCGAAAATTAGTTTTCTAGCGGTTCTGATGCGCTAGACTTTTTTTTATTTCTTAGCTTAGTCAATTTCATTTTACAAATCAAATCATCAAAGTACTAAAATTACATTAGACAACAACATTAATAATAATGCTCATCAAATATTATTAAAAACATTTAATTTATTTAACATGTATCTTGATCGTTAAACAAACCGTTGGTGAAATCCAGTCACGTCATCGAACTCCTTTAACAGCTGATGCAGTTTGTTAGCTTTATTGATAGTCAAGATATTGGCTGCTGTCAGAGATAGCTTGCCTTGTGCACTTGCTTCTGTGATGCCGTTAATGACTCATCGCTTTGCTACGTCGACTAGCACATTATGGTGTGCTAAAAAATCTGCACTGATAATAGGTTTCTGTACATCTGCTATGTAAAATTGCCATGCGTGTGTTTTATCGAGTCCCAAATCTTTTAGGAATGTATGAGTTCCATACGTTGCTATCCGTGTACCGTTGACGGCATACAGTTAATGTTCCACTAGTTGGATCGGGCTTCGACAGGCTGATCGTGGCATCAAAAACACTTCTGCGTCGGTGTTGAGCAGATAGCATACATTAGTCTGTCTGTCTGGAATGTGCAGGCGGTTTGGTTTAAAATGACATTCATTTACCGCCTCTAGTTCGCGCCACTTCCATTTCCGATTTCTTACTGCCGTTGAAATTAAATCTTCCTTCAAACTTGCGTGCTGCTGTTCCAAAGCGCCATTTCTATCATTCTGAGAAGTGGTAGTTTTACTGCGGCTACTGCAGCTATAGCTTCTTGTTTTGGTTCGCGCACACTTCCCGTTGCCTGTTTTTCTTCCGCCATAGTTGCTGCACGTGGATAGCTTAATTTCGTCCAGCCGATCAGGTCGAGGTCACCAGTGAAGAGTACCGTCAAAATTAACTTTGTTCACGCTCAACAGAAAGACAACGTTCTCACTAGAAAACTACAATATTTGTTATAATCTTCTTAATCAACTTTCAAATATTGTGATTAATGAAGATACACCAGCATCGATGCGCACTCCTCGGATGGTCGACAAGAACAAGAAAGAGCTTGCTGTCGGACGCGACGAATGTCACCTCGCATTTTCCCTCTCACTCAACGCAATGTACTTTTTTATTGCTAACAGCGCCTCTGTTTACAAAAGCACTCGTTCTGAATAGATCCCCCACAACAGAGCTTTCACAGATGCCATCTGCTGGAAAGTTGTGAACGTCATAACTCGAAAATGCTTGAAATCTTTCACGCTGGAGTAAAAGTAGGTCCTACTCTAGAGCTGAACTACAGATTTTACAGATTGATTAGAAAGAGAGGAAGATATGTGAAAGTGCATAAGACCAAATTTGTACGCAAACACATTTCAGTCCAAGCCAGCATTGGAAATGCGCCCTAAAGCCTAATATTGTATTAGTATTGTGTGCACTAGTATACAATGTTCATAAAAAAATTCACGTGAAATTTGTTTCCACCTCAGTGGTTTCCACGAAAATTTATATTGACATTTAGCAAGAACCACTTCTTTTCGTGAAAAGTCGCTTAAAACTTGCTTTCGCTATGCAAATGCAGGTGGCATTGACACATGACAAAATAGAGTATAGTATCGAGCCCCTTACATTTAATTGTGTTTGGTGTTTCGTATTTTAGTTAAACTCACTTTTACAGAGATACTTTTATTGTTTGTCTGGTCGCGGCGACGACTCAACAGTAAGAGAAAGATTCAACAATAGGTGTGTTTTTCCAGTACAGAACAGAATAGAACTATGACGTAAAAAAAACTATCCATCACAGAACAGCTGATGCATTCGTTAAGCTTTCTATAGGTTGCTGTATTCTCTTTGGTCGCGCAAAACAGCTTCAAATAACGGGAGACAATAACGAGTATAAACTACCACAATCGACAGAAAATAGAAAAAGACCTACAGAAAATTACCTCTTATCACTTTCTACACATTGTGATGGCTTTTTCTAATTTCCTAACTACCAAGAAATTCAACATAACCTTGAAAAATCCAAAATCACTTCACGTTAAAAAAAGGCAACTTCTCATGAGCTTTTCTTTTTTCTATCAGCACATTCTATAGTTCAGCACTTGAACTACCTCTGCGAAAAAGAATTTTTGTACTAGTGAATTCACTGGCACAGGAGTGTTGTTGTTTCCAATGCGTCTGTTCTGTGCTGGATAGAGGAACAAAAAAACGCGCCTAATATGCACATATGAATAGAACTTAAAACTATACGGATATTAACTATGTGGATATTACACTTATTTTATTTATTCAAAAAGTTCGTCTAATACAGACTAGTAAAATTGCATAAAAACAGACAAACAATTCCTATTATACTATTTTCAACTTCTTCTTACAATTCATATGCTACTATTTTTAGCCAAGCTCTTTTTCAAAGATGGTAGACATATGTTAAAGTCAAATGTATTGTAAGCATTAATAAAATTTCTTTTTATGAACGAAACGGGCTCTTTCAAGGCGTAGTTGGTCCGATAGGAAGGGACTGATAAAATAATGACATGTCTCACTCTGTGACCCTTGGTTTAGTGGCCAAATATACCTATAATGTAGCAAATAGATATTGGCCGAGGCCAGGCGAGCCGAAGTCAGACGAGGCCGCCAACATGTGGACGGCATTTAACAGCTCGTCACGAATCGCCTTGGTTCGTGCTCAGCATCCATTCCGATCGGATGTGGCACGAGCGCCTGTGACACCTGTCAAAGTCGCTCGTCTGGACCGCCCACACACTCGGCTCGCCTGGGCTCGGCCAATATGTATTTTCCACATCAGGGGTGTGTTCAATGTGCATGCTATAGCAGCTATTAGCTGCTATTTTAGCAGCTCTGGCTGTCCAATGTCACGAAATAGCTACTTTCTGATGCTTGCTATTTGACAGTCGGGCTGTCCAAGATTCCGGCATAGCTGCTAAGGTAGCAGCTATTCGCTGCTCGTAGTCTGGAGGATAGCTAGAAAGTAGCTAAGGCAAAATGGCCGTGCGTACACAGCTGACATGCAGTTTAAACGTCATTTTCAATTGGAAATTGAAATGAAAATAAGTTTTTGCGCTTTTGTGACAAAGGAGATGAGGAATAAATTTGAAAATAGTGACAGCATAAATTAAATACGGGCTTTTAAACACTTAAACTCAACTCGAGTTTTAAGTTGGCTTGTACATAGCGTAGCTCATCTTGAGTTTTTAGAAGGCAAGCATGAATCGTAAAAGGCCGGGTGCTCTGATTCCTGTATTATAAAATTTTCAACGATTATTTTTTGCTCTTTTTCTCATATATGGCGTCAAAAGCCGGAAATAAATGATACGTTTTAAATATGTTAAGAAAATTTTAATGAATTGTGCAGCTGTATGTTGAAAACTCCTAAATTTCATACAGTTTCAAAAGTGCAATGAAAGTATTGAACTGATCCACGAAAATGCAAAAATTACAATAAAAAAATTGAAACAAAATTATTTTTGAATTTCCTGCGTAAAGGCTGCCTTCATAGCAGCTCTTGACTGTCCAATATCCATAGCTCCTTCACCTAGCTACTGCGAATTTTGACACTTGCTAACGTGATGCTATGCTATGCTTTTGGAGCAGCTATAGCATGCACATTGAACACACCCCAGATGCTCAGACGAAATATTTCCCGTGAGGAGCTTAACAGCAAAAATCGTTTTGAAATTTTCACGTTTGTTATTAACAGAGTTGCCATTTGTAGGGATTTCTCCCTAATGTAGGGAATTTAGCGTTTAAAATTAGCGTAGGGAATATTTCATTCATTTTGGTCATATGTACGGAAAATGTTTTATGTGCGATGCACCTTTAAATAAAAACAGAATAAATCGTCGAAACTAAAACATTTTTACTATAACTAATTCATTGCCTATTTTTCAACTTGCATTTTTACAAAGCAACTTATAAAACCCAGTGTGGTACAAAAAATAATTGGTAACGCTGATGCCCTACTGCGTTTCTACCATTACTTTAGATTTGCATTTTGTGAACAACTAGTAAATAGTAAATGTAAGAAGAAGAGCTTTCCTTTCATCCACGACCTGTCCACGACTTTTGTAACTATAGGCACAGCGTAATAACAACCAGCGTACCAACTTATTCCACTTTCCCAAAAAAACACTTTGACCTTGAAATTGCGCCTCCATTTACGCAATGCATTATCTGTCAAAGCAGCCTGAGATTATGTTGGTATATTTTGCGAGAGTGGGCCGTATGTGAGCAGCGAAAAATCTAACTTGAGTATGTAGTTGCCGAATTGTATATTGCATCTCTTTCTGCTCCATGCGATTTTTTCCAACTTTCCAGGCTGACCAACAATCCAGTCTTAGGTTAGATCACTGGATTTTTGGGCCGTATACATATACGGAGTTGGTACGCTGGTTAGGAACTACTCATTACGCTGTGCTATAGGTCTGTTCCCGTACTTTCAGTCACTGAATTTTCCTGAATCATGTGGTGGGGGAAATTCATGAGAGTACGGGCACAGCGTAATGAGTAGTTCCTAACCAGCGTACCAACTCCGTATATGTATACGGCCCAAAAATCCAGTGATCTAACCTGAGACTGTATTGTTGGTCAGCCTGGAAAGTTGGAAAAAATCGCATGGAGCAGAAAGAGATGCAATATACAATTCGGCAACTACATACTCAAGTTAGATTTTTCGCTGCTCACATTCGGCCCACTCTCGCAAAATATACCAACATAATCTCAGGCTGCTTTGACAGATAATGCATTGCGTAAATGTAGGCGCAATTTCAAGGTCAAAGTGTTTTTTTGGGAAAGTGGAATAAGTTGGTACGCTGGTTGTTATTACGCTGTGGTACGGGAGCGCTCTCATTGCATTTCCTGAAAATTGGCAAACAAAAGTGTCAGTTTTCGGTTTTTGGAAGAACAATAGTGATTGTAAGGTTATCCTAAGCGGTGATAAATTATCGCCACAAAAATATTCGACCTTCATAGCAAAATTACGCAAAAAATATGTTGCTTTACTCGCACCACACCGTTTGACACTTTTAAGTATTTTTCAGTAGCTCAGACCAATGCCTCTTATGTGCCAAATAGATATTGGCCGAGCACAGGCGAGATCTGGCGAGCCCGAGTGTGTGGACGGTCCAGACGAGCGACTTTGACAGGGCTCGCGGGCGCTCGAGCCACATCCGATCGAAATGGATTTTGAGCACGGGCCAAAGCGATTTCGGACGAGCTGTCAAATACCGTCCACATGTTGGCGGTCTCGTCTGACTTCGGCTCGCCTGGCCTCGGCCAATATGTATTTTCCACATTAGAAGTACGGGCCGTAAAGGCTGAATTACATTGGACAGCAGTGCAGTGCAGTGCAGTACACTGAAATTTAGAACTCATGTAATTGCATGTGGCAATTCACATTAACTGCAGTGCAGTGCATTGCAGCGGACTGCACTGCATCGTTTAGGCTAATTTCTAAAACGCTGCAGACTGCATCAGCTGACATTCGTTTGAGAGTAGTTGACCGGGCAAAAACTATTTAAATTGAGGCGGGAATTCCGTTCCAGGTATTAAATTGTAAATGGACGGAAAACAGATGCAGAAAACCTAAATATCAAACCTCCACAAATTGATTTGACATAATTTTTCAGAGCACTGCACTGCATTCAATGTGCTTTGCAATGCGTGCACTGCTGCGAAACTGCGCTGCGCTGTGCTGCACTGCACTGCACTGCATTCCAATGTAATTCAAGCTTAATGCAGAATGATGATGTCACAGAAATAGGACAAAATGTCGCGAAAAACACACGTAGTCTTATGGGACGTCCGCGGGAAAATGTTAATTGTACGGGTTGTGTTAAAGTGAGTGAAATGAAAACAAAGTGGTGTATGCGGAACAGTCCTAGTGAACATCTAAAACACAAATTAATTCGGTGCGTGCGGCATAATTGGAAAAATTCGCTACGAAATGTTTGTCAGTTGTTGTTAGGTTATGTGAGGTTCCGTTTCGATTTACTATCGCGATACAATTCGCCGATACAAAATGAAAGTTATGACTAAATATTTTTATTACAATGCATCCACGCACAAAAAACTAACGTTTTATTCATATTTTAGCTAAAAAACCGCAAGTGAAATATCGGTGTGTGTCGGCACTGCCCCGTGGAAATGTCAAAATTCCCTATCGCCATGACCTCACAGCGAGAACGATTACGTAGCCTGACGGCCCGTACTACTAGGAGGCATTGCTCAGACCCTACTGAATTTTACTAAAAGAGGGGAAATTTTCAGTTTTCAGTAAAACGGAGTACAAAAACGGCTTCATTGCAATTAATTGCAATTAATCGTAGTACGCGAACAGACCTAAATTCAGCTAGTTCTACTAAAGTGAAGTATATCGCATCGGAACGTCACATATATGAATAGAACCCAAGTGGGCTTCGAATTTTTCAATACTCAATCCCTCAATCCGGGTCTTTTAACACCAAAATCGGTCCAACCCGGTAAAATTTCCTGATCCCAAATCAATTCGGTGCGCGTATACAACATGGTTTGACTAATCCTAACCCACTTTGAAACCACATTTTATACGAGGTTATTATATACGAAGCTAGTGAAATACCACAAGCTACTTCTTCAAACATTATTTATACTTACCGCAGCTTTTGGCTAGTCTGCAATCCGAAAAAGGAAGCTTTCGGTATCGTTTTTAAATTTAACGGACATATGTCAATTTCGGAACTCGTAACAGTTGGTAGTATGACCGGAATGAAACGCTCGGTTCGATTTCAATCGTTCCCTTTAGGGTCGCCATTTTGTATTCGCGCGAAGGCGAAAGACGGTCCCGTGTCGGCCATCTCCGGGCCTATTCGAACACAATCCACAAACACACACTATACAGCTGAACACAGTGGGCAAGAGGTGAGTACAGCATCGTCTGGAATTTTTTCTTGAAAATTAGACTGAAATAAATCGTAGTATCGTGCCGTTTGACTAAAATTTGTAAGTTTTCGTCAAATAAGAGTAATTACGATTGGTGTCATAGTGAATTATTGCGTATAAAGTCAGGAAAATTCTGTTGAAAGTCGGCGTCACAGTGCAAAGTCGGTAGAGTCAGCGGCCATAGTTTTTGGTTTTCGTACGACGTCGGTTTGTATAGTATTGTCGTGTTGTGTACGCCGCGCTCGGGGAAGTCATTTGCAAAATTGTTGAGTTTGGCGTGTTGATATTTGCGAATAGCTGCAAGAATTGTGTAGTGCCACGGCGAAGATTTTTCGGTGCAGAACATCGTTGCCCAATCCCAAGGTAAGAGTAGTAAATGAGTTGCCAAGTGCAGCTTGCATTATAAAGTGAAATCACAGCCTGTTTGAGCTCTGTGTTTACAGAAAGTTTGATGCCAGGACATAAATTGAGCGCCTGACATTCTTTCACTCAACTATTGTTGATAAATTGACACTATTGCTCGAAGCGGTATCGAGTTGAATTGTAGAAAGCAGGATTTCGTCTAGAATCGTTGGGGGTTTTGCGGGTACGGTGTCAGTGGTCAAGATGGTGTGCGAAGGATGGCACGTCAGGGAGGCTGGGCATGATGTTGCGGGAAGATGATGTTCGAAACAAGATTTGTTTGGAAGTGTAAATTCGCATTGTCCGTCTTGCACGGTAGTAGATTTGAAGCCTGATTTCAGTTAAAATCATCCACTTCGGAGTATCACACGCGCGCATCTTCCAGTGTGTACGTGACGTCAGATCAATGACCTGTTTTGAAGTGATTTAGGAGTATGTGTGTGCCAATTTCTGTAGCGGACTGCAAATAACGAGAATGCATTATCTACGATGCAGTCAAATTGCATGAAAAAGCTTAAAAAGGGTTAGATTTCATGGCGACGTGGTGGTTTGCATAAATCAACAAAATTTGCTAGTCGCATTGGGCATGAAGTTCGACTATCACTAAACACAACAAAGGTGAGAATGTGTGCGTGCTGCGAATGCCGTAGCTGGCGCGAGCTGAGATACAAGATACGACTCTTGCAATGGCGCGCATTTTTCGGCCATGGTTGCGATGAGATGAGGACTGTTCCGTTTCGTCGTGAGCCGGATTGTCGGCGAAGCGACCGCAATACACGTCGTGCTTGTACGCGCTCGGCAAATAGTGTTTATGCGTGAAGTGTCTGTCCACCTGTACGTACCTGTGCGCCTCCCCCGCTAAAGGAAACAGTGGCAGATATCACAAGCAATCTTTGTTTTCTTCTTTCCTGCCTCAACTTATGCTTTACGAGATTTTTCTCAATCTTGTTTTTCAGCGTTGATTCGACGATATGTCATCAGTACCGCGGGGAATTAAATCGTTGAGCGGCTTCTCCGTCGACTAGCATGGTAAAAAATGTTATATTCGCTAAAAACTCTTGCAGCTCCACTTTAGTAAAATAATTCAAATTAGCCCTGAAAAAGTTACATTTCGTGGAAGTTGTTGGACATTCTGCTCTTTCCGTCTTTCTAAATAACTCAAGGTCTCAATAAACACTTTCTCTAACAGAAATGGGTTAGCAAAATTTGAGCATACACGTAATGTGTTGAGAGAATGTATCGCGAGACAGTGATGAGGTTATGAAATGACTTGGAGCGTCTACTGCGAAGCAATTTCGCAAGTCTGGGGATCCTGTCTGTACTCATGAGTACATAGTTTAATACTTAGGTAGGCTATTGATTGTAGTACATGTTATTTAGATTTTATCTTAATATAATCGATGAGAAGGATCGATTTTAATGGTACGAAAAGATTCAGCATAGACTTAAAAATATTTGCGAAATATCACTTGGCAATAAGTATTGAGTAAGCTGGGGTCATATTATGAATGAAGTCAGAAATAAATTCTTGACCAGAAAATGATATAAAGGTTTTCATTTAACTTATGCATAGAACAATTCTACAAATAAAATAGAGGGGAAGCTGCAAATTGCTACAGTAAAATGTATGCTGACAAACGCAGATTTCCGGTTAGACTTATCGAATAAATAGGTGCTTGGCCTATCAGTCTACTAAAGCTGTGATCATATTGCCTTTAAAGTGCAAACCGATTATTTTTAATTTGTTTTATAAAACCATAAACTAATAGGAAAACGTGCTTTACATAGACGCATACAGGCTGTTGTTAAGTAAGATGCTTGGTCAAAAATTTTATTTTCATATTTTTATTCGAGCTCGTCGCCCACAAAAACATTTTCAAATGTATAATTTCGACAGACTTTCAGTTCAAAAAACGTAATTTATCGCAGTGAAAAAAATCGACCATATTAGCACTCATGCATGTGTGCTAAAAGTGGACTCAGCCGTTCATTTATTACTTAACTTGAAATCAGAGGGGAAAAAGATGCACTATAAACCAAACACCAATTTCACGTACATTAAACTGTCTCGTGAAATGTCGGGAATTGTGGATAGCATAAAATGATTAACGAAATAGCCAGGACAAGTGCGTTGGTTAGATCCGCATGATTGTTGAACTAAGTTGGTTAACCGAAAAATGAACATATGGACGCTGAAACAATTTAAATTCAAATGAAAATTTATTTATGCATTTTGTATTCTGCCTCTTGTATTACGGACCTTATTCATCCATCAAATCAATAATTTTTCCGATTTGATTATCATAACACTTTCCATTGATGAAATGAGCTAAAAAGGAATCAAAAGTAAAAAAACAAGACATGATGAGAAGAAGGTTCAGGCGAATCACGCTTCTCCTCGTTTTATTTCCCTTGTATTTTACGATTGTTGTGGGTCTTACTTATTGCTTACCTTAGCGGAGTATGATGCTCAACCGACCACCGTCTTTTCACCCTTTGCGCAAATCTGTAAATTCCAATGGATTCAATAGAGGCTGTTGAGTCAAAGCAGATGTTGGGAAGACGAAAGTTTGGCAAGTTTCAACTTTGTTTCGATCTTAAAAACTGGTTCGACGTACATATATGTAGAGTGTCCTTTTGCCTTTCCAAAATTCTCTTCCACTTTCTCATCGGGCAACTAAAATTTGGCGAAAAGTGCTTTTAATGGGCTTTAATTATTATATTAAAGCAAACCCTTGGTAATCGTCGAAACACCTTAATACTGGGTGGAATCAAAGCTGAGTTGAACTGATAGCTTGTCACAACGCTCTGCGAATTTATACGAGGTAGCGGTGAGCAAGCTATGGCCAGGCGCAAAATTGGAGGTGATGCATAGCACCTGATTCTGAATAAGTCGAGTTTCAGGGCATGGATCAGTATCGAGCCTCTTCACCTGAAGAAATTATGCAGGTCATAAGACTATGCAACAGTGACCTGCCAGTAGACGATTAAAAGGTGGCCAAGGTTAGCGTGCTATCCGAGAACCGGCACCAAGCCCTCGTTATTATAAATGAAGAATGTCTTCTATATCTAAAGAACTGTGGCTAGACGATCGACTACGGGTTCGATTTCATTCAACTGAATATTTACCGAGGGGATCTAAAAATATCCATGGGAAACATCCAGCACCTAAGTAATGTGGAAATAACAGGTATATCACGCTAAAAAAAAACTCCTGAACCTAGTTCAGGAACATATGCATCAGAGAATGATGGCAAAGTTGTCACAACTTCTGAGCTAGGTGGCCGCCATGTTTTCCTGGATCTAAAATCGTAAGAGAAAGGAGCGGCCATTGAATATGACTACGATCTGAAAAGCACTAAATTATACAAAGATGAAGATTATCCAGATTAACCTTTACCACTCCAAGGAAGCGTCCGCTGCTGTTCTTCATCTGTGCGAGAGCGAAAAGAAGACAGTGTTTATGCAAGAACCGGGCATGTGGATAGCATTTTAACAGATACAGACTTGTGCCACCTGAACTTCTAGCCTTAAGCTTATTAAGAAATTTATAACTGTTCTTGTATTATCAAACTTCAGTGACAAGGAATATGTTGGAAGCCAAGTTATTCTGGGACGCTACATGTTGCAAGGCACTCGAACTGGCCTTGCTACCTCCCACAAATCACGACGGATTCCGCGAATAATCACAACGCTCATAATCAGTTATGAGGCAGTTCGGATACCAACGAAAGTGGTGAAAGTGGAGTTTGTATCTAACAACATTGCCATTACAAATATTGGCAATGAACCTACCTTCAGAACCTAAAGACATAATATTGATAAGGGGTTCTAGACATAACACTGATAATTGAACACTGCTCAGCTTCTCACGAGATGGAGAGATTTGCCGAAATGTTCATTGTCAGACCACATGTGCGTGGCATTTGCATTGGGAGGGTTACTATATACAGGACATATGTGAAGCGAACAAATATGCAAAATATGGCACACTTGTGGTCTAGAGAACCACTCGAAAAAGAGGAGGAACATTCGCGTGGCAGTGGATGTTTTAACTAAATATTGTTTGTTAGGCATGCATTTAGCGCGGCTGGCTGGCAAATGCCTTACAACGACTTCTGCCGGAGTTCCAGGTACGCGGAGGAAGAGGAAAGAATTATTCACCTCTTGTGCGATTGCCCGGCGCTTGCTGGAAGAAGGAAGCAGTTTGCTGGCTCATAATTCTTCACTTGTCTAACGGAAGTAGCGTTGGTGGACATGTAGAGGATTGCGCAGTTCATCAAGGACTGTTCTCCACTTAAAACGGGTTGTGAACTTCGCGATGCGGTATCATATTGGGCAATTGTGCGCCTAAGTACGCCTTCTCGGGAGTCTACCTAAAGGAGGTATCCGATAAAAGGCTTGATCAAAAACCCATCACGTAGTGGTAAGGTTGATTTTAAATTGATTCGCTAGTCCTGCCTTATGTAGCAGTTCCTAATCGTTATTGTTATCAGCGTGTAGAATACACTTATGAGAGAAACTTTCTAGAAATAATATTGTAAAAATATTCATTATAACCGAACCAAATAACTTATAACATGATTAAACGATTACAAGACATATTCCACAAAAGTAGCAATTTTCAATATTTACATATTATGCTCGAAGCCACTTCTTACATAAGTTTTATTTTTCCAGGAATCAACGTTCAAATTTACGGCGTTAATTTCATCGGAATTGTTTGTATGCTAGACGATAAAAGAAATAAAAATATTGTGATGGTCTTGTGCATTACCTAGACGAGACAATTGAAAGGGCTTTTGCAAATCGACTTACTGTAAAACAAATCATAGTACAAAATGTTTGCGTTTCACAAACCACGAGTTTATCGGTCGACCGAAGGTTGTTGCATTTGCCGTGCGAAATCTAGCAGTAGCAGATTCACTGATTCAAAAAAATACGAAGATGATTCAGTCAAGTGTTTTAATTTAGAGAAACCCCGCCAAGGGGAAATTTGCAATGCATGCGTTCTTCTTGTGAAGCGATTCAAGAGATTGCCGATCGGCAGCAATCGTCATTGGGGTCATGTTGTAGATGCTCGGATCGGTCCCGGCATGAAATCAATATCTAAATTCAAAAAGTTGAAAGAGGAGTGCCAACAGCAACAAAGACAAAATGCTTCCGAGACCAAAGCTCTCGGAAATCGAATTTCATCAGTTTCGGAGAAATTTTGCAAAATTTTCCGGAAAAATAAGAAGAAACTCTTGGAAAAGAAAAAATTCGCTGAGAAGGCAGAAGACAATTCTTCCGACGAGAACTCGTCTCCGGGAACACCCGATTCTTTGAACAGCGACGAAGAAGGAACATATCGTAGTAGGCGTCGTAGACTCTCAGGGATAAGAAGGCGTAAAAGTCGAAAACCGGTAAAATTATCAAAACGACGACTGGAAAGCGTTGGTTTCTTCGATGAAAACGACTGGTCGTCCAGATTGTCATGTTGCGGAAATGTCTACGAGAATATTAAAATTGGAGCTCTGATAGTAGACGCCACGATGTGCAAACCATGTCCAGAACATGTACAAGTTTTCAAGTCTGCATTTAATGAGCCGCCCTGTCAAGACGATAAGGAGAACTCAATCGAAAAGGCTGAACGAAATATTCCATTTGCACAATGTAATAACTTGGCAACAGCTCAGAATACGCTGTCCTGCAATAGTTCCAAAGCGAACATATTCGCTGCCGATAGTATGGAAGGTTCATTAATTTCAAACGTAGCTAATACTGGTAAAAACAATTTGGCACTGAAAAAACACCAGCTGTACTGTAAGAGACAAAATGAAAACTTCCACAATGAGCCACTATCGGCGGCATGCGAACCGCTTCAAAGTGCTGAAGGAGCGACTGCAAATTCAAAAGTTTCGAATCAAAATGAACAAATGGCCATGCCGACATTGAAATCGAAGCATGCATTTCTACATAAAATCAAATCAGACACGAGCAAGATGGTAAAGAACTCGATAGAGAAAATTGCAGGCTCTTCTAAACCGAAAAATGCTGAGCCAAGCGAGGTGAAAGCTACCATGCAATGTGTTGCATCAGGTTCGACTGGAACAAAAGGAGGCACGCAAGGTGACGTTGCTGGTGCGAGCAAATACAGTGACAATTCATCGGACTCAGGATTCGAAGAAAATGTAGTCGATCCGAATCTACTGAACATGGTAAGGATTATTGAAAACTTGTAGGAGTAAATGTGTAACTTGTGAAATTTGTTTTGTTTCAACAGGATGGAAATCAAAGAAAAATCATAATTCGGCCGATCGAATCACTATTCCTGGCAACACCGAACTCGGTAACAATTCCAGTGCCACCTGGCTCACAAAGGCTGCCGAAAACAGTTCAGAAAACGATACATGTAAGTAAATGCAAATATCTTATTTATGTCATTTATAGCCTCAGCCTAGTGATTGACTGTTTCAAGGGCCAAGCAAAATAATGTGAAAACTTCGAATGATTGTTTTGTGTTTGTTGATGGTGGAAAAAGTAGTAGGCCGTTAACTTAGACTTCACTTTTAGCTCATGATATTGCTTCTGGGTTATATGTGTTGTTGCTAAATTTTATTGCAGCGAAATTAGCTTACAATTAGAGAAAAGCAAAAGTACTACTACATGAGTCTGTGTCTGATACAATTATTATTATAATGAAGCTTTTCCAAAACTTCCCTCTTTTACAAACTCCATCCACAACCAAAGTGGCAATTGATTAGATCTGATATTCACGAACTTTTATGACTATGTAATGGTTAGCCCAACTATTGACGCCCAAACGCTTTTTTCAAACACTCTTCAATTCGCTTTTACAGTGGAACCAGCTACTACAAATATTTCTTTCACCCAGTCGAAGAATAATGAAATTTTATATGATTTTCGAAACGCTGACTACTGATTTGTACTAGACATGGGTAACGCAGCGCTGCGCCGCGCAATTGCGTTGAAGCACTAGCCATGATACCACTGCGCTGGTATCGATTATCGGTATCAGTAGCGCAGTAACGCACTTCGGTATTAGAAGCTGTAACGCAGTTCGGTATCAATGGTGTTGGCGCTGCCGCTTTGCAATGCCAACACCATTTGGCTTGGCGCTATGCTACGGGGCGGCGCAAAGATATGAGTTGAGTATACTTACCTCAAGTCTGTTTGATTCAAAACGTACGCACGTTTGGAAAGATACCTGAATGAGTATATACTATAGCCTGGGTATTTTATATCGGGAAATTAGTAAGTTCAAATTTGGGTCGCTCTCGTCATATAAAAGCTTTTTCAATCATTCTTTTTTGAGTGAATCATAGCGTCATGGTATTAGCGCAATGCTACCAGCGCCGTATGTGAGTCCGAGAAACGCAGTGAGTATCACACATAGGCGAATGAGATCATGGTATCATTGCGCTGATACCACTGCTGGCGCCTGTATCAGTGTATCAGCGCTTCAAAATTTGCTACGTTACCCATGTCTAATTTGTACGCAAGTTATGAAAAAGAAATTGGTACGGATTATTAATCATATTAGCTTATACATACACTTGTTACCTACCCACGATTGAAAGATGGCAACGGAAAAAGGGCCAACTTCAAGAAAACAAGTCATAATTGTTTGTGAAATGCAAATTTACCTCCGAGCTTCTCAATATGTAAGGTATATGACAGTCTTCCTCCGAACGATCATGTACAATGAGTCTGATATCTCTGGAAATGAATCTTAACGCCTCTAGATCTTCGTAACGGGTTGCGTTGTTTCCATACTTGAATTTTCGATCACTGTTCGATTTTTCACTGGATTTTCATTTTGGTCCCCGATGGTTTTTGAAGATTAACTTGTAATTATATATTTATTATCGTCAAGCAAAGGTAATCTCATGAAACTTCTAAGCTATTGTTGGTTTCTTTGGTCATATTAATTGATCGCGCGTCTGTCAAATCCCAGAGCTCTATAATGCTGTTGGTCGGAGTAATTCACCTCAAACTCCTGTCGATCTTATTTGGTACAGATTTCGGCGACATTCTTTTCCCTCGCATTCTACTATATAATACAAAGTACTACATCTTTGTTTGGTGTCGCCAAAGTTTACGCAGCATTTGCTCGGCTGTACTTTTACCCTTGAACCATTTGAATATTTTCGGTACTGCAGCAATAACCGCTGCAGTTTATCGTGTAGGTCCCGTAATCCTGCATTGATGATTTGAGACCTTTTTTTAAGCGTTTGAACAAACCTTTCTGCTTGTCCATTTGTATGAGCGGGAGGTGTAAATTTTTCGTTATTCCATTTCTGTCGAGGAAGTCTGAACTTTTTGGATGTAAACATTGACCCATTGTCAGATACGATGCCATTTGAGATTCTAAACCTAGCGAATATCTCTTGATAGTATATTCGCTGTTAATTTTTCCTCTGGACTGCTTCAACCCATAAGGAAGCGTCAACTATTTAAATGTAATACGGCATAAAAGATCCGCGAAAACATCATGTACACACTACCAAGCTACTGAAGATGACTTCCATGTATGAGTACGTTCTTTGGGTTGCTCAGATTGGCCGTTTGCACAATACCGGAATCCTTTTGCCAATTTCTCGAAATCTGAGTCTATCCCCGGCCACCAGCAGTAGCTTCTTGCCAAATACTTCATCTTCACAATTCCTAGGTGTGCCATATGCGACTCTTTAAAAACATTAGATGAGAATAACAACGCATAACAAATAATTCCTCTGGGTATGCAACCGTTTTGTAACATTAGTTGATTCCATTCCATTCCTTTGAACTTCTTTGCGATAATTTCTCTCCCGGCAGTAAATTTCGGTAAATAACTGTTAATTCCGGATCAAGGCTAGTCTCCTTTGCCATCATTGTATTTGTGGCTGGCTGCAAAATGCCATATAACTGATTAATAGTAATTACATTATTGAAATACTCAGCATCGATCTTAGAGGGGTAGCACGAAAAGTAATCAGCATTTACATATCTTTCCGTATCACTATATTCAATACTATAATTATCCTGGTAAAAACTGAGCGTAGTTCAAAAGCCTCTGCAATGTTTGGATTGAATATCGAAACAAGTGGTTATTGTCTGCAATTAAAATTAACTCCCAGCCGTAGCAGTAATTAAAGAATTTATGAAGACCCCAAAATATGGTCGTTGCTTCTTTGTGTCTTAGACTTCAATTTGTTTCGCTGTTACTTAAAGTTTGAAGCAAATGCAATTAGTCTTTCTCCATTAGTTGTACGATGTGATAAAATAACGATAACCTGTAAGGTGTCGCATCGATAGTCAGGACTATCTCAGAGTTTTCATGAAATGGTATCAAAATGTTTTCACTTGTCAAATCAAATTTGATATGTTCAAAAGAGCACCGACAATCTGAAACTAATATACCTTCTACCAGCTTCAAGTATTTTATAGTGGATGAAGTTTTATCATCTTATTGTACTAATTGTCCATTCAGAGGAATTGTCGTATGTTGTCGTGTTTAATGTTCGTAGGTTGTTTTTGAACCTTCTCTGTATTCTTTTAGAGTACTTGCTTGCCAATTACATGCCTCAAATAGGTGACACTTTGTTGAAAAAGTTTGCAATTTTTTGCTTTGTCATTTAATCGTAATTAAATATCAAGAACTTAGTATTTTTTATCGTAAGATTCTTGCAATGTTCGACCCATGTCAATTATATAATCAAAGAAACAAGTGGTTGCTTTGCTGTCTTTTACTATATGCTCGTCAATAAAATGCTGCCAGATATTCGGGTCAATTTTAACTGTTTACTTATTATTTGCATCAATGAACTTAGTGTTCTTATTGTTTGCATTAATGAACTCGCTTCGTCCATATCAAGGTAAAGGTAAGATTTGTGGATGTCAAAAGTACTAAAATATTTGCCGTTTTTCAAATTCTGGAATATATTTTCTATTTTTGGAATTAAATATTTATCGTAAATTTTGTTTTCAAAAACATCGCAACACAGTGTAAATTTCATCGAATAGTTTAGAAATGGTTCTGTGCTCAAATGATAAAGAACGGATGTGCTGAGCTTCAAATGAATTGAGTTTATTGATTTACTCGCGTCCCACTTTTGGATCACACGCGCCATTAACTATATATATATTTTGATATTGCACGTAAACGACGCTAACGCAACGTGTTGGGACTAGTTCTTGGTTGTCCTCACTTTGCTAAAGGAAATGACTGAATCGGGGTAAACTTTTCTAAAAGATCTGTAATTAATTACAGAGACACTGGTTCAAACTCCATTTCGAAATGATTGTTATTTACTTTCACATCAATAAAATATTTATTCGTTTGACATTTAGAAAATAATCGCAAAGAGTTCAAATACTGGTTTCACAATCTATCACTCCTATTGTTTTGATATTTTGTTCTGAATTTTTATTCCTTTTTATTTTCATGTATACCGAAAACAAATGCCTTCGCATTTTTCAGTTCCTCTTTTTGTGAATTTAAAATTAGAAGCAATTTACCACACCGGTAGCGCTTTTTCTCAGTTGTATTAGGTTGTTTTTTAAGTTTCAAACCGATTGTTTTGATATGTTTGTATGGCTGAAGCTGACGAATTAAGGGGGCATTCGCCTTTGAAATTGAAAAAAAAAACACTTTTTAAAAATGTTATTATGAAAAAACTATTATATTTATTGACAAAAATTCGTTTGGACATTGTTAAACAGTCTCTAAAGAATATAAAAAAAAAATATTTTTTACATTTTTAGTTTCCCTTGGCTGCTGTAGAGGGCGTCATCCAAAAGTTACTTTTCAAACGGTAGGACATATTGTGGACCTCCTGTAACATTTTTTTGAAAAATTCAAAATGGATTCTATTCTTGAGACTCAAAACTATACAATGAACCTCTAAAACTCATACTTGTTCATATTTTGAAGTTTTTGTATGTATATTTCTGAAAAATGCGAAAAAACGGCATTTTTTGGGGGTAATTCATCCCCGTAAAAAAAGGGGGGAGTATTTATTTAAACTTTTTGAAGGTTTTTTGTTTACTATTTTTAATAAGTAATCGAATGCTTTTTGGTTTTTTAAAATCGGTCAAGTAGATTCGGAGAAAAATGTCCTACCAGTTTGAAAAAGGTAGTTTCGAGAAAAACGCGTTTAAAGTTTTGTTTTACCATAATTTTATTGAGTAAAAGGTCGAAAACTTTTTTTTACCTTAGCTGTACCTTTTTTTCTATTACGAATTTCTTGATGAAATTTTAGGAGGCAACTTTTGAACGTATATAGAAATATGTAAAAATCTCAAAATCGATTTTTTGAAAATTTCAAAGGCGAATGTCCCCTTAAAATCATTGCTTTCGTTCTGGATTTCGAAGCTTCAATAGCGAATGCTAATTGTAAAGTTGATTTCATTGTGAGATTATTTTCACTAATAAGACACTCTTTTAGGTATTCAACTCTCACACCGTAAATAAATAAATGGATTACTTAGGTTCATTTACTCCAGGACTGACGAGTCCTGCTACGTAAACCCCCAATGTACATATCACTTATCAACTTATGTTGCTCTGTAATCTCGTTCATGGATGAACTCAAATGATTTTTTATCAATGAAATTAAGGTTGCATATGACTTTGCGGATAGTCAATGGGCGCGCAGTCAAATCTGCTAGCAGGCTGTAGTGTTTTGGACCAATGTGGTTTTGTAATTAGCACTTTCTTTCTACAAACCGGATCTATAATAATTCGCATGGCCAAGTACGTAGTTGTAGAATGGCTCCTTGGTTTCATCACATTCATTGAAATGAATATTAGGTGTTGCTGCATGTATTTATGTCGGCAGATTTTGTAATAGGTCGATCAGCGTTTGTGTGCTCACTCTATTCACATTTCCGGATTCTCTAGACCCCGAGACACTATTTTGTGAGTAGCTTGCTCTATCGTTTTAATCCGTCATATATTTTATTCCGTCCTCGCACCACTGATATGTATGCAAGATCCGAAACCGATCAAAAAGAAGCTAATACATATTTATTGAAGAAAAAAACACTCAAAACATTAATTCAACAATAATTTATGATGCCTCAGAAACCATAGAAATAAAGCAATTACAAATAAAAGCCGTCTCCATGAGGATATAAAAATCCAAATAATGTTCTAGCTCTATGTGAATGGGGGAAAAACTTATTACAGACTCGAGGAAGTTCTTTGATTTCGTTAATGTAAAATGCAAAATCACTGGCTATCCTTGTTCTATGTTCAAAGGTTTTCGCCAAGCATTTTCAAAATAGTGTTTTCCATATTCAAAAACTATCTACTAGAATCACCACAATACCTCTTATCGACAGATTCGTCCTTACACAAAAGGCTATTATTGAAGCTATTCATGAACTAAAGATAAGCGAAGGATCAGGCCCTGATTTAGTTTCTCCTTTCTTCGTGAGTCAAAGTGCAGACCAATTGAGCATCCCTTTGCACGTTATGTTTAATAAAACCATCTCTCTTTGTGTTTCCTTTCTTTCTTGAAATCCTCACACCTTACACACATGTTGAAAAGTGGTGATATACGATCAGATAACTATTAACGAATCGCTATTCTATCTGTTACCCCAAAGTTTTTGAGAAGCTAGCTTTACTCGTATTATCGAACCTCTTCTTAATGACCAAAAACATGGATTTAATAGGTATAGATCAACTTATCGAATCTCGTGATCTAGCCTCTGATGTGCTCTGAAAAAACATGAAAAAAGGCAAATTGATGCGGTCTATGCGGACTCTAGTAAGGCTTTTGACCGGGCTGAGCATCAAATTGTTTTAAAAAAATTCCGTTACTTTCGTATATCCATGCTTTCAATCCTAGTACTAGCCTCCTTGCGAAATGAAATTATTGGTGAGTGCTCCCAAGAGGGAATAAATCAGAACGTTCTGCGAGGGTCTTGCAAGATCCTGGAGAAGGACCAATTAGCTAAGCTGGAATCTAAAACTCCCGGATGCTGATTTTATGAATTCCAAAAAGGAGTCTCTACAGACTTTACAATTTCTGGGCGCACCATTTGTGCCTCTGACCAAAACTCCAGCTCTTCATAATTGTAGTGCTGGTACACAGCTAGATCTATGGTCACCAGCGAAAAGTTCAAGGATGTTACCACGTTATTTGAAAATGTCAAATTGCCGGGGCTAGATGCCATCCATCTAGGGCAGTCGATTTGTATTTTCGGCAAAACACTTCTCTGAAAGAAGAACGTGGAAGTGAAGCTTACACAAGCTTTAAATGCTTTCGGACAGAGCAAGAGAACTTTTGCTCTCACATGAGGTCTAACGCCTCATGTATTTAGTTATGTGGATCTGCGAAAATCATAAGGCCGACGATGGCAAACGTACCCGTGGTGCGGAGGACTTTCGTGAACCTCTTGTATGATCAGAAGAAGTTAGCCCCACTACAAAGGACTGTGTGCCTAGGTATCTATGGTACTATGAGTACCACTCCTGTAACAGCCCTTAATGTGCTTCTCAATCTGTCTTCACTGGACATTCAAATTCAGAGTGTAGCAATGAGCTCTACCCGTAGACCCGACTCATTTCGGTCTAAGAGTAGGAAATAACTGTATTTGAAACGACACTGTTCTATTAAAGGTTCTATGCTTGAAATCCCTCCGATTTTCGCGATGGGTTCGGACACTCGAGTGCCTCTTGTTGATTTCGGGACAAGATACGGAGTAATCTTCTTGAGCAGAATTGACTGGAACTACTCACGTCAAGGAGATAGTTCGAGATATTCTTCGGCGACAACTCGAAGACAGATGCTAGATTTGGAGCTGGTGTCCATCTGCATTCGTGAATGACAGGTGGGTTTCGTCGTTCGGAGAGCACGATTCTATTTTTCATGCATTTTTCAACGATTGAAGAAAAGTGAGTCGTATTGCTATTTGCAGCGAACTTCAAGGTGCACTGTCGGCACCAGGTAGACCCCTGACTATTTCGAAAATTGCTCAATAATGCAGGGTTCGATTGAACTTTGTCCACTGGTTCGATAAGGTGAATCTGCTCTGGGTACCGGAGTACTGTGGTCTTGGAGGAAATGAGATCGGTCCGACGTCCCACTACAGGACCCTGCGCATCTGGTTAATTGTTGCCCACAAAGAGTGATGAATGTTTCCTGATGTGGCCGGGTTTTCTTTCAGAGCGTAACCATTCGACTGCGGAATACCACCACAAAAAGAGCAGAATTGGGGCACATGTTCCGAATAGGGGCTGTGATGAATGGCTTTGTACATTCGGCCTAGAAGAGGCTGACTCTGCGGAGCATTTCCTCTGTAAATGCAGATCGTTTGCGAATGCCAGAAACTAATGCATCAGCTGGGATGTGGCGTGTATGAAGGAGGTTCTTTTATCCTGTCCTTGATTTCTGAAAATCTGGAAAGCTATAGTCGGCTTGGGAGGGGAGCTAAGTAACACATTCACGACCTGTTAATTTTCCTTTTCATTCCTTTTTTTATTTATCCTTCTTCTTATTGCTAATGAGCGCAGCAATAAGTTTATTTTCCCCGCATCAAATCTTCATTTTCACAGCGCTGTGTAGAGAGCTCTTCTTGCAGATACTTAGCCTTGCATTGTACTTGGTAGGCATATACTCAAAAAACTAAGTAGCCAAAACAAATTAAAGGACAACAAAACTCGGGTTTCTACATACTTTTAAATTAATTCGAAATACAGTAGAGTCCGTTTATAACGACGGCTAAGGGACCGAACGTTTGCAGTCGTATTAACCAAACGACGTTATAAGCGATTTTCGAAATGTACCTATACATTTTACTCATAGTACTACTTGGCTGCATAGCAGAGCACATATTAAAGTAAATACAAACGATACACAAGATGCTATCATAAGAAAAACTAATTTATTGGAGAAACACGAACGAAGGTTGTTTTACAGAATGTGAGACACATGTTAAAGTTTTGTAAGCTTACAGATATAAATTGCATAGTTAGCAGCTGAAAAACTGTGTATTTTAGTCTGTTTCTGATTGGCTTTTGCCTTATAATAAGAATTACGTATTAACTTAATGAGACGAGACATTGTTAATTTTGTGTCGTCATCTTCGTAATTAGAATGTATTAAAAGTGTCTGCATCTTTGAGAGCTTCTTCGATGCTAGGATTCGATCAGCCCATTAGTCTTCAGCCGGACACAATATTGTGTGAAGTTTTGAAGCGATTGATCCAACTTGGTGTACATGTGAAATTCGGTACATTGAATCGCGGAGCAAATAACTGGGTTTGATGCTGTAGAATAGGACAACTGACGAGTATTTCCCGGTTTCGTTGCACTTTAAACCACTGAAGTAATGCTTGATCCACTTGATCCTGTGTGGACGCCCGAATTCGCTTGGGAACAGCTCTTCAATCTTACATTTGCTATTCTTTATTGTTGATATGTTGGAGTAAGAAACACCAAACTCCTTCGCAAGAGTCACATTTGATTTACCTGCTTCTAAACGTTGAATTATCGCTCTGTTTTCTTCAATAGTAAAACACTGTCGTTGTTTAGGCGTAGACATTTTTACACACACAAATTAGACAAGGAACGGTATCTGGTTTGGTCGCTCGAAATTGCGGTGTGATAATTTGACAATATCTATGTAACTTAGTGATATTTATAGCTATAAATGTGGTTATGTGATATAATTGTTTCGGAAACTTTTCCTTTACTAGTCTCTTTGCGGTAAATAACCAACTGCAATTTAACGATAACTTAACTACAATTGCAATTTTTTTATCAAACTATTTAAATTTGTACCTACGACTGGCAAAGAAACGGGCAATTAAAATAATGTTGTCAGTCTATTTCAATATTTGATTTATTCGATAATTTACTTTCTCTTCGCACATGAAATATAAAATCATGTCACCGAAAATAGTCTTATTAAATCCGTTCCATATTTCAGACTCCTCACACTATGGCCGTATTGAATAATCATAAAATTCGTGCAATATTCAACGCTACATCTGACGGCGGCTTAACATGTCTCAAAGCTCCGTCATCGTCTTTACCATTGAATGGAGCACCGACGTCACCATCGGGTTCGACAATCGCCCACAAGAAATTTCTTTACGTTAAAGGAAAGAACATCGAAGCTTCAAATAATTGACGGTTTTCTATAAAATCATTAGGCTAAATTTTATACTGATGTAAATCAAATATTTGTAAGTAAACTTGTTTGACCCCTACAATTTTACAATACATTAACAATGAAGCACGCAAAAAACAAGAAAAGTAATAAAAAAAAAACTGTCTTCATCATGTTATATTCAAATTTACAGAAAGCGGGATCACAAATAAGTTTACTTAAGTTTGACAAATTATGCATAAATAGTTTAAAATTCTATAAAGTTTTCCATATATAATGGTAATTTTTTTTATTTATTAACATTTTATGTATTATTGAATATAAAAAATTACATATAATATTGTATGATAAATTTTAATAGTATTAAATAGGTTTAAGTATAAATGTAATTTATTAGCATTTGTTAGGTTTAAGATGAAGTTATTCAATCTGTCATTTTATTTTGTGTGTACATTTGTACGAAATATATATCAATAATATGCATCGAAAAATAGGCTATCTCACAATCACCACTTCAAGTATATTTCGTGAAAATTGAAAAATCTAATCGAAGCTTTCTCTTATCCAGCCACATCAGCTTCCTTGGATCAAACTAGATTGTTGTCACAACCCAGCTCGACTCAATTTCTTCGTTGGTTTGACGAGGCACGATTTTTTGTGTCAAGCTGTTAGCAGCTCAAGCCACTATTGCAATTTCTAAGAGGTTAAGTTGAAGTTCTCCGATTTTTCGTTATAAATTGTAAATGTCTACAGATTTTTAACCAATTCTCTTTATTCGAAATCAATACCTTTTGTAGTACATAGGGCATTTAATATGTATGTCTGTTAACTATGATTAACTATTTATTTTGATATGAGTAGTTCATTTTGTATAGAGTGCACCATTTTTTATTAACAATATATCTGCCCTACTAACCATAAACGTTTTGTCTACATTTTTGTCATTTTTGAGCTAACACCGGATTCAAAAACTACATACTCTATTACATCATTCTGCAAAATTTGGAAAACCTATCTTTAGTGGAAGAATGTTAAAATCAATATTGAAAAATGCACTCTCCATATATCTCCAGTACAAATCAAAACACAAATCATTGAATATCTCGAAAGCGCTAAAATGTAGATAGAACCTTTATGCTTAGTAGGGCAGATATGTCGGCTGTACATATCCCTATGTTTTTCGACATGTATTATGTTAATATGTTTTAGTAAGAATCTTCCGATTTTTCGATTAGTTTTTGGCAACATTGGTTTCATGGTAAAATTCTTGAAAATTTATATTCAGTTCATCAATCATAGAACAAGCTTTTACTGTGTATCACTGAATTTAATTTTCAGGAGTTCAATTATCCTGTTAAACATGATCCCTTACAAACAAAAACTTGTTTCTATAATAGAAAGTCTAATAAAATGAGTTAGTTTAACATGATTCATCGGCTTCGCAATGACGTCAGCAATCATTTCTAATCATTCATTCGTTAATTTTTTCGCGTAAAGTAGTTCTTTACATCCATATGCTTCGTCCATGTATGATAGCTATTATTTGTAGCAAGCCGAATAGTCATTTGACAAGCATTCGGAAATATTTTACAATCACACCGCTTAAGTCATAATGCCGCTTATATTGCCCTATCTATTGACGTAAATTCAGCTTCAGCTATGAATAGCGTAATAATTGATGAATATCCAGATTTAATTTAACCAACATGGCAAGAAGAAAACGGATAGACGAATAACACAATACCGGTGCCAAGGTTTCCTCGTGATCAATCACCCCGATTGTGAATGTCACGTCACGTCACGCCGACGTCGATTTACTGTCGACACATGAAAAAGCGATTGTGGATGTCGATCTACATCGACAGTTGTCACGTCGATCGACAGTTTTCGTCGATCAATGCAGAGTCCGCGACACAAGGAGAAAAGCGAAAGTGGTATGTCGGAGATTTGAAAAAAGAACGAACGCCGTTCTTTTAGAATCTTATGTTTTGAAAGGTAATGGTACGGGTACGGGCGGTAGTAATTAACGTTAGTAGTATTTAATTGATTTGCAATTATCAATCGTCACAAAAGACGTTAAAAGAAAAGAAACTCTCGCGAAACGTCGCAAAGCGGCGACAATGTAAGTATGGATTTTAGTTAAATGCATCGAGGAGGAAATTGTCAGTAGAATCAACCGTGGGTGGACCAAATATATTGCATTTATTCTCTGCTTTAGAAGACAGAGTGCTATCCATCTTAAGTTTGGGCGCAGCGTTTAATCCTCCTGGATGCAAATTTGGATTTAAGGGCTCCATTTCGCCCAACCTGGAGTATCTGAAGGCCTTGGAAAATTCATCATTCGGAAACTCGGTTTCAGCAATCGCCGAGACAGATTCTGAAGCGTCAACGTCGAAAGTGTCGGCACTTACAAGCAATGGCGATAATGCAGGAATTCCTCGAATACAACGTAAGGTTCGAATGAAAACAGGTTTGAGGGAAAATAGGTGCATTCAACTCCTGGAAAGACATCTTGCCTTACAGTAGCAAATAAATGACAAAACAAAAGAAACTGCACGGTATACCACAAACACTTAATTATTTAAAAACAACAACTGAAGATCAGCAGTGAAAATTTAAGATAAAAGCGAGAAAAATACGAATTTAAAAAAAATATTTATTGGAGAAGGAAAGTTTTGGTGGAAAAATTAAAACTGAAACGTGTTAGAAATAAAAAAAATGGTGTTCAAACTTAAGCTTGAGTCTAGATAAGATCGATATCTTTTCAACTATCATTTATATGTTAAAATAAGTGCCTACTATTTTAGTGATGCATATTTTGTTACTTTCATTTTTTCCAAATTGATAAATCATACAATTACTTAAGACAGAAAGTCTTAAGCTATGTTCCTAGGGCAATACCTCTCTGTTTATTTAAATTGGACAAAGAAATGAATGCACTGATTGTGCAGAGTCACACGAATATTTATAACTTTTGATTAAAAATTGGGCAAATGATTTATTTTTCTTTACTTTTACTTATCTTACATCCCAAGCATCCGTTTTACAACTATTAAAAAAAACTTAAACAGTGTTGCAATTTTTTATTACTCATAATGTTTGCGAAATTCTTTCTCTTATAGAGACGACATCTAAATTATCTTCCATATCAATGGCGTTATTAACCATTTATAATCACTGCTCCTTCCTCACTTTCCTCCTCCGAATTAAAAAAATGTCTAACAAACTCATTTCGTTTACTAAATAAAAAACTTCTTCCATTTCCTTAAGGATTTCACTACATCAATGTCGTGTTTGACAGGAAAAATACAGTCACAATTGTAAAATAACTCATTTACATGAGCATCCATTCACAATTTACTCCCCATACACTGACATCAGTGTGGCAATCCTACTGAGTCACGTCGATGCAGTTACACAATCGGGATTCTCGATCGACGTGACGTGACGGTCGTCGACACGACGTTCGTCGACACGACATCCGCAATACGGGTGAATATCGCGTATTTGGAAATAGCCTTTTACTATTAAACGTGTTTTGTACCACGTAACAGCTCCTGTAGTCTCACGTTTAACTTTGAAGACTCATTTGCTGTCAATTGTCTTTCTCCCTTATGCTAAATAAGTTAACATCCACGTGTCGTTTTCCATAAGTGAGGCATACTACGAATCTATTGCTGCTTTCCAATTCAACGCATCAGAAATAGATAGCGCTTCTTCAATTGTGACTGGTTCACAAGTTCCGCAGACATCAGTGATAAACAAATTTTTCCTATCTGCAATTCGCTCGGAACGTCTCAGGAACATATCATTGTTATCGTCTTCATTCAATCTGCAATTGTTGCCGTTATATCTCCTATCCGCCTCGCATTACGCATCAACGAATTTAAATTCCACTAAAGAAATTATTAAATCTACTGTCCCTAAACTCCTTTAAATTTGTTCATTGTTTAATTTATACACAATTCTTAGGTATCATCTCGAACTGCCGCTCCTTTCATATGGCACTCGAAAGACACGAATCTATCGTTTCCATTTCTTACTCTTGCACTGGAGCAACAACTTGCAGATGATACTCCAAAAAGATATACTAAGCTATGTACTTTTAATATACCGAATTTGATATTATTTTGAATTCCTAGTAAAATTATTTTAATATTTATTCAGCTTAGATTGTATTTTGAAATTTCATTGAAATGTACTAGTCGTGATATTAAGGTAGCCTATTTTTCCTATATGAGCAGAATTTTACATTTGGAAATGTTAATAGATAATTTTTGTTGCATGTTCTGCATTAGTCTAAATTTATGAGCTTAGTAAGTGGCAGGCTACTTTCTCTACAACAGTTCTTCATAACCGTTTTGATATTGCACATTTTTCACTTTAGTCACGATTTCAATTAAACAATTACAAGATATGCAACATGAAATTTCACTCAATAACAACACAAATCTTGTAATTGTGACTAAAGTGAAAAATTTGCAAAATCGAATGAATATATTCGTTTTATTAAGAAAAAATTGAGCTGTTACTATGTTGTAGCCGATGTATTCTATGTCCATTATTGACTTTGTTGCAATAATTAATTTTTATAATATAAGTGGTTTTGAGCGCAAACTTATTTACAGTATGCGAAAACAAAACTGCCATGAAACATTGACAGGATAATATCTCCAATAAGGCTGAATCTTAGGTTTAAAGAGTTTTGTATGTAAAGAATGATAAAGATTTGTACATTTCTCGAAACAATTATTATAAATGTTAGATATCACACAAACTTGTAATACATATTGGAAAATATCAACACCATTGCATAGAAATAGTGTTTGAGCAGGATACGAAGACGCGGAAAATTTGAAAATTTATAGAGAAATATTTGTAGCATCTTCGTTGATACTCGATACAATTCGTCCCAATTTGTTTTGTTTCTAATTTTTAATGATTAAAATTAATATTCCACTAACCATACTTCTTTAATTATTTCGGGTTAGAACGCAAATTCTAGAACTGACCTAAGTCATTAGAAATATTATGGTTGATAATTTTGAAATAAATACTACTAGGTATGAAGAATACTCTCTGAGAATTAGATCAATGATGTATGGGTGATGTTATTCGTCTTGTCTTTCGTATTCATCTTAAAAAGGGTTGGAATTTATTGATGAGCTGGTTCACACATGATATCCATTACTTAAAATTTCTTTATTCCATCAACCGGTGTTGTTGGGTGCGCATCCTGATATTATTTCTTGATATACTGATTTGATTGAAACTATTGTGCCTATTTTCTGAATTCTCGAGATTGATTCATGAAAGATTGTGCTAGTGTGCTTTTGGGTCACTTGTCAGGAAGTGGTTTGTACCCTCACAGCATTGATTGTATGTCGGGTGTTTAGTTCAAAATGTATTGTCAAACACTTAAAAAAACTATTTAAATACTTTTAAAATTGGTAAGTGAATTGGATTATATCTATTATTTTTGCTTTTAGTTGAACTTTTATGCATCAACTTCGGTTCCTGCGCTACTAGCGTTTTAGTGTATAAATTTCGGGTAAACTGGACTTGATGCCCCACACCCGGGAAATCCCACCACCAGAGGGCGAAAAAGTGGTAGAAGGGCTGAAAAAATGAAGAAAAACAGACAAAATTATACATGAAAATAAAAAAGAAGATGAAACAATGAAGGAAAAGAAAAAAAAGAAAGAAAAGAAGCCCCAAAAGCAAACGCACAACCACAAAAACACAAACATATTAGCCCGACATCTATCGGCGAAATTCATGGAACAGCTGTGTGGGGCATCAAGTCCAGTTTTACCTAAATTTCCTTGCCATAAAAAAACAAGCATGTTATAAATCCCTCTATAAATTTTCACAACGCCACCTCGTGTCCTTCAAGTTTAAGCAATATTTGTTTAAGACCATATAACTATGTATGTTGAAAACAAATCAACAAATTTTTGCACTTTGGAGAAAAGGCTGAATAAAAATTCCACAAAATATAAATTGTAGTCAACGCGAAATAAATACAAGAATGTAGTTGTGAGATCTTTATTATGGAGCAGCCGTTTATAAGATATTGTAGCCTAAAGATGTATATATATATAATGAATGGTACAATAAATTAAATTCTATGTTGATTTCATTTACTTCGTTTAATTGTAATGAAGAAACGCATCTGTATTGGGTACGCCATTTACCCTTTTTAAAAAGGAACTGGCTATTCTAAAATAACGCAATCCGCAGTTATACAGAATTTTCAATATGGCCATAACAACTTTGTATTTAAATAAAACAATAATGGAACTGAAATTTATATCAAGTATAGTATACATGTTATATTTAAGTATGTACTATTGGACTATGAAGTATAGTTTGCAGCGATGGATTTTTTGGAACCGATAATAGCGGGCACCTAGCACACACAGGGTTAAAACTTTCCAAAACGTTATCATACGCTTTTTTGAAACACGTTCGAAATTCGTTTCGCATACTTGGTTTCTTGAAAATTTATTTGTTGATAATGGGTACTTAAATTATCACTAAAATGGACGCCATCGTCAAAGGTTGCTAATGGTGTACTTGGCCATGACCCAGAACTATCTGAAAGATCTTCAGTTCGATCAGAAAACTGCCCAGAAATATTACTGACCCTATACAGGAGGAGATAGGGTTGCAGCTATTGGAACCGCATGGGAGGAGACCGAAGTGCAGTCGAGAGCCAGCAAGGCAGGGTAAAAATCATGGCCCCATCAACATCAGGTGCCTGAGGCGGTCTTTCTCTCCTTGGGCCTCTTAAAAAGAGGCAGTTTTCCCCCTTTTAGATTTTCGCGTGATGATTTTTTCAACCCCTTTTCGGACAGCTAGCAACGTGCTCTTTCACGTCTCAGCTGGGTCTGGCTTACAGCCCATGCCTGAGAGCTGCTTCTGGTTCTTTACGGACAAAACCCCCTTTCTTTTTTAATTTGACGGATGAAATATACGTAGCCTCCCCTTTTTTTGGGAGCGAGTCCGCTTCATTTTTCAATGAGCCACCCCAGCCGCGCAGAGCCAGCATTGCGGCCTGCAAGTATCCGTCTGGGTCGGACTAAAGGGTGCTACCCTTATGCGGACGAGGGGCCTTCACGGCCATTTCTAGGGAACCGGGGCAGTTCTCTTTTTTTTATTTGCCCTGTTGATGGATAGCCATCACCTTTACCCTGCCTTGCAGGCTCTCGACTGGACTTTGGTTCAGTTGAGGCGCCTGCAGGCAATCTTCCAGTTATTTAAATCGCTACATCACCTCACGTTACGAATGAAGTGGTTCTCCTGATCTGGTATTATGACAGTCACTTGAGATGGCTTTATCTCGTCTGAAGGTCATAACAATCCCCGTTGGTGTTGTACAGCTTGGTGGGACTTTGTTCTATATATTGCTATATTCATGCCATCTGCTGATACATTAAGTTACTGACTAATACTCTGGGTTTAGTCAGCAAAGTGCATAAAGAGGCAAAAAGGTATGAAATTATGCAGTAAGTTAGGCATCAGAACGTGAATGAGGACAAAGACGTGAATTCGGAAACGCCCCCAGTAAGTACGAGGCGGCATTAATTAAAATTATCCGATTGGTCGATGAAAATATCGCATCTAAGAGGCCATAGTCTGGGAAAGGTTTCAGTATCACTTTGATCTCCATGCATATCGAAAATCGTTGTGATTGCTATAAAACAATTACGATTCCAGCGGTCTAGTATTTGTCTATGCTTTAAAATATCACCGACAAATTTCATCACTACACTTTCACAACTACAAAACTAAATTGTAGCATCATTCAATGATTTAGAAATCATTTTCGCTTTTAATATTTCAGATCAATTTTCGAGAGCTTCATTTTCAAAGAACATTAATCCAATTTAACTGAGCCTCCAAGCGAACTTGAGCGAAAAATTGCCTTTGATCTTCAAATCTAGCGCTGAAAACAAGTAAAATAATTTTGCTATCGCTCGTGCTACGAACTTCCGTACAGCGACATGTCAATTCATCTTGGACAATAGCGCAAATTTTTGCCGTCATAAAAATGCAAGTTCTGAGTTGCATTTAATTGTTACAACCATTTTATTTTAGACTCTTCAATTTAGATTCGTATGCGATGACTTTAAAAGCACATAGTATATCACTGGTTTGGCAAGTAAAGCTTGACCTCGAAAAAAAAACTCTGATTTCTTGGAAGTTGTAACTTTATTTCAAACATATTAATACTATTAACAAAAAATCGCACATCGATCACTTTTCCGACAAGTAAAAAGATTCATTCAACGTTGGCGTCTTGTCAAATACTCTTTCCAATTTCATTTTTTCAACTAATCTCAACGTTTCTTTTAGTTTATCTGCCAAAAGCAAAATCGATAGGAACGCAATAGTGAATTATGTCTACGAAATCACAAATAAGACGCAAAAGAATAAAACATACTAATATATAATAATAAAAATCTAAAAATACGGTGCGGTAAAGTAGAATAACACAAAAAGGCGTCTTTTACATACATACGTACTATAATTTTCGTTCAATTACATTTCCTTCTCGGGTAATTTGTTGTATTTCAAATTGAGTTGCACACTCTGGGAAAACATTTTTATGATACCGTAGCGGCCATTCGAAAATACTTTCAGGAAACTTGGAATGTTCTTGTTAATGAGCTCTGAACAAAATTGCTGGTGCTTTCTGTGCGACGGTTGCATTTCATCCCAAATTGACAACATATCACATTCGTTACTGAAGCATAATGTCATTGATTAGGCATCATTTGCAAAATAATAGTCATATTTTTAAAAGTACATACTCAGTTAAATTAGAACATTTGTCCAACGCAATTATCAAATATTGGATTTTCAGCTGCGAGCACTGATTGTAGATGTCGGACGACTGCTGTCGACTAAAAACAGAATACACAGCCTCTGTCCGTTCACTGAAATTAAGGCTTTGTTAAATAACCCAATTCATAGTGCTAATCCACTACCTTATATCCCTATCGCCTATAAATGGATGATTTACTATTGGTCGCCTAGTAGACAAATAGACTCGACCAATAATATCGATAGGACCTGTCAATATACAAATCTCTGAAACTCAATTCATTTATCTTTATGGAAATTATATCATTTACCTCCAAATACAGCATCTCTTTCAGTATTCAAGTTGATCCACTCCAACATCAGATCTAAATCATCATTGGCTGGTGCGTCCGGATAGTACTCGCGTTCGAAATTCTGTGAAATCAACGATTTGTCTTAAATTGATAACATAGTTGCATGTAACATTTACCTGCACTCCGGGATCGAATAGACTTGAAAGGAAAACAATTACTGAAACGGTCCAGAAGACATTGGGTTGCTTCTTGTACCAAAATTTCGAGCACAGCGTTGGCGCTAAAACGCATCCCAGTGTATAACATAAGAAAAATAACTTTCTCAATGTTACACCTATCCACGTGAAAATCAAAAGCTGAATTAAGCTGTAAATATAATAGAAGCTTAAGTCCCCAAAAATACTGTCATTTGCCGCTGAGTTTTTAGTCGCTGATTTTCGC
This sequence comes from Nemotelus pantherinus, assembly GCA_963978885.1. NCBI lineage: Eukaryota > Metazoa > Arthropoda > Insecta > Diptera > Stratiomyidae > Nemotelus > Nemotelus pantherinus. Next base: position 72,426,296 of record OZ022265.1, on the reverse strand, counting down.
GAATGTTTTTTCTTCGATTCCGGCGATGATGACGGCTCATCACTCACGACGTTTTTCGGTTGCTCTCCTCCGTCTTTCGACGCATTTTTTTCTACCTTGACCTTTTCTTTTCGCTGTTCGTTCTTGCTAATTTGATTTTTCAGCTTTTTAACATCGTTGATAAAATCAGCATGCTCACTCGTTTTGTTTGATTTCGATTTTTTCTCTTCGATTTTGTATCTTTCGTAATCGTAGTCGCATTTTTTCAATATCTCAAGGCAGACATTCAAGTCTCGCTGCGTCTCTTCTTTCGACATTTCTTTCATTGATATATGGTTTTCCTCTAAAAAGTCTTCCAACACGTAGTTTTTCGCACGTTCAATTTTATCCTCTTTCGGGTCGGAGTAGAGTTTCCGTCTCCAATGTCTGAGCAGCTGCGCTAGAACTACAACACCGTAAAGGCAAAGAGGTTTCACTAATAACGTCTTAATCAACTCCCAAACATCGTCCACTTTCACCTCACGAAAGTCCTCGCTGCAGGCAAGCATTGTTGTAGTAAAATTTGTTCGACGTTGTAGGGTCCAATATAAAATCAAATCCCGATACATTGTGTAAGGATTATCGTCCGGATGCGTGTATCCAGATTTCTCTAAAATATCTGTGATGGATCCCTGCATACTAAATGCGAAAATTAAACCTAGCGTTGAATATTTTACTGGTGATGCTGTTGCCTCTTGCTTTCTTTTAATCCTATAAATATTTGTTATACTAATGAAAAATAGAGCTAGTGTCGGTCCGTTTTGCCATGATAGGAAATATTTTTTATTGCCATACGTAAAGTAGAATGCCAAGAGATTTGCCAGGAAATGCGAGGTAACGAAGTCTAGGCAAAACAGGTTAGCAAGAATCGACAGATTTTGCGGTATCAAAAGGATAAGAATTTGCGTTGCGTAAATAATCGAAGAAAATTGCCAACTTAGAAGTGATATTGTCATTATGAATGTAAATTTGATTATCTGAAAATCAAAATCAGTTAACAGTATTTAGAGATATTTAATAGACTGAAAATTACCATCGAAATGCGCATCACCAGAGGATAGTGGGCTGAGGACAGTCTTGTTGCTTTGTCGATGCACAAATTCAGGTAGAACATTTGCCAAAATATAAATGGAAACGCGAAGTTCTCTCGAGCTACCGGTCTTTCATATATTTTCGCTGCAAACTTATGAAATATTATGTACAAAGCTACTGCATAGATCCCGCCAAAACTATTTTCACTGAAAAAATAACAGGTTAAACCAACTTAATTAAACAAACAAAATTAATGAAACAAACTAGATTTCGATCATAGGTGTTTAATTAAAAGACAATTGAGCAATTAAATACGAAGTAATAACAAATGATAATAAAAGTAAAGGTTTGTAGGCATAATACCTGTGATACATATGTGTTTGTAGAATTTGTCAAATGATTCAGTATCCTCATTGTGCCTTTTTTCTTTCTTATTCAGTATATGGTGTGTTTATGGTTTGGTCTTAATCATTTAAAAATGTTGTAAGATAAGCTATCAATTTACACAAATGGTAGCGAACAGAGCCGTTTTTTTCTAATGGTGTTTTAAATCCGGGCGCCACCACAAGATTTGTTCCTTCTAAAATATCTACCTATACTTTTGTCCATACGTAAAATAAGTTGCAGGTATCAAATTGCCAATATATTTATTGTTAGTGCATGGTAAAGGGTAGTAAGGTCTGTGTCTCAGGATAATGTATGGATCCGACGCTGTACATTGTAAAAAAATTGAGAAAAGCACGCTGAAATGTCAACTACAGCGCCAATACTAAATTCTACTCTCCCCTCCACGCGGTGGCTCCTGAAAATGCTAACGCAGCTAACGAGAAAGGGTGATGGCGAGCACTCTGCGCCATAAAACAGAGTCCTCCAGGTTGGGGGTTGGGGGTTGCTCGAGGCGCTGACAACGCATCCCCGTTAAAAAAATCATTGTCACGGAACCAGGAGATCAGCCTCGGATCGGATTGACTAAACGGCAACGACTTCGGCAACGAAACATGAATTACTCTTTCGGATCTTGGAACGTTAGATCGCTAGATAGAGCAGGTGCAATTAGAGAGCTTCTTAATGAGGCTTAAGCATACAACATCAACATTCTGGCGATTCAAGAAACTAGATGGCTTGGCTGCAAAATTAATGAGATGAGAACGCACACAGTGTTTACCAGTGGAAAAACTTCGGGAAGTCCAGAGTTTGGAGTTGCATTTATAGTAGACAATAAATTCAAACAATGCGTCACCAATTTCAAAATAATAAATGAGCAGCTGTGTGCGATCCGCATAAAAACAAAATTTTTTAATGTTTGGTTGCTGAACTGCCATGCTCCAACCGAAGAAAAAAAAGACGCAGTGAAGGACGATTTTTACAGCACCTTAGAACGCACCGTTGACGCACTGCCCTCGAATGACGCGAAAATTGTTCTAGGTGACTTCTAGGTGACTAGATGCAAAAATCGGCCGCTAGAAGGATCACAGAGGAACCACAGGAGGACACAGCCTGCATCCAATTACGAACGAAAACGGGCAGCGTCTGATTGACTTCGCAGCTAGCAGGAACTTTCTTGTAAGTTTGACATACGAACTTGGGCAGCACCAGATGGTCGCAAATCAAATAGACCACGTTCTCGTAGAAAAAAAGAGTGGCCACCAGCATTCTTGATGTCCGGACACTACGTGGCGCGAACTGTGACTCCGACCATTACCTTATCAGAGCGAAATACCGATGTCGTATCTCGAGGTGTGGAAAACACTCAAAATCACGAATTCCGAAATACGACCTAGAAAAAAACTCGGTAGCTATTACATACATGTCGACGCTCGAAAATCAACTCCAAGATATTCCGCTGGCGGGAGAAAACGACGCAGATATCGAAATCATATGACAAAGGTAAAAGAAGCAATCAAAATAGTAGCAGGAAAGACCTTAGGACATAAAGGCCAAAACCCTCGGAATGACTGGTTTGATGATGAGTGTCAAGATGCTATTACAAAGAGAAATGAGGCTTACAAAGAGTTAATCCAACGACCAACACGGGCTAAGACTGAAAACTATAACATCCTCCGGCGACAGGCAAAAAATGTGTCGCCAAAAGAACGCCCACTTACCAACGACAAGATCCAGAAACTGAACGAAAACATATAACTATCTACGAGCTGCGTATTCCTCAATCAAACAGCTACGCGAAGGGCACGAACTGCGAACGAGCCTTTGTAATGATGAAAGTGGATCCATCATCAGTAACTCGGTCGGGATTAAAGAAAGATGGGCACGGTATTTTAAACAGCTGCTTAATCCCGCGCCGACGACAAATTCAGCAGATCCAAACATCCCAGAAGCAAAGCAGGACATTTACATCTCTACACCAACATTCGAAGAAGTTCAGGCAGCCATACGTAACCTTCAAATACATAAAGCTCCTGGAATAGATGGAATACCTCCTGAATTACTCAGAAATGGTGGAACTCTTCTTTGTAGCATTCTCCACCAATCAACATTTGGGTAGCAGAACAGTTGCCAAATGATTGGCGAAAAAGTATTATATGCCCCATTTACAAAAAAAGGGGACAAATTACGTTGCGAAAATTACAGAGGCATCACTTTATTATGCTCGTCCTATAAAGTGTTGTCCATAATTATTGAACGCGAAATGAAGCCCTTCTATGATAACATCATAGGAGAGTATCAAGGTAGCTTCAGGTCGGGACGATCTACGATAGATTAAATATTCTCAGTCAAACAGGTGCTTGAAAAATGCTGGGAGTATAATATCGATGTGCACTAGGTCTTCGTTGATTTCAAGTAAGCATATGATAGACAGAAATACACTTTACCGAATCATGCTTGACTTGGGAATTCCAACAAAACTCGTCCACATGACCAAGGTGACAATGATGAACGCCGAATCTCAGGTCAAAGTCAACAGTGACCTAACCGACAGCTTCCGCACTAACTCAGGCTTAAAACAAGGATATGGACTTGCGCCGATGCTATTCAACTTTGCTCTGGAACACGTCATCAGAAAAATACCAGCTGATACAACAGGCACACTACTGTTCAAGTCCCCGCAAATAGTAGCATTCGCCGATGACGTCAACATTATGGCACGGACCATAGCAGAAGCAAAGGAAGCTTTCCTAAGTTTGGAGTCAGAAGCTAAGAAAATAAATCTACGGGTCAGCGAAGATAAAACCAAACTAATGACCCAAACAAGAAAAATGGCGCCAATCAGACAAAACTTGACTTTAGGAGACTACAACATCGAGAATGTAGATAACTTCATCTACTTAGGAGTCCATCTTGATAAATCAGGCAGTGAAAAGGACGAAATTTTACGGCGAATAAATGCAGCAAACAAGGCGTACTATTCCATACTCCCCATAATCAAGTCTACGAACGTGCACAGGAATAATAAGCTCCGTATATACAAAACACTCATTAAACCTGTGCTTCTCTATGGAAGCGAAGCCTGGACTTTGACAACGGACTCCGAAAAGGCTCTGGACGTATTCGAGCGCAAAGTGCTACGACGAATTTTTGGCCCCATACAAGAAGGGACAGAGTGGAGAATGCGATACAACAATGAGCTGTACCATATACTCGTATATGACACCTGAAATGTGCACCTGTATGACTATTTTATAGTTTACGCCATAAAATTCGTTGATGCGATTCTTGAAATAAAAACCATCAGCCGAATAGAGAGAATAATATGTACTCTATGAAAATATGCACGTGCCGTATCTATTTCGACATCTGCGAATTATGATGCGTACGATTTGTTTCTCTAAATGACTTCTCTCATCTCTCATCTTCACCCTTATAGCTTGCCTTCCCGCGGTAGTGCTGTTAATCTTGGTCGGAGATCGGGCAAAGATATCCTCGTGTTATTAAAACCCCGGTAAAAGAGAAAGAAAGTAAATGGTTCGGTCCTTCCGCCTGTCGATGGAAACAATGATTTGGCGTCCTTCGATATCCACGTTGAAGTATTTGTCCTTCCTGGTCAAGACAAGGAACGGACTGTAATAAGGTGGAGTTAGTGACAGCTGCACTTTGTCTCTTCGTACGTAAAAACGCAAGTGCTGGTGCGCAGGTCTTCGTGTAAGAAAGTTGAAACAAACATGAGGTGCGCTGTATGCTATGGTCGCAGTTTTGCCAGGCGTGACCTAAGGTCGCACAGACATTCAATATCATTCGTATATGATCGATCGCGATGAGATGAAGACTCCTGAAAGTCGTAAGCTGGTACCATAAACCATGTCTGCGGATGTGGCGTTGTATTTAATATTGTACATAGGCCCAAGAGTACTAGAGGAAGCGCTTTAATCCATTCGAGTGTGTCGTGACGGAGGATAGTGCCTAAGACAGCTCGGTGTCATCGCTGGATGATTTCGTTGGCGGCAAGATGGTAAAGGATCGTTCAGGTGATTTACCCTCAGAAGTCGTGTTAGCGCAGCGAAGATCTGGCGTCCCAGATCCGTAGTGAGTGCTTCGGCTATTAAATGCCAGCATTTTGATTGCGGTGATATTCTGGTGTGAAACGGCCTCAGGCCAACGTGTGAACCTGTCGATAATGGTTTAGTAGTACCGGTATCCTTCGTACGGCGACAATAGTATAATTAGGTCTTGCTTAATGTGCTCGAATTTAGCGTCCGGAGGGTTGGAGTCGTAATTTCACGCGGCGACCGACGTTTTTTTCGGTGAAGGCGATGCAACTTCGGTCAAAGTTGTTGACGTCTACGTTCATGGCTAGCCAGAAGAAGCGGTCAGTTATTAGCTTACTCACTGCGCGGATTCCTGAATGCGATAGCTCATCTTGCGGCGCGTAAAGTCTAATTTTCTTGGCCGTGATAACAGCAAAGCGAGGCGGCTGATTCGTGCAAGCTCTGCTTCTCCTATTCTGCTTCCCAGTAGCTTCCCTGATAGTACCTGCGTTCCAGGATCAGGCCTGTTACGGTCTCGGATGATTGGTGGTATCACGGAAATATTAGCGGCGATGTCAACGAGAAAAGCGCATGATGATCTGGTTTCGCGGATCTTAAAGGTCTGGATGGTCGCGCCTTTGCTCTCACTTGCGGAGAGGACGAAATCATTTTTTTCGGATCGTGTGCAAGACGGCATATAGCTCTGGGCGCCTGGTCCACAGTGTTCCTGGTACCACCATAGTTTCGGAGTCTCCTTGGTCGTGCAGCTCGGTATTAGAGCCCTTGAACATTGTTGATAGTTGGTTTCGTATGCATAGAGTCGTGGGACGAACAGGAGCAACTATTTGTAGCTTGCTAAAGCTTTGACTCGTCGGTGCATCGTCAAAGTCTAAGAATTTTGCCCGTGAACTTGCTGAGGTCGGAAGTAATTCTCAGCGCAGGTGGAACGGCTTTAGGTGTCTCTTGTTCAGTGCTGGTGGCGATGGTTTATGGCCTGCATGGTTTCGTCACTTCGTGGACTCGGTAGGCAATTGAGGCTAAGTCCGACAGTGCAGCGTCGTTCACGGAGAGGATGCTCCTGAACAAGATATCTAACCGTTTTAGCCACAACAAGTACCCACAACAGGTTTAGCAGTTGCAGCACGCGTTCCTCACCAAGTTCCCCTTCCGACAACAGCTTTTGAATGCACTGCTGAGCCAATTCGGTGAAGGCAGTGATTATCTCTCGTTTGAGGTCTTCGTACTTGACTTCGTACGGCGGGTTGGATACCGCACTCTTTACTTGGCGGATAATGCGCATCTCGAGGTGGGCAACGATTTTTTGAAATTTAGTCAAGTCGCTAGTGATGCGGCTTGACCCGAAGTACGTATCGGCCTGCTCGAATCAGAGCTCTACGTCTTCTCCCAAAAAGACTCGCCTGCTGGAACATCTGTGAGCTGCTTTTCGTCGTGATCATGAATTCGTTCTTCGCCGGGTCAAATTTTGAGAGCTTGCTCTCCATCGTGCTGAAGTTTAAACTGGTTGACCAGCTGGTACTGAAAACCGCGTCCTTTGATGCCTCGAACGTGGTCTTTGTACAATATGTACAGCAGGAGCACGACATTCACCAGAAGATTACAGATTAAAAAGTACTCTTGACGTTGGTTTTCGACCGATAGCGCAGAATTTACTATTAGTGTGTTAGTTATGCGACCCTTATTTGATTTCGCTTCGGTGCCTCTCCGTAGGCTACGTGCCCGCTTGAGAAAGCATGGACAGTGAACGTCGATCGTCTTCGGCTCGGTGGAGATTTGTTCGTCGTCGGTTTTCTATTTTCGGCAGGATCGCCAGTTATGGTCCTGTGTGTAGTGAATGTTAAACATATTTTTTTGTGAAAAATAGTTGCATGAGAAAACCCTTTCGATACATTAAAAACGGATTATTCAAACTTTCAAACAAAGAATGTATTTAATTAATAGTCAATTGACATTTAAACTTCTCCCTCTCAACGTTTGTGGAAGAGAACCCAAACAATATTTTTCACAAAATCCTCGAATGTTTCAAAGCTAACTCGATCACATAAAAATTCATTAAAATTGAAAATGGCGATAACACAAAGTATTTCAATGTTGTCAAACTTCTAATCTTAAACAATAGTTAATCTTTTTGTTATTCTAAAAGTAACAATCGATAACGAGACGAAGAAGGATTGAAAAGAAATGAGTGTGCCCACAACGTGCGTGCCGTTTATGTAGCACACAAACGCTGATCATATTCAAGCAATTGTGCGTCTGTATAGAGCTCGAACATAATATACTACTTGAAGCGATCACCATGCATCTGGCGTTTCTTTGCATCCTTACCCCGACGAGAAGGAATGCTACGCTAGCATATACACAGACACGGTCTGGACGATCGACCATTCATCAACTGTTTACGATCAAACAAGTGCACGAGAAATGCTGGGAGTTTAGCATTGACGTCTAGCATATTATCGTAGACTTTAAGCATGCATATGACTGTGAGGTCAAAATGACGATGACATCAACACGCCTTTCACACAAAGCTTGGACTAAAGCAAGGCGATGTTCTGGCCCCTTTGCTATTTAAAACAACACTTGAGTACGAGATAAGGAAACTGCCTGTCGACACAAAGGGTACGCTTTTATATAAGTCCGACCAAGTAGTATCCTACGTTCCCCCACATTCGCTTAAGATTTCCTGCTGAAACTTGACCAAGAATCAAAAGAAATAAACCTGAGAATCAAACTGACGAAAACGAAAATCATGTTTATATACTTACGTGGGAAACAAAGCTCCAATAATAAATAAAATAAAACTAAACATATAAAACATATAAAACAATAATACGAAATGTGCTGTGGTATATATGTCAAACATGGACTCTCAAACAAGCTTGCTCAGGCATGTTGAGCGCCTTCCAAAGCCGGGACCTTAGGCGAATAATTGGATCAAAATGGCAAATAAGGAACTACATATTTGACAATCTACAAAATATTTGACGAAATATCTATACGAAATATTTGACGATCCAGAGGTTGCCACAGTCATTAAACTTCGGAAGCGGCAATGGACTGGCCACTTTGGAAGAGCATTAATTACCTTAAAATGTATTCGATGCAAAAAAAATGTTATCGGTCGTTGGACAATTGATAGCGTTGAAAGCGTTTTCTGCAAAAAGTCAAGGCCCGAAAGGGGTTGTAGTGCTATGACGTCGACGACGTATCTATTTCGACCGGCCGCCTGATCTTAACTTCCTAGTGGTGGTCGCGGGCTAGTCTTTCCTATAGGAAAGGTTAGCTAATATGATCAACCTAATCAAGTTCAAGTAAGGTTATAGGTAAATTCTCCCGTAAAAACTTTCCGAAGCGCTCATCGCGAATCCAACAAGCTTCGTAACCGAACTGATATCACAACGATATTTAGAGAAGAAAGAATATGACTTGTACTACAGTTGTCATCCAAAACACCATGTGGTGGAAGTACGCTTCATGCAAAAACACCTATAATACCACCTGGGAATCATCTAATGGGGCCACTCATTATAAGATAGACTACGTCTTGATAGACTTTTGCCACTACTCGCGTCTGATGACTGTACGAACGTCCTGAGGTGCGAACATAAACTCAGATCACTACCTTGTTGGTATGATTTTGCATAGAATTATTGCAATGACCCATACATAAGAAAGGAGATGTCGCAAATTGTAGCGTTTATAGGGGCATTTTACTGTTGGCTACTCCCTATAAGATAGATACCTACATACGCTAAAGCCATAATGGGAAATTTCAATGTGGCTTTTTTGTAATTTAACATTCCATTATAACATCTATTTATAGGCTTTGAGGTTGCATATGACAGAATAGCCAGGATAGAGCTGTATAAAATAAACTGACACGATTGTGTATGTTGACCACGAGCAACGTAGCAAGCCAAGTAAAAATAGCCGGATTGCTATCCAGACCGATCAACATATTCAATCGGCTCCAACAAGGGGATGGTCTGGCCTGCCTTCTCTTCAACCTGGAGTTAGATAAAGCAATCCGAGAATCTAACAAGTCAACGAGAGAGAGAGATAGAGATAGAGAGAGAGAGAGAGATAGAGAGAGATAGAGAGAGAGATAGAGAGAGATAGAGAGAGAGAGAGAGAGAGAGAGAGTGAGTGAGTATCATCATCCAGTCTAACCAGATACTGGCTGATGCGGATGATATTGACATCATTGAAATATCCGAATTAGCTGCACAATAATCCTTCATCCAAATCGAGCGAGCAGCACAAAAACTGGGGCTGCACATAAATGAGGGAAGTACTAAGTACCTGGTGGCAGCATCTGCAGGAAGAACATCTAGAGTTGATCAAACCTTCAGGGTAGTTGAGCATGAGTATGAAGTAGTGCCATCTTTTAACTACCTTGGGTCAATAGTAGCAACTGATAAAAATTTGGAGGAAGAAGTACACATACGAGTGCACAAATCCAACAAAGCCAACTATCTGTCAATCTTTTACTGCTGTACAAGATCTTTGCTTTGGTAGTACTCACTTATGCATCTGAGACTTGGGTGTTCAGTAAAAGGCACTGATCTCTTAACTTTGTTCGAGAGGAAATTCTTGCGAAGAATGGTTGAATTCTGGAGACGTTACAGCCATGAGTTTTACGTGGTCTATCTAGAAGTGGATATAATCACTAAGATAAAAATCAGCAGACTACGGTCGGCTGAGAAACTAGCTCATATAAGCGAAGAATAGTATAGCGAAAGTATAACTAAATATGAGGATCTCAAGTATTCTAGACAGATATGTATAAATATGTAATTTTTTTAAAGAGAAATATCAAACGTTAAAATTTATTTGAATAATTCAACCTAAATAACGTCTACTTTAAATAAACAACCTAAATGAATGTCTAGAAAAAATTTTCGCTTCAATTTTCACAAAAAAAAACTATTTGATATTTTAAAAGTTATGTTGAATTTTGTAAAGTAGTGCAGCAGAATCGAAAACCTTAAAATATACCGTATATGCGCAAAAGCGTTCATATAAACAACCCGAGTCGTTATTTGCTTCTAGAAATACATACAACGGCGGAACAATTCAAACGCTGACTATGCATAATCTGTTGATATTTAAAGGGAGGTATAGTTGGTGATCACGAATTCATCACGATAATAATGGTGCGAAAATTATTTCCTTTAAATAAGATTTCATTTCCCAAACCTTGCAGAGCGTTACTGAAGCATACCTATTTTTCATAAACTTTCGTTGCCGCATTATTTAGCAACCGAGTAAATTTCTTTTAGAGTAAAATTGAACTATGGTGCTTTGTACGTACTCTTTTCAAATTATCTTTTAGACACCTTTCATACTGTGCCTTTCTGAAAGATTTTAAATTAAAAATAAATGATCGTTTTCATGCCACTAATGCTATTTCATTTATAAGTTCAACAGCTACAAAATATACATATCTAATGCAGAATTTAAGAAGAGTAAAAGTTAGTGGCCTACGCGGATGACATTAACATCTTGTCCCGTTCCTTCACATCCGCCAAAGAACTCCTGTTGAAACTTGATCAGGAAGCCAAAGAAGTAGGCCTGAAGATCAATCAGACGAAAACAAAAATCATGACGCAAACAAGAAAGAAGACCTCCATTAGACAAAATATAATTCTGGACGAATATAATTTAGAGAATGTGGACGAATTTATATACTTAGGCTCGAAATTGACAACGAAAGGCAGTGAAACTGACGAAATTAAACGAAGAATACAGCTCGCTAATAAAACTTTCTACTCCGTTCTGGCCCTACTGAAGACCAGCTGCATACACAGGAAGACGAAGCTCAAAGTATACAAATCAATCATCAGACCTGTGTTGTGCTACGGATGTGAAACTTGGACCCTTACCCAAGCGTCCGCAAATATGTTGAACGCCTTCGAAAGACGGGTCCTCAGGCGTATAATTGGAGCTAAACAAGAGTGCGGCCAATGGCGGATAAGGTACAACCACGAGTTGTACGAGGTTTTTGACGAGCCAGAGGTTGCTACAATAGTGAAACTGAGGAAGCTGCAATGGGCTGGTCACGTGCAACGAATGGACGAGCATCGAGTACCTAAGAAGGTATTCGACGGAAGGGCCGAGGGTCGAAGACCAGTGAGAAAACCCAGAAAACGCTGATCTGACTCTGTCGACGAAGACTGTGCAAAGCTGCTCGGCTTTCGAAATTGGAGGTCGCGGTCATTGGACCGAGACAACTGGAGGCGTCACCTGCGAGAAGCCAAGGCCCCAGAAGGGCTGTAGTGCTACGACGACGACGACGAAAACGAAGCGGGCACTAAGAAGTAAATTATTAAATAGTCAAATAATGTCACATCACATATTTTACCAAAAAGACTACCATCAGTTAGTTAGTTGGCATATTAAGATTATTTCTATTCAAACTTTCTAAAAACAGCATACCTTAAAAACGAGCTGTACATGTACAGTATAAAAACTGTTAGTCCGCCTAAAAACCATACGAATTCCATATAGAAATGAAAAGGGTCACCGACTCCGTCACATGTCATAATTTGCTCGCCATTGCTTCCGTCCATCGTCCAACAGCTTACAGAAGGAATACGTAAACGTTTGCTCAGCTCCCGGAAAGTATGGTACAGATACCTATTAAGTAATTGGTTGAATCATTTTCTTCAAAACTATGCCAAGCATCCATAATTGGATCAGTACCCAATACATATTTCTGGAAACACATGAAATCTATTCACGGCGTTGACGCTATTCGGGTACTCTATGGTGGTCAAGTTAAGCAGCTTCTTGTAACCACTCTCGAAAGAGTAGTCCTCTGCGATGGTTTTATAAAATGAATAGTACAGCGCGTCTTCATTACGAAGCAACGATTCGCGACCCAATTTCGTCAAGTGCCCATAGTTGGTTTTCGATTCAAATACACTTCTGACGTGATGAACGTAAATGAAGAAAAAGCCGACACCTGTGAATCAGATTCTATTAGATTAATGTGTTATCAAAGAACATATCCACACGCACCGAGGAATGCATGGGCGAGAACAAGGGCGATATTCGATCTCCCTTTCATGTTACATTTATGATTCACTCGTCACCATTATTTTCAAGTCCTGTTTAGCACTGAGCTTTTCCTTTAAAGCAATAACGATTGTAGACAGCCGGCGAATTCCCGGATAAATTTACGCTTTCACCGATTTCTCACTCACCCCGTTTGGACCTCTATACTCTCACTCCGAGGTTTTCCCGTTTTCCCTCTTCAAATGCTTCGACTTTGCTGTCACAACAATCGCATGCCAAATGCCGAATCCAACACGCTCATTCACAATAGCAGATGCAATTGACAATTGGCGGCTGCCAAACAGGGCATCACTTAGTACCAGTAGCTGACGCCTCCCCGCCTCCCCTTCAAATTGGCAGATGGCATCTGATATTTGAAACTAGGAAATGCAGGGAGACCTACCTCACTGAGGGAGACTGACGGCCGGACGCACTAAATCAAACGAATGGAGGTAGGTAAATTGGGCATGGAATTGGTCCTAATCCTAATCTAATCTATTTTTAAGCTGTTTCAAAGGTCACTACTGATTTCAATTCTATTGCCCCTCGGTTTTTTGCCGATATTTGAATGTTATGAGAAGGAATTGACGATATACGTCGATGCCGGCACGCAAGATTGTTTCTATCAGAGCGCTAAAACTGGCGATGTGATTGACGTGGAATATCAAGTAATCGACGGCGGTCACGGCGATTTAGATATAAACTTTGAATTGACCGACCCCGATGGAAAAGTATTGGCGCGGGACTTCAAGAAATCCGACAATATTGTCCGTCAAGAAGTGACGAGGAATGGAGATTATAGAATTTGCTTCGATAACCAATTTAGTACATTTAATCGCAAGACAGTATTCTTTGAATTGATTGTCGAGAACGAGGATGGAGACTCGGCCGAGTCGGAAAAGAGAAAAGCACTAGGTGACATGAGCCCGGAGGAATTCTATGATATTCAGATCCAAGATATCAGAGACTATGTGACTCGAATACGCAACCATTTGACAAAAGCTCGCCAAATGCAGGATATGCTTCGATCCTACGAGGCACGGGACCGCAACATTGCCGAGGAGAATTTCTTTAAAGTTAATGCTTGGTCTATGTTTCAAATATGTGCCATGGTTTCAGTTGGCGCCTTGCAAGTATTTATGGTGAAGAGCATCTTCGATACGGGTTCGAAAATGTACCCAGTTTGGAAGAAATTGAATCTCTGATATTTATTTGTGGTGGAGACGTTCAAGTGTAGGTGATAAATATTTCCGTATGCTTTATAATAAATTGCCAAAGATTACCTGATATTGCCATATGCACAAATAAGCAATGTCTCGAAAATAACATTAGTTTTAATTAATTTAAGATGGGCTCAAATGTTCACCTGCATAAAAATAAACGTTAAAAATAATGTGGTGATTAAAATTGTATTGACTGGTTTTAAATGTCTCCAATTATGTAGCTTGTTTAGAGAAAATATTTGTCTTCAAACGAACTCTAGTGAATATTGTGAACCAGTTTCTTTGAAATGATTAATTGTAGAGTAATATGTATGCCGCATAGAAACTTTCGAAATCATTCAAAAGCTTTACGATCATCAAATTAACATAAAAGAATGAAGTATAAAGATGGCAAACATGCGTCACATAGGATTAGTATTTTTTTTTTTTGCATATCAAAGGCTTGGTTTTGGTCACATGCGGTTTTACGTCTTTATTACAAAGCAGGGTATAGAGTATTGTGTGCTTATAAAGGCAGGGTATATTGTGACATACTATCTCGATCTATTCTTCAAACAAATAAATAAATGATATTATGATATTCGATATGTTAATATGCATTGCTTATGTTGACAAAATTGCTTGTTTACATTAGGTTTCTCATGTGATATTTTTTAACTTTTGGCTCTCAGCAAAGCCACTTGAAAGCTTCCTAACTATTACTTTCGCTAATGCACAAAAACTTAGAAACGATTCCACCCTTACCTAGAGGTCTACCAATTTTAGATCATCATCTATCTATACCAGTGGTCACCTATGTATGGTTCGACTGCTTCTTCGCAGCTATCAATATTATATGAATATTGACGGCATAGAGGTCTCTGGTGGATATGACCTCATCATTTGCCTCTTCACTCTTTTGGTTTGGAACCCCCACAGACTGTTTGAATTAAAAAAGATATGTCGAACAAAATATTAGATTACTGCAATTTTCTGGTTGTTCCTAACTTAATGCACCACTAATTGCGTGAAAAAATAGGCGCAAAGTAATCCCGATGCTTTCCCTCAATGACTGAAATTAACAGGTTACATAATCCATTAAAAATTGTGTCTTCAAAACATTTTTCTACATCGAGCTAGTCATAATTTCCACAAGAAGAGTTATCATGAGTTGTAAAGATATATCTGTGGGCATCACTACCACGTCACAAAGAACAAGTCCCACAATACAACTGTGAAATGTGTATGAATATCAATGAGGAAAAAAACGAAAAGTCTTACGAGACATGTTTCAACTTAAATCTCCCCTATGCGTCGCTTATAATCAAGTGTTCTGATTCATGGACTACACTTTTGAATTTTTAAATTAAGATATGATGCTCTGTTATCAGCGAAGTCTGCCCACGCTTTTGTATTCTGAACCCTATTTTCGAGTAAATGGAAGCAATATCCAAATTTATTCAATCCGCTGCCGTTTGATCTTGAAAAATTATATTTTTTTTACCTCACTGTTGCTCTGTGTTGAACATTCAATCACAGATACAAATTTGTATTGGATATGCTTTGTAAGTGCTACGACTTCAATATTAAAGTCCATAAAATAGGTGAACATTTTAAGTAGAAGGCATCAGTGGCAGCACGTGATATCTGCACTTAAGTAGGCGAAAGAAGCTTGTACATATTTCAAATCGATTAAACAAAAAAACAATCGACAAAATGATAAGACTCTCCCAATGGAGGCGCCTTATTTCTTCTTAGCTTTCAGCAACTGTGAAGAATGGAAGTCTTTGCGTTATTGAACTAATGAAATGATATTGAAATTTCAATGGAAAATATATTACTCCTTATTGAGTGTTTTTTTAAATGCTTTATAATTGGTTGCTGCAAAAAGATTATTATATATTACCCTTAAATTTATTCTCTAAGTCAATAGTACATAAAAATTAGATTCACTGTTTTGCCTTCTAAAATATTTACCCAAACATAGATTCTTTTCTCATTGATTTTATTTGATCTCTAGTCAAAACTGCTTGATTTTTACAATAGCTGATATCCAACTATTTTTTGTGAAGTATTTCAAATAAAGATTCGGTAAAAAGAAAAGGTCTAAGATAGGTCAAAAATGAAAAATCAGGGTTATTCATAAATAGGAGATATGTCTTACCCCATTTATGAATCCAAGTGCTGATGATTGATTATCAATTTAGAATCTATAGAAGATAGGTTTATTTTGCCTACTACCAAATCGGATACAAGTGTCCGTTTAGCCGACTGGTAAAAAAAGCCTGAGATGAAACTTGTAGTATCAGAATAAATGCTATAGGTTTTAATGGTCTTCGATCCATTCCGCAACAATAAATTTAATAGCAACACAGACCGTTCTTTTTTTTTTGTTGTAAACAGTTTGCAGATCCTGACATTACACATGCACCATTCTATCAACATATTTTGAAAGTCAATGGGAAACAATTTAATATTGAACGAAGGCCATGATTGAACTGATAAAAAGCGAATCCGTCTATTTTTAAGTACTGGTCTCATTAGATATTACGAAATCACGTCTGTTTGGACTTGGAATAAGAGCAAAAATTAATTATTGCATGCATGCATACTTTTATTCATATCTGAATATCAAGTATATTTTTTTGGATATAAGTACACACATCTTGATAGGCATTGCATACTTCATGCATACATTCTGACGACGTGTACTCTGATTACACAACATAAACGTTGCATACGCTCATCCGCGTAATTTTGTTTTCAATCTAATGCAATTCATATCAAATTCCGACACGGTTTGTAAATATTTTTTTTGTGTCGTGGAATTTGCCACCGTGTATGCTCAGACTATACTCAAGTACATATTCTTTGTCAAATTATTATAGATATATTTCTACTCCAGAAATTGTTTGTTAATAACTTTCGCATGAGAAAAATATAATTATTACATAAATCGTAGAGTAAGCATACATGAAAGATAAATTGTAATAAAAATTACAATTTATCATCGAAAAAAAACACCCCAGTCGCTCTTGATCGTAAGAACTAACAGGCTGTTTGGATTTAATCATGGCCTTCATATAAAAGGCCTGTCGCAAAAGCAATTAACCTACAAGATGGCGGACCTAAGCTACTTTTCCCAACCAGTCCACACAGTGATGTTTTTTTATGGTTATAAAGAAATTCACGAGATCCACCTACAGGAGATATGAGGAAACTCATATGTCATGTCAATCAATGTTGTTTTGGGATCTTTCACAAGCAATTTAGATATAAAAGTCTTTAGCATCAGACCTCAATTCATCGGGACACTGATCCGAAATATCGTTTGTGTTAAAGAATTTGTAGATTATCAAAATTTGATGATTTTTAAAGTGGAATAAATCCTACCAACCACAAACGGCAATTGTTTACAATTCACATTGCCGAGAGTAGGTGGCAGGTATTCCAAATTGCAAAGTTCTCGCGTATACAGCACAATAAACACATCACTTTCACGACACTTATCCGAAATACCTTTTACGCGACAAAAACTTCGAAACCAGTCTCCGGATAATAGGAAAATAGACTCTATTCGCGGATTCAACCGAGCAGCACCATTCACATTGCTAATATTTGCTAATTGTCAGAGAAATGTCAAACAATTGTCATTGTGCAATTCCCAATAAATCTTAATAACGAGAGGACTACACCATTTTAAAAAGTAGCTTAATACCTGTCAGATTGCAAGTCGCGATAGGCCTTTTATATGAAGGCCATGATTGAACACACCCCATATTGCCTACCATTTATGGCAGGCCATAAAATATTGCATACCATAGGGTGCCTCCACTAGCAATTTCAAATTTCATGCAATGGGAAATTGCTAGTGGAGGCAGCCTGTCAGGGGTGTGTTCAATGTGCATGCTATAGCAGCTATTAGCTGCTATTTTAGCAGCTCTGGCTGTCCAATGTCACGAAATAGCTACTTTCTGATGCTTGCTATTTGGCAGTCGGGCTGTCCAAGATTCCGGCATAGCTGCTAAGGTAGCAGATATTCGCTGCTCGTAGTCTGGAGGATAGCTAGAAAGTAGCTAAGGCAAAATGGCCGTGCGTACACAGCTGACATGCAGGTTAAACGTTATTTTCAATTGGAAATTGAAATGAAAAGAAGTTTTTGCGCTTTTGTGACAAAGGAGATGAGGAATAAATTTGAAAATAGTGACAGCATAAATTAAATACGGGGTTTTAAACACTTAAACTCAACTCGAGTTTTAAGTTGGCTTGTACATAGCGCAGCTCATCTTGAGTTTTTAGAAGGCGAGCATGAAGTGTAAAAGGCCGGGTGAACTGATTCCTGTATTATCAAATTTTCAACGATTATTTTTTGCTCTTTTTCTCATATATGGCGTCAAAAGCCGGAAATAAATGATACGTTTTAAATATGTTAGGAAAATTTTAATGGATTGTGCAGCTGTATGTTGAAAACTCCTAAATTTCATACAGTTTCAAAAGTGCAATGAAAGTATTGAACTGATCCACGAAAATGCAAAAATTACAATAAAAAAATTGAAATAAAATTATTTTTGAATTTCCTGCGTAAAGGCTGCCTTCGTAGCAGCTCTTGGCTGTCCAATATCCATAGCTGCTTCACCTAGCTACTGCGAATTTTGACACTTGCTAACGTGATGCTATGCTATGCTTTTGGAGCAGCTATAGCATGCACATTGAACACACCCCAGATATAGCGGACGTCTCTCTCGCTCAGAGGCATTTTCGAAATGATATTGCATGCCATCAAATTGCCCACGCACAGATTGCATACCATAAATTTGACAGTTGTTGCAATCGGAAATTGCAGAGAAAATTGCTAGTCGAGTCCCGGTGACAGCAACGATGCGGCATCGAAGTCGTTTTCCGGCATCGTTTTTTGGCATCGTTTTTTCGCATCGTTTTTTGGCATCGTTTTTTTCGCATCGTTATTCGGTATCGTTTTTCGTCAAACTTTTCCGTTAGGAGAGGTAAAGTTTTAAGAAAAATATGGGATTTTGGACAGCATTATTTTTGAAGGGTTTTCAATGCCCGTGTTCCATTATTACTATTTAGTACTCGCAAGTACTTCTGGCTACTTCCAACTACTCGCGCTCTCGTTCGCGAGTAGTTCATGAGTAGTTACGCCTTTTTTTGCCGTGAGGTGGCTATGTGAGTTGTCATTGGTAGTGTTAGTTGTCAATAGGTGGTTTTGGTTTTTCATGGTTATGTTGAATGTTTTGGTAGTTAGGAAATTAGAAATAGCCCTCATAATGTGTGGAAAGTTAAACTATGTAATTTTCTGCTAGTTGCTTTTATATTCTTTATCGATTGTGGTAGTTTATACTCGTTGTTTTCTCCCTTTATTTTAACTGTTTTACATTTGAAAACTGCATATAATTTGACAGGTCAGAATCTGCTCGAAAGAACGAAGATGGCGTTCCTTTTGTGCTCTACTCCCAAGTACTTGCAAGTACTAATTAGTAAAAATGGAACACGGCAATTGTGGGATTTAGAACGTTTTGGAAGCGTTTTTGAATGTTTTTGAATATATGACGAAAAACGTTACTTTTAAGTATTTTTTGCTTTTAGTAGGCACATTTTTAATTACCAACTGTATGGTAAGTAGAGGAAAACCCCTTAATAACTTAAATAGGTGTAAAAAAACTATTAACTATAACATTTACAATAATAACTAGGGGAAAATCCTGTCGCCTTCATGGTTGATGAATATTTGGCAAGAATAATATTAAATGTGGCTGAAGTATTCTGGATGTAAAGTGTTAGTTATAATAATGGATGTTTTGGTAATAAATGAATAAAGGTAAAATTAAAATATGGTTATGTTAGTAAGTACATGCAGATTTTGTTTTTTCAATGCTCCCAACAACGATGCCAGCAACGATGCCGGCATCGGATGCCACATTAAAAATAACGATGCGCATCGATGCCAAAAAAAAAGTGAAAACGCCCATCCCTAGTACAAGTACTGGTGCTAACGAGTTAGATATTACACATTAATCAGTTATTAGTGCTTACAAAATATAACCTCAGAAGCGCCTGAGTTAACAGTCATTTTATTTACTTATTTAACTCAACGGATTAAAAATCCTTTGAACATATTAATATTAGAAAAAAATTCCAAATTTTCATGCATTATAGATCAGTTGACTCGATTTTGGTCACACATAATAAAGAACACATCACTGAACTAGCTAGCTTTTTAGACTTAGCCAAACTAGATATATAAGTAATTAAGGAATCATCTATTAATATTATTAAAATAGTAACTAACAATAACTAACAATAGTAACTAGAAAAAAATAACAATACTATTATAAAAGTTACTTATTCATGTTTGTGTTTTTATGTAAACTATATAATATGAAAATTGTTACATTACCAATGCCTTATTTTGAGCCAGTAACCTAAAGACTTGATAACAAATGGTTTTTTTTTTGTTTTTTTTCTCCGTTCTAGGAATACTATTATCGTTACATCGTACAAATGTTCATCGTAGAAGCAGATATTGTAATTACTTAAGAAATAATAAGTACTTAGTTACAGTATAGATATTAGAAAAAAAAAATATGTTAGTTATTTGTGTGTTTTTTTATATTTATTAGAGTTATAAATATTGTAAATAGGAATTAGTTCTTCCTATCATAATTTGAATCTGTTAAGTAATAAGGTCAAACCTACACTATGGTGGTATCGCAACTCGATGGCTCGTCATAAGCCAACATAATCCTTATCAAAAGGGATCTAGATATTAAAAAAAAAAAATTAAAAATTCTTTACAAAATTTAGTGAGATTAATTTGAACATTATGTTAGTAAATACAACAATTACCTATGTGATTAAGTAAATGTGAAACAAATCAAATTCGCTACATTGTGGCATAGGATATTAAAGTGTGATGTATTTAAATACCTAACAATAACAATCTTTTTAAGACGTTTGAATTAATACTCAAGGTACATATGTATCTACAATGATATTCTATTCTTAAGATTTTCAATCTTCATAGTGGCGAATGCTTGGAGTAACAGGTATGACCTCAATTAATAAGAAATACGTTATTGAAATGCGTTTGCTTGAATGGAACTTCAGAAGTAATCCAATATGGTTGTTCAACAGTGTGTAAAGAAAATTGTCATCGGCACACATATGCCTGCACTTGATGCTTATGAGACTATCTGCATTGAATTGCTCATTAAATGTAACAGACAGAAAACGGATGAATTTGCATTGGACACATTCTAAGGTAGCGCGTAACGTGACTTGATGTAGGTTTCAGAGAATAAAAGGATATTCTAATTCGCTTATTACCAATCAACCTGTTGCTTTTGCAAAAGTGTGAACTGTTTTCCAAAATGTATCCTATATTGCGGTTCGATTGATTTACAATATTATTTATACAATCTGAGAACTTTAATGACGAATTAAAAAAGAGCACCAAGGTCTTTAATCTGATTCAATTGTTAAACTTTAGTGCCATGTATGAAGTAAATCATCAATGGCTTCTTAAATATTTAAGATGTCCTGAGCACTGCGTATAGCTTTATAGAATTGGCAGTCATCAGCAAAAAGTAAAAATTCCACTGAGTCAAAAACGTCCCAAATGTCATTGAAGAATAAGAAGAAGAGCAATGGAATCAGGTGCGACTCTGAGGAAATACGGAGTTGATAGACAAAGGTTGAGAAACGTTTCTTTTAATGGTTACTAGTAGGTTTCTATTAGATAGACAGTCCACATATCCAATCAAGCAGAGAACCAAAGCATCCGATGCTACGTAATTTGCAACGAAGGAGTTTAATATTTACTTAATCAAAAGCTTTGGAAAGATCAGTCTAATAATAAGAGTTTGGTACCAGAAGATTTCCATTTCATGAATCCGTGGTGTTTGGAGATGATTGTGAAATTCAATTGAAGAATCAAGAGCTCCATTAGCAAATTTCCTAAAGTTTTGGGAAATACAGATAAAATACAGATCGGTCTAAAAAATTTAACCACAATTCGAAGTAGAAAATTGTGTTTCGCGATGACGGAAAAAAATGATGATGGCTCATTAAAGATTATAAAAAAAGACAGCGTCATAAGATTTAAGAAAAAATGGGATGTAGGTTTTCAATCTTAACTGATTTGGAAGCATCAAGTAATTTTAATTTAGTGTTCATCGACTCGGAACAACAAGCAAAATTAGAGAGGGACATAAGGCTTTGTATGAATTTTGATAATCCTGAAAATACGTTTCTATATATTCTTAAACATAATCTTTAATTCCGTCTCGCGTTTAACATTTTAATTAAATACTTCAAACATACACTATATCTTCTGAACGATAATTATTGTTAAGTTAAATTAATTATTTTATAAATTATTTGAAATTAATTATTTTATAAATTATTTTAAATTAATTATTAAGATATTTGTTCTCGCTTCTTTCTTGTATAATTGTAATTATATGCACAACTAAATTTCAAACACATCTTGCATTGTAGAGATGTTTATTTCGAATTTCTTTTAAACTGAGATGAGTGTAATTTTAAACTACTGAGGCTATTTATGGGCTCTTGACTGCATTGTAAGCTATCAAATAAAGACGATAAAATTGAGCGCCTGACACGGAGTTTAATGCGAAAGATGTGATGCTACATGGCCCATTAAATGAACATCATAATTATCATGCTAAAAATACCGAGACAACAATTTTTTTATTGCTATCATTGTAAAGGTTTTAGAATTTCATAGCTTTTTAGGAGATATAATTCAGTGAATTTCAAAGTGAGGCGACGCTTCTCGCCTACCCCAGCGACTCACCATTAGTAGGCATACTAGATTATTCCCGGCACTGCGCGTTGCAATAAAAATATTTATATACTGGGCCGTATTGCATAATCTTCCATTCACCAATGGGGCATTTCACGTGAAGCGGACAACGAAAAAAAGTCGAGGTTCTGGATTTCGTTCATATTGTGCATAATGGTTCTTCTAGAAGATATGAATGTGGATGCACAAGTTTTTGTTTCTATGAGGTTTAGTTGCCGAGTTATGGACTTCTGAATAATTGACGAAATTGATAAAAGGTTTTTTTTGGAAGCGGATTCTGAGATTCAAAACAAAATCTAAAAAACATTAAACATATTGATTGGTATATATAATTAGCTGTTCTTTTTAATTTTGAAATTAGATTTGAAAAACAATTTTTTTTTCCTATGTGCATACGGAAGTAGACACTTCAACTCGTAATTTGAATAATTGGAGGTAGGTGAATTTCAATACATAAAAGTCGCATGGAGCGTGGTACCGGGAGCTTGCTTAGGACAGCTAGTTGGCTCAAAAACAAAAATTGATATCTCCAATCAATTATTTCCTGCAGATTCGACATAATCTCTTTTCTGCTAATATTCTTGGAATTTTTCATAGGTCTTTAGCCTTCCGATGAAACTTCAAATGGAATGGATTGAAACATCGATAGCCGCACGGAGACATAATACACATAATTAAGACTCTTTATGTTATCAACGAAAGTAATAGTCATTGCAAGCGTTGAACAGTAACTCGAAAAATAACGGAAAATTTGAATTGGCTTGGCGTCAAATCTATTATATACGCTTCATATATTTTAATTAGGTTTTTATGAGAAAATAAAACCTTTTTCAAATAAGAGATGGCGCTACTAATCACATTTCGATATCAATTTTTGTTTTTGAGCCAACTAGCTGTTCTAAGCAAGCGCTCAGTACCACGCCCCATGCGACTTGTATGTATTGAAATTCACCTACCTACTAAACTACTGGCCATCCCATTCTAAAAATTTTATCATAAAATAAATATACTTTAAGCTTTGTCTTGTTATAAAAATAAACAAAATTAACCTGGTCCAAATTATTCAAATTACGAGTTTAAGTGTCTACTTCCGGTTCCACACAGGGAAATTGTTTTTCAAATCTAATTTCAAAATTAAAAACAACAGCAAATTTTCTATACCAACCAATATGTTTAATGTTTTTTATATTTTATTTTGAATCTCAGAATCCCCTTTCAAAAAACCTTTCATCAATTTCGTCTGTTATTCAGAAGCTAGGCAACTAAACCTCATAGAAACAAAAACTTGTGCATCCACATTCATATCTTCTAGAAGTACTATTATGCACAATATGAACGAAATCCACTACCTCGACTTTGATTCGTTTTCCGCTTCACGTGAAATGCCCCCGATATATTCAGCTTGATATCAACGGACTTCATTAGGAAGCCAAGCACCATATTACTTTGTGCATCGAACAAAATTCTAGTCTACGCAGAAGATCTTGATATCGTAGAATATCCTAGAATAGTGATTAATACTCATTTAAATCTACTGCGCTACTAAGCATAAACGTTCTATCTATATTTTAGTTCAAAGATTTCTGTTTTGATTTGTACTGGATATATATTTTTCAATATTGACTTTAGCATACTTTCACATAAGATAGGTTTTTCCAATTTTGTAGAATCATGTGTAATAGAGTATGCAGTTTTCGAATCCAGTGTTAACTCAATAATCAGAAAAATGCAGATAGAACGTTTATGCTTAGCAGGGCAGTATAGGTTGATAATTTTTTTCGATAGACTTTTCTGCCAATATCTTGCTCTGAAAATGCTCTCGGTTTCGATAGATTAGTGTTAAAAAATTGCGCATGGTCTTCATTAATCTAACATTTTGCATTAGGGAAACGCTAGCTCATCGAAATATTCGAAGGGACGCCTGCACATAATATTCTGATGCTCATCGCTAACATTAGTCGCGTTTTTTTGCACCTCCATCGAGTTCTGCTTAGGTTAGTAGCATTAAAATCAACAGCAATAGCTTGCCTCAGTGATCTCACTGAGACGGATTATCTGGACAGCAAAACCGTTTGAGTATAATTCACGAGTTTACACAAGGCCTCCGTTCACAATCGAGTGGAAAATCGAGGGGAATTGTTTAAAACGGTTGATGCAATCAGTATCTGTAGGAGTTGTAGCGTTGATTTGCAGGCTGAAAGTTTGATAAAATATAAACATAAATTTGAAATGTCAGATAACCACCGGGAATTCGCGTTACACTTCTTGCGCTATTATCGTATGATTAAACACACAGTTGCATTCGATTCGATAATCACAATTCAAAAATAAGAGTACATTTTGATAGATGGTTGTTACATTTATTTCAAAATCTTACAGTAAAATATTGATATAAAACCAATTTAACTACTTCTCCAACATTACTTCCTCTTTGACTTTTTAGCAGGCTGTGGCAACTCTTCTTTGTGTGAGCTCCGCAAAAAACGTTTGATCTTCCTTCGCTTACGAATTCCAACATCAACGCTCGGTGCCAAAATGTTTCGCTTCTGCATACTTTTGAAACGATCAACTAAAATGCTTGCTTCTGGCTTCAGGTTTCGAAGATTACCGCTTAAGTCAGGTATCATGTTGACGGGTATCTCAGGTTCTTGGAACTTTACTTTTGCTAAACGACGTGGTTCGTAGTTTCGCTCTTTTATCCTTTGTTTCCTACGTTTCATAATTTCCTTCGTTTTCTCGGCCTCGTCCGTAACCACAGCAGTAAGCGCTTTTAGCCTATTTATAAAAGGAGCCTAAGTAGAAGTTCACTAAAATTTGAAAATTTTATTCTTACCTGTGAATGTCTGTAACTTTCTTCTTTTCTAATTTCTTTTGCAGTCGTTCCTGTAAGAGTTGTCGCTGTTCCCGTTGCTTTCGTCGAGCTTTTCTGTCTTTCTTTTTATTTTGAACTGGTGGATTGACCGAGAGCTGATCAACATCCGATGATATCTCTTCTTTCACTTCATTTTCATTTTCACTACCTTCAATGGGCAGTCCGGAAGCAGCTTGCTTTAAGTTCTCTATATCTCTCTCTTCCTGCGACATTTTTGAAAACATATCAACAGTGACGCGTTTCAGATGCTTTTCTTCTTTTATGATTTTGCTTTCCCTCTCTAGCACTTCGTTAATTAATTCCTGATGGTCTTTCAAACTCGGATTATAGCTCATACCGGGATGTGGTAACTCGAGTGCCCTAGAAGTGTCGAATATTAGATTTAGTATTGTTAAAAATTGAAAGTTGCTTGCAGGCAACTTTGGTCAATGGTGGAGTAAAGAAATTAAATATATAATTGATTTGTAGGTAATCGTTCACAGAGGAATAGCTTGACTGATGCTTAAATCGAAGTCTTAGACAGCTTTCATTGGAGTCAATCATATGTTTTAGGAGAAGAAATTGCAGTACTGCTAGTAAGAAGAAGAATATGTAAATGAGAATTATTGAAAACTTGCTGCAGGATGACGAGAATAAAAACGACGATGGTGAAAAAGTATTTACTGAAGTGGATGTGGAGAAGATATAACCTTTAATGCTGAAATGGAGAAAGCAAGAAATGTCGGTTATTGATGAAAAATTTTGGTTCTTACGACTTCCATGAAAAAACGCATTCTGAAATCTTTGCTGCCTATCCATATTTCTAACAAGCCATTTACATAGCGTGGCACCCGAACGTGCGGAGAGTGACGTGCAAGTAAATGGTCGATCTGTTTGAAATGACTCCTCTCACCTCTCCTCTTCGTCCTATCTACTCGCCTTCCCGTAGGCGGTGCTGTTAATCTTGACCAGAGATCGGGTAACGATATCCTAGCGATATTAAACCCCCGGTGGAAGGGAAAGAAACTAAGTGGTAGATAGTCCGGTCCTCCAGGCTTGGGGGTTGGAGCGATGGACCGACAATCCGTCCTCCACAAAAATTTAAACCGTTGCGGAACTTACGGAGATGCCTCGGATTGGATTGGACCAACGGAAACGACCCGGCAAACGAAACATGGACTATGCTTTTGGATCCTGGAATGTCAGATCACTAAATAGAGCTGGTGCTGTAAAAGAATTATTATTACAGGCCACTCAGTACAAATTGAACGTGCTGGCAGTCCAGGAAACGAAATGGACTGGTAGCGAGATTCAAGACATGAGATCGCACACAATATTCAAGAGTGGGAAGCCTGCAGGAAGCCGTGAATTTGGAGTGGCATTCATTGTGGATAGGGAGTTCAAGCCACACGTTATTGACTTCAAGGCAGTAAGCGAACGTTTGTGTGCGATCCGCATCAAAGCAAAATTTTTCAAAATATGGCTGATAAATGTCCACGCCCCGACAGAAGAAAAAGACGAAGAAACGAAAGACGCATTCTATAACCACTTGGAAAGGCTATTCGACTCATTGCCCTCAAATGACGTCAAAATAATACTCGGCGACTTCAACGCTAAAGTCGGGAATGAAGAAGTATATCGGGGAACAACTGGAGGGCACAGTCTCCACGATACAACTAATGACAACGGCCAACGCCTGATTGACTTTGCGTGTAGTAGGGATATAGTCATAAGTTCGACATGCTTCCCACATCGACGCATCCACAAAAGAACATGGGCATCACCAGATGGCAATACCTTCAACCAAATTGATCATGTCCTTATTCAGCGGAGGTGGGCTTCCAGCATACTTGACGTTCGGACGTTTCGAGGAGCAAATTGTGACTCGGACCACTACTTGGTCAAATCCAAACATCGATGTCGCATGTCAAAGGCGTACGTGACGAAGACGAGTCCTCTGCGTAAGTTTGACATCGGAAAGCTCCAAACGGCGTCAGTAGCAGAAAACTTCTCAAAAACTCTTGAGACTAAGCTTACCCCCATCCTACAAAATAACACAGTGAGGCCGGTTGACGAGGTCTGGATGGAGATGAAGACAGCAATCAAAGCCGCTGCAGAACAAGTGGTTGGGTATGAAGCCCGGCGCAAAAGAAACAACTGGTTCGACAACGAATGCCAGGATGCGCTTAACAAGAAAAATCAGGCATATAAACAGTTCCTTGAAAGGAACACCAGGACGAAGAGAGAAGAATATGAAAACCTCCGACGAGTAGCAAATAAGATCATTAGGTGTAAGAAACGAAAATATTATGACGAGCAATTAAAGAGCATTGACGAAAATCTAGCGAGCAATAAAACTAGACAAGCTTACAAAGTAGTGAAATGTTTAAGACGCGGATATCAGCCCAAGACGACACTCTGTAAAGACGAAATCGGCAACATCATCGCCGAAGATAGCCAGATTAAGGAGAGATGGGCCTGCTATTTCAAAAAACTCCTTAATCCTGCACATGGCTCAATAATATCAGAGCCGATAGACATCTCTGACGAAGTCCCGATCGCACCTCCAACGCTGGAAGAAGTCAAGTCTGCCATAAAAAGCCAGAAAAACAACAAAGCGCCGGGCATTGACGAGATTCCGGTCGAGCTAATTAAATACGGTGGAAGCTGCCCTATAAAAGCCATCCACAAATTGATCCAAAACATCTGGGGTCAAGAAAAAATACCGCAGGAGTGGTGCAAATCCATCATATGCCCTATCCACAAAAAAAGAGACAAACTTCGGTGCGAAAACTACAGAGGCATATCGCTACTTTGTACATCCTATAAGATATTGAGGAAAATATTAAAGGATAAGATAAATAAATACGCTGAAAAGGTCTTTGGGGAGTACCAAGGAGGCTTTAGGTCTGGTAGGTCAACTACGGATCAGCTCTTCACAGTCAAACAAGTGCTTGAAAAATGCTGGGAATTTAACATCGACGTCCACCAGATTTTCGTGGATTTTAAACAAGCATATGACAGTATTGACCGCAACATACTGTACAAAATAATGCTATACTTCGGCATCCCGGCAAAACTAGTTCGGCTGACCAAAATGACGATGACGTCGACAGCATCACAAGTCAGAATCAACAACAGTCTGACTGACGCCTTTGACACAAATGTCGGACTAAAGCAAGGGGATGGGTTGGCCCCTCTGCTGTTCAACCTAGCACTTGAGTACGTGATAAGGAAGATTCCTGTCGACACAGGGGGTACGCTTCTGTATAAGTCGAACCAGTTAGTGGCCTACGCGGATGACATTAACATCTTGTCCCGTTCCTTCACATCCGCCAAAGAGCTCCTGTTGAAACTTGACCAGGAAGCCAAGGAAGTAGGCCTGAAGATCAATCAGACGAAAACAAAAATCATGACGCAAACAAGAAAGAGGACCTCCATTAGACAAAATATAATACTTGACGAATATAATTTAGAGAATGTGGACGAATTTATATACTTAGGCTCGAAATTGACAACGAAAGGCAGTGAAACTGACGAAATTAAACGGAGAATACAGCTCGCTAATAAAACTCTCTACTCCGTTCTGGCCCTACTGAAGACCAGCTGCATACACAGGAAGACGAAGCTCCAAGTCTACAAATCAATCATCAGACCTGTGTTGTGCTACGGATGTGAAACTTGGACCCTTACCCAAGCATCCGCAAATATGTTGAACGCCTTCGAAAGACGGGTCCTCAGGCGTATAATTGGAGCTAAGCAAGAGTGCGGCCAATGGCGGATAAGATACAACCACGAGTTGTACGAGGTTTTTGACGAGCCGGAGGTTGCTACAATGGTGAAACTGCGGAAGCTGCAATGGGCTGGTCACGTGCAACGAATGGACGAGCATCGAGTACCTAAGAAGGTATTCGACGGAAGGGCCGAGGGTCGAAGACCAGTGGGAAAACCCAGAAAACGCTGGTCTGACTCTGTCGACGAAGACTGCGCAAAGCTGCTCGGATTTCGAAATTGGAGGACGCGGTCATTGGACCGAGACAACTGGAGGCGTCACCTACGAGAAGCCAAGGCCCGAGAGGGGCTGTAGTGCTACGACGACGATTTACATAGCGTAGGGACTTAGTTCCTAACCAACGTTTAAACTCCGTATATGTATACGGGGAAAAATCCAATAATCCGGTCTGACATTTTATTGGTGATCAGCTGATTATAAAAAGAACTGGGCCTGGGAAGTTTCGTAGAATCGCATCGAACAGAAAGAGATACAAGATAAGATTCGATAGCTACACATACGGTTCATTACTTTCATAACTTTTTCTCCATAATGGAAGGAGTTTACCCACTTATCTTCCATTCACTTTGCCATTGGGACTTTATAAATACAAGTTGGTGTGCAGTATAAATTTTTAGAATACTCTAGCCTAAAGCGGATATTTGTTCGAATGGGGCAGCATTACATCATGTTTTCAAATATTGCTAAGCAAAATCTGATGGACATGATTATGAATAGATGAGTGAGACTATTCCAAAATCAAATTTTAAATGTTAAAAATTATACTAGATGCTAGCTTCAAATTTTGAATGAAAAAAATAATGCCAAATAAAATGGCAACACTGATTGTAAACACCAGGCTACCAGTGATGGGCTCTCAAACGACAAATCATTTGCAAAAAAACAGCTTGGCTGCAAAAAACGAACGAACAGTTTTCCAAAACAGCGACAAGAACTTATTATAAAATGAACATTTTCTTCTAAAACGAACCGTTTAGTAGCGGCAAACAGTTCTGGTAGCGGCAACAGCTAGTAAGCGAAAAACTGTTTCTCAGCAGCAAACTGTTTGGCGAATAAAAACAGTTTGGCAGTGGCAAAATGTTTGCAATCTTTGCGACCAAATCACTTGTCCGTGGGCTAGTTTCAGGTTGCACTGTTGGTTTCTGCAACGGTTGCATTGAAGTCGAAAGCAATATTTTTAGATATTTCGTAGTCGGAGGGCAAGCTCTTATTGGAATTGAGGGTAACGTGGTTGTCGGCGTTTTGGGAAAAGAACGATCACCGTTTTTTCGCATTCTCAAAATTTGAAGGGTACTACTAGTGCCGTTCTTTCGGATTCTCACGAACGGCAGCTTAGTGGTACTCAATTTGTTTAGTATTAGGTTCGAATAGTAAGTTGTACTAGAATAAAACTTGTAAAAACATATTTAGTGTTTGTTGAAATCGTCACGAAGGACGATAACAAGTTTAGAAAATCGTCACAAAGGACTAAACAAGGAAGTCGTCACAAAGGGCGACAAGAACTATCACAGTTTGCCACGAAGCGGCGACAATTTTGTCCATCGAGCCGGATCATTCCGGCAGTACTCTTTCAGTGCCAGGATGACAGAAGGATCGTGAATTAGAGCGAACACCGCTGAGATACTGAGCGTGCTGAGATACCAGTGGTAGAAAAATTGCCATTAAGTGTATCTTTAAAGCAGCAGCACATGGGAGCTGCTGAAAAGTGCGTATAATTAGTCGAAATAGCTGATTAAACTCCAGTGGCACACTTGGCTCAAAAAAGAGTAACCATTGAAATGTACACGGAATTGCGATTGAAGATGAGCAAGATCGATAAAGTTGCCCCAAGAGCTAGCAAGGGACAATCATCATCGAGATTCAATAAAGACAAACTAGAAACGAGCCGGCGGAATGTAAACGAATCGCACGAACAACTGGACAGTAGCCGCATCGAAGTGCTCGAAACCACTCAGAAGTACGAAGCCGAAATTGCTGAATGTTGTCATGACTCGCTCATCAAAACAGTTGAATGACGCGGGGCAGAGGTCGAACGCATCCAGACCGATCGCAAGATCTACGAAACAAAATTGCAAGGCACCAAAAGCCAAGTGCGAAGCAATCGCTGAAATGAATGAGATTCGAAGTAAAGAAGTATCGCTCGACTACAAGGAAAAGCAAATGTATGAGGATTGATGAGGAATGCTTCAAAATCAAATTCATACCCTATCTGAAGAGCTAAATCGAAATATCGATGAAGTGCAAACGATTCATCGTGGTAACACAGTGAAAAATCTGGAGCTTCAAACGAAACTTACCGAAAATAGCGAACAATTTAAAATAGCATGCAGCAAAATAGTTCATAATAGCTGAACGAAACGATCAGTTCGCTGACTGTTAAGACCGAGAATCTGGCGCTAAATCTACTGACAACAAGCGACGAATCTGCAACAATGGTGAACCGCTACATAGATGAGCAGCAGGCCAGAGAAACTCAGATCTGTGTAAGAATCCGAATGCAGATAATTTAGGCCAAACGAACGAACTTACGGCAGCCGTTACGGACCTTAGGAAGCTCCTGAATCACTCGTTCAATCAGTACGGCAAGCTGGAAACAAAACTAGAGAGCTTGATTGAAAGACGAACTGAGGCATGCTCATTTGCAATTACGAAAGAAGAAAACACTAGGGCAGAGAAGTCACCAATTTTAAATAAGCTACAGCACGATAATCACAAACTCATTGAGGTCAACAAAGAGCTCTCGCATCAGCTAGACAAATTTATCATCGGACGAGGCCAGGGAAGAGATTCAAGAACACAACGCCAAAATTAATCATTTACTACGCGAAAACAAGAAGCTGAAACTTGGACATAGTGACCTTGAAGCACGGAGCATTATGGACCACGTTTCTTACGAAGCTAAGATGGATATGTATTCAAAGCGACTCTAGGATATGCATACACGATTGCGGGTCGACGTCGACGAGCCCCAAAGCGATTAAAAAAAATTTGGTACACTTTTGAACATTGTTTATCCAGTTTTTCGCCTTTTTTCAATCAAAAAAATGTTTCCCAAATCGCCAAAAAAATTTTTTTTTGTTCTAAATTTAGGCCCGTGCAGTCCTTTATACTCAAAACTAATGAAATATTTTTGGTAATTTGTTCACAGACGCTTATTTTGTCCAGGAATTTACGAGGCGCAATTTGCTTTTTTTTCGGCGGTGCTGCGGCTATCTATTGGGGCGGCCGCCATTTTGTTTTCTAACATTTTTGTCCAATGAAAATGTTAACTCTTAACTTCGCTAAAGATGTATGTAAAATTTCAAATCGATATCTTGAACAGTTTTTTTGGTAGCTGTTTAAAAAAAAGTTCATTTTGAGCAGTTTAACAGTGGACTAAAAGGCCACGAGGTGAAGTTGTGAGAATTTATAGAGGGATTTATAGCTTGCTTGTTGACATTAAAACGCTAGTAGCGCAGGAACCGATGTTTATGTATTAAAGTTCAACTATTAGGTTGCTGCAGATGAAATGGCCGATTTAGCAATGACAGAAAGTTGGCTGCAATTTTAGTGTATTATGTAGGCTCAAGGCGGCGCAAATGATATGACATATTGAAGTATAAATACTGCTACCTTGGTTTATGGAGTCATTTTTGTTTTGCACTTCATAGTTATTGAAAAAAAAGAGAAGGTGAACATGGAAGTGAATCAAAAACGGCTACTTTTAATATACAAATTTAAATTAGAGCACAACGCAACGGAAGCAACGAGGAATATCAAAAGCGCATTTGGGCCTGATACAGTTAGCGAACGAACCACTCGGCAGTGGTTCGAAAAATTTCGATCCGGAGATATGGACCTTGGAAGTGAGCCACGTGGACACCCAGGACCATCGATCGATAATGACGTGCTGCGTGTATTAGCGGAGTCTGACCCCCGCCAAATCATAAGGGATCTTGCCGAGAAATTAGGCGTTCTCAATTCGACAGTTTGCCACCACTTGCAACAACTTGGAAAAGTGAAAAAGCTTGACAAATGGGTTCCGCATGATCATACCGACCAAAACATGACGTGTCGAATGGAGATTTCAAGTTCTCTTCTCTCCTGCAACAAAAAGGTACCGCTCTTGCACCGAATTGTGACATGCGATAAAAAGTGGATTTTATACGATAATCGTCGCCGATCGGCCCAATGGTTAGATGCCGATGAAGCGCCAAGATACATGCCGAAACCAAGCCTTCGTCCAAAGAAAATAATGGTAACTGTTTGGTGGTCTGTAGCTGGAGTTATCGACTATTCGTTCCTACAACCTGGCGAAACCATCAATGCTGAGAAATACTGTGCTCAACTAGATGAAATGCATCAGAAATTGATAGTCCAACGACCTAGGCTTGTCAACAGGGATGGAGTGATACTGCTTCATGATAACGCACAACCTCATATATCGAAAACAATGGTCCAAAAATTAACCGGGTTGTGCTATGAGACTCTTCCTCACTCTCCATATTCACCAGACCTCTCACCAACAGATTACCATTTCTTTAAACATTTGGATCCTTTTTTGACAGGAAAAAGATTAAATAATGAAGCTGCTATCAAAACTGGCTTCGATGAGTTTCTTCGAACCAGAAACTCGGACTTCTACAAAACTGGAGTAAATATACTTGTATCTCGTTGGCAAAAGTGTATTGCATCTATTGGTACCTATTTTGATTAAATAAATTGTCTTTGTAAAAAGTTACAGCTGTTTAAAAATTTATTACTAAATCGGACATTTCAAAAATAATAGATATAACCCAATTCACAATGGGGCAACAAAACCACATTCGAAAAATTTAGAATTCCTGATTACCATATTCAAAAGTATTTAAATTTGAAGCTATTGTTTTTTTTTTACGTGTTTGACATTACATTTTTAACTAAACGCCCGACATACAATCAATGCTGTGAGGATACTCATCACTTCCTGACAAGTGACCCATAAGCACACTAGCACAATCTCGAGCCTTGTGGAGAAACATCACTAGAGAATGCAATCCCGGGATCCCGACCAATTTCTGGTTCCGAATATTTCGGCATTTTCGGGACCAGAAATTGGTCGGGATTTCAGGGCCGGGAGTCAAACATAATCGGCAATCAGATTACGACTGGAATCGAAAAGTTCAAATAGAATCCATATGCACGAGACAGCAATGAACATGCAGGCTCACGTCAAAATGCGTAAAGAATAGAGCAAAACAAACCGATGCAACAGTTAACAAGATAATATAAAGGGGTTTTTAAATAAATAAGTATGGACTGTTTCGCATTTAGTGTATTCGTTACTTCGAATGATGTCTTTACAATAACTATTGTTCTTTCAATAGCAGACAACTAACACTTTTGGTTACTACTTTTCAGGAAATACCATGAGAGCGTTACCGTACTTTTCATGAATTTCCCCCACCGCATGATTCAGGAAGATTCAGCTCATGAACGCGACTGAAAGTACGGGAACATTCGTTAAGGGTAACAATTCGGAGGAGCAGTTGGACAACGAAACTCAAGAGCGATTGCTGCAGCAAAATATAAAACGCAAGTTAGACAAAAAGATGAAGGAAGAAACGATGAGCATTGAAGACGAGCGACGACAAACTGATCAGTACAAAGAAGAAGTTCAGAAGATTAATTGCCGCGTGAAGATTCTCAAACGTAGCCGTGAAAGAGCTGAAATTCAAAAGAAGAAGACACAAAAGCGAAAAAGGCCTACGAGAGTTTGATTGGGCGATCTAGTGGCAATCAAACGAACCGAGAATGGTACTGTCCTGAATATTCGGCAAATATAATGTTCCCTATGAGGTTACATCCCTACATACAAATGATAGATATACCTTGAGCAAAGTTGGAGAGGACGAAGGGTCTGCGCGTCCAACCAGCAGTTTGGATAAATTGGAAAGTTGACGACGAGAATCATCTAAGATAGATGATCTGGATGGATGAGTGTGGGTGTAAGGAGAAACGGACAAACGACGATAACGAGGCCGGGAGGCAGTTTGCGTGCGACAGCGAACGAAAAACGACGTCAAGAACAATGACGCATAATATTCTAAGTCTGTGTCATAATTTCGAATAGTGAAAATAAAAATCCTTTAACTAGAAAAGTTGACTTTATATCCGTCTAATTCTTACACTCATAATAAATTGATGTTATCATAATTCTAAATTAGAAAAAAAATCTTAATCTGCTATAAGGAACCCAGTGCCTAAGAAGGGTTAAAAATCCAATGCATTATGATAGCCGAACTAAAGACATCAGTTTTCATTTCACATGTTCGTTTTTTCTAACTTCTTCTTATCATATAAATATAGTGGTACATGACAACTAACCAAATTGCCCGCCACCAAGGAGTTGAAGATATCTTGATTCTAACATTAAATAGACCCACTCCTTATATGCTTCTATTTCAGCTTGACCGGATAACGCAATCCAGAAATAATCCGTCCCCCACTTTGTAGGAACGTTTACTAAATAATATAGTTTAATTTAATGTTTGAAAATTTAATTATATTTAATGTTTGAAAATCAATATTTTAACTTACAATTTGTCTTAACTGAACCTGATTTCACATATTCGCAAAGTTAGTTTCGCTATCAATTTCCCGTTAATTCAAAATGGGTTTTCAAACAGTTTGAAAAAAAATTGCTTTTCGCTTTTTTACACTCTACACATAATCAAAGAAAATACCTTGTGCTTTGGTTTTATCATAGAAAAATATCAAACTGTTCTTTCAATATTAAAGAGTGCAACAATATATCTTAATACAAGATCACTGATGGCTAAAATCAAAGAAATCATCTGTTTTATACCGGCGTTAACAGTTTACGCAAAAACGGAGCTTTTTGCACGCAAAACAATACACTTCTCTGAGGTGGAAAAGTTTGTTGCAAAATTGTGATC
Organism: Nemotelus pantherinus; assembly: GCA_963978885.1. Classification (NCBI taxonomy): domain Eukaryota; kingdom Metazoa; phylum Arthropoda; class Insecta; order Diptera; family Stratiomyidae; genus Nemotelus; species Nemotelus pantherinus. The sequence goes on along the minus strand of OZ022265.1, from coordinate 72,390,140 downwards.
AATTCAATTAAAAGACTGAATATTCCTGAATAGAAACAAGAACATTTATGCAAGAAATGCAGATCATCTATCGAGTCAAATGTACCTAATTCAAAACGGCCTTCAAACATGGCATATACCTTCTCAAACTTCTTCCAAAATTTCATTATCAAACTGTCCAATCTTGTGAAGTACAAGGAAAACTTAAAAATGCACAAGTTTAGCATACTACATTTTTTTCTAAAGTTTCTGTAGAAAAGTGTTTTCTAAGGAATGTGAACATGTTATTGGCCACATCTAATTGAACGGAATGATGGTAAAAAATTTGTGATGCCATTGTAACATTTGAATTATACTATATATTAGATTCCTATTGTCGATTTATGCAGAGTTTCGGGTTAATATTGTATCAGTAAACTGTAAAAACTCTACTTATTAATCTACTAACCTGGCTCTTGTTGTTTTCATATTAGCTATTATAGGCCTGGGTACTAGATGTTTGCGTGTATTTTGCAAGTGATACACAGCAACTTTGCTATCAATCCAATCGTTTTTGAACTCCGGATTGTCATCGAATTCCGTCTTTTCTTCCCACAAATTGTTGCGAAATATTTTCACATCTTTCTTTTTCTTTTCTTCGAGCAATTTCCGACTATAGTTGTTGCTGTCGTTCAACGACTGAATTATACGTTTTGTTGTTTTCTTTCCAGCAAGTATTTTGCTAACAACATCCTTCCCCACTGGCTTCCGCTTTATATGATTCCTGTGAAATTCATAGATTAATAACATACAGTGTTATCTCAACACAAAAATACCTTTTTGAAATTGGGTCCTGCACTTTCGAGCTGTTATCCAAAATAGCTAGCGAGCGAAGAGGCTTTTTAGCATTTTCTCTTCGTTTCTGTTTCCTTGAAAGCAACGAGGGCTGCTTGTCCTTGTCACCAAGAGTATCAACTGTGAAAAGTTCACCATCTGCCTTCAACTCAGCCTTTCTGTATATTTTGTTAGGTTAAAATTTTTTCGTGGATCAATCTGAAAATAATCTTACCCAATTCGTTCCTCTAAGCGTTGATCTTCTAGAAAATCTTCGACATCTTTTATATCAGAGAATTTACGCCACGACGCCTTATTTTTTTTCGAAACTCGCTTCTTTTTTACGCCAGACATTATGATAGCTATCAATCAGTCTGTCTACCGTCCACGGCTGCACGATTCCAAGACGATTCCCGTATGTCCGACAATGACATTTCTTTGACATTTCACTTGTAAACACGTGCGTATCTTCTTCTACATTGCTACGCTATTCAAAGTATGTTACTGAACGCTCCAAAGCAGAAGCGAATACTAGCCGGTAAGATAAGGATTTCAAAAAATAAAATATCAATAAAACTTAGTGAACCGTAAGTCAGTTAGTTTGATTCAGAGTTATTAGGTACTCCGATATGAAGCAGCCAATATTAGCAATACAAACTAAAATTTCTTCCAAATCAGGTCTTCGTTATTATTTAGACAGCCAGGCATGAAAGACAGATTTTTATTTCTTTTAAGTTGTTTCTAATTCTTTTTTCCCAATTTTAGGTCTGTTCCCGTACCACCATTAATTACAATTAATCGCGATTAATTGCAATGAAACTGTTCCCGTACTCCGTTTTACTGAAAACTGAAAATTTCCCCTCTCTCAGTAAAATTCAGTAGGGTCTGAGCTACTGAAAAATACTGAAAAGTGTCAAATCATGGCCTTGTCAAATGGTGTGGTGCGAGTAAATAGTTTCAAATGTGCGCGGCAAGCAACATATTTTTTGCGTAATTTTGCTATGAAGGTCGAATATTTTTGTGGCGATAATTTATTACCGCTTAGGATGACTTTATAATCACTATTGTTCTCCCCAAAACCGAAAACTGACACTTTCGGTTGTTAATTTTCAGGAAATACAATGAGAGCGTTCCCGTACTTTTCATGAATTTCCCCCACCACATGATTCAGGAAAATTCAGTGACTGAAAGTCCGGGAACAGACCTTTTATCATTACAAGGTCTGTTCCCGTACTACGATTAATTGCGAGTAATCGCGATTAATTGGAATGAAGCTGTTCCTGTACTCCGTTTTACTGAAAACTGAAAGTTTCCCCTCTTTCAGTATATTTCAGTAGGGTCTGAGCTACTGAAAAATACTGAAAGTGTCAAATGGAGTAAATATTTTCAAATGTGCGCGGCAAGCAACATATTTTTTGCTTAATGTTGCTATGAAGGTCGAATATTTTTGTGGCGATAATTTATTACCGCTTAGGATGACTTTATAATCACTATTGTTCTCCCAAAAACCGAAAACTGACACTTTCGGTTGTCAGTTTTCAGGAAATACAATGAGAGCGTTCCCGTACTTTTCATGAAATTCCCCACCACATGATTCACGAAAATTCAGTAAAATTCAGTGACTGAAAGTACAGGAACAGACCTACAATGTAGAGGATGAAATTTATTCGAAGTACAAAAACAAATCAGCTTCTCTTTGGCATCTTTAACTAAAAACTTACTGCTGCACTTCTTACAATTTATTGTGATGCAAGTAGGTTTATCAAAAGATATTCCCTCTTAGTATATGTTTGTGAGTCTCAAATAGATGCAAAGGATTCAACGACGTGGTAAAATTATGCAAAAAATTACAAGTCAGCTTCAAAATCCTTAAATAAATTCACAAATACAAATGTTAGCTGTTGCCCAACACATATTCATCAGACCATATTTTTTAGTAAACTCCCAAACAACAGTTAAGCTAAGCATAGAGACTGAATAGTCTTTTCAAAATGATAAGAGGACATAAGAATGCAAGATACGCAAAATTTTCACTTCATAGCAATGCGAGTCTTATTCTGACCATGCATAATAAAAAATATCCATAAATGTTTGGTGTACAGTTCCATTTTAAAGCAAGGTAAATAGTAATAAACTTAAATGTAAAATATTCAAAAATCAAATAGAAAGAAATTTCAAAACCTTTCGTTACAGTCTGCATCAGATCAGAATAAAATTAAGCTTTTTTTCATGCAACTCATTTTACATGTTCGCATGAATGTATCTATAATCGAACAAAAACTGCGATAATTGCTTTTTCCGAACATGCCAGAGTAAATAGGCGTAAAATGCCTCCTAAGCATAACTTTCGAGCGTGATATCAGATATTGAAAGCGTCACGAACAATTTGGAGCCACACTATAATGTTACCAATTGATGCGGTAGCGCTTGTAGTACATGCTTACTATAAATCACAAATTTGGTGTAGCCATTTATGCACTGAAAAGTTTTTTTAGCGCAAATATTATGTATAATGTGCTTCATTCAACCACGTTGAAAAATGTTCTACGAACGTGCCAAACTACACTCGGGGACCTTTCACAGGCATCTATGACTTAAGAACTTCACGTCCAAGCTTGAAGTTTATTTCGATTCGAATCGTGATAATCATTGCATACTATGATGCGTTTTATCATGCTACATTGACCAATTAACTATTTTATTCAGATTGTAAAATAAAGATCACCATCATCGTGGCATAACAGCCCCGTGTCGGGCCTTGACCGCCTGGATAAGAAATAAGATAAAATAAGAAAATAAGGATGGCTCAAGAAAAATCTCTACAACTCTACGATATTCGAGTCATTTTCTTGTGAAAGATTATTTCATGACCTTTTTTAAGCCATGATTAATCGAAGTGACCTCCGTTCTGGTCTTTGATACCCCTCAAACAGTATTTACCGGTCAAATTACATTGAATCTTCTACCAAAGTCATTTTTGGCCATACTTCTCACATATCACCCTTTTAAGTCACCAATGTGTCTAATAAGTCTGGATTTACTCGCGAGTCATGTGAAACTATTCACCAATTCGTGTTGAGTTGGCATGTGCAAATTCAGACTTCGAGTAGATGATAATTGCAGCATTCAATAAGAAATTCAAACCCATTACGTTGTAGATATCCCGGTATAGCATCATTTGTACTAGCTATTGTTTACCATGAACAAATATGCATAACTTCGTCATAATTTATCATATTACAGACATATAATCTGTATAAACTCACAGAGGCACATGCAATTGAGTATCTTAAAGCTCTTCGGAATATCCGAAAGCCATTCATTTTTACAGAGAATATTTCCATCAGCATGGTAGTAGGAAATGTTCAGAAACCTGAAAAGTCGTGCTTTCTCCAAAGAACCACTTATGATTACCTTATATTTTTTTAAATCTTTGCAACCTAGCTTGCTGAATTATTTTGACTGCAGTTTGTTGAAAAAGTAGTGGATAGCACAATTCTCTAAATTGGACAGGATACACTCTGTGGTACCAATATTATCTAGCATATTCTTGTTTAGAAACAACAGATCTAGCTCCTGAAAGGAAAACTTTTTGTTCATAGCTCTTGGAAAACAATCTTAAAGTACCAAATGTTTCCGCAAACACGGTCATATGTTTTGGAAAACAAGTGGATTTAGAACTGACTTCATCTACTGAATTTAAGCGCAGATATTTAGTCAGCGATAGAAACATTGTTTCTGTTTCTGCTGGATGAAACAAGTGTAGTCTGTGCCAATCTACTAATACTGATAAAAGCGTTAATATGAAGAGTTGAAATCAACTGATTTTGTCTTTCGCAATAGTTTCGAGGTTTCGTTTGTGCTTGGTAGTTGATTATGTACAATATGAATCTTTGCCTGCACTCTAACTCATTTCTTTTGAAAGCAACATTCACATACCATTTTGTGATTTTAAACTACAACGTCTTGTTTATATTACGGAAACGATACAATTCAATAAGTAGGCAAAATGTAATTTAATATCGGCACATAATTAGTTATTTGTTAGCGGACAAAGTAAAAGTTAGCTTTGACTCACGAGCAACAGTATTTATTGATATGTGAACAGCTTTTCCCCAAAGATCCAAAAGCATTTGCGGTAGAATACTTTGTTCAACAGCTTCGACTGGCCACCCCGAATCTTAAGCCCTAAAACACTTCCATAGGGCTACTTTTACCACGTACGAACACGAGATTCTAATTGTGGAATCTCTCATTTTTTTCAAAACAGTTCAACCAAAAGGCGTATGTTTGTACTTAGTATTTGATAGCCACACAAATTGCACCCAAAGTCGTCACGGAATCCTATTCAGATAATACAGCCTTTAATTCAGGCACTGCCTAGTTAGCATCAAGTACTCTTAAACTTTTTTAAATATGTTTTTCAACATTAATTATTAAAATATGTTTTTTCAACATATTTAAAGTTTGTCCACTTCAAGTAGTTAAGATAGTGTGCTTAACCGACATCTTTTTCTTGCTCTAGATGTTGCACAACTAGTGATTTTACATTTGCTAGAAAATACTACTTTGAAATCAATTGTAAGCCTCGTACTAAGCAAATTTCCTCTCCATCATGTTTCTATCCCGGAAAACGAAACTTTCAATTGTGTGATCATTATAAATACTGTTTTCAAAAAAGGATAAAAACGCGTTAAATAAATAATAATTACAAACGAACAACAAAATAGTTCACTAAACTAAGCATTTTATTGTTTTAGTCTGCTTTATAAGCCACTTTTCTGAAATTTAGCACACGTATTAATGTCACCGAAAACGTAATTGGTAAACTAGAAATGAAACCAACACGAATGGTACAAATTAAATATTTCAACAACTGTTTTAATTTATAAAGACAACCAGAGAAAACTAATATATTCGTCGACATGTGTACAATATTTAAATTAGCTTAAACGTATATAAATGTGTGTATGTCAATATGAATGAGTGTCATTTTATACATTTCTCAAACCAATAGAACTTGATTCGAATATTTCAATGCCTCCATGAGATTCTTAATCTTCGAAAGTGAGCCGCCCCGGCCCATGATTTTTCATATATCTTCTATACTGCTTATATCTCGGATTTTCTGCTAGTGCTTTCTTCATTTCGTCGTCTTGCTCCTTTTTCCAAGCCGCAAACACGTCACGCTTCCACAATTCGAGGTCAAGATATTCTAACTTTTTGTCATCTTCGACCGCGTCAAACTGATGCTGACCCATACCCATATTTTTTCGTATCAAATACAGTTTCTCCTCTTCGCCATATGGTTGTTTGAGAATCGAAAAACGCCAGATCCACTGTGCGTACCACGCTATGTATTTTATTATTGTATACGGCAATAGAATCAGTTGAATCCACAATACGTCACGAATCGATGGCTTAGCATAGCCACCTTTTATATCCATCTTCTCTTCAATAATTTTGCGAATGATTCTTTCCAACTCCTCTTTTTGATCTGCCTTCGATAGTTTATTTTTGCCTGAAACACAATGGAACATTAGTTAAAATCAAAGTTAGTTTAGTTAGTTAGGAGAAAATGAAATACAATAGAACAGAATAAAATATAATGTAGCTTGGTTGTATTTTGATTAACTCACTTGGTCTGCAAACGATTAAATTTGCTGAATTGCTGGTTGTTCGGATCTTTTTTAGTGAACAAAAACAAAATTCCCAAGTTTAGTAGGGAAATCACAAAACAATAGGAAAATATAACATACTATGCTGACAATAGTATTTTTAATATTTGGCATTTTTAATAAAAAAATAATGTGAAAACAATCTTTTCGTCTCTTGGGTATTATTTTGGACAGCAAGCTCACATGGAAGGCGAATTTAGAGGAAAGAGTTAAGCGGGCAAGCAACGCGATTTATGCCAGCAAGAGAGTGCACTGGATCTACTTGGCGATAGCTAGGCCGATCCTTGTTTGCGGATGCTTGGTCTGGTGGCCAGCAGTGAATAAAAGCACCTTTGCTAGCATGGCGAATAGAGTTCAGCGGTTGGCGGCCCTCTGCACTACAGGCGCCTTAGCCTCGACTCCTTCGTCTGCTCTGAAAGTTCTGCTTCATCTCCCCCGGCTTGATCTCTTTATCAGAGGCACTGCTGCAAAAGCTGCTGTCAGGCTTAGGGAATCAGGACATTTCGAGCCAGGATCCTTTGGCCACAGCAGTATTGAGCGGGGGTACGCAGGAAGCACTGACTACCTGGTTCCCACTCTGTGCTTTGAGCGGGGATATCGAGCGACTGTGGGAGATGGGCAGGAATGGAATCGACAAATGTGTCCTGCAGCTCTTAGCATCTACACGGACGGCTCGAAGACAGTTGCAGGTGTGGGCGCTGCAGTATATTCTAGAGATGTGCTTAACTGCTCTTTTTACTGAGCAGTGATCACAGAGAGCAGTTTGAGCAAAGAGCAGTTTAGAGTAGCAGCTATTCAATCGCAATTGCGATTGCAGTTTCGTGCGTACGGAAAACCGCTCGCTACTTTTGATTGCTCATTGCCAGTGTTTGCTCGTTACCTTCTCAGCGCCTTCGATTTGTGCTTGATACACCAATTTCTAGCCTCAGATTGCAATCGCATTGTATACTTACAATGTGACTGTATTTTTCCGTGGCGGTGGATGCTCATATTTAGAACAGATGTAGTATGTTTGGGAATACGTTGCTTGCATTAATTCGGCACTAGCAGAAAAATGTATTGCCAAGTGCTTGGTAAATCGTATAGTAGTTTTGTGGTTTTCAAAATGTCATACATTGGATGCAAGCAACGTAGTGAAATGTTGTTATGCATTTACAGTATTATGCAGTATGTAATTTAATTTCGAAGATTTATTTTTCCTGGCTAACCTAAAACAAAAAAAAAAAACAAAATTTTAAAAATACAAAACCCAAATTTTTGTATCACAGCAATAGGTCTTGGCCCGTTATGTCCGAAACCACTCTAACCCAAAATTGGCCGATTTTGTCCGATTTCAGCTACTTTTGCCCTAAAAATTTTTTGAATAATTGAATAAAATACTTGTAAGTCCGAAAGTACTCGCAAGGGTAGAAAAAAACTGAATAGATGAGCATTTAAAATTTTCTGTATTGCAAAAAAGCAATGAGCAGTTGAACAGCATGAGCAGAAAACAATCAAATTGCTCACTGCTCGCCGCAAAACTTTCTGCTCTGCAAATGAGCAGTGAGCAATTGAACAGCATGAGCAGAGAGCAATCGCACTGCTCACTGCTCTGTTCAAAGAACAGTGCGATTAGTAGCAGTGATGGCAGGCGCAGTCCCATCTCTAGTATATTCTACAGATGCAGCTATAGAAGCAGCTTTCAGGCTTCCAAATCACAGTAGTATTTTCCAGGCGGAGGTGTTTGCGATACGTAAAGTCGCAGACCTCATATACGTCAAAGATACTACTAGTAAAGTATTAAATATCTTTACGGACAGTCAGGCGGCGGTAAAAGCACTGATGTCTCATACATACAAATCGAAGTGTGTATTCGATTGCATTCAGGCCCTGAACAGACTGGGTAACAGCAGAAGAGTCAGAATCTTCTGGGTTCCCGGTCATAAGGGCATTGATGGTAATGAGAAGGCGGATGCGTTAGCCAAGTATGGGGCTAGTCTTCCCCTCTTGGGAGCGGTTAACATCCTTACTCCTATCCAGACGATTAAGTACTCAAACGACTCCAAAATGATGCAGGGTGCGACGCGCAGATGGGGTGCAACTCAGACCTGCAGGGTAAACAAAATCATGTGGGGGTCATACAATCTCGCATCGACCAAGTACCTCCTCGAGTTAACGCGGATTGACTGCAAACGGCTCGTTGGTATCATTACTGGTCATTGTCTTGTAGCAGCACATGCTATGAAAATGGGAATCTTAACGAGCGACACCTGTAGAAGGTGTCAAGAGCCGGGGGTCTCAGAAACTGTCCAGCATCTCCTGATCTCCTGTTTCACTGCCCGGCACTGGGGAGAACCAGACTGCGATACTTCGGTGAGCCCTGGCTGGTGGATCTCTTGCAAGTGGCAGAGCAAAAGCTGAAGGACATCCTTCAGTTCGTGAAAAAGTCCGGGGCCTTTGATGGCCGCTTGGACTGAACTTTCCTTCTCGTGGTCCATTTATCTGGTATCACTATGGACCAGTAGGTCTATATGTGGCCTTTTGCCAGTCATTACAACCTAACCTAAATATACACAAAGTAAAGGAATCCCACGTCAGCTCTTGTCGGGTATTGGGGTTGAGGCTATTAGACAGCTCAATCAAGAGTACTTGATTTACTATTCAGTGGATCTATTCAGTGTCAGGTTGATTGTATTAGAAAGCATCCAGTTGCTGCCCATACAAACTCTGCTTTGAGTTTTGCCAAACAGCAAGGCGAACGCAGAATATTTCATTGCGTCTCCGTAGGTAGAGAGGGAAATCCGAAAAAATTCTTGTCCATCCATCCGTGGAACAGCCTAGGAATATTCGTGGATGAATGAATATATGATGCGGTGAGATACTCAGCGTTTTCTGTTACACTTCTTCTACACTTTATGGTTTTACGCTTAGAAAACCTTTAGCTTTTTGTACGCTTCTCTTTGTACGAGCATTTCCCCTGATAAACTTATGAATGAATGATCATGTACGTGTAGAAAGTACTTTGTTTTTTATGAAACTTTTCCCAGATCGATTTTTTAAAATTTGCTTTGTGCTTGCTTTTTCAAAAAGTGTAGTTTTTGTGGTCCCTTTCAAAAAGGTCCGCGCTCGTTCTCTGGTGGTAAGAGTTGCGAAAACTTGAAGAATAACTAACAAAAACGTCAAAAAATACAACTGAATATATACAAACAAACAAACACAGCCACAAAAACACAAAAAAAATCACAATCGGTAAAACTATTGAACGGCTATGGGAGGCACGTAGTCGAGTTTAGCCCAAAGTTTTAAAGGCCATTGCAGAGCTATTATTTTAAACCATGTATCAGTAAACCGCCAGTAAGACGTTGATAAAACTATTGACGTCTTTGAAGTTCTATATTGTATACTTGTAATTGGAGGTCTGTCGACATGAGCTTCGATAAACATGGCGGATTATTTTTATCTGGACAAACCTCTTTGATTTTCAACATATAGACCAGCTATTTCAGACCGTTCAAGTCAAGGTTTATAAGCGCAATTATCTTTTTTGTGGTTTCAGAAACAATATGTGAAAACACCATTACGAAACCGTGTGCGCAAAAAAACTGATTCAAGGTCAAATGTCACGAAAATCAGTTTTTCTTAAATATTAAATTAATGAATGTGCTAATAAATTAAATCTCATCATCATTCCTGCACATGTAATTGAATCCGCATGCTGCAACATTCTCGTACATATCAACTAAAAACACATCTAATTCACATAGACATTCTTTCCCATGAATTACCGCATGTAATTCTAGCGCCTAGACTAGATAAACTCTTGCGATGAGCGAACCAGATGCGTTATCAGCAAATTCTTATGTCGCCGATGTACGACGAGAGTGTTGCAGCATGCGAATTCTAGATTTGTTTAATTTTCTGTTTGTTATACAAATTGTTAGCATATAAATGCGTTAAATGATAATAAAAGTTCAGTTAGTCAAGAGTGGCTCGGAAATCTGTGACCTCACATTAGTGTACTGGTACTGTACTAGGGCACAACTGTCGGTGTTTGCGTACTGCACACAAACATCATACTCTCTCAGACTCAAACGGCAAGGAAAGGCTCTTTTCGAAACATCTGGTGACCCCGACGTTATTCTGGTATTCAAGCAGGATCAAAGCGTCATGATGCGTGATGAGCAAAAACTTGTAGGAGAAAACATCCAAGCGATCCTACTAAGGTTGCAAAAGGATTCATATGACCGCAAGACGGAAAAATCTTACTTACATAAAGCATCAGGCGTATCTTCCTCGCCAATCATCAGGCATTGGGGCCGTTGTTGGACGTGAAACAACAACATCCCTACACAAGAAACGACTTCTTTTCCGCCATTCAAGAAGTGTACGAAAAGGCCAAAGAGCTCATCGCGGCTCTAGATAAGCTCTCAGTTGACACCAATGCGAAAGAATCCTAACGGGAAATTGTTCAAGTGCTAACCGACCATACTAAATCACCTGACATCAGCGTTAAACTGCAAAAACTAGTGCGAAAACAGAAAGCCGCAATCAAAGACGCGCAGCACTAGGTTCGAAATCTTCAAGAAAGGTCGGAGGAATAACATCTGAAGCCTTAATACGTGTTGAACATTCGAGTTCTGGAAGACTACGATAAACAGCTCACTCATAACAACCAATCAAAATGGGTGAATTCCACTAACGATGAGGGTATGGTTGGTTACGATCTACATGAACATAAAGCAATCAAAATTGCAGTTCTCCAGAGTATCTTCAAAATGCAACAAAATCTTTCAGATGGCCCCGAAGAAGTTAGTAAGACGTGACCTAGCATTTTCAGAGCAGCGCTTTCAAAGTTGAAAAACCACAATCTGAGACTCTAAATGCAATCAAGCTGCCGCAAGTGACGCTTCCCTTCTTCGATGGCGATTACTCGAAGTGGACGCTATTCAAGGAGTTGTATACACAGCTAATACATAACCAAACTATTAGCAGCTCTTAAAATATGTATTATCTCATCAACAATTTATGCCGAGCAACAAAACGCCTTATTCAGTTGTTTCAGACGGATATTATGGAGATGCATGGCGGCTTTTCAACAGTCGATACCACAACAAGAGGATCTTAGTTATCAGCCTGTTGAACAAGATTTTATCTCAGTCTTTTTGCCAAAGCGACTCAGCTACCTCCATCATGGCCTTCCACGACACAACCAATGAGTGTCTGCTGGGGCTAAAAACATGGGAAACTCCATAGAAACTTGGGATCCCATTTTGCTATATCTACTTTGCAAACGGCTTGACGGGGACATTCTAGCTCTTTACGAGCAGACGATAGAATCACCAAGAGAACTGAATACGGTGCAAAACTTCCTAGCATTTTCAGAGCAGCGCTTTCAAAGTTGAGACTCTTGGAACAAAGAAGCTAACGTCATTTAGTTCAAAATTTAGCAAGTCTACGTGTCTCATCATCGCACCTGCAGATGACTAATGTCTTGTGTCGCAGAATGTGTGGGCAGAGACGCTTTCTAATCTACTTGGTATCCATGAGGCATTTATCTGAATCCTATAAGCCCGAGCAGAGCTACAGTTTAGGATGAGACACCTTAAGTGGCGACGACACTTGAGATAATTGTAGCGGGAAACTAAGTCAGCTATGTTGCCGTTTCTCGTGGATTTCACGGAGCACATACTTTTCTCCAAGTTTCTTCCTCTCGTGAGTGTTCTGCTTCATTGCCTTGGCACTGCGATATACCAAACAGTGGAGGAGATTTACTTGCAAAGGGTCCATGAAGCAAACTTGCAAACCACTTCTCCACGTTTGGTCAGAGGTACAGACAAGTTATCCGCAGGCGGTGGAACCGGTTGTCTAGCTACTTCCCTTCTAACAGCGAATTAGGTCTTTGAGTTACTTCTCATCTATCATTCGGTCACCTTACCGAAGAAACAGTTCCTTCCTTGACAGAGGATGCAGGGGATTTGATTGGGATGTTGAACTTATGACTGACAAACTTTGATTTAAAAGTTTATGATTTATTTTTGTTGAACATTGATGCAATTGAGTCCAAACTTAGATCCATTATCTTAACTCGATTGTGTAGTCAATTAAATGATTTCATTGATATTTATGCAAAGCAGGGAAGCCAAGGTTGTTAAGTCCTTATGGAAGTCGAATCGATGCTAATCAGGAGTAGAGTTTTGTGCAAGTTCTCTAGATGAAACCGAAGAATTTTAGAGTATATATTACTAGAGAAGGTATAATTTCAATTGGTGTGTAGGACTTAAAAGCCCTGCCATAATGCGCGAATATTCCCTCACAGTATTTTTTTCGACACAGTTTTTGATTAACACCTGTTCCTTGTCATATAAACACATTGAAAGTGATGGAAAATATTCATCTCTACGTCTTTGATTTTGAATTTCGGATTTGAAATTTTCATATGAGCTATTTAGATATGTAGCGATAATTGTTTACAGCTAGTTTTTCGTTAATTTTCAAACAATGGTAGTAGCAGATATTCATCGTAGGTACTTTATTTTTTTGAAAGTATTCCGTTCTCAAATGATGCATTATTTGTTTAATTTAATGTTTGAATCTACAAACCCAGAACTTATCGACACCTTTTAGGTGAATTTTTGATTTTGATGCGGTTATGGCTTATTATTCACGCCACTATTTCATGCAGAATGTAAAATTACCGAGAGAAGACACAGAAGAATGTATCAGCAAATCTTTAATATATTTCACAATATGTATTGAAGCAAGAAATGTATGCTTTCATCAATAACTACACGTATGATATTTATCTTTTGATTGCAAGATGATTGCATTTGAAAGGAAATATGAGTTCAAGAAATGAAACATTATACTTTACCTTTCTTGTTGATCTTCCCATTGATTTCTTCCTGCGCCATCCCTATCGCTTGGTTCCTGTATTTGGGCACAGTGGCAAAATATTTTATAGCCGATTCATACCTCTGCCATCCACTATAGTACTGAATTATCGAAATTATACTAATCGTCACGACCAGTACAATTCGTACATCGACCTTTGGGGCCATCCTCCTTCGGTAATAACGGTAGTAGTGAGCATAATATTCCTCTGGATTGTCCAACATATAATCGTAATCATTTCTGGACTCTTCGTCACGAAGAATTTCATAGGCAGTAGCTATCGCCTTAAATTTCTCCTCGGCAATCTTTTTAGCCTCTTCGCCACGGTGCAAATCTGGATGGAATCTCTTAGCCAACACGCGATAGGCCCTAGAGATTTCTTGCTTCGTTGAGTCCCGAGTGACACCCAGCACATCGTAACAATTCTCCTTGCCGCAATATAGTCCTTCGAGTAGACCATTGCACAGCGTGGGCGCAACTAGCAATATATTGAAAAGAATAGTTTCGAACTTCACCATTTTTAATTCACTTTAATCGTATCTTGCTCTAATCTCTTCCGTGTACCGGCATCTGCCTGCCACGTCCAATACCCACAGACGCAAAGTCCAACACTCGCCACGGCGAGAACTACAGGCAGAACAATTGACATTTCAATGAGCCTAAACAGCTGAGTCAACAATTGTGACACGTAATAGGTGCGCACGTATGTTATGGTTGAGTTGGAAAATTTTGAAAGAAATCGAAATAGAGCTTTGTGAACTCTAAACTAATTCCCTTCCTTTGGACGATTTCTTTCCCAGCTAATATACTTTTATACGTGATTTTGTACATCTTCTAATGCTCTGAAGAGTATCCACGACAAATCCGTAGCTCTGAATCAATAGAAATTCCGGACCAAAGAACGCGTTGTCTCCTATGTCGTACTACCAAACTTCAAATAGATGTCAAGTGCATGTTAGGAGGTCTTCTGTTGTTTCTGGAATCCACAGATTGAAATCTAAAAAGTTCAGTGAACATTGCAATGGATATCGTAGAATATGCCAATGCAAGGGTTTGTGAACTATTGGTCGACAACTCCAAGTGCACACGAACACCCAGTCTAGTTAGAAAACATTCAGACGACCTAGCAGTCGTTGGTGATTTCAGCTTCCCTTTAAAATGGCAGATCTGGAGGAATCATTTGTCGCTGCCGGTTGATTATAGCGTGTCCGAATTGCATTTCTGTTTGATCGCCTTAAGTGAAAACAGGAGCCCCGAAAATAGTCAAGTGCTTGACGAATGTAAAAGAAAAAGCGCGTCATGGCAGATTCCTCTGGAGAGGCTTCGCATAGCAGATGATCGCGGATTCTTGTACTTGGCGCGATCACAGGCTATACGCTTAGCTCTTAAGTCAGTATCGAACGGAAACTTTCTATCAAACTTAAAAAATAATAGTAACAATATCAATTTCAAATTTGTGTTGTCAAACGGATGCAAGTCGGGTGACGACCTAAACGCTTACAGAGCTGCGCTTGTGAAATCAGTTCTGGAAAAGTTGGTTTCGCATTCAAGCGAGCTTAAAGAAGGAGCAGATATTCTTGTTATCGTGCGGTCGCAAAAGGAAAAGTCTGAAGCTCGAAATGAAGAGTAAGCTATTATGGTTACAACTTACATCTGATAATGTACGTAATTTTAGGCACAAGGCGAAATGCATAACGATATCTTGTGGCAATGTAATCGATGAAGACAAGAAGGTTTCTAAACTAACGGCTAGTGAGTATAAGAGGTCAGATATACTTATGGTACTCATTAAATGCTTTGGTAAGACTTAATATAGTAGAAATATATTCAAGCACCTTACACAGTAAAACATTTAAGAGAAGGGAAGAAACAAGGGTGGCAGCAAACTGATCGACGTATCCAAGTCCTATCAGCCAATTAGATTCATATCTATCGTAATGAAAATCATGGAAATACTGATTGACCTTTACATATGGATTGATTTTCTAATAAATATGTAACTAAACAAATTCTAATTTGCCTACCAAAATTTAAATCAACTATATCAGGCACACGTAAGCTGGTACAAATGATAGAAAACAGCTTTAGATGTTCAGAATTCCTATCATCCTGTATGAAACAGCAGCATGTAGCGATTTTAAGTAAGTGGAATGCTTGACAGACGCCTCAACTGAACCGATGTCTAGTCAAGAGCCTGCCAGCAAGTGGGTTGATGGTGAATCATCAACGAAGGAAATCAACAAAAAAGTGAAGTGCCCCGGGGCAGGGTACGCATCAGCGGAGCACCCTTTAATCCGACCCTGTTGCATGCTGGCTTGCCGCTTTGCTAGCTCTAAGCGATTGAGGTGGGTCATGAAAATGGGGTGGATTAGCTCTGAGAAAAGGTAGGACGCTACGTATATTTCATCCGTCGTGAAAATATACTAGCTACGATTTAACAAGGAAAAGGGCTTTTGTCCGTACAGAACCAGAAGTAGCTCTCGCGCATGGGCTGGGAAGTCAGACCCAGCCGAGGCGTGGCAAAGCACGTTGCTAGCACCTGAAGCGGGCTGAAAAATATCAAAAGAAAAAATATGCCTCCATTTAGCAGGCCTGAGAAGGGGCAGACAGCCGCAAGCCCCTGCTGTTGTTGGGGCCATGACCCCAGATGTTCGCGGGGTCAATCCGCCCACTGACTTCGGCCTAAATAAAACAAAATGGAAAAGTGGCCGAACATCGTCCTTCCCTATTAAAAAACTGAAATTCCATCAATTAAAGGCCAGCCAGGCCATCGCGGAACCCTGAAATTGAGAAAGTCTTCTTAAGCTATCGCCCAATAAGAAGGCCAAGCGTTTCGTCTTTACAAATTCAGTATTATTTTGTTAATTCCAATAAAAAAATATTATTTCAACATTCTGTAGCTCGCACATTGATTGAAAACAAAAATTAAGAAATCTAGCTATATTTGTAAATAATATTCTTGTTAATGTGCGACAATCCATCCCGATAATCCACCGACATCAAAGGGGCTAGCAATTTTCGTTACGAATGGAGAAAACCACACAAAAAACTACTACTAACAGACGCAAATCAACTTCAAAGAGTAGCCTGCTTGCTGATTGTAGGAGTAATGAGCTTCACCCTAACGGCAGAAATGCAGGCACTCCAAAACCTTGAGCTGCTACACCTCAAAATCAAAATGAAGCACCAAAACATGCATACCAGTACAATTTAAGAGACATAAGAGGCTGCTTTGGTATCCTGGAAGTTGGACCATAATGGAAATGCTGAGCTTGAACGGTCAAATGAAGACTAAACGAACCGTCTGGCAAAATTTCAAGAACACAATTTTATCAAAGTAAAACTCGAACTGATGGCTCTCAGTCAGGAATTTCATCACTATAGTCAAAAGTTGAAGAATAAAACACTAAAAAACGAAACACAATATAAAAAGTACACTAAAGAAAAACACAAAAACATAAATGTCAAAAACATTCCTAAATACAAAAAACATAACCTTAATTACTAATCAGATATCTACTGTTAATATCGTCTAACGGTTATGGGGAACACATAGTCGAGTTTAGCCGAAGCGGCATAGCCAGCAGAACACCTTCTAACACACTACCCAGCACTAGCGAAATGAAGACTAAAGCTCCTTGGCTCTGCCCTTCCCTCCACCTCGTACATAGCAAAAGTCCCGTCAAGAGGTACTATAAAAAGCCCGGATATCATGTAGGTCATATACTGAGAAGGACCCATTCTTTTTCTAATGCTGGACCCACTACATACAAATAAATCAATCTATAGTGATGAAGGATATAAAGAACAAAATTTTAGAATTCTGTGAATTAAAAAGAAGATGCAATCGACACAATAATTGGTTGTGCTCCCTTGTCATGCAAAACACTTTTATAATTTCCATTTATATGATGCTTCTCGCATATTTGTTTTCGAAAAATAATGTTTTGAGCGGTTCCCGCAGAATAATGTTTTGTTTTAATTGATTAAAATTTGATGGGATTACACATACAAATATATTTTAAGGCTTCACAAACCTTTTTTGTATTTGTAGTATGCGTGCTAAAGATATGCAGTTAATGGCTATGCATAAATACGGAGTACGGGTTCAAAACGAAGATATATTTCGACGACTGATTAATCACCTTGGAGAAGCTGCAGTAAAAGTTGATCTTCTCGAGTCGAAACATACCAGTCCCGTGGCAGTAAGACGAAACGGTCAAGGATGCACAAAAGGTATCTTGTATGCATACAAACCGCTGCTTGACGAAGCAATAACATAATTTTGAATTATAGGTGCGTCATTTATTCTGTATAATTCAGCTCGTATTGAGACACTCTTAAGAACATTTGAAGATCGAGTGAAAAATAATTTATATCCAAGTCTCCCAGAGCTAGATTTGATTGACATTACTTATTTAAACGAAGAGGTGAGAATTACAATGTAGATTTCAGTTACTTTAATACTTTTCATTCATTTATTTTTCGCAGGAGGAGTGGAAACTGATTTTCAACTATATTTTGGGATTTCCAAATGTAATAAAACAATGCCTTGAAGGTCTGGCTGAAGGCAAGTGTGCGCCACATATTCTAGTGCAGTTTCTTTGTTGTTTAGTTGGCGAGTTCAGTGTTTATTATAGACGCGTAAGAGTCTTGTTGGTATAACAGCACTAATTTTCTTCTGAAATATTCATTTACGTTGTGATCATTAATTTCAGGATGGCCGCAATCATCTGATTCCAGTAGTACAAGCGAGAATTTACCTAGTCAAATGCATACGAGAAATTCTTAACGACATTTTAGCAATCTTAGGCATAGATCCTATTGAAAGAATGTAAATACGCACTTTTTAAAATATATATTTTTATTTTATATTGTTTGAACATCTTATAACTACGTATTATCACAACATAGTTTTAAATAATACCAATTAGTACAAATGCTTTAAGGCAAAGTGGACATCAATATGTGATGTCATAACATCTGATAACATTTGATTAATAGTTTTTGTTTGGAAAAAAGTACTAGGAAGAACACAAGTAAGCACAAAACCTATTTGGCTTACAGAAGCACTCAGATATTGATTTCTTTACGAAAAATAATGTCTCTAAAAATTATGCTCGCTTTGTCATCTTACATATGTTTACCTTTTTTATAGGAACCTTACATTTTGACACCTTAATTACGTTGTAGTTTTCCACTTAGGGCGTTTCCGAATTCACGGCTTCGTCCTCATCTTCAGCTTGTTATGACAGATTGTGACGTCAGCAGAGTAGCTAAGCTATTCTAACAGTTTGAAGCAGATCAAGACTATGGCTTTGGCAATCTATGGCTTTACTTCGTAACATTGCTTCAAAGCATCATCAAGCCGACAAAAGCTCAAATTAAAACCTGACATTGTCAACTGTTATAGAGGAGAGCAATGACAAGGGATAGATAACTGAATTCGGACAGGCTCGACTTGATCTGACGTCACATTCTGTTCTCTAACGTCAAGCTGAAGGCGAAGGCGAAGACGTCAGTTCGGAAAGGCCCTTGGTAATAATATGATTTTGAATATTATTTTTTCTCATTCTCAATGTTGATTTTTCGAATGAATTCGATATTTTCTATACTATTCAAAAATAACTGCTCCATCCGAGCTGTACTGCCTATAGTATTAGCTTTTGTGCCTAAGCACATAGTGTGCTGGGCGGGTTCCAAGCTTCTGTCGCAGTAAATATCATGATAGACGTGAACCAAAGAAGGATCAGGAGCCCTGAATATGCTTAGCTGCCTCTCATTCTTATTTGTTTGGTTATGTTCAGGCAGCATTTCGGATGTGTTCTCCAAATGTATTTTTTGCCTCTTACCGATTTTGACGAGTTTCTCCAAAAATCGCACATCTTCCAACCCCCAACCCGTGATATCCTTATCGAATCCATTTATGTCCGGGTCGAATATATCTGATTTATAAATAGCACAAATTCCAAATCCGTATTGTCGGAAGTATCCAGAACTGTTGGATATTTCCAAGTTCTTCCATGTAAACCGTGAGCTATAGGGCGAACTTCTTTCTGCAGGTTCGTATTCACTAAACACTATTGGGAAATAAACCTGGCTCCCCTGAATTGTGTTGTAACGAACGCGATCCAAAGTTTCTTGACCGAAAACCATGTCCACATCTATGAAGAATATTATATCATTATCATTTATATACGGCGATCGCGAGGCGGTGTCCAAAGCGATTCCTCTCGAAAAGTCCTGGTTCAGATGAATGAAGTTGATTTTCTGGTTACGGTACTTGTTACTTAGATCAATCAGTGGTTTTAGATGTTTTCGAAGGATGGAATTATCCCCGAATATTACGACTAGGAGGTTAGTATGTTTGTCAGTAAGTATACCCACCTGAAAATGAACGTGAGTTAAAATTAGGAATGAGGTCTGACACAGAAATATAGAGTGCAGAATATATTGGACAAGTAATTTTCAATACCTCTTCGTAGTTACTTAAGAATCTACTGTAAGTGTCAAAACGTCCAGAGATGGCTAAAGCAAAGACAATTTTGGATTTTTGCTTGTTCTGATTGCCACCCAGACCTGGTATTGGGATCGAATTTGATATCCTCTCGAATCCAGTGCTCAGCATGTTCTTCACTTTTGACGATAGGTAGCTCTCTTCGTTTGCATCTAAGTTCATGTGTATTCGATTTTTATTTTCCCCTGTCGTCAAATAATGTAATACATACTTTCTGTGGTGTACATGTCTTCTCCCAGTTCTTTAATGAAAACTCCCGTAAATGAGCGTTGCAGGTATAAATGGCGCCTCACTGGTACAGTCATCTTTTTGCCTCGGTATTTTTTGTAAATAAGCAACAAATCTAAAATAAGGTCCTCCCCGTGTAACGTGTTCAATCTCGAATACCCGTACAGTAGCTCGCGGAATTCAATAACGCGACCACGTTGTCGAGAGAAGTTGTTTATGTTTTCCATGATCTCATTAATAGCGTCTTCCAGCCCTTCTTTTGTTGCCGAATCCATTTTTCGCTTAGGATTTGCATTGTCTACAGAGTACAAACTCCGTGCAATAAATGTCCAGCTGGGAACTTCGGATGTTTTTGCGGGGACAAATTTATTCAAATCCGGATTTATGCCTTAAGAGCAATGAGCAGTTAGTGACGATAATGGGACATAAATATTTTACTCACCTAAAATATTATGGTCTTCGAAGTATTGTGTGCCTTCAGTTTCCTTTGAAAATAATGGAACAGACGGTACTAAGTTCTTATTTGTTTCGGATATTTGTAAATATTTTGCCATTCGGACAATATCTCGATGTAGCATCAACGATTCTTGTCGCAATTCTTCAGCTCGTAAACCCTGAAAATAAGATTTCGAGTTAATGTATTTGAACAATACTTTGGCTGAATTGATTGGCACTAATCGTAATGAATATACACATTTGTTTAAGAATTCTTGTCCTAATTGTTTTCTGAAAATTTAAATACTAGTCTTGAAGTGATTGCTGTCGAGATTAATAACCTAGACATCCCATTATCTCTCTATATGTTTCTCCGAACTTAAACAACATTGTTTTATAGGAGGATTTGAACTTTTTACTAAAATGTTTGCCAGTGACTACTAAGCTTATCAACTGTGGTTATTTCAATGACCGTCAGAAGAACTGGGGGACGCTATAAATAACAGAAAAGGATCCATTGTCGCTGACGTAATGACATTTTTTGGTATACAAAGGAAAACTACACGCATATTGGATAGGGTCACTCAGGTCCTTGTGTTTGTTTATTCAAGTCCAGATCTGAGCTTTAAAAATCTTAAACTGAAGAGGCTTAAGTGGGCAGCGTACTTCAGTGATATTAGTGCGAGTGGGCATCTCCCTATAATCTTCTCCTACAAACTTAACCCCTTGATTAAAACTCGACTAAAAACTAATATTTCAAACCTAGTCAGACAAGTGGCCAATCACCGTTTCTAAGATTATGAAATAACACAGAACTTTCAGCTGCTCACTGCCAGGGGCACATCGCAGTCCATTCGTCTCAAACACACCCCACAGATCTGGTGGAATGATGATCTAAAGACTAAATGGAATTTGAAAAAAGGTTTCACAAGGATTTATTTTGCTTACAGAACCCTGCATAACTTCACCAAGTTGAGAGAGACCAAAGAAAGTTGGAACCAGGCAGCTAAAAAGAAGAAAAGGATAAAATTGAGTTCATTACTGGAAACTATTGTTGTCAAGGGAAGAAAGATAGAGTTCTGGAAAACAATAAAGAGACTAAAACCCAGAAACGAGGTACTGGAACGCCCTAAATCCCGGACCATAACCGACCTGTTCTCAGCCTATTAACTAGTAGGGATGGGCTCAAGAACAGTTTGGCAGAGAAAAACAGTTTTATAGAGAAAAACAGTTTAGCAGCGGAAGACAGATTGGAAACGAAAAACTGTTCCTCTGCGGCAGACTATTTGATAGAGAAAAACAGTTTGGCTGCGTTTTTAGTTGCACATAGACACGGAGATCTGGTCGATGACTTGGTCGGGAAAATTCGATCTTTGGTTTTTGGATTGAATTTTTGGTTTGCGCAACGGTTTCATTGCATTTGAGAACACAATTTTTTGATAATTGGTGGTAGGTAGTGGTCGACGACCAAATGTTTTTGATACTTAAGTCGATATCTCATGTGTAACGAAGTGGTTACATCGTCGGAAATAATTAATACAATTGGATGGATTACGGATGTATATGCTCAAAAACTTTTAATCAGCATAACTCCTGATTGCGTTATACAATTAAACTGACATTTTAAGTTAATGCTGATAAATATAAGAAGTAGGATTTCATTCATTTCAAATTATAATATCTTTAACCCTTTGATGTCGATATCATAATAAGACATTTTCAAAGATCTTGGATTATATATTAAACTACTCAATTTGTTCTGAACGACAATTTTGTTCTATTTTGTTCTCCATTTTCTAGGCATGTATTAATTCGTTATCAATTCCCCGTTATTTCAAACTATTTTTTATCAAACATCTTAAAAATAGCTGTATTTATAAACAAACAGTTCGTTTTCGTTTAAAAAAACAGAAACGGCTATCACGAATAGCCAGTAAGTGCAATCGCAGCAGATAGTGATTATGACTTTCCAACTGTAAGTATTCTAATCTGTTTCGGTTATCAAGAATTCCTACAGGTTCTACATTCGCGAACTGAAAGGTTGGGCCTTAGACCGGACAGAGTTTCCTACGACCATGTTAAGGCCATGTTCAAAAACAGCTAAGTTAAATGTGGAGTGCTCTCAGTAAGCTAGTGAATTATAGAGTCAAACTTGAAAGTTTTCTGAAACACATTACCTATTTGCTCAGTGCCAATCCAAAAATTGAATAAAATTCCAAGTTTATCAAGTAGCTACCGATACATCTCTTTATTAAATGACTGATAAAATTATGAACGGTATGATCAAAAATAGACTAGTTCATGACAGAATGCTAATCGGTATTTCGACCCCTTCCTTGTAAAGAGTACTAGCTCAAAATAGACGAGACTTTAATACATAGCGTAGACACGATCTATATTAGGCGTGTTTTTTGCTCCGATACAGAACAGAATAGAACAATGACGCAAAAAAACGATCCATCACAAAACAGCTGATGCTTTCGCTAAGACTGACATAGGTTGCTGTATTTGCTGTGGTACCACTCAACAGCTCAAAATAAAGAGAGAAAATAACGAATATACACTACCACAATCGATAGAAAATAGCAAAAGGACTAACAGAAAACTATCTCTTTTAACTTTCTACACATTATGCGAGCTTTTTTGAATTTACTAGCTACCAAAACATTCAACTTAACCTTCAAAAAACCAAAGCCGGGGAAAAAAAGACAACTTCGTATGAGCTTTTCTTTTTTCTATCAGCACATTCTATACTTCAGCACGTGAACTACCTATGACGAATACAATTTCTGTACTAGTGAATTCACTAGTGCAGGAGTGTTGTTGTTTCCAATGCGTATATCCTATTCTCTACTGGATAGAGGAGCAAAAAAACACGCCTATTATTACGATTTGCGCGGTGCTAAGATCATAAAAAAACTTTAAAAACTGAACTACTGTTTTAACATCTAGTGAGGGTGATTAGCTTTTTTTAAAAAACGAACGAACCCTTTAATACATAGCGTAGGCAAAACTTTAAAACCAACTACTGTTTTAACATTGCTTTAGTGCTACCGATTCTTCCAAAGTCTCTGTATGCGAATTTAAATTGCATAGATAAAAAAGAACTCCTACATCGCCGAATGCATCTGGGCTTGTGACATCTGATAATAACGAGTTGATTCCGTCCTTGCCTAATGCGGGTCATGCTTCATTAGATCTATCTGCAACGGAACAAGCTCCTGAAGTTTCTAAGTGTCACTGCTTATACCAGCTGTAGACAATATTTTGTCTGAGGACTAAAACGCAGACTACTGAGACTAAAACGCAGCTTCGAATTATGTCTCCAATGGAAACATTGGTGTCTAGACTGTCCTACGACACTCAGCCTGAAGAACTTCTTAGCTACATCACGGAGAAGTTAGGGGTAGTCCTGAAACCACTCATCTGCCGTAAGCTAACAAAAGATGGCTTGCAAGACCAGATGATAAGCTCATTTAAATTGATTTTCTCGTCAAATTTTTCGGTGATTGATCAACAATCCTTTCAAACAAAATCCAACCTTAAAATCCTCGAAAGCTAGTGTAAGGAAAACAAGCTTCTTCTGAATAAAAAGAAATGCCAAACAGTGCTTTTTTCTCATAAAATCGAGTATTCCATTACTCGATGGATATCCATGTGCTCTCTTCTCTTGCCTGCGTCAAATACCTTGGGGTTATGTTTGAAAAAAAGCTCAGATTTGACGTTCATATCTCGGATTTGGTTGATCGAGCCTCTAAACTGTCAGGCTTTATCTTAAGATCTTCGCAAACATTCGAATCCATGCAACCAAGTTTACTTTTATATTAGGCGTGTTTTTTTGCTCCCTCTATCCATAACAGAACAAAGATATCCAATGCAGACGCATTGGGAACAACAACAACTCCCCCTATCCATAACAAGAGTTGTTGTTGTTTTCAATGCGTCTGCACTGGTTAGCATTGTTCTGTTATAGATAGGGGGAGCAAAAAAAACGCGCCTATTGTTCCCTTGCCCGGTCAACTCTGGAATATGCCTCTGTTGTGTGATCTCCTCAATATGAATGTAATAAAACTTCTTTGAATCCGTACAAAGGAAATTCACTCGTTCGCTACTTTACAAGCACGGTATTCCCCGTATAGATAATCATCTCATAAATTTGAAATCATCTACATTACAACGTTAAACAACTACCTGCTGCAACTTACCTAAATTGGATCGTTTTTTTGTGAACTAGTGTAACCGATCGAGATACAAAAATGTATTTCTATGAGGTACCTACTCTTGGTCGTGAAGCTTCAGATTATAACCCCACCATGCAGAATATTCTAAAGTTACTTATAATTCTATTATGCAGAGATATGGTGTTCAGACACTTCAGGCTATGCAGCCTTATGGGTTACAGACACTCGGAAAGTATCGGGTTGACCGGCGAGGCGATGGATATGTGTGGATTGAAAACCCAGGCATCAGCTTTGTCAGCGACGTTTTTCACCGAATGACCCAATAATTGATTGAAGAGTGATAGAGTAGTACACTGGAAGTGACCATAACTATATAACAATCTGATTGTCGGGGAAAACTCGGCTCCTTAGAACTCCAAACGGAATATACTCGGGTGGAATATTTCGAAGCTGAATAGGAGGAATCTGCTGGAGTCACTTGATACCAGCTTTCTTGGCGAGGTCAGTGCAGGTCAAGCAGGAGTATCAGTGGGCCCCGGCGAAATAGGTACGATGGTAAATTTCACCATGGGCAAAATCCGGCGAGCGTGCTATACGCGGAGATAGCGGAAGTGATGCGAAGAGGTCTAGTGTGCAGGCGCAGGGCATAGCGGTCTATTGGACGACCAGAAGCGTTGCAACCCACAACAAACCCACAAGCAACAACAAAAAAAAAAAAGAACTGGAAAAGCTAAAAACCCGAGGAAAAAGCAAATGTTGGAAATTGTATGCGAAGAGGTGGACCAAGACCATTGAGGCCGAGGCTACAAAATAGTATCGGATAGGCTCGATCGCATTGGCCCCAAACCACCCATGTAGGCTGATGTCTTGAGGCATATTGTAGATTCGCTGTACCCAACGCACGGCGTGAGAGCAGAAAACAATTACACAGTCCACCAGGAAGATTTCCCTTTGCTCACTGAAGAAGAATTCCGCAGTGCGAGTGCCAAAATAAAGAACCAAAGAGCCCCAGGTCCGGACAACATCCCAGCAGAAGCCCTAAAAGCAGTGGCGGAGAGACATAGCTACGCATGTATAATTAATGTTTACTGGCGAGTGCCTGTCCGTCACGCTGGAAAGGGGTGCGACTTGCTCTAATTGCAAAGTGAAATGGAGACCCTAACACACCATCAGCGTACAGACCTCTCAGCATGGCTGATACTGCATGGTTGAGACTGCGGGGAAACTTCTGGAAGAGTTGCTGAAAACTCGGCTAAAGGCAGTTATACGAAGAGCTGGTGGTCTTTCGAAAAACAAACACGGGGTTCGCACTAGCCACTCAACAATAAGTGTCATCTGCGAAGTTATTAGCGCAGTAAAGCGAGCAGAGGTCACTCGTCATCGGTCTAGATCTATGTTTTTGGTAACGCTGGACTTCCGTAACGCTTTTAATTCGGCGAGATGGGTGGACATATTTGATTCTCTTCAGCGACATTTTTAGGTCGAGAAATACTTGCTACCAATGATGCGAGACTAATTGAAGGATCGAATGAAACGAATAACGAAACTGTATGCAAAACCATTACAGCTGGAGCAGCACAAAGGTCCAATCTTGGGCCAGTTTCTAATTAGTTATACCTATAATCATCTAAATGAAATTATTTATCCATATATTCAATCAAGAAAATAATTGCGCTGAATTCTACAGCTCATGGTTTTACTTTAAAATAAAAGTAAATTTTTCTTTTTTGAATTCTCCATGTTTAAAATATATAGAAGAATTACAATACAATGTAGCTATAAAAACACAACACACATTCTTGAACTAATCCCCTACCATGCAATCATATCTGAAGTATTTTCTCTAATAATCCCTGTACCCACAGCAAACCTAACAACTTTCAAAAATGAACGATCGTAAATTATAAAACCAATAACAATGCCAACCTAAAAACCACAAAGCCGAAGAATCACAATCGAGACACTCATAGTCACTGAATCGGTCACGAGCAAAATCGACATAGTGACTTTTGAAGTGCTACAACTCACCAATTTAAGGTTTAGTTCCGACTGACCTGGTAATTTAACCAGGTCCCAACAGCCTGATTGGCGTATTTGTTGTGATTGAGTCATTTCGACCACAGACTGACTTAATCAATCTGAAAGAACCGTTAACTGCAGCAGCTTTCAAGTTTACATACTCGTTACTGAAAAAGCGGTTCTTAGCTGACATGAAAATGAATCCTTGAAAAGTTAGTGCATATATATTTTTGGAAGCTATAAAGCGCTTTTACCAGGCGTTAAATGATCAAGTATAGTCAAATGATCTAATTTGTTAGCTATGTCTGCGGTATATGCTAAAGCTACTTGTGCTGCACTCCTTACTTCTACTTCTTCTTTTGAATGCAGTATTCTGGTGAGGTGGTGCCAGATTCTCGATTCTCCGTTTTAGAGGGGGCTCTTGTTAATAAATATTGTGTGCATATTATTCTTCATTAAGATATGTGTGTCCAGAGAAAAAAGTTTACAAAAAATTTTGAATTTCATTAGCAAGTGTGCTCTATCGATGTAAAGCTTTAGATTTTCTTTGAACTTCACATAGTTTTCCGAATATTTAACCGAATCAGGCAGGGTGTTGAAAAAATATTGCTTTCCGTCGTTGGAGTTTGAATTGATAAAGTACCCGCATTTATTGTTGGAATATTGGTAGACTCACCAACAGTTCGGAGAATATCTGACCATTTGAGTTGTTTGGTCAAATTCTTGTAAATCAATTTACCTGGTTCAAGTAGTATGATTTTTTGTCTACCACTAGCGAGAAAACATAATAAGTAAGCAATTAAACCACAGTTTCTAAATCAAAAGATTCGTCCAAATTAAGGGCAGTAACAGAAGAAGAAACTGAGCATAAAGGACACTTTAACTCCTTTCAGATATCTTAATTATTAAAATGTAAATAGTTTAACCTTTAGCGTATTAGTGTTTCAAAAGTGTTTGCCAAAATACCAAGGATAAACAATATTGTTGTTCTCTAATATGTATAGACTTTGTAATTTCATACATATTATACCTGAATATAGGCATGAAGTCTGTACATCAAAGGTGCCTGCTTAACCGGGTGAAGTGATATCGCACTATGCACTTCTTTTCGTTTTAGGGGACCAGTGAATGCATGTCGCCCGCTAGAGTTGTGACGAAGAATAAATTGCATCTGCAAAAAAAAAAAAAAATTTGAATAAAAGTTTGTATATTCTCCTTTAACTCTATTTTTCGTCATACTTCATAATTCCAAGTGCATGGAATCCCAGCAAACTTTTGTACACATCTACCAATTTCAACATCTTCGTGCAAGCTGTATAAATTTTTTAAACATGTTGGAATGTGCGGTGCGACTATCAAAATACAATGCAAAGAAGTGGTAAGTGTCTATTCTAGTAGAATCACAATTAGTGTTTATTACCTCTTCGCAAAGTTTCTCGACTTAAAATCACACCTGGTCCACCCATACAGAAATTCTCATCGAATTCTAAGGAGAGCAGGCCAAATTCTTCACTATTACCTTTTCCAGCTTGTCCTAAAATATTTTCAATAATTCATCGATATTACAATGTTATAAAGTTATTTATCAAAATGAATCCACACCTATAAACTGTGGCTTGGAGCTGTCGATTGATCTTAAGAATCGTTCCAATTTAACAGTATCCATGTAGACATCATCATCGGCGCGAATGAACCATTCAAATTTATCAATAAAGTGTTCGTACATATAATAGAGCATCATAAACGATTTCTTCTGCGGTGGATAGCGATCATCAACATTCTTCAACCCAACGACTGGCAAATAGTTGGACGTTGATACCTCAGAACTGAAAAATGCAATATGACCAGGAACATCGCGTCCCCATGTATCATAAACAGCTTTAGCACGTCCCTCTAAGAAGACTTTAGCAGTCATAACACCAACGAAAACCAGATTACGCTGTGAATTGTGTATTGTTTGTTCAGGACGCATGCGAATGATTTCAAAAGGATCTGAAAAAATCATAGGCTAATATTTATTTTATTCTGTTAACGTATTTGGTGAACTTACTTTCCCGCATAGCTTTCAAGCTACAACGCTTCACCAGCTCTAAAGCACGGTAATTTTTGAAGACGGTTCCAATACACAGGCCGATCGCAATGCCAAAAATGGCAAAGATCAACGTTTTTCTTGTGGACATACCGGTCGCCTTCATTTTGAACTGCCTTTCTATTTCAGAGACTCTGTAAAATTTCTTTCATTACTTACGTTTTAAAATGTATAAATCTATATATAATGAATAATAAATAAATAGGTATGTAAATAAATAAATAGGTAAATAGGCTTTATTATGCAATCATTAGTTAAAAAATTGTGTGCAGATACGCATCAATTTTTGTAAGGGTTGCGCTAGTATAAGTAGTAAAAACAGCGCTTGTACAAAATATTCGTTATGAAAACGGAGAACCCATTTGAAAGGTTTTAAAGAGAAATATGATCGTACAGTTCGCAGTCATTTATGTTAATTTATGACTTTTTCCCCAAAGAATACTATTAGAAAAAAGAGACATTAAAACGTCTATTTAATTTACTTCTTGCGAGATCACAGTTAATAAAAACTAGAAGAAGGTGATATACAGCTCGAACTGTAGGATTCACCATTTTTCCAGCTGCATCACCACCGGCAATTGGTTAGTCATTAATTATCTGTCTACCTCTCTGTCAAAATGAAAAACAATAATTCGCGAGATTCTCATCTGATACTTGTGATTGTAACTTGAGTACTAGTGATGAATTGCTTTAAGTTTTCTTTTGAGATTGTTCCTATCCAATTCGAAGTTTATAGTACTATACGTAGACTAGTGAGGACCGAAATCTGCACACTTACTGTGTTCGCAAATTTCGCAAACCACACGACAGTGTGCTGCACAGTGCTCACAGCACACTGTGCGAATACAGTACACATATTAAACCGCACGCACAAAAATAGCAAAAACGCAACCATCGCTTCCCAGAATATTGCCAAACATTGATGGACCCAAAAAGGTCAGCAGAACATTTTGGCGGGAGTAGTAAGCTCGGTGATCTGATCCTCCACGCTTCCCTAGTATAGGCTGATGCTCTTACCGTAAGATCATCTTGACAGCAGCTGACATCAGTACACCGGCTCAGCGTGGTGAGGACGATAAGCAACTTTCGCCCGATATCTACAAATGATGCTTGTGCTATAGTCAGGGGCGTGACTTTTCGGAGCACACTTTTCCACCTTCCCTAGAGTCTGGTAGATAAGTTTCTATATATGTTTTTTTATGGGCTTTTTAAACACAGACAAAACAAACTCACAAATATTCCAAGCCATAATCAAAATCGGATAATATCAACATGAAGTTGAGAAAGTGGATACTGTGAGCTACAAATATTTAGATCAATATATCTAAAAAAAACCGTTATGGTTACAAGAAAAAATTATAGTATCTTTTTTGTTGGAAATTTTTTAATCGAAAAATTCGTCATACATGTTTTTTTTGAATATGTGACTGTTACTGAGATATTTGCGAAAGGTCACTTTTGATAATCTCTGACCCCTTATAAAAAATAACGCAGCACTCGGATCGATGGGGACTTTTGACATTTTGTTTAACACGCCAGTATCAAGGTTCACACCGAAATTCAGCTTTCCCCTAATTTTTCCGAAGCACCATGTTAAATTTCCCTGGACTACAAAGTCATGCCTGCCTTCATGAATTTTTGATTGTCGCTAAAGCGATTCATGTACAATATATTTTAAAATGATTTCTTTCGCTGTGTGGATGATTCGTTGGTGATTATTTAAATATATGTTTTGTGGATGATTATTTTCTGATATAATGATGTGGATAATATATATTTTGCATACTTACGTGCATGACTATTACGAAAAAAAATTGAATGCATCGGAATATCTAGACACAAACATATATATGTGGGTATATGTGCACTGAGAAAACACATGGCGCCAGACGCCATAATTTATAGACTTCTGGCGCCATGTACATAGTCGATTTAGGGATTGTGGTAAAATATAGCGCCACACGCCATAATACATGGCGAAAAGTACATAGGCCTACACGCCATGTACTATAGTCTTCCACGCCATGTACATGGCGTGGCGGACTATATTACATGGCGTGGAGAACTATAGTGCATGGCGTGGAGAGCTATAACACATGGCGTGGAGGACTATACTGTATGGCGTGGAGGACTATACTGTATGGCGTAGAGGACTATACTGTATGGCGTAGAGGACTATACTGTATGGCGTAGAGGACTATAGTACATGGCGTGAAGGACTATAGTACATGGCGTGAAGGACTATAGTACATGGCGTGAAGGACTATAGTACATGGCGTGAAGGACTATAGTACATGGCGTGAAGGACTATAGTACATGGCGTGAAGGACTATAGTACATGGCGTGAAGGACTATAGTACATGGCGTGAAGGTGAAGGACTATAGTACATGGCGTGAAGGACTATAGTACATGGCGTGAAGGACTATAGTACATGGCGTGAAGGACTATAGTACATGGCGTGAAGGTGAAGGACTATAGTACATGGCGTGAAGGACTATAGTACATGGCGTGAAGGACTATAGTACATGGCGTGAAGGACTATAGTACATGGCGTGAAGGACTATAGTACATGGCGTGAAGGACTATAGTACATGGCGTGAAGGACTATAGTACATGGCGTGAAGGACTATAGTACATGGCGTGAAGGACTATAGTACATGGCGTGAAGGACTATAGTACATGGCGTGGAAGACTATAGTACATTGAAGAAGCAAATCAGTCAAAACAGTGCTACTTACCATAAATGAGCACACGGAGAAGTCACTTGCTTGCAACAAACAGGCGCTGGCTGCATTTAGAGTCGCCGAAGGAGCCATTCAATAATATGCGCCCTTAGCCGATTGAGAATGTTGTCGATCTATCGACGACACTTGCTGACATTTATAGATCCCCTCACACAGTATGGCTGCGAGTTATAATTGGAGTGCCATGAGCCATATTACATGGCTCATGGCACTATGTAATATGGCGTGTGGGGACACAATTTCTGCGCAATGTAATTATGGCGCTGGGAGCTATACTGCATGGCTCAGGGCACTATGTGCATAGCGTGTGGCACCATAAATTTATTTATTTATTTATTTACATATTCAACAGATAAAAATCCAATAACTGAATATAGAAACATATAATATATACAAAGAATCTACTAATGAATGAATGTAAAATAGAGAGCACAAAATAATAATAATAAAAAGATCAAATATCATAAACAAAGTAAAGGTGAAAATGAATAAATTCAAAATTAAGAAAAATAAGAAAAAAAAAACTACAATGAAAAAGAGAGAAAAAAAATATAAGCATATATATAGAACAAAAAGAATATCGAAATAAGAAAATCAAAATTAAAATGCATGCATCATATGAGCAAGGAAAAAAGATAAAAACGTATTAAATAGAAAAAGTAACGACTTTATCCTTTAAAATGGTTTTGAAACGTGACAAGGTTGGTGGTAGAGAACCTAGTCCGAGTGCATTATGCTGCCTAGGTATGCGTAAAAGCGGTGAAAAGTAGTACGTGTCAGTCCGCGCAAAAGGAACGTTAAACGTTAACGTGGATCTATATGACCGATCCGTAATACGAACGGAAACCTGGTTGCAGAGGTCAGATGGGACAAGTTGATGGTGCAGTTTGAACAGAAGGCATTCATCGAGAAAAAGTCTGCGAGATTTCAGGGATGGTATTTGCAGCATGGTAAGTCTCGCACTATACCCACAGTAATCAAAATTGAATTGGTAAAGAAGAGAGCGGGTGAACCTGCGTTGTACAGATTCAACCGCGTCAATCAAATATTGAAAATGTGGACACCAAATTTGACAACAGTATTCGAGGATACTGCGGACAAAGGAGACAAACAAGTGTACACAAGTAGAGATATCGGTAAAATATTTAGAGGATCTCAGTATAAAACCCGAAAGTCTGGACGCTTTGGAGGTTATGTGCAAGATATGTTTATCAAATAAAAGTTTAGAGTCAAAAATTACCCCGAGGTCTTTAAAATTTAAAACGACTTCGAGAGAGGCTCCAGAAACGTAGTAAGAAAATACTAGTGGGTAAGTTTTACGCATGAATGACATTTGGCGACATTTTAAAACATTCAAAGTAAGATGATTTGCATTACACCAGTTGATAAGAGTGAGCAGGTCATTCTGAAGCTGTAAGCAATCTTCGAATGTATCGATTACTCTGAATATTTTTAGATCGTCTGCGTATAGAAGAGAAAAAGAGTTTAGCAGACCCGGGAGATCATTAATGAAAATTAAGAATAATAAGGGGCCAAGGATCGAACCCTGTGGAACACCTGAGGAGGGATAGAAGGGAGTGGACGAACAGGAGTTCACCGTAACAACACAAGTACGCTCATGAATGTAAGTAGAAAACCAGGAAAGCAGCGGACCATGAAAACCATATTTCTCTAATTTCAACAGAAGAAGCTCATGGTTGACAGAGTCAAACGCCTTGGAGAAATCTGTGTAAAGAACATCCACCTGTCTTTGCTGATCAATGGCGGAGGCAACAGTGTTGGTGAACGATAGCAAATTAATAACAGTCGATTTGCCTTTGACAAATCCATATTGCTCGGTGGCGAGGAAAGGCACAAATAGAGGATAAACTCTGTTGTAGACAACTCTTTCTAGTAGTTTACTGAAGCAAGGCAAAAGCGATATAGGGCGGTAATTCGAGATGCAAGCGGGGTCACCGGTTTTAAGTATAGGGAAAATATTGGCAGATTTCCATAAGAAAGGAAAAACGCCAGTTGCGATGCTGAGGTTAAATATTATCGACAAGGGTATAACGCCATGTAACATGGGACCACGCGCTATGTAGATTCTGAGATTATGGCACTGGGAGCCATATTGCATGGCTCAGAGTACTATGTACATGGCGTATGGGACCATAAATAATGCGCTATGTTACATGGCTCTGGGCGCTATGTGGTATTTTTTCAGTGTAGTCATATGGATTAGTATATACAATTTTCTGTCACCATTATATTTGTACGGAGCAAAAAAAAAACATCATTATAAGCGTGTAAAATCCATCCACTTATCGCCTTAGCCCCGCCTTAAAAAAACTGGATTTGAGTTGACTTGACTCGTGTTATCAAAATACGCATGGGCGCGTGGACGCATGGACGCTTGTCTGAATGGACCATTAGACATGAATCCACGCGTCTGCGCGTCCATGCGTTTTTAGATTTCACGAGTCAAGTTAACTCAAATCCAGTTTTTTGAAGGCGGGGCTAAGGCGATAAGTGGATGGATTTTACACGCTTATAATGATGTTTTTTTTTGTTCCGTACAAATATATTGGTAACAGAAAATTGTATATATTTAACCATATGACTATATATACCTACATATATGTTTGTGTCTAGATATTCATATGCATTCAATTTTTTTCGTAACAGTCATGCACGTAAGGATGCAAAAAAAATATTCACATCATCGTATAATAAAATAATCATCCACAAAACATATATTTAAATGATCATCAACGAATCATCCACACATACCACTGAGCGTAAGAAATCATTATAAAATCTATTGTACATGAATCAGCATACTCCAACTCCTTCGCTTTAGAGCCGCCTATATAAACAAAATCGAATTGACTCGTGTAAGCAAAAGACGCTGGATATATACAATCTGATTCGTGGTTTGGATTCTGCAATGTTGCGATTTTGTTTCTAGAGGGCTCTATCTGTGAGTTATCTACAGATTTTATCACAAACACTATTTGCTTCCCATAAAAATAGTCTTTATTGTCAAAATACAACTTAACCTAACAAATATGAATTAATCTTTAGTTCACTGTTTATACGTCGTTCTTTGTTCCAGTCTAGTGAGCGAATGAGCTGAGTTGGTAAAACTGGACTTGATGCCCCACACAGCTGTTACATGAATTTCGCCGATAGATGTTGGGCTAATATGTTTGTGTTTTTTGTGGTTGTGCGTTTGCTTTTGGGGCTTCTTTCTTTTTTTTCTTTTTCTTAATTGTTCTATCTTCTTTTTTATTTTTTTGCATAATTTTGTCTGTTTGTATTTCATTTTTTCAGCCCTTCTACGACTTTTTCGCCCTCTGGTGGTGGAATTTCCCGGGTGTGGGGCATCAAGTCCAGTTTACCCGCTGAGTTTTCTTCTTTTCGACGACAGCGCCTCTCGTGGCGATTTCCCCACTCACTTGGGATGCCACAGTATCCCCCTCCTAGTGACGAGGTCGGTATTAGAGTTGGGTCGTATTCGTATTTTCACATACTAGGTATTCCTAGTAGGAGTACATAAAAATACCTGTTACAAATACCTGTTCCAAAAATACTAGCTAGTATTTTTTGAAGTATGTACATATATACATGCAAGTACATGCGATTTGCAGTGATGTAATGAAACGGTATGATATGCCTTCCCTCACCCACCAGACACAAAGTTCCCAGGCTAGAATGGTGATGGTGCAGTTGACCGTGAAAGGATACCGAGCCATTAGTCCGTGCAGCTTGTCCGTAATTTTCCAATGGTCGGTCACTCATTTGGCAAGTCTTTCTCCAATCTAGGAGCCATCTAAGGGAAAACAATCAAATTCAATAAATTTAATTTGATTTTTATTTTAATATATGCACAAAACACCTCCTGTATTCGTTCAAATTACTAATGTCAAAAAATTTACTAAGATAGGACCAACTAATCCTGTTGCCATCTATATGACTTTTCATCGAGCGATCTCTGATACCAAACTTTTCCTGGCTAATCTAAAACAGTCGGATTTCCACTTCGCCTCACTGAAGCATGAAGTTTTTATTAAGAAATAAAAAAAAATGTTTCGTTTATTAAAGATGCACCCACTAGGAGGCCAACCTCTTCCGTAAGGCTGGGCATGAGTCCAGGGGCACCTTACCTCCCGTGGTCTCGTAAACTTTACAACCCCGGTACACTCAGAAAAAAGACGCATGGTAAAATCAACAATTACCAATGTTAAAACAATGCTCATAATAAGCATTCAGTCTCTTTGTATATTCGTTGAAGTTTTTTTCATAAATACAAACAATTTTTCAGAATTAAAACGACCAGTGTAAATTCAACACGAATATAGTAAATATAATGCCGGGTTTACATTCTCGCCGAGGAATGGTAAGTGTAGACGAGGTCTGTGTGTAAATGGTCTCCTTGTCTATTCTCGGCTGTTTTTTTCATGGCAAGCACGCGTGTGTAAATGGTTTGCTCGTCGGCTCTTGTTTGTTTTATGAAGGGATAATGATCCTTTTATTGCTGTGCCTGAGTGTTTATGACCTTCTCGTCCTAGCTCGAAGCCGCTGGAAGCGAAGTCGGTTTTATGCATCGAGTCAAAGGGATTCGAGAGGGTAGCATGTGCTCATTCACATTTTCGAATTTTTCGCTGGGACTTCACACATGTCTTTGCGTGTCCCAGATTGAAATCACTCAACGCACACCAGGCAGTAGCAATAGCCACAACCTGTACCTCAGCCATCGTTCACTGAACTGAACAAAACAGCTCACATCTGTCGAAAGATGCATGGTGCAATATCCTAAGTAAACAATTCACCCTATGAATGGTGCATGGTCCTAAATAAACAATTCACCCTATGTCTTGTTGAGTCTCGTCCACTGTCTTGTTGAGTCTTGGTGAGTCTTGTCCACGAGACGCTCGTCCCTATGTATAAATCCGGCATAACATGTTCCTATGCGGCTATTTGAGTTACATATACAAACCAACTAATCAATTTGTTGATTTAACAAGATGCGCTGTAATTTCTTATCTTCTGTTTGATCGTTTACGAGATCCCTTCAGCATTCATTCCGAGATTCATCAAATGCGCATAAAAGATCTGGTGCGTGCAGTGGAAGCAAATCATTCGGAGTGATAAATAGTTCGGTTTTGTTTTTACTGGTTCATATCGATTTTATTCATTTAAAGTGGTTATTACCGGTACGTGATAAATCGTTTATTAATTATTATTATCAAATAATAAGTGGTGGCTATGTGTGATCAAATTGATCCTGAAATAGTTACGGAAATTGTAGTGATAGTGATAGACATGAAAATCATTAGAAATACGCATACAAAATGTATGAAATGCATTTTGAAAATGTATTATTATAATGAATAATAGGCTCATGTTGGTATGACACTAGTTTTGATAAGCATTTTCTCCATGTAAACACTAAAAATTAGCATTAATTTATCCTGAATTAATCCTGAATAAAAAAAAAAAAAAAAAAAAAATACTATTTATTGCTTTCCATAGCTTAAGGACCTGATACTTACTAAGCGAAACGAATGTGAACATTTTTTTTTTGTAATTAGCTTTAAGTATGAATATGAAATGAAGTGGCAAATGCATCTTACCTTAATCATTTTTATTTTAATTAGCATGATTATTTAATGAGTGACAATGTAGCGGAAGTGCGGGTACGTTGTACAAATAAAACATGGGTTTTGAATTTAATTAATTCGTGAGTAATTTTGAGAGTGCCTTTGTTGTTTCAAGAATCTACATTGTATATTTATGACGTTGTTGTTAATATTTTCACCATGCAGCTACATTTTTCTATAAGATGGCATGTTATAATGATACAAGTTAGCTGTTGGATTTCCTATTCGCGATTTTAAGATTACAAGTTTACCATGTTGATTCAATGTAGAAAATTGTTGATAATACAACTAAAGTACATATTACTATGTAGTAGTTTTTTCATAGCGAAACCTCTATGGCGCCAATTCATAGTGAAAAATAGATTAAATAACTACGTTTTTTCCCAATTTTACATATTTTTTTTTCTGAGTGTAGATATGGAGACACCCCCGTGGCGACCTGCAGTCACGAGGAGGGCCTCAGCACACCCGGAGACGCCAACTGATGAACCAAAAAGGATCTCAACCTTTTCCTCCTTGCCATTTTTAGTGCTACTTTTAGTTTTTCCGGCGGATTTCATTTTGCCGTATCTTCGAAACTAGGCCGCTTTTTCCCAGACTTGTATGGAAATTTTGCCCGAAACAACCCAGAAAGGTCCCCGAATTCATGCTAGATAAATATGAACATTTTCCCCCAATTTTCCAAAAATTGTTTTGCCCTTAAATAAATTAAAATACTCCCCGACCACTTCCAATCATCGAAAGTGCGGTAAAGGCGGTTTTGCCAAACTATGGCCAAAAAACCCCTTACTCCCCTACAATACTAAACTATGGCCAAAAAACCCCTTACTCCCCTACAATACCGAAATTTTTATATCACAGCAATAGGTTTTGGCCCGTTATGTCCCAAACCACTCTAACCCGAAATTTGCCGATTTTGTCCGATTTCAGCTCCTTTTGCCCTAAAAACTTTTTGAATATTTGAATAAAATACTTGCAAGTACGAAAATACTGTTTTACGCAGCTCAACAGTTTTCCACTGCCAAACAGTTCGTTTTAACGAACGAAAAACGGTTCGTTTGAAAAAAACGAACAACGATTCGTTTAAAAAAAAAAAACCAAAAACGATTGGTTTTTAAGAAACGGTTCGTTGAAAAAAAACGAAAAACGATGAAAAACGAAAAACGATTCATTTGAGAAAAACGATGCCTTTTATAAAAACGATTCGTTTTAGAAAAACGCTTAGTTATAGAAAAACTATTCGTTGTAGAAAAACGGCTTATTTTAGAAATGCTGTTCGTTTTAGAAAAAAATTCGTTTTAGAAAAACTGTTCGTTCGTTTTTTGCAGCCAAACGTTTTTTTCAAACTGTTTGGTGTTTTTGAGCCCATCACTACCTAAAAGTAGGCAACCATTTTTTTCCAAATTTTAATTTGTGATAACTTCTGTCAGAAACATTAGATCATCGTGAAAATTGCAGAGCGTGTTGATGTTCACTAAGATTTAACAAACATGGATTTTCAAGACGGCAGATTCCTGAAAAAAAAATCCTTCAAATCATCGACCCTCCTGAATAATTTTTGCTTTTTGACAAAAACTTCAAATCATTGATAAATTTTAACCTTTTTCCATCATGTCAAATTGAATTTTTCAAAATTCCGATTTGAACAATAGCGGCAACCCATCCCCAAATTACCTCTATTTTCAGCACTCGAAAATTCTGTTCGCGAGAACTGACGACCGGTTAATCCGATCATAATGAAATTTACAGGACACGTTGGTAGTGGCTAGGAAGGACCAGGTCTGATAGAAGTGATTTTGAAATGCGGGCAACCCTGTGGCAGTGGTACCATCTTGAAAAATCAGCGAAAAAAACTGCTTTTTTGGCCTATAGCTTCCGATTCAGCGATCACATTTTAACAAAATTCACCAATATTTGGCGCTCACTCTAGACAACGTTTGATGAAAATTTGGTTGAAAAACTAGAATATAATTGCCAGCTATAATGATTTTTGTCTCCTAAATATTGCAAATTTGCTCAGCAAAATGAAGCTTTTTTCCCTATAACTTCCGGTCCAGTCATGAAATCAAAACGAAGTTCATGCAGTAAATGGACCTTAATGTAAACCAAATGTCGCAGAAATTTCGTAAAAAAATTAAGAAAGGGCTGCCAGGTATGACCATTTTTGTCATTTTTTGGAATTTCTTTACTAAGCGATTATGTCATTAGATTTGCAAATGGGAATGATCTTGCAGTGACAATTAACAACAAATATTAATGTTTCGAAAATTTGGAAAGTTTTGAGAGTAGTAACCCTAAAATTCTTTTCACCCCTATAACTTCCATCGCAGTGGTTCAATCGAAGCGAAATTCACAAGATGGTTTTAACTTAAGATTTGGTATATATTTTCCTTTGCTGCTAACAGATGCTTCTAATTACATACTCAAATGTAAAGCATTTGCAATTAAAATAAAGAACCAATTTTTTAATTATCCGAGTTTTGAAAATTTTTCGGATGGCAGCCTCAAACAACGTTTAACCGCTGAAACTTTCGATGAAATCCTGCGATGAGATTCAAAGGATAAGTTGATTTAAGTATGAGCTTGGTATGGTAAACTTATTGCTGCTTCGTTGGAAAAGTGTTGCCAGCACTGAACATTTTCATCACCTATGTCATAGTTGGGTTTTGTTGCTTTGGATAAGGAATGGTTGATATGATTCTAACATTCTAATCTTTTCACATTTTTTTGTCACTCAAAGACAATTTCTTTTTCAATGTATTTGTATTGAGAAGTAGAGATGTCAATGGAGAGACTGAAATAATACAAGTAAAGAAAATGGTTCAGCATATTATATTTTTATAGATACATTTATTTGCAAAAAATAAAAATTTTATGAAAAAATATGGTGAATTATTCCAAAAGAAAGCTGGACATATTCGTGCGTAACACTTTTTGTGGTTTTTATTGGAATTCTTTTTCGCGCAAAGGTCATCTTTTATTTGTTATTTGAAAAGAGCTATGAGACTGATAATTTTTTTACCGATAATTACGAAAAAATTTTGTTTATAGAGTGGAACTTCAATTTTGGTCAACCCAAATTTTTATGCTATGAACCGTCGCGGTGGTAGCGCATGAAAAATATGCATTAATAACTATTAAGAGAAAAGTTTACCACACGAAAGGTAATATTGAAAATTATTTTCAAATTAAAACCCAGGAAAAAATTTGATTAAAATTTTATTTTTTAGTAGATTTCATATATTCTAACAAATCGCTTTGAAATTGCATGGTACCTTCAACGAATCGGGCATGTATATCGGCAATTTTTTCTAGTGCTTTTCGAGATTCTTTGATTTCGTTCAAAAAACAAGCACTGCTATCTCGGAACTCTTCAAACATCTGCTGCTGCAATTTCAGCAATTTCTTTTTTCTTTTTCTTGGAGTAGACGCTAAGTATGGCTTCGAAGCTGAGTGTTCTGCTAATGAAGGAGGCCTTGGTGACTGTGATGCGTCTGGTGACGGTTTTGGTGTAGCGGCGCTGAAAGCCTGCATCGATTGCTCGTCCAAAAACTCAAATTCCACCTTAAGATCGGTTTCCTGTGTCTCCGGCAGCATTTGAGTGCATGTTGGTGGTTCGGTATTCTAAAAACAATAAACAGGTGAGACATTTTGTAAGGTTTTCACATTGAAAGTAATTTAATATGTCAAAAGATTTTTATTACTTACCGATGCATTATTATCGCAAGATTGACTTTTACGCAATCCTAATATAGCATCAACTTTATTATAATATATCCAATCAGATGCTAAGCCCTTTGCAACATTAGTCTTTTTTTCCTGTCTACAATTGATTTATCATTAAATCTAAAATGGCAACCTAAATTTCTTTCATACATTGTTCTATTATTTAAGAAAGTAATAAAAAAATCTATGAATGAAGTATGTAAGTGAACAAGTCCAGTGCAGTGTTATCTAAAGTTTTTCAATCATTCAATTATCAATATCCGAGCACTATCGCCCCCAAAAATTTTATCATTTTACGCTTTATATTACACATGCTATTCTTAGTACCATGCCACCTGTTACCGATACAGGCAGAACGAAACGGAAACACATGCTCGACATGGTTTACTTTTTCTTTATTGTAGCGTAATTCCGACTGGTAGCTTACCGATATCTTTGGATCATATTATTTATTTTGCCGCGTAATTGCTTAGGAGTTACTCTGACACCACAGTTTCCTGCAATATGTCATTTCTTTATTATCTAGATTATGATGATTATAAAGAGCACTTACGCAATTCGCTCGCCATCTCAATATACAACATTCTGTTTGCTCGGTTTCCTGGGAAGTTACGTATGTTTTTCCGCCATAATTCTAAGATAGCCTCCACTGAATCTGATGTCCATGCATACGTGCGTTGTTTTCGAAATTGAACTTTAGACATTTTACGAAATCTGCTGCAATCGTTGTCGATCATACCAATAACTGATGGAGAATGTTATGTTTTGACATGTGCAAAATAGCACGATTGCCCTATGCATACCGAGATGGCTAGCTTTCATCATTGGCACAAAATGATGGTTGCGATTCGTTATTTTACTTTTCGTCATAAGAGCAAAGACGCATTCCATCGAAATAATGACGAAAAAATTATCATACTTACGCATGACGTATAAGTGTGCTCTTATTTTCAACAAACAAACAAATCTCACACCAACTGTTTTTAATAACTCCAAAAACTTACAATCTGAAATATTTAATGAATAAGATGATTGCCCGTCGTGAGTATCAATTTAACTTCCCATTTTTTACATAGGTGGCACTAAATAGCCTTGGTTTGGAATTATGATAAATTGTGAACGTCATTATGTAGGAACCTGACCAGATGCGAATCGATAATAGTTCCGAAGCACGCCGCTTTGACGGAGTTTGGCGTTGACATATTTACAGAGTGTAGTTTCGCATTAGAAATTAATTAGGTCGTAATTGAATTGTTAGCGTGTACGTTTAGGGAACAGAAGGTGTGATTTTGTGTGTTAAAAGCGCGTTTCTTTGTAGAACGTAGTAACTACAATTGGTGACCTCGACATGATGTAAATACCTTGGTGAAAAGTGAATATTTGTGAATAAACTATGTCTAGCGAGGAGAAAGTTGCTACCGGCGACGACGGCGTAACTGAAAATCCTAACAAAGGACTTACGACGCAGCCTGACGATGCAAATCAAATTCACGCTATGGCAGTATTTAAGATGCCACCGTTTTTGAAAGCACAACCTGCGCTGTGGTTTTTGATAATAGAAGGGCAATTTCAACTATACAACGTGCGGCACCAGCATTCAACAACAGTTGAATCGGCTACAATTACGACACAATTCTCGAAGAAATTATAACAGACGCAGATTGAATCGCAACAATTCGTCCACTCGTTCGCAACAATCCCTTTCTCCACGCAAACATTTCAATGGCATGTGTTATTATCACCACAAATTCGGTGCAGCCGCACGCATATGCTCACAACCATGCTCTTTCGTAAGCACGCAACCAAAAAACAAGTGAAGTCGCGTATTTCACTGGCGGCCAATATCGACTTACTACTATAATATGCCGCCTACACATTTTTGATCGGGAAAACGGAAACTCCTTTCTCGTTGACACTGGCGCGGACCTTTCAGTTATACCTCACACTTAAAACGTATGGTAGCAAACTATTGCTATTGAATTTAGGCCTCAGGCGACCACTAAAGTGGCATTTTCACATCGCTGATGTAGCACGCCCCATAATATGTGCAGACTTCCTCAGAAGTAATGGTCTACTTGTTGACCTCAAAAACAAGCGCATGGTGGATCCAAAACCAGGAGTTTCAACTGTTGGATCAATCCAGTTAGTGGATCAGGAATCTCTATCAACAGTTACTGAGAACTCACCATTTCACGACTTGTTAAGGGAGTTCCCATACATAGCCAACCATTTGCTACGTAAAACTGTTCAAAGCCACAACGTGCGCCATCATATACTAACTAAGGGCCTGCCAGTAGCAGAACGCGCTCGACGAGTTTCCCCGGAAAAATTAGAAGTTGCGAAACGAGAATTTGAATTTTTAATTGAGAAAGGCTACTGCCGTCCCTCATCTAGTTCATGGGCCAGTCAACTTCATCTCGTTCCTAAAAAAGAGGGGACTTGGAGACCTTGCGGTGAATACCGTCGACTAAATGCTATCACTAAGTCTGGAAAATATCCCACGAAGCACATTCAGGACATTGTTGCAGGACTCAAAGGAAAAATTATCTTCTCTAAAATTGATCTCCTTCGTGCTTTCGACCAAATTCCGGTAGCCGAAGATGATATTCCGAAAACAGCTGTGACTAAGCTATTCGGATTATTTGAGTTCACGGTCATGACTTTTGCTCTGCGCAACGCCGCTCAGCCATTCCAAAGATTCATGGATCAAGTACTTCAAGGTTTAGATTTCTGCAATTGTTATATTGATGACATCTTGGTTGCATTTGAAACTCCAGAAGAGCATTTGACTCATCTCCGCTTAGTTTTTCAAAAGCTTTCATCTTATGGCGTTGTGATTAATTCTAGCAAATGTATATTCGGTGCTTCTCAGATAGAATATCTTGGCCATACAATCAGCAAAAAAGGCATTTTACAACCTCTGTCACGAATAAAGGCAGTCCAAAATCTGAAACGGCCCGAATCCCACTGAAGCGGGAGATTGGTTATCCACCGAGGCTAGGTGGAACGCGAAAAGCCATGAGAGGCTTTCTTTTTGGTCCGGACCGAGGTAAGGGTCAGCTGGGTTGCTGATAGCTGAAGGTTTTGATAGGAAACTTATATTTGATTTTTCTGCATATTTCGTGGACAACGAGCGGAGGACCGCTGGATATTTCAAGAGAACGCTAATTGAACGACCGTGGAATTTGGGCAGATTAGCATAGCCCATATCAAACGTGTGGGGGTTTCTTGTGCGATTTCTCATCTCATCGCCGGAGAAGCATCTGTGAACCAGGCGGCGACGATTTCGGCGGCGAAATAATACACCAAGCGCGGTGAGTAGAAGAATAAATTAGACAGCATCACAATACTGGGTTTCTTTGATGCCGTGTATCATCGGGGACCGTGTATCATCGGGGACCGTGTATCATCGAACATCCAGCGCTAGGCGGTGACGAATTCGACGGCGGAAAGTTGTCACAGGTATGTGCAAGGCACCCAGATTATTATAAGTAGCATATAGGTTAGGAAGAACAATGATTTAGAGTAATTTTAGTCAACAGTGAATTTTGAAGATCAAAGGACAACTACTTAGCTGTAGCT
Source organism: Nemotelus pantherinus (assembly GCA_963978885.1). Lineage (NCBI taxonomy): Eukaryota > Metazoa > Arthropoda > Insecta > Diptera > Stratiomyidae > Nemotelus > Nemotelus pantherinus. The sequence continues at coordinate 72,345,633 of OZ022265.1, read as the reverse complement.
GAATTGGGGAGAAGTAGCAATTTGACCACTAAATGTATCGACGGTAGGGGTGTGGAATTGATTGTCCGCAAATGCTTGCAATGTGTCCAGAATGGCTTTAAATTACCACCTCGCATTTCGTTCTCAATGCTTAATCTAATTCAAGGTGTAAGCCCAGCCTAATCACTTTTGCGAAAATTAAATGTTTGACCTTGAGGTACACCGAGCTGGCGTTTGGAGTAGATTTCTATTTCTATCTAATGGAAGATGAGCGTCAATTCCTAAATATAGAAGCGTGGTTTGAGTTACAGTGAGATTATCTATAGGAATATTAGAGGGAGAAAACTCCAGAGTTATATTGAAGTGATTGCGAATGGTATTGAATTGAGAAGTCTACAGCTATTCATTAAACAAATGAACATCGAGGTTGCTGACGACAGATTGTTGGATGACTCAGAAAAACCTTCTTTTACTCAGGAAATTATCCTTTGAAGCGAGTGCTTAGCTATGGCGGTAGGGAGACACATGTGGGAGAAGTCGATTACAATTAATTCCACTATTCTTTTTAAGTGCGACATTTTATTCTTGTGAAGCCCAGTCACCGGCTATTAAGACAAGAAATACGGCGGGGCTTGAACCCCTACTTTGGACTGGCGTTTTAGCGAGCAGACCAACCTCTCGAAAGCCTGGATGCGAAGGCCATCAAATAGTAGGCAAATTGTAGTGTCCACAGAATATAAATATTGAACTGGGATATGAAGAATTGACAATGTCTTCAAAAGACTTCAAGTATTCATCGTAATCACTCAAGCTAATTGCACAAGGTAAATAAACGCATGAAACAATAAGGCATGAAACACCAAAGCTGCTCTCACCGTGACACATTCAATCGAGCTGTCTAAGGAGGCTACTATGTATAAGCTCAGAAGAAATTGAATTGTTGATCGCTATGAGGGCACCATCACCAAAGGGTTTTAAATATATGATTGTGTCACGATAGCAGCGATAAATTTTTCAGAGCTCAGAAAATCATATTTTAGCCATGCTTCTGAATTACAAATTATGTCGTGTTGAACTTAATTTGGCACATGTTGAAAATCAAGTAGCTTGGACCTTAAATCTCTAACATCTTGGCAGTACCTGCATAGCTTTTTTTCCGTTGGCGATATTTTTTCGAAACTCATATACGATAAGTTTAGCTGGCAAGAAGGATGCTGACCAATGACCGAGATTTAAGAAGGAAATGCTAATTTAAAAGAGCTCGCCATCAGCACTAACTATGTTTGGTTAGTTTGCAGCACATAAGCGGGTTCTGAGTTTTCTCAGCTTTTTCGTTATATGGTTTAAAAGGTCTTCAGGTTGAGTTTCATTTGTAAGTCTCGGATGCACGTGGTCGGCTGAATAAGGATCTTTAGTTAATTGACGTACGGGGTCGGTTGCAGAGTAATCGTTAGTTGATTCATGTGAAATTGGAAGGACTAGGCACCGCATATTTTGTGACCGCCGAGATTGCGGTAAAGATAAGCCCCCTAAAAACATAGTAGAAAAAGCGTATTCAGTTGTAATTGCTGATACTCTTGCCGATGGAGCTCTTGGTGCTGAAGTTGACGAGGCTTGTAATGATGTGGCCGCAATTGTTGCTGTGGAACGATGCTAATGGTGCGGCTGATCTCTATTCTCGATTTGCAGTTCCAGATTAGCCGTCTCAGTTTGATGCTTTTGCCGATCCTTGATTGACAAAACCACGCTGATTCCTTGTAAGTGAAGCGTGATCCTGTTTCAATTGCAACTGACAGTTTGGCGGCTGATACTGACGATTCATAAGTATTCGTGCAGTTGGCGGCAGTTTTGATCCGCCACAGATAACAGCAAGCTAATATGTTCGGATGCAGACTCAATTCATGTTAGTGAATGGCGGCCCACAGTTGGGCTTTATTTCGTGGTTAATGTTGATAAAACTTATCCTTTATTTGTTTCCATAAATTCTCAATAGCATTGAGGTCCGTCGACTGTGCTGGATAATCGAGAAATGAAATTTGTTTACGCTGTATCCATTCTTTTACTATCCTCGCTATATGCTTCGGATCGTTATCCTACTGAAATGCCCATTGGGACGGCATATTCTTTTCTGCAAAAGGTAACAAGTAATTTTTGTAGTAACCATTTCGTTGGTGAACCTATGATTGAATAAATAAAAATAAAAAAAATAAATGATGGTCTCCAAGATGTCCAAGTATGCCTCTTTGGTCATATGGCCCTCAATCAAATGTATTGTGCCTACGCTGTGCCATGAAAATGAAGCCCATACAATAATGCTTCCTCCTCCATGTTAAACGTTCTTTTTGGTGTATTGCGGATCAAAGGCTTGGTTGGGAAGATGCTTCACATACTCCTTTTCGTCTGATCTAAAGATATTGAATTTACATTCGTCATTCCGTAGAATATTACGCCATTTTTTCTTCCCACCTTCTCCGCCGCAGTATCAATGTGTCTTCGCAAAATCTAGTTGGCTCTGCATATTTTTTTTTACTGAACAGAGGTGCTTTTCTAGGTGATCGAGCGGGAAGATTGGCCTCTTCTCATCTTCGATGAATTGTCCTTGCGCTAACATCGTTTCTCGCAAAATCATAGAAGAAGACGCAAATGGGTTTTTTTCACAAGTTCGCACGATTTTCCGATCCAATGTGTTACGGATTAGACGGCATACGACTGTTTGCGAATGTTTTTAAACTTTCAATTTAGAGGAGAGTCACTTTTGGTCTGATTCCTTGCTTGGTTTATTTCACAAACGGTTTGTTTAGCGAACAAGATAAATGCTAGTTTAAATGTTTTTAATCATATTTAATTAAAAAATGTTATTAATGTTGCTGTCAAATGTAGTTTAGTAGTTTGATGATTTTATGTGTAAAATAAAATTCAGTAAGCTTGGAAATGAAAAGAAAAAAGAAATCAGAAGTTTTTAAGTTCAGTAAACTGAAGGACACAGCAAGAAGTTTTTAAGTTCAGTAAACTGAGAAGCCATTCATCATCTTAAGGGGGCCACCACAGGTAGAATTTCAGTTTTAATTAAATGTAACCATATATGTATTATTATTATTAACATATTTTCAATTAAATTCTTTTCATTAAATATCATTAGTAGCTTCATTCTTAGAAAAAAAAAATTGTGGTATTCAAGCTAATCAAAATATTCCCAAAAAAGTGGCTCTTCCTATTTGATAGATTTTGGGGCGTTACATTTAATTGAGTGGGCTTTACTGTGAAACATTTTCCTCGCTCATCCGTGAGTTACGTCTCGTTCCGTAGCATAGGGAGCGCACGGGAACGAACGAGTGACGCATGTTTTCCACGACCGTTTGCGGCTGTGGTCGGGCAACCCTCAAGCGTTCCCCACGGTATCTGCGTGACAAATGCTGGGTTCGTTTTCCTTGGTTGCTCTCGAATTTCTTGATTATCTTTCTTCTTTAGAGCATGCTGCACCATTCCCAAGCAGCAATGAGCAGCCTGCGCAACCTGACGGAGAGAGTAACCGTCATCCCTAAAACGTTGAATTTCAATCCTCTTCTCTGGAGAACAGTACTTAACTCGCCCCATGTTTGAACTAGAATGTGATTGAAGAGTTGGGAAATTTCGCGCTAATTTGAAGAATTTGTATTTAACTTACTTCAAGATACATGTTTGACCAAAAATTCACAAAATTTGCCAAAAAAATACTCATTTCACAAACTGTATCTATTATTTTGTCCAACGAGAAGTTAACCCTTTCACCAACAGACTCAAACTGATTTGTGTAAAAAAAATTATGTTCCTTGCTTCGAGAACCTTTTCCGGCCTTTAGCGCATCATTCCTGTAGGTGGCACTAAAGTTGTCAAAACAGCTGTTTGCCGGGAAATGCAAGGGTGTATTTATTTTTTTGACCACTAGTGTATATATATATATATATATATATATATATATATATATATATATATATATATATATATGTATATATATATATATATGTATATATATATATATGTATATATATATGTATGTATATATATATATATATATATATATATATATATATATATATATATATACATATATATATACATATATAAGGTAAAACACCATAATTTCGTCATGTTAAGAAAAATTTCACTTAGCTCTGAGTGAAATGATATTTGTTTTTAATAAATTCAAGTGGCGGGTACATAAAGTAGTTGAACGAAGCTTTTTTTTGTAAATCTCATATTCAAAGGACTTGATTTGGTCATTATCAAAGTTTTTTTAAATTAATATCAGACTTATTTTTGTACCGAATTTCGTCAGGGCAATTATCCATATTTTTTAACTTCGTCATGTCATGTATCTAACTTCGGCCTCTAAGGGATATCGATGTTCAAATTCTATATGAGAGTAAGATTTGGATGATATGTTCGAATAAATAATTCAACAAATAAAAAATCGATGAATATACATGAATATATGTAATACAGAAACAAATACATTCTTTAGAAAAAAAAAATACTGAAAAATTCGAATTTACAAATAATTTACGTCACAAATTCTGAACTGCGAGGTAGGCAAAATAGGTTATCCACTTAAACAAATATTAAACCAAGTTAATAAGCAACAAAATCCCAATAGCAAAATTAAATTAGGTTCTTTAGAAAATAAATAAATAAGGTATCTATACTTAAATTATCTTATTTTAATTAACACAAATTACATTTTCTTAAACTGATATAAGTCTGATATAGCGTAGATTCCTCGACTATTCAAAAGCAATGGAGTATTAAATTTTTTTAACACATCTTTTTCTTCATACGTTAGGATGTCATCTTTTTCAGGCCATCGCCAGTTTGAACCACTCATCGTCATTGTTTTTACCGTGTAATCCGAGTTATTTTTGTCTAATACCATTCCCGGAAAACGTTCACCCTCATAAATAACGGCAACAAAATCACCTTTATTTACTTCGCATTCTTTTTTGTTTTCTTTACCCTAGCTTTTTCTTAGGGTACGGACAAGACGGAGCGACGAGTCAAGCAACGCTGTTGATTTCAATTTGGTGTATTGTGGTGAGAAAAACTCTTCATCCGACACTGAAGAACTCATTATTTCGACTGCCACTGTAAAATTTCGTTTACAATTTTGCGTCTCGTCGTGTCTACATGAACACAATTCAATGAGCTGTTCCATGCTTGACTCGATGCTATGCTCGACTCGACGCTCTCGTCGCTCCGTCTTGTCCGTACCCTTAGTATTTTGGTTTCCATTTCTTTTTTCTCTCTGTCTACTTTAAGCTGATAATTTAAAAACTCTTCAGCAGTAGCAACGCTTGGTGTAATTTTACGTTTAACTCTTGTGGTTTTCGTGGTTTTTACTTCAGGCCAAAATAGAGCTTTTTTAAAAGGAGTGGGATAACACTGAGAATGGAAGACAACTGTGGATGCCTCTTTTATGTTTGTAGTTTCGTTTTGGGATATTTTAGATTGTTGGTATATTTCAGATGTTTCTTCCATATTAAATTCTGGGGTTTTTTCTTTTTGGTCTGTTGATATTTTATCTGTTAAAATTTTGCTTTTATGATGTACATTACCTTTTGGTGTGGACGCGATTAATGAACCATTGAGTTGTACGTCGAATTCCAAAATATCTGAATTGTTCCACACCGCTTCGTCTATATTTGCATCTAGGGTTTGTTCATGATGCGTTATGTTATCGAACACGTCTAAATGGGTTTCATTTTCACAGGAAATTTTTTCGTTAACAGATTTCCACAAATAGAAAAGACTTTCATCTTTTTCGCATCCCAGCCACGCATACTCTGAATTCGCTCTAAAAATTGCAACCTTCGCATCTCCTATTTCTTCTTCAAGGGTGGATAAAAATGAGTTGTAATCGACAACACTTCTATCATCAGCGAGGTCGTTAGCAAAAAACCTCGTTACAAATAATTTCCTTATTCGATTCATGCAAAATACTGATGTTCTTGTTCGTGAAGAGTTTGTCGTATGCAACAGCGTTAGGATTGAATGGATACAAGCCACATTTCCTGAAACCACTTTTAATTGTGTCTGACTTTGTTGCTTCCTTTAGGCATGAGTCTACCAGACATGTGAATTCTTCACGTTTAAGCTTTTCACCATTATTCTGCAGTCGCCAATCACTAACCTTTTGCTCTCAAACCTGTTTAAGCGGATGAAAAACTGCAACGTCCATTGGTTGCAGGAGATGCGTTGCATTTGGGAGAAGTGCTATAAGAATTATACCCTTTTCTCTGCAAAAGTTTGTTAAAGGTAACGAAATGTGTGAAGAGTGACTATCGATAAACAAAACCACGGGTAGATATACAGCCTTGGCCAAAAGTATTAGGCACCCCTTCAAAACACATGTAATTTGAAACGTGTGTTAAAATTGATAATTTCTTCTAATATTTACGATACTGGTTTGTTCAAACAATAATAACAGCGATAAACGATCTTCTTTGAAGAGCCATAAAACATATGGCGTGCAAATTCCAGGAAATGGGGTATTTGAGAAATTGTTGATAATATTTTGTCAGTCTTCATTTGTTACTTATAGGGTAAGGCTGCTTGTTTTTGTGATTAATTTGCAAACTAGACACTCTGTGCAATACAATATGCCTAAAACGAGTGAACTTGGTATTGAAAAACGCTGTAGAATTCAGTTTCTACATGAACAAGGTAAATCTCAAGTTGAGATTGCCAAGCTAGTGAAATGTTCTCGGTGCGCAGTGCAATCTGCAATCATGCGGTTTGCGGAGACCAGTTCTCACGAAAATAAGCCAAGAACAGGCAGAAAACGCGTAAGTTCAAAACGTCAGGACAGAAAACTTGTCCGCGACTCTTTCAAGGAGCGTAAAAAAACATCTTCTGCGCTTGCTGCTAGCCTGTCGGAAAACTTGGGGAAAGTAACAAGTGCTCGATCGGTAAGAAGGCGTCTCACAGAAGCAGGCTTGAAAGGTTGTAAAGCTAGAAAGAAGCCGTGGCTTTCAGCAGCCAACAAAAAAAATCCTGTTAGAAAATACAAAAAACCTGTTTCAATTTTTTTGAAAAATTTTCTGAAATCAAGGCCTCCGTAAAAAATTACGGTTATTGTTGTTTGAAAAAGGTTATAATTAAGCTTACCTGGAAACTAGATTCATCGGACCACAGAACATTTGCCCAATCCTCTTTTGTGAAATGCTGGTACCGAAGAGCCCATTCCAAGCGATTTTTTTTGTTGGCTGCTGAAAGCCACGGCTTCTTTCTAGCTTTACAACCTTTCAAGCCTGCTTCTGTGAGACGCCTTCTTACCGATCGAGCACTTATTACTTTCCCCAAGTTTTCCGACAGGCTAGCAGCAAGCGCAGAAGATGTTTTTTTACGCTCCTTCAAAGAGTCGCGGACAAGTTTTCTGTCCTGACGTTTTGAACTTACGCGTTTTCTGCCTGTTCTTGGCTTATTTTCGTGAGAACTGGTCTCCGCAAACCGCATGATTGCAGATTGCACTGCGCACCGAGAACATTTCACTAGCTTGGCAATCTCAACTTGAGATTTACATTGTTCATGTAGAAACTGAATTCTACAGCGTTTTTCAATACCAAGTTCACTCGTTTTAGGCATATTGTATTGCACAGAGTGTCTAGTTTGCAAATTAATCACAAAAACAAGCAGCCTTACCCTATAAGTAACAAATGAAGACTGACAAAATATTATCAACAATTTCTCAAATACCCCATTTCCTGGAATTTGCACGCCAGATGTTTTATGGCTCTTCAAAGAAGATCGTTTATCGCTGTTATTATTGTTTGAACAAACCAGTATCGTAAATATTAAAAGAAATTATCAATTTGAACACACGTTTCAAATTACATGTGTTTTGAAGGGGTGCCTAATACTTTTGGCCAAGGCTGTATATTAATTTTCTGCAAGTACAGATAAAAACAGTTTATTATATTTTCAAAAAAAGACTCGCAAGCTATCCAGCCCGAATCAGATCTTCCTATTCTCCAATCAGCAGGCATTTTCATTATTACATTTTTAGGGATCCGTATGTATGGCAGCAGAGTAAGAGGAGGCATAAGCTTTCCACTGGCTGAGGCGCCTACCAACACTGTAATGCATTCTTTTTCGTCGTTGGCCGTGCGATTATAAGTATGGGCTGAACCTTTGCGAACTAGGACTGTCTTGTCTTTGGGACATTAAAAGAATGCTGTTTCATCGCAGGTGAAGATTCGATTAGGCGCATTGAAAATTTCCTTTAGCTCAGGAAAACTCTCGAAATAGGTTGATATTTTGGCAAACCAATTTCTAATAGATTCTTCCGTAATCCTGGACCTTCCAGTTGTCAAATTTTGAGACATTCTCGAAGAAATCTCCGGATTTCGTTTGAAAAATCCTTTGTACCAATTTACACCGGGGACACCGTTTTTGCATTTGTTGTTTCTATTGACTTCTTGCGACAATTTTGAAACACTATGAATTAATTGAGTTTTTGTTATAGGAAAACCTAGACTCGCGACTTCAAGAATCCATTTGACAAGAGTCTGCTTTTCTGCTTGGGTAAGAGTTGTAGGCGCTCCAACATGTTTTGAATGCTTTTTTAATTTTTTGTCTTGAAGCGTCGTTCTCGCAATACCAAATCTTTTGGCAACGTCTCTGGTAGACTGCCCATCTTCAATTGCCTTTAGCGCCATTGAAAGCTGCTCTTGTGTGTATTTCTTAGAAGTCACATCTATATCTGTAACAGAAATATAATGCTCTTCTTTATTTGCAAATGCTCATGAATCTGATACACTTAGAATAAGGTTAATTTTTGATCCTTTAACTTTGCACGTCGATTAAGTGACGAAATTAAGAAAAAATGCATTTGAGATAATTGAAAATCTTCATGCAGGATGGATTTTTTTAACATATTTTTTTTGGCATAGTATCAAACTACATCTTAATGGTAATAATACTTTGTTCCGCCAGAAAACACACGATTTAAAATAGATGCAGTATCTAAAATCGTGACATTCTTCATCCTTACATCTACTCGAAATGGGTAAAAATATTATGCAAATTTAACTAATATATAATAATGATTGACAGGACGAAATTATGTCTTAGGTTTAAATACTCTATTGACATTGATTATCCATTTTAACTTGGCAAAAATTCGTGATAAATTTAACAAAATTCTGCTTACAAAACGACGTTCTAAGAACTAAATTTCGTCACTATGACGATATTACCTACTTTGCTGTTAACGCGCCATTGGTAAATTCGTCATGCCTTTTTCTTAGTAATTTATTGGTGAATTATAAATTTTTTTATTGATTTCGCGACTAACGGTGCGCTAATTTTTTTATATGTATGAAAAAAACCTATAGCTTATTTACCTTGTTTCTGGCACCCTTAACAATGTTCACGTCCGCACTACACAAAGCACTAACACGCAATGAGCTAACTACGAGACACAGCACTGACGCATGCTTGTAAGCGAACTTTAACATGATTTCGAGCCAATACGACATTCATATTAATTTAATGCAGTTAAATATTAAACCTCTTTATGGCAAATGATAAAAAATTTGCATGAGCATTCGAATTTTCTTATTTTATTTGAAAATGTAGAATGTGACGAAATTAAGTACCCTGACGAAATTATGGTGTTTTACCTTATATATATATATATATATATATATATATATATATATATATATATATATATATATATATATATATATATATATATATATATATATATATGTATATATATATATGTGTGTATATATATATGTGTATATATATATAAATATACGTGTATATATATACATATATATACATATATATATATATATATATATATATATATATATATATATATATATATATATATATATATATATATGTATATACACTGCGTTTCATATTTATAACCCACCTAAAAATTTTCAATTATTTTCATGTAAAATAGTTTTTCAACACAAATCTAATACTGATAAGAATGAGAAACTGTGTGCAATGATTTTTCTGAGAATGACTTCTTATTGGCGTTATTTTTTACTGCATTTCTTGGAAATTCGTCATTTTTGTGCGTTTCATATTTATAACCCACTTGGTAGTTAGCACAATTACTAGTCGAGTTATTCAATATTTTCAACAGTTGTTCACAAGTGTGTGTGGTAATAAGTTTATCATTTAAAATGGCTCGAGGTATGTCATTAAATGAAGTTGAAAAGGGTGAAATCTTGGCATAAAAAGAAGTTGGTTTGAACATCAGTGAAATTTCAAGAAAAGTTGCACGCAGTCGGCGTGTAATTAACTTTTGAAAAAAACCTGAATTATATGGGAAAACAAAGCGAACGGGAAGAGAAAGGAAACTTTCTCCGCGGGAGGAGAGGAAGATTATACGTTCAGCCAGTAATTCAACAATAAGCTGTAATAAAATGGCAACTCTTGTACAAACAAAGGTGTCAAAAACTTGGAGAACGCTACAACGTGATAATAAGATCAGAAGAGCTAAAATGAAGAGTGTTCCACGACTATTAGATCGCCATAAGAAAACTCGGTTAGAATTCAGAGAAAAAAATATGGCTACAAATTGGTCATCTGTAAGAAATACTGGTTTTTTTATTCCCCCTTTGTTTAATTCCAAAAATTTTATTTCCAGATTATTTTTTCGGATGAAAAAAAATGGAATTTAGATGGGCCTGATGGATTAAATTCTTACTGGCGCGATTTGAGAAAGGAACCCCGGTATTTCTTGACGTGGAATTTTGGTGGCGGTTCCTTGATGTTGTGGGGTGCGTTTTCTGCATCCGGATGCTTGGACGTAAAATTTACTTCATCGCGTATGAGGAGTAGAAACTACATACAAGGGCTTGAGGGCAGTTTACTGTCATTCCTGGCAGCACATCCTGAAAAAAACTGGACTTTCCAGCGGGATAATGCCAAGATTCATACCAGTCGTGAAACAATGAGATGTATTGAAACAAATTCCATTAAGGCAATGGATTGGCCAGCGTGTTCGCCTGACCTGAACTCCATTGAAAACATTTGGGGAATTCTTGTCAGACGGGTATATGCTGAAAATCGGCAATATGAATCACTCGCGGAATTGAAAGCGGCGATTCTTGATGAATGGCGGAAAATCGAACCTGCATTATTAGAAAAATTGATCAATTCCATGAAAAAACGGATTTTTGATTTGATGAAATCAAAAGGAGATTCCATTAATTACTAAGCTTTTGTTAATTTTGAAATTAATTTTAATAAACATTTTATTTTGTTGGAAACTTTATCTGGGTTATAAATATGAAACACCAAAAAATACCGAATTTTCCAGGACTGCAGTAAAAAATAGCCGTAACGGGAAATTACTCTCTGAAATGTAATTCTATACAGATTCTCAATCAGTTTACCATAAAGTTTGGGGTGAACAATTATTTCAGTCCAAAATAATTGAAAATTGTCAGGTGGGTTATAAATATGAAACGGAGTGTATATATATATATACATATATATATATATATACATATATATATACATATATATATATATATATATATATATATATATATATATATATACATATATATACATATATATATAAATATATATATATATATATATATATATATATATATATATATATATATATGTATATATATATATATATATATATATATATATATATATATATATACATATATATATATATATATATATATATATATATATATATATATACATATATATATATATATATATATATATATATATATATATATATATATATATATATATATACATATATGTATATATATATGTATATATATATATACATATATATATATATATATATACATATATATATATATATATATATATATGTATATATATATACATATATATATATATATATATATATATATATATACATATATATATATATATACATATATATACACATATATATACATATATATATATATATATATATATATATATATATATATATATATATATATATATATATATATATATATATATATATATATATATATATATATATATATATATATGTATATATATGTATACCTACATATAATAGGGTCGGTTTCGAGTAATTAAGTTGCTGAATTATTCCTGAGGTCTATTATATGCAGCAATGTTTCAAATAATAATGATATTCTAAATTGTTAGCTGATTAATATACATTTTAAATAAATTTTCTTTTGAAAAATTCTATAAAAAATATTGCATGTTATTCCAATGAAAAATTTAAATAAATAAATTAAATTTCATGGAATGCTGATTTGCATGCACATCTGGCTTCACATGATCATCGAATTTGGCATAGCTGAAAGATGAAACTAACTCGATTAGAATCTTTTTCAATTTTTCTATTATTCACAGTGAAGAAGTTAGTACCGACCCAACGTACTAAATCTTATACTTCTCCCGAACCAATTAATAACAATTCAAACGATCATCAAACAATCTTTCCGTTTCTATCTTCCAGTATGTGGGTAGGTAAACAGCGCAAGCAGAGTCAAACCATTGACAATGCTCCTCTGAATCTAATTGCGCAAGCGCTCTTTGTAATTAACTAAATGAACTACTTCTGAAGTTGTTTCTGTTGTTCAGTGAAAACATACAAGTTTAATCGTATGAATTATATATCACCAGGTCATATATTACATAGCCACAAATAATATTTATTATTTCGTCGTTTATTATTTCTTAACGACCAAATTACCTTTACACCTTCTGAATCTCAGCACAGAAGTATTTCACGGAAGCCTCAACTCTCTGGAGTCAATAAAAACATTCGAAATCGTTGGTCGCGCCAAGTCTACCTCAGTCCAGATTCCAGATGAAACAATTTTCCGACGCACCGATGCAGATACCGAGGAGTCCGTTTCCAGTTGAAAGATATATAGGCACATATGATTTGACGCAACTCTAGAAGTGCTGGCGAATCGATAGTCACAGTGCATCAAGACGTTTGAACATTGAATGGAAACACGAGACGTCCGAGTAATATTTGCAAGTGTTCTGCATTTGGGGTCACGTCACATCAACTATGCAAATGCATAAGTACACCGCGAAACCGCGCACTAATGACAAAAGATACTAAAATCGCCGACGACGATTCGATGCAGCAAAAAAAAAAAAAAACACGCGACAATTAGCACACTCATCGACGTTCAACTTGGAGCACATTCACCGCTTGTCGCGACACAGTATTTATGGAAAATCCGATTATCAACTCACGCCAGCCTGATAAATTGCGATGCGGTCGCCATGGATTTTGCAAACAGGCGTTAATGGCAGCGGAACAGTTTTGCCAATTATTAATTTATCGAAGGAGCCCAAGATAGTTTTTCTGAATTGAGGGGGTGTATCGACACAGTATTCAACGCCCGACGCGTCCCCAATAAAAATTTGACTGAAATGAAGATCAAGCAAGCCTCTGCCGGGAGATCGAGTACACTTGATTACATTGTGCGCGAGCGTGAGTTTCCTACGGCCAAGACGAAGAGCACGGTGCACTGCACAGCCTGTCGTTTCTCTTAGCACCGCATGGCATGATGGCGCACATGTTAAGTTGTCGTATGAGTTCGCGAGAAGTTGAAGTCTACTTGTACATGACTTGTACGAACGGTTGCATCATATATGAAGAGAGATTTTGGAATACGGCCACCTTTCGATACGATTTTCTAAGTAATTGGAGCTAAAATAATGGTTGTGTTTGTTTTTAGGGGTGTCTTTTTTTAAATTAAATAATTTTAAATTAAAAAACAAATTTTCCTCCATTCTCGCCATTTTCGGACATTATTGGCGATTATCCCGTCGTTTAGAAGTGAAATCGGAGATTAGAATTAATAAACAAGTCGTTTTTTGCGGACTTTTTTACTAGGAAAAAACTAGGGAAATTTTCCTTTCTGCTTTGTACAGCCATTTTTGTACAAAAACGACATTTGGTTCTTGCATTTGGTTAATCGGTTTGGTTTAAGGCCGAGAAAATACGTCCGATCGGTCCGTCCGCTTTCGTAGTTTCGCGTCGTTTACTCAACCATTTTTGACACACTTTTAGAATAGCTTCCACAAATCGGAGATTATAATCTTTTAAGTGGCATTTTCGCGTACCGTATCGCCGTTGCGTATCATCGTTGGAGGGACCCTACACGATCAATATGGATCGTGATATTTGGATCGCGATACAAAATATTGACCGTGTAGGGTGCTGTATTGATGGATCACGAAACGAATCGCGAAAATATCCGGATATTTTGAAATCCATCAATCAATGTAGTTGGATTGCGATAAATATTGAACGTGTAGTCAACCGGTCAATAAATTTTCCTATGTGACGATTCTGGGACCTCAACAGCTCGCCAGAATATCATCATCGATTATATCATTATATCACTCATTTTGCAAACATTAATTCGCAAACGTCTACACCAAACGAGATTATCAGGCGTACTGACGATTGAACGTGTAGGCATTTGTCTTATTCCATCAATATTTACTTGAGTATCACGATCCAAATATCACGATCCATATTGATCGTGTAGGGTCCCCCTTGCGATACGTTGCGATATAAATATGATACAAAGAAACGCAACGAACTCGATCGGTCATTTGGCGGTTTCTTGCCGTCGCATCAAAGGAATGATACGATACGAAGTGGAGTCATATTTGGACAAGTTGCGTTGCACAACATCGATTAGTGAATAAAAATATTGCAGTATTGTATCGAGCCCTTTGCGACGGATCGTATTGATGATACATGGAATATTGAATAGTGTGAACACTGTATCCGTTTAGTGAATGATACGCAACAGGGATACGATACGGAAGAAATGCACATATGGATACCCACCTTTAGACTTAAAACACACGGGGGTTTTTCGGATTTTTCGTAGTCAAAAACCAGGGAAATTTTTATCGTTTTTGTTTTCTTTGCTCGGCGAACGTCTTGAAATGCTGTATGCAGGCAACGCCAGTGCTGTCGTTTTAGTGTTTCTTTGTGCAGTAAATAAAACTCCGAAGTTGCAGCAGATTGCTCTAAATTGCAGTAGATTGATTCTTCTATAGGTATGTACATATGTATACACATATAAGTTTTCTTACATGCATTAAAAATACAACTATTGCTATTTAAAATAGCAATAACAAACTATATTCAACAAAAGATGTTTAATTTTTTTTAAAGATATCAGATTCGAGTTTAGTCGTTTGGTGAAAAATACATACTATTGTTAATATCAGTTTTTCCATATTAAAAAAAATAAATTACAATGCACAGTTATATCTCCAGGACTACGAATTGGGGAAATTCCTATTCATTCTTAGTTTAAAATGGCTAGCGGTTGCATATATAACTAAACAGAGCGAAACCAACTTACTAAATATGCTAGCTAGATTAAACAAGTGCAAATTTCGTAAAATGCAATAGATGAAACGCAAATGCAATGTTGCAGTAAACTGCATCAAATTGCAGCAGATATGCTGCAATTGCAGTAAAACGACAGCACTGGGCAACGCTGATTCATAAGATCATTCATGAATTTGGCCGTGGATCTGGAAGGGTGCTGACCAGTGTTGTAAAATTTCCGTGGCCGAAATTCCCTCGAACGGAAAAATTTATGCACGCATAGTGCATGTTGAGAATTCACACGATTTTTCCCACGGACAATGTTTGATTTATTCACCACAGTAGGTCTGTTCGCGTACTACGATTAATTGCAATTAATTGCAATGAAGCCGTATTGTACTCCGTTTTACTGAAAACTGAAAATTTCCCCTCTTTCAGTAAATTTCAGTAGGGCCTGAGCTGAGAGCATAAAGGGTCTGAGCTACTGAAAAATACTGAAAACTGTCAAACGATTTTTGGCGTAATGTTATTATGAAGGACGAATATTTTTATGGCAATAATTTATCACCGCTTAGGATGACTTTATAATCACTATTGCTCTCCCGAAAACCGACAACTGACACTTTTGTCTGTCAATTTTCAGGAAATGCAATGAGATCGTTTTCGTACTTTTCATGAATTTCCCCCTCCACATGATCCAGGAAAATTCAGTGACTTAAAGTACGCGAACAGACCTAGTATTTATCTATCAAAATCACGCTAATGTCAATACATGTAAGAAATATCAATATGATCTCTATGGATCTAAGGTTCTCTTATCCTATCCTCTCTAGTCTACCGGCCTAGTATATCCTCTTATGACTTAGGACTAATTATTTTTATAATTGATTAATTAATTATTTAATTTCATTTTGCGTGTTCAATATTGTGTCCTATGTGTGATTTAGCTATTATGTATTTATTTATTGAATGTTTATTTATTTGTATTTCATACCTTTTTTTAAATGTTTTTAAATTTGTTTAGTTTTTTTTTTATATTTTTATTAATTTCATTTATATGTAAAATTATTACACCTTGTTTAGTGAAATAAATAAATAAATAAATGTACTAGTACCCGGATTGTTAGTGCATTTTTCAACTTTAGGTCGGTATTACTAATTAGAAGCTTAATATTTGATTGACATGCAAGCTTTTTCATACTTTGGCATAGATTGAGGGTCTTTGTACCAATTTTTAACCCTAGATTCATAAACATTCGTCTCTCAGACCTACATATTATATTGATGATTTTTGTTTTATAGAATACAAAGAGCAATTAAATACGCTTTAAATCTTTCAAGTTGATTGTTAATTATTAATTTTCTGCATTGAAAATAAGCACAATTGCTATTCTGAACAATCAACACATAAAAAACCGCGGTGATCCATACACATGAATGATACACATATGTGTTTTGCGCGGTCTGTAAGACGAATGCTTATGAATCTAGGTTTAATCTTCACTCTAACTTTTTCCGACTCAGCATTTAAATGTGGTAAAACTAAAGCATACTTTGAAATCTTGGTTAAACGAACAAACATGCATGTATCCTCAAAATTTTTTGGTTTTTCTATTTCTTTCTAAAACTCCTCTAATGTTAGCTGCAATAATCTCTTTCATCATTTGAAAAAGTTACTGCTAGATCTCTCCAACTTTTTTTGCCAAAAATTTGGACTGCAGCAAAATCGTTCATTTTGAACAATCAAGAGCTATTTGTGAATTTAAATACTCAATTTCATTAAAGATAACATCATCAAATGGTAGTCTCTCTTTAAGTTTTACAAATGTCGTAATCTAAAATTCTTCTCCTATTCCTATGATCTCCAAATTTGTAGCTTCTTCAAAAGACGCTATGTGTTGTTCACATTTTGGTCCCAAGTAAATATCCATACCTGGAACTAAATGCTCTTCATTCAATTCGATATTTTCAAGTCAAGGAATTTAGGTTTCACAAATTTTAAGCAAATTCTCCTTAAAATACTATTGCACTCAGCATACAATTTGTGAATCAGCAATTGCTTTGACTGAAACAGTGCATTAAATGTATTAAAGTGGCTTAAACTATGTTCAAGAAAGCAGAAAAATGCTTTTACACGATTATTCTACATTATTTCATACCAGTATTTTGCTTTTGGCCGTTTTGTTTCAACAGAGTCACATACAAACCTATGTTCTAGAGCAGTCCAGTTTCAAGAAATCTTTTGATTGATTGTTGTCTTGCAGGCCATTTAGTTTGTGGTGGACTCAAAAGTTTTGTTTTCTCTAAGTTGAAATAGGCTTTCTTTGACAGATCGTGCGTGACTCTTATCAAACTGTAATGTAATTTTTATTTTTTTTTTAAATTAAATTAAAGTCCATGACATCGGTGAGCTTTGGTTTCAACAAGACGACGCTCCTTCGCATACAGCGAGAGAAACAATGGACTTATTGAGAAATCATTTTGGTGAGAACCTGATTTCACGTTTTGGACCAGTAAATTGGCCGCCTAGATCATTCATTCGTTCATTTTATTAAATTCGTCTAATCCAGACTATACACATACAATAAAAATTAATTATTTTCATACAGAATTCGTTTAAGTGATGCAGCTACTTATTGCAGGGACTGGTTGATTGCAACCATAATTGGTCCGATGTTGAGGGATCGACAAAAAGTTCACCCGCCTGACACGTTTGTTATTAGTTTTAAAATTAAGTTGGCTTAATAAGTAGTTTGAGTCAATGTTGCCTTCCAAAATTTTCGAGGCAAATAAGATTTTGGAATTTTGACGTCGAGAGTTGAAGGTATCCATTAGTAAAAGATTTAAGTGGTCTTGATAAGGAGGTAGATGTAAAGGGTCATTTCGCGGAAGACCGCGGAGGCAGAAACGTAAGAACCTCTTTTGAATGGACTCAATTTGGTCAATGTAGACTTTTTGATATAGCGCCCATACTTGCATATTGGACAATAGGTCTGACTAAGCTGCAAAAGAGGGTCTTAGTTAGAAAAATGTCGTTGAATTCCCTCGAATGTCTTCTGACAAAACCTAAGGCATTGCTAGCTTTCACAACGGTTGAATCGATGTGATCGTCAAATGTGCAGGATTGTTCAGCAATACTCCTAAATCGAGTACTTTCGCTGATCTATTTAAAGATGTACTCAAAAGTGAGTATTCATAGATTACAGGATAATTTTTACGTGTGTAAGATATAATCGCACACTTGTCAGGATGAATTAGGATATTGTTATCGGAACACCAGCTGGCAAATCTGTTTAGATCCTGCTGCGAATCATTGCAATTGTTAAGGTTTCTCACAACATTGAAAAGTTTAGCGTCATCGGCATAAAGAAGAACAGAAGATGACTGCAGAATAGAACCTATGTCATTAATAAAATAGGCGAACAGTAAAGGGCCTAGATGACTACCTTTTGGAACACCAGACGTGGTTTTAATTTCAGATGACAATGCACTGGGAAAGGATACACGTTGGGTTCGATTCGTCAAGTAAAAGTCAAGCCAATTCAAAAACAAGTAAGGTAATTGTAAGGAATGAAGCTTAGCTAAAAGTATAGAGTAATCAAGCTTATCAAAGGCTTTCGTCAAGTTTATCTAGGCACAGTCAGTTTGGAGGTCAGCTTCACTTGAGTTGGTTACTTGGTGAGAAAACTCAAGCAGGTTGGTTGTGGTTGAACGACCTTTCATAAAACCGTGCTGATACGGAGCCATAATAGATTTGCAATGAAAGGCCACAGCATTCGTGAATATGGCTTCAAAAAGTTTTGCGACGCAGGGAAGTTTTGCAATAGTTCTATAGTTGAAAGCGTCATTATGACTTCCTTTCTTGAATATAGGAGTGACGGTGAAGTATTTCCACAAATGAAGAAAGATGCCTGCTTTTAAGAATGCATTGAAAATAATATAAAACAGCACAAGTAGTAGTGATGACACACAATATTTCAAGACCTAATTAGGTATGCCATCTGGGCTAGGTGTTATATTATTGTCAAGTTTATTAACAAATGTGATAATGGTGTCCTCGTCAATTTTTAAATCCTTTATCTCCAAAGAAGAAACTGTTGAGTTCGTCAAGTAGGGTGAAAAATGTCTGGACTTTGGCAAGTCCGTACGATAAGCTTTACGGAAAACATCAATATATGAGTCGTCAGATTTAAATATGAGTGGATACTCATCGTTATAAGTCTTCGAATTAACAAAATCCCAAAATCTCTTAGGTTAGGCTTGAAAATTAAATTTTAGCTGTTGCGTATGTCACTGATATGCAAATGCAACTTCTTCATGATGCAGATCTCTTAATGTAGAAAAATGGTAGTCAAGTGAAACTGTTTCCAAGCTTTGTTTTTGAAATTTTTCAAATGACAAAGCTGAGGAGACATCCAAGGAAAACGAACCTTGCTTTTATTGAAGGTAGTTGGCACGCACCGTAAAAAACAGCTAAGCAACCAAATGTGGAAATAAAACGTAGCTTTATCCGGATTAGGTTCCTGCAACACAGAAGACCAATCATAGTTAGCAAGCAAGTCACGTATTTGATCAACATTAGCTCGTCTAAAATTAAATTTCAGCTCAGATGTGTTAGATGATAAGTCATTACTAGACTTTGGCTCGAAAATAATGTTAAGTCCACAATGATGCGCGGTTTTGTCGATGAGAGATCATGTGAGGGGTTTCACCACAGTAGAAGAGGTATCAGTCAAAAAAAATCAGGTCCAGAATTTTCCCATTTGCGTTCCGGATGCAATTGGCTTGAAACAAATCAAGTGATATTAATTCGTATGCAATGTTGATGTCGTGTTGTCCGCCAACAGAAGTAGAGCTCGGAACTTCGAAAGTGCCGTCCGCTGAAGGACACCAGTTGATTCTAGGTAGTTTGAAATCACCCATTAAGATGACGTCGTCGTTATTGTCCGCAAGGTCGCATAATATGTATTAGCGAAGCGTTAACGTCATACGAAGAGTTTGGTGGCGTGTAGTTGACACCAAAAAATACTTTCTTTGTCGTAAGTTCGACTTGAGCACAAATAAATTAATTATCTGTATGCGGTATTTCTATTAGAGATACTTTGAATTTGTTGTGAAAGATCATAAGAACACCACCTCCGACAGGACCGTTAGTAAGATCTCCATGTCTATCCCGGCGGAAAATAGTATACTCCGAATTAAAAATTTCAGCATTGTAAATATTTGCACAAAGCCACGTTTCGGTGATCGCAATGACATCAAAAGCTTCAGAGTTCGAGAGCTCATAAAGCTTATTAAGCTGAGATCGCATCCCACTTGCGTTGGCGTAGAGTACTGAGATCAGTTTGTCCCGTTTTTTGTTGCAGCGCTCGTTTTATTTGCCTTTTTGTCTACGAATTCATGCACAACAGAGTTCTGCCGCCAGAAATTGCTATTCGCAATGGAATCAAAGCAACAATCTGGTGCTATAATTTTAAATGATGATATACGATGCCAATTCCCTATCTTAATAACTGATACACAGTCCTTAGCGATGAAGGATTTTGTTTGATCGTGTGATATCACACCTTTAGATTATTTTCTTTGGGGTTACACGAAGTATCTGGTCTTCAGGGATAAGCCAGGTTCAATTGACGCTTTGAAAGCCAACATTACTCGTGTTATTCGTAAGATACCGGTCGCTATGCTGGAACGCGTCGTTCAAAATTGGACCCTCACGATGGACCATTTACGGCGTATTTGCAGTCAACATTTAAATGAAATAACCTTTAAAAAGTAAATGTCATAGATTGTTCTTTCGACTCACAACAAAATGTTTACTATACAATTCACCTTTATGCCTTTTATTTGAGATTAAAAACCAAACCTCAAAATAAATCACCCTATACTCTTGAAACTCAGTGAGCATTGCATAGCTTTTTGGACTATCAGAAACATAATTGACTGTAGGTTTCAAAAGTGTGTCACATTCATTAGGAATATGAGCACTGGCTTTAAATGCGACTAATGCTATGGACTGACAAGTAAATTTTACAAGCATAGGCTTCAGGAACATCGTTTTTAAGCTTGGAATAAAAAGCATAATGTTTTTTTGATCATAACTTTAAGAGAAATGCAAGAATACACAAGAAAATGTCAATATTGCCTGGATAGTTTAAATTCTTTCTTAAATATAATTGGTGAAAATTTTATGATTATAATATAATTAATTATAATTAATTATTTTATTCCACGGGCAGCACTTTCTCCCTATTCCCCATTTTCAAGTTTTAGAAGTCGAAAATTCCCACAAAATGGGAAAATTCTCACAATCTCACAACACTGGTGCAGACTTGTGCAGTCTTCTCTTCTGTCTAAATCCTCGATTACGTTGAGCGAGTTTACAAGCTACTAGTTGGCTAGTTTAGAAGCGGGCGTATCAGCTAGTCCGATAGTAATGATGATACATATAATCTTCCACTCGCTCAGTAGCCAACTAGTTAGCGAGTTTAAAACACGTGTTGTGAATATGTTTTTATTAGTTTTCTTTCATTGACGAAATTTTCTGGGTATTAGAGCGTTACAAAATGAAATGGAACGTATATAATATTGTGGAATTTCTTAACATCTACCAGCAGTACCATGTATTATGGAATATAAAAGATACAGACTATTGCAACACAAAATTAAAAAATGAAACTTTCCAACGTCTTTATAATGAACTTAGTGAGAGACAATTAATTGGGGAAATGGATGTGAAGCAATTGAAAGCTAAAATCAAATCAATTAAAGATGTCTACAGACAAGAACTGCACAAAATTGAAAAAAGCAAGAAAAGTGTCGCTGGCACTGAAAAAGTTTATTTACCAAAGCTGGCATGGTTCAACGAAGCACATTATTTGGCAGAGGTTTTGGCTACAAGAAGCAGTGAATCATTCTTAGTGAGTAAAATATATACATTTCAATATCTATTTATTTACATTTTCAATTGATCATTACAAATCATTATTCAAACCACTAAATATTCATCCAACATTCTCCCATTGCCAGGGCAAAGGGTGTTCTTGTGTAAAATATGTGGCATATGCTCGCCTGACTTCCTCAGCAGCACGTTTATAGTTATTGATGCCTAGATTATTAATAGGCTGCAGAAAGTTGCCGTTTTCCCTCGAGAGCCCAGGTATTGTGTTTCCATTGTTTAAATCCTCTCTATCTACTGCTTGTTGAGGTATGTAGTTGCCTGGATGGAGCAGTCTTTCGTAGCCAGTTATGAAGACTGCAAGCAGCGCAAATGACTTTATCGGTTGTTTCAGGGTTTAAATCAATTGGTCTTGAAAATACTCTGAATCGCCATACAAGTATGCCAAAAGCATTCTCAACAACTCTTCTGGCACGAGAAAGACGATAATTAAATATTTCTTCCACATCACTTAGATCAGTTTTACCGTAAGGTTTCATAAGATTTGTTCTTAAAGGGAAAGCATCATCTCCAATAATAACGTTGTGCTCAGGCATCGCGAAATTATTGCTTTCCATTGCAAGGTTCAGAGTACTATCCCTAAATATTGCACTGTCACTTGCTCGGCCATTTCCACCTATGTCGATGTAAGTAAATCAGCAATCGGCATTGGCCATAGCGAATAGAATGATGATATCGTCGTCATAGCACTACAGCCCCTCTCGGGCCTTGGCTTCTCACAGGTGACGCCTCCAGTTGTCTCGGTCCAATGACCGCGTCCTCCAATTTCCAAAACCGAGCAGCTTTGCGCAGTCTTCGTCGACAGAGTCAGACCAGCATTTTCTGGGTTTTCCCACTGGTCTTCGACCCTCGGCCCTTCCGTCGAATACCTTCTTAGGTGCTCGATGCTCGTCCATTCGTTGCACGTGACCAGCCCATTGCAGCTTCCACAGTTTGATTATTGTAGTAATCTCTGGCTCGTCAAAAACCTCGTACAACTCGTGGTTGCACCTTATCCGCCATATGGCCACACTCTTGTTTAGCTCCAATTATACGCCTGAGGACCCGTCTTTCGAAGGCGTTCAACATATTTCCGGATGCTTGGGTAAGGGTCCAAGTTTCACATCCGTAGCACAACACAGGTCTGATTATTGATTTGTAGACTTGGAGCTTCGTCTTCCTGTGTATGCAGCTGGTCTTCAGTAGGGCCAGAACGGAGTAGAAAGTTTTATTAGCGAGCTGTATTCTCCGTTTAATTTCATCAGTTTCACTGCCTTTCGTTGTCAATTTCGAGCCTAAGTATATAAATTCGTCCACATTCTCTAAATTATATTCGTCGAGAATTATATTTCGTCTAATGGAGGTCTTCTTTCTTGTTTGCGTCATGATTTTTGTTTTCGTCTGATTGATCTTCAGGCCTACTTCTTTGGCTTCCTGGTCAAGTTTCAACAGGAGTTCTTTGGCGGATGTGAAGGAAGATGTTAATGTCATTCGCGTAGGCCACTAATTGGTTCGACTTATACAAAAGCATACCCCCTGTGTCGACAGGAATCTTCCTTATCACGTACTCTAGTGCTAGGTTGAACAGCAGAGGAGCCAACCCATCGCCTTGCTTTAGTCCGACATTTGTGTCAAAGGCGTCAGTCAGACTGTTGTTGATTCTGACTTGTGATGCTGTCGACGTCATCGTAATTTTTATTTATTTATTTATTTACTATTATTATTCAACAGATAAAATCCAATTACTGAATATATAAAATATAAAATACAAAACATTCACTAATGAAAGAATGAAAAAATGAACAAAATAATAATGAGATGATAATGATACAAAATAAAAAACACTAATAAACAAGATCAAAGTGAAAAAGTACAAATTCAAATTAAGAAAAATAGAGAAAAATAAGAAAAGGAAAAAAACTACATTGAATTAGTAATAAGCAAAACATTATTTTTCAAAAAAAATTCAAAGGCATATAATGTCGGCGGTAGAGAACCAAACCATAGATCATTATGTTGCCTTAGTAATCGCAGCAGCGGAGAATAAAAAAAGATATCAGTGCGCGCAAAAGGCACACTAAACTTAAAAGAAGAGCGGGTACCATGCACTGCAACACGAACAGAAACGTGGCTGCTGATGTCGGAATCTACCAACCTATGAAACAATTTGAAGAGTAAGCACTCATCCAGGAAAAGTCTCCGTGGTTCGAGGGAAGGAAGATGAAGGAACGACAGACGATCACTATAAGGACGGTAAGGAAGCTGAAATTTATAAAACAGGGTGCGAGTAAATCTGTGTTGAACGGACTCCAACGCAGTATTTAAGTAGATATAATGTGGACACCATTATTTTTTGATCTGCCGGACTAGTTTTGCTGGGATGCTGAAGTATAGCATTATTTTGTATAGTATGTTTCGGTCAATACTGTCATATGCTTGTTTAAAGTCCACGAAAATCTGGTTGACGTCGATGTTAAATTCCCAGCATTTTTCGAGCACTTGTTTGACTGTGAAGAGCTGATCCGTAGTTGATCGACCAGACCTTAAGCCTCCTTGGTACTCCCCAAAGACTTTTTCAGCGTATACATTTATTTTATTTTTTAATATTTTCGTCAGTATCTTATAGGACGTACAAAGTAGCGATATGCCTCTGTAGTTTTCGCACCGAAGTTTGTCTCCTTTTTTGTGGATAGGGCATATGATGGATTTGCACCACTCCTGCGGTATTTTTTCTTGACCCCAGATGTTCTGGATCAATTTGTGGATGGCTTTTTTAGGGCAGCTTCCACCGTATTTGATTAGCTCGACCGGAATCTGGTCAATGCCCGGCGCTTTATTGTTTTTCTGGTTTTTTATGGCAGTATTGACTTCTTCCAGCGTTGGAGGTGCGATCGGGACTTCGTCAGAGACGTCTATCGGCTCTGATATTATTGAGCCATGTGCAGGATTAAGGAGTTCTTTGAAATAGCGGGCCCACCTCTCCTTAATCTGGCTATCTTCGGCGATGATATGAATGATGATATACACTGAGAAAACACATGGCGCCAGACGCCATAATTTATAGACTTCTGGCGCCATGTACATAGTCGATTTAGGGATTGTGATAAAATATAGCGCCATACGCCATAATACATGGCGAAAAGTACATAGGCCTACACGCCATGTACTATAGTCCTCCACGCCATGTACATGGCGTGACGGACTATATTACATGGCGTGGAGGACTATAGCACATGGCGTGGAGAACTATAGTGCATGGCGTGGAGGACTATAGTGCATGGCGTGGAGGACTATACTGCATGGCGTGGAGGACTATAGTACATGGCGTGGAGGGCTATAAGCATAGCGTCTGCTCCTATGTACTATGGCGTGTGGCGCTATATTTTATCACAAATCGACCATGTACATGGCGCCAGAAGTCTATAAATTATGGCGTCTGGCGCTATGTGTTTTTTCAGTGCATCTGATATGGAAAATACACATTTGCCGAGCCCAGGCGAAAGCTGGCGAGCCCGATTGTGGGGACGGCCCCGCCGGCGCTCGTGCGACTTCCGATCGATCGGAGTGGGTTTTGAGCACGAGTCAACGCGATTTCGTGACGAGCTGTCAAATGCCGTCCACATGTTGGCGGTCTCGTCTGACTTCGGCTCGCTGGGCCTCGGCCAATATGTATTTTCTACATGAAGATGATCCAGCCAACAAAATAGTGTTGAGTAGGACTTGTAAGAGCCAGTACATTTGTCCCGTACAAGAACGAAAATTGTCTTGACGCGTCAAATTCATGAAATGTACCACTTCAAAATTTTTGTCATGCTACTCCTCACTTTGCGATTTGTAAGATGAGAGACAAAGAGCCGATAGTGACGACCAACATGACATGTCAAAGAGAGGCATTACATTGTACGATGCGGGTGCAAGCTAGTACAATGTCCCGTACAAAATACGATGTGTGTACGTTTAATCAGTTCGTACTACTGAGTAGAGACGAGTTGAGACTTTTTAACTCAAATCTTCAATTCAATCAGTCGTGGCGAGCCGAATGCTAGAGTTCGTTCTATCGCCTCTTTTGTACTACATCGACTCTTTTGTACTACATCGCGTCATTTGTACTATATCGCCTCTTTTGTACTATCGCCTCTTTTGTACCGCGTTCATAAAAAACGCCTCGCCTCATTTGAAGTGGGACATTGTACTGGCTCAGTACAAAAAAGAGGCGACTCTTATAAACTCTTTTTGAAACCGTGTCCTACTCAACACTACAACAAAAGGCCACGAGCCTTCTAACTTCTAAGCACTGTGGCCAGATTAGGCTATTTCCCGCCAATTGGGCTATCTAAAATATGGATTCGCGGGACGCTTTTTCATTTCGCGGGTTGGCGGTTTTTAGGCTATCTATTTTTATGAAAAACTATATTTGGGCTATACAGAAAAACCTACTAATCAGGACACTGTATGATCGAACCACCTGAACAATTGGACTATAATATCACCGCACATACTATTTCTTGAAGAAAATTCACTCTGTAATCGGGCAGCCTCTAGAATTGGGCCGTGAACCAGATTAGCTGCACAAAAATTTGCTGAGTGGTACTTGATAATCGGACCAAAAACGATTTTAAGACCAGCATGAAAAATTGTGCAAAATTGAGTTTTCCAGAAAAATATTATCTGTTCAAGGTCAAGAAAATTTTTCGTATAATTTCGGCATAGCTTTCTGCTAAAAAATATCTAATGTGTAGAATTCGGTACCTTATAGATAGCTTGAATTTTATTGTTATTCTGATAATAATAAAATATTGATTTATTTGAGCATTGTTATAATTGGAGCTAAACAAGAGTGCGGCCAATGGCTGATAAGGTACAACCACGAGTTGTACGAGGTTTTTGATGAGCCAGAGGTTGCTACAATAATCAAACTGCGGAAACTGCAATGGGCTGGTCCCGTGCAACGAATGGACGAGCATCGAGTTCCTAAGAAGGTATTCGACGGAAGGGTCGAAGACCAGTGGGAAAACCCAGAAAACGCTGGTCTGACTCTGTCGACGAAGACTGC